>WOXC01009681.1:0-600856 GCA_011680675.1 Gymnobelideus leadbeateri | reverse complement strand
GGTAAGTGGGAGGTAATCCTGCAGGCACTAACCTAGATGAGTAATTAGTCGTTCATCACCAGTTTGGCTGCAGGGTAATTATTTTTTCCCAGCTACAGCTAGCTACTCATAAAGACTATCTTCTACATTAAGAAGGGAGGTGTGTGAAGGGAGTACCAACACCAACAAAATCAGAACCTTAAATTATGTCTTTGAATTCTCTGGATAACTATTTTAAAGGTTAACTTAATTCATACGTAAGACTAGTGAATGAATGAAAACGTATTTATTAAGGCTATGTGCCAAATGGATAGAAACAGGAATAGCCAAGCTAGACTCTTCTTGCAAGGAGTTCATATTCTGATTGAGGGAAATAACACATAAGAGGAAATTCAGTTACAGGATGGACAGCAAATCCCATAAGTCTAAAGAGCACAGTGGAGGGGCAGATGGCAAGGTCCAGGGGCCTTAGGTTAAGTCAATATGGCAGTATGGGGTTTGCAGGGTACAGAACCAGGGCAGGTGGTAAGGCCCAGTTGTTGACTCCCATCACTATAAAGCTAAAAAGAACTTTTAAATTACTTGGAAATCATATTAATATCCTGAATAAGGTAACACAATCATGAGAGAAGTCAGTCACCTTTTCCTGAAATCTCTCCCAACTATGAGATAAACACTGTCATTTTTTGAGTTTAAGTATTACCAACACTGCAAACACTATTATGCCTCTACCCACAATTCACTGAAGTCCTAAATGTTATCGTTATCATACCAGACTTAATTGCCCCTCCCAAGCAAAGTTAGAGCTTTACAGTCTAAACAAATGTTTAAGCTTTACAGCAATCAGCTCATCCCAAGGTTGCCCTTGGCTGGGTCACTGACTTGCTAAGTCCATCCCACAGTTTAGGATACTAGCACATCAATCAATCCACAAACATTGGCTGAGAACACCTACTCTATGCCAGGTACTTTGTCAGCTGCTTTGGAGAACTCAAGGAAAGTCTAAGTCACCAGGTTGCCCTGGATCTGTCACTCAGCTTAGACCCTCAAGGGGTCAGAAGTTTATCTGTAATCTTCAGACAGGGCACTCTCATTTGGAATACACTAGAGAGAGGCTTTTATCTACAAATAAATTCATTTCACTGAGAACTATTTTCTGTTTTCATCTGATGAATCTTAAAACTATCTTCTACACCTCATGAGAGCTCATTTACACCCAAGCACAATGAAACAGAAAGATGGAAATGTTCCTCACTGAGGAATCCCAGCCCTCAATCAAGTATCAGTTATGTGATGGTAGTGTCATGAAGACAGGCTATTGGAATTGAAAATTAAAAAAAAAACTAAAAAAATGTTAAAATATTCAAGTAAAAAATACTTTTAAAAGTGACTTAATTTTTCATACCCCTTGACCCAGCGACACTACTGCTGGGCATTTACCCCTAGGTGGTTAAAGATAAAAAATATAAAAATATTCATGGAAATTTTTTGTAGTAGCAAAAAAAACTAGTGGCAAAGGAAGTGTTCATGACATTGTGATACATGAATGTAGGGGAGAAGAGAAGGGAATAAGCATTTTTATATAGCACCTACTATGCTCCACACAGTGCTAAGAGCTTTTTACAAATATTATTTTACTTTATCCTTACAAGGTGCTATTAACCTCCCCATTTTATAGATAAGGAAACAGAAGTGAAATGACTTACTGGGGTCACACATCTAGTAAGTGTCTGAGGCTGGAGTTGAACTCAGATCTTCTTGACTCCAGCCCCAGAATTTCATTGTGCCCTATGTAAGGAGTGCAAAGAACTGGTTTTAACTGATTGCAAATGAAAATAGTGCCAAGAAAATAATAGCAAAACGTAAACGAAAACAATGCCACAAGACTTCAGAATTCAGGTCAACATGATAAAAATTTTTACTTGTAGGGACAGCTCCCTCCTCTTGATTAAGGGGGTGGGGAGAACTAAAGGTGTGAGAGGAGGCATACACTGTCAGATATAATCCACGTGTCCATCTGCTTTGCTTCTTTGTTACAAGGGACAATTTTATTGGTGCAGGATTTAGGGAAGTTTCATTGATGCTTAAAAAATTTTTTTTCACAAAAAACATTTAGAAAAAAAGAAAAGAAGGTCTAGGCCTGAAAAGATTGCATCAATCAAGAGAAGCACCTATGTGCCAAGTACTGGGGACAGACATAAAGAGAGAATTCTTGTCTCAAGAAACTTACTTCCTAAGCCAGTAAGAACACCAGTACAAACTAAAAATATAACCCATTAGGAAAGGCTTGTAAGATGTTAGGACCACGTTCAGAAGGAACTTTAGCTAGCTTCAGTCAAAAGATCAGTAAGCTGAGACCTCAGAAAGTTAAAATGACCTGCCTGAACTCACAGGTCTACAAGCAGCAGACCCAGAATTTGAAGCAGGTGCTCTGACTCCAAGGGGCAGAGCTAGGGGAGTGTAATAATGCATAGAGAGCTGATCGGGGAGTCAGGAAGACTCATCTTCCTGAGTTCAAATCTGGCCTCGGACATTTACTAGCTGTGTGACCCTGGCAAGTCACTTAACTAGGTTTGCCTTAGTTTCCTGAACTGTAAAATGAGCTGGAGAAGGAAATGGCAAACGACTTCAGTAATTCTGCTAAGAAAACCCCAAGTAGGGTCACAAATAGTAGGACATTAACTGAAAAATGACTGAATGACTCCTAACTCCAAATGCACAGGCCACTCCACCCTTCCTAGCTACCTGGTAAATCTCTCCTTGTCCACAGAGCTGACTTGCCCCACCCATCACCCCCAATCAACTGCCCAAAAAACATCCATCCACATGCCTGAGAATCCTCAAATGGCTTTGCTAGTCAGAGCAATTCTTGCCCTGGTTGGGCAACATTCCCATCTTTGTAGGAAAGCAACCCAAGCAGACATCAGAGCAGCCTCATGCCTGACCTTCTCACACACAGAGAATAAAGCAGAAATGGAAGCAGAGTTACAGGTGGGCACAGCTGAGGGATTTTTAGTTCTGGGGAAAGTGTGCTCTGAGGGTAAGGGGATGAGGTTGCCCACACAGCTGCTGCCTTCCCTAGCGGCCAATTCACTTTCACAACCTTCTGAAGAATAAGTGTGGAGATGCTAAGGCTCAGGGGAAGAGAACATTTTGTTTTTCTAAGGGTGCACACTTACATGGATGGACACACACACATGAGAAAATGTACAATAAACACTCAAACCCCTTTTTCCTGAAATTTTCTATTCTTCCCAGTTTGTCATCAAATATCTAGACAAGCACAGAGCCCAGGTAGAGAATTCTAAATCTCCCCTTTCCCAGACTCATACATCCCTGCAACAACCATTAATTCAACACCTGTGTGCGGAACACCATGGTAGGCTCTATGGGAGAGAGGAAGTTTAGACTTAGTGTCTTGTGGGCCTTACCCACCAAGAGGGGGAAAAGAGACAGACAGACAGACAGACAGACAGACACACACACACACACACACACACACACACACACACAAGACTAAGGCACAACATTCCAGATTGACTGTATTCACTCAAACATTTATGGAGGACTTACATGGGCAGTCTTATTTGCTTGGATTTCAATGTCCAATGTCTCCAGCAGTCTGTCTATATGTCTGTCTGTTGATGGGCCAGATACTCTGTTAAGGACTGATAATGCAAATCCAGGCAAATGTAAAAGGCCTCCTTAGAGAAATCCTACATGAGGCTTGTTTTGGACAGCTGGGGAAAGGGGGGGAAATGGATCTGGGAGGACCTCCTGGAGGTGGCAGATAGATACTAGCTAGCTGCTAATGGTGTCTGCCCACTGACTATCAATAAGGACAAATGAGAAAACTGAACCAAGCTTCCTGGAAACAAGTTTCACAATAGGTACATTCATCTGCAGCATGTCTCAGGATCAGCCCATCCTAGGTAAGCAGCAACAAAGCTCATCTCTGGCCCTTGCTTTGGGGTCACCTGTCCTTTACTGATTATTTGCACCTGAGCTACAATAGAATGAAAAGTAAGAGCCTACTGTGTGCAAAGCATGGCCCTGGGACCTGGGGGAGACACAGAGTTTAGAAGAGACAAGATCCCAGACCTTGAGGAAAGTATAGTCAGGTATAAAACGCCAATACAAAAAGCTATAATACTCACTATTATATGACAAATGCATTTGAACATTATGAAACAAAGTGCTTTGTGAACCCCAAGGGACAGTAGGTCATTACTGAAGGAGAGGAGGTGTCTATAGAAGGTTTCTTATGGTGATCAGAGTTGAGTTTTAATGCTAGGTAGGGCCTTAAGAAGACAAGAAAGGGAAGTAGGTGGATAGGCACGGGAGGATGAAAACATTCCTTGTGCCAGGGAAGAGGAGAGGAAGCCAATTTGGCAGTGATATACTATCCATGACATAGGATGGCTGTAGATCATGCAAGGCCTTAAATGCCTACCTTTCAGTCCCAACTAAAATCCTATCTTTTACAGGGTCTTTCCCAACCCCTCTTAATTCCAGTTCACCCTTCCCTGTTAATTAGTTCTCTCTATCCTGTATGTAGCTTACTTGGATATATCTGTTGGAATGTTAGATTGTAAGTTCCTCAAGGGCAGGCACTGTCTTTTGCCTCTTTTTGTGTCCTCAGTGCTTAGCACAGTGCCTGATACATAGTAAAGTGTTTAATGATTGACTGCCAGGTAGAAGCGTCTGTACCTCACTCAACCAGCAGTTTTTGGGGCAGTGGCACAAAGGATGGGTCTGAGGGAGGAAAGTGTAAAGGTGGGAAGGCCTGTAAGGGAAGCTGATTCACTAGTCAATGCTGGTAGGGATGAGGGTTTATAGCAGGGGAATAGTGAGGAAGGGATAGATATTAGAGATGGTTCTGAAGTGAATTCCCTAAAGGGAACTGACTGGACCTGGGAGGTGGGAGAAACAGCAAAGCTCCGAAGCCCGGGTTGACCATCCCCAGCTGCCAATGGAAGCTCAGGAAAGCAGAGAGTGGCTGGGAAACAGCATTAGGAGCTTAAGGTTGCTGGAGGAAAGACGTGACATCAGAGCCCTCCCACCCGACTCCACCGTGTTCTCCAGGGAGAAGTCGAAAGCCAAGCTGCCTCCATTCTGAGAGCCATTAAGGGATATCCCTCCCACCATCACAAGGAGACCTTTGTGCAGCCACCAAGAGTCTGCGAAATCCAAACTGCCACCTTAGAAATTATCACAGAGTATCTCTAGAGAAGTATCCTGTCTGGGGCAGGGAAGGAAACCAAAGCCAGGGAGTGGGGTGGCAGGGTGGGATAAGGCAAATCCTCTGAGCCCCTTCAGACCTAGCCAAAGCAGAGCCTGCCCAAGAATCCCTGCTCTCAGGCTGGAGCCTGTGTGGAAACCTCATTTGTTCCTGCCCCACTGGGTCTAAACCAGTTTCATCATCTCTGGTTTTCATTACCTTGGGGGACAGAGGACATGAGGGTGTGACCTATTATGGCAAATTATTAACAGTGAGAAGTGTAAGGCTGGCTTGAGTTTATACACAGTCTGGGTTCAGATGGCCTTGTAAATTCTCTTTCATCTTTTTTTTTTTACCTTGGTGATGGTAATTCCTGGCAGGAAACTAAGGTTGGGGGAGGGCGTGAAGGATTTCCTTAAGTTCCTGATCTAAACACAGCACCTGGCACACAGTAGGCGCTTTATAAGACTAGCCCCCTCCTTCTCCCCCTTCTGCCCAGGGTGCGTGGATGAATGGCTGGGTCCATTCTCAGCCCTCTCTGACAAGTGCAGGGGAGGGATATTTCACTTTCCTATCTTCCACAGATTTCACAGAATTCAGGGCACTTGGAAGCCCCCACAAATTAGAGGTCATCTGGTCAGCACAGTGCAGTGGGGGAGCTACTGGATTAAGAGCCAGAAACCCTGGGCTCAAATGCTGGCTCTGCCTCTTCCTAGTTAGGTGACCTCTAATGGGCTCTCAATCTGAAAAAGGAGGAGTCAGAAACAGATGATGCCAATATCCATCCCAACTCTGCTCTCAGTATGATCCTAGTTCAAACCCCTTGTTGTATCAGATGAGGCCACTGAAGCCCTGAGAAGGGAAGGCAACTTGTCTTTGTGGTGGCTGTTTGGTTGTTTTTCATTCATGTCTGACTCTTTGTGACCCCATGTGGGCAGAGATACTGGAGCAGTTTGCCATTTCCTCCTCCAGTTCATTTTACAGAAAAGGAAACTGAGGCAAACAGGGGTAAGTGACCTGCCCAGGGTCACATAGCTAGGAAGTGTCTGAGGCTGGATTTGAACTCAGGGCTTCTTAACTCCAGGATGAGCATTCTATCCACACAGCTGCCCAAAGTGTCTTATCACTCCCTAACTCCCATCCCCATTTCCTAAAAGAAACCTTTGCTAATTTTCCAGCTGTTAGCGCTCCATTCCTCCTCCCCTTAGCACCCTGCCCTCAATGAAATGCCTGTGGATTTGTTTTGTACATATTTCATATTTACTGGTTTCTGCACATGGTGTTTCCTCCCAGTAGAACATAAATTTCTTGGGGAAAGGAACTATTACTGAATTAAATTGAACAGAAGCAGAAAAGCCAGGATTTGAACACAAATCCCCTGACTCCTAATCCAATGGCCTCTCTTTGCTCCTAACTGCCCTCTTTTGTGGGTTTGGGCGGCTCCCCCAAGGATGTAGCCTAGTCAGACCCGTTAGAAGCTACTCTTTAAATAGCATTTCATCCTTGGCTTCAAAGAACTCTCCTGAGTAGAGTCAGTTTTTTAAACTATTGTACGGGCCAGAATATAGGCAGCTAGAGGGCACCATAGTGCATAGAGCATTGAGCCTGGAGTCAGGAAGACTCACTTTCCTGAGTTGAAATCTGACTGACACTTACTAGCTGTATGACCCTGGGCAAGTCATCTGTAAAATGAGCTGGAGAAGGAAACGGCAAACTACTCTTGACCAAGAAATCTCTAAATGGGGTCAGGAAGGAAGAGCAGGGCACAATGGACCAGGATAAACCTTACATCCTGACCACCCCTGAGGATCCCCCCCTTTCTTCTGCAATGATTAGTTTTTCCTCTGAAGAAGAGAAGGGAAGAGGGAGGGAAGAAAGATTAGAGCAGAAGGGAGAGAGGGGATCCCAAGGGGAGAAAGAAAAGGGGCGAGATCCCCTAGGAAACAAAAGCAACAATGTTGTTTCTATAAGAGTTCAGCCAAAAATAAATGAATAACCATTGAGATGAAAGGAGAGTCAGGAATTCTGGGAGCCAGGATGAGCGGTGAAAAGAAAGCTAATTGTAGCAGATAATGCACTGGACTGCAAAGGCTGAGCCGGCAGATAGAGCAGCCCTGGGCCCTGCCCAGCTGAGTCAGCTCTGATGGGGCCAGCCTCAGAGGCCCAGAGATATCAGGGACATGGAACGGGGAGGAGAACCATTAGTAAAGGACAAGGCTGCTTTGGCACAACCAGAGTCACCGGGAGCTCGGGCCATTTCTGCCCCCTGGCTTCCGGCCTCTGTTCTGCCCAAAGGAGACCAAGGACTTCTCCACTTTGCACACACAGGCTCATTCCCTAACCTCCCTCAGAAGCATTCAGCATCTGAATGAGCTTCCAATTCCAGTACTCTAGATTCTCTGCCAATCTGTTTCATCTGCCCTTTTTTTGCCTTCTCACACACTAGATGGTATAGAAGCAAGAGGACAGTGGTCAGGAGTCAGAAGGTCTGAGTTTAATCCTGGCCTGGAGAAAGAAAGACTCCTCTTCCTGAATTCAAATCCAATCTCAGACAATTCCTAGCTGTGTTACCCTGGGCAAGTCACTTAGCCCTGTTTGCCCCAGTTTCTTCATCTATAAAATGAGGTGGAGAAGGAAATGACAAACCATTCCAGTATCTCTGCCAAGAAAACCCCAAATGGGGTCATGGAGAATCAGACAGGACTGAACACAATAAGGCAATAAAGAATACTCTCTACCAACCCTAGAGTCAGGAGGACCTGAGTTCGAATCCAGCCTCAGACACTTAACGCTTACTAGTCGTGTGACCTTGGGCAAGTCACTTAACCTGAAGTGCCCTGCTTTCCCCCCTCCAAAAAGCAAAAAGAAAAGAAAAGAAAACTCTCATTTCTTAAAATAATAATAATAATTAAGTAATCCTATTTAATGATTTGTTTCACTGAGCCCTGGAATCAGGAAGATCTGACTACTGATACTTACTAGCTGTATTACAGCTAGTTTAAATTCAGACTCAGATACCTACTATTGACCCTGGGCCTGTCACTCAACCTCTGCTTACCTCAGTTTCCTCAGATGTAAAACAGGAATAATGTTTTATTATTATTTTAACGGGAACCAATGAGAGAATTTTTGCCAATCATTGGCACAGAGCAAGTATGCCAATAAATGCTTCTTACTACCTCCCCCCACTTCTGTCAGAACAAAATTATTTTCACAATAATATTAAGATGTTATTTGCCTATTTTTTTTGCCTCCCTTTTCCAGCTACATATCTGTGTGAGGCCAGATTTGCTGCATCTGCTTCAACCGAAATAGCATATTGCAAAAGAACGAATGCAGAAGCAGATAGGATAATTCAGTGATCTTCTATGGAGGCTTACACTAAAGAGGTTTGCAAAGATGTGTAAAATAATGCCACTTCTCACTAAAGTTTTGTTTTAGAAAAAAATTTTAAATAAAAATGCCATTTATGTTAGCATGCAATGGAATTGATATTTTTAATGAACTAACAAACATTTCTAAAAATGTATCAGAAGTCATTTCTAACATGGCAAATATGAATAGATGTAATATACACAAACAAAAGTTCTTTAGGGTCATAAATAATTTTTTCAAAGTGTAAAGAGGTCCTGAGACCATTTAGACTAGATAATCTCTAAAGTTCCTTCCAATTCTACCTCAATGCTCCTTTTCATCCTTTCTCTTAGATAGCCTAGCAGAGAAGAACCATAGCACAAGAGATAGGAAGTTGGCCTTGGAGCCAAAAAGACCCAGCTTTCAAGTCCCATCTCAGACACATATTAGCTAGTTGACCCTGTGCAAGTCCACCTAACTTCTCAATTTTTGTTGTTGTTATCCAGTTGTTTTAGTCATGTCTGACTCTTCATGACCCTATTTGGGGTTTTCTCAGCAAAGATACTGGAGTGATTTGCTATTTCCTTCTCCAGTTCATTTTATAAATGAGGCAGAGTTAAGTGACTTACCTAGGGTCACACAGCTAGTAAATGTCTGAGGCCAGATTTAAATTCAAGAAGATAAGTCTTTCTGACTCCAAGCCCAAAGCTGTCTCTGTCCACTGAGTCACCTAGCTGCCCTAGGCAACTCTCTCAGACTATAAACTGAAGAGATGGTGCTGACCTACAACAGTAGAGATAATTTACTAATAGGAATCTTGGGGAGTACACTTACTCTTCTGGATCAAGTACACCTTTACAAAAACTGATTGTGTGCTAAGGTAGAAAGAACTCATAGATAAAGCAGAAATATTAAGCAAAAAAACAAACCCCTTAATGTGATTTTAGTTTGAATTATAAAAAGACATACTCCACAGAATGAGGGAAGTAACAGTCCTATAATTTGAACCAGTCAGGCAATACTAAGATGGTCACTTGTCAGAGATGTTTTCAAGAGGATTCCTGTTCAGATATGAGTTCGGCCGGGGCGGCTAGGTGGCACAGTGAATAGAGCGCCGGCCCTGGAATCAGAAGGACCTGAGTTCGGAGCCGGCCTCCGACACTTAATCCGCACAAACAAAAACCTAGCCGTGTAACCTTGGGCAAGTTACTTAACCCCAATTGCCCTAAAGGGGCGGCTAGGTGGCGCAGTGAGTAAGAGCGCCGGCCTCGGAGTTTGGATGACCCGAGATCAGATCCGGCCTCAGAAAATGAGCACCCACACATAAATAATGACTAGCCGTGTAACCTTGAGCAAGTTACTTAACCCCAATTGCTTTAAAAAAAAAAAAAAAGATATGAGTTCGGCTAGATGATCTCTGAAATAAATACTCTGAGTCTAAGTAATACAAAATAAATCTGAGAAAGGCAGAGTATCAATTTATTGTTAAATATTGGTACTGACACCAAGCAAAGGAGTATGAATTTTATTTGATAGGCAACTGGAAATGTCCTAGCAGAAAACCGACATGCCCATATCTCTATAAAGAGGATGATAAAACTGTATAAGTAAATGAACAAAAAGGCCTTTAGAAAGGGTTAAAAAGTAAAGATACTATTATTATTACTAAGAATCTGGTTTTATTTCTCTACTAAAATCTTTCTTGCTGTCATTCTAGCTGTCATGTTGAGGCAAATCCAGCAGTTTGCAATCTGAGGAACCAAGATAGAAAAGCTTCAAAGAGAGGTCCAGAGATGAAGCCTTTAGAGGACCAGCTCGGCTCAGTTTGGACAAGTTCATCATCAGAAGACTGATCTGGGGGCGGCTAGGTGGTAGAGTGAATAGAGCATCAGCCCTGGAGTCAGGAGGACCTGAGTTCAAACCATGCCTCAGACACTTAACACATACTAGCCAGTGTGACCTTGGGCAAGTCACTTAACCCCAAGTACCCTGCCCTCCCTTCTCCAAAGGAAAAAAAAAGAAGACTGATCTGATTTACTATGCATGACTAAGCTACAGAAGAGCTGAAGTCACAAACCCTCAAAGTAATTAAGTATCTATGATTTTTTGCGCTTCCTTTTCTTTGTTTATGTTTACCGAGAGGGTTCTTAGGTTGTTAATGATTTTATTTAGACAGTTCATGCTTTGGGGATCCAGAAAATCCCTAGAAAGGCCCTGGAAGTTCCTGCTTCTATTGAGGGAGAACAATCAGCCACTAATCCCACACACTAGCTGAATTCCACCTAGGATTAAGATCCTAATTCTTCTGTAGGCTCCAAGCAACAAGGAGCCTTTGTAGGAGGGGAAGCTGGGTCAAGGTGCCTCAAGCCCACATACAGGACCCCAGCCAGTGCTCCAGCTCCAGAGAATGGTGGTGATTGTCCCCAGGTCCCTTCCCGTATGAGGGGCCAGGCCGGGCACAAGAGGAGCCTGTAGTAAGGGATGGGACGCTTTTAAAGCTCCTTATTTTGCTAACTTAAAAGAGCAATATGAATGCCAGTTATTACTGTCCTTATCATTACTAGTATTACTACGTTGGTTTGATCCACAGATCAGCAGAGGCAAGGCCCAAGGAAATGAGGAACCAGGAATGGGAAGGGAAGTACTTGGCCACCCAAATATCTGTTAGTAAAGTGCTCAACCGCACAGTGGATAGAGAGATCCTTTCCTCCTCTGCATTTACTACCCACCCAAAAGTCAGTATGTGTTTCCTAAATGCCTGCTCTAGGCCAGACACTGTGCTAAAGGCTGGGGATGTAAAGAAAGGAAAAAAAAATATCCCTGCAGTTAAGAAACTCACAATCCTAACAGGGCAGAGAACTTGCAAACACTTAAGCCAGGACAGGATAAATTGTGGATCATCAACAGAGGGAAGGTCCAAAGGGTCACTAGTCTATCCAAACCAAGAAGAGAAAATACCATGTTAGCATGCACAGTGGCCTTCTGTGGGAGCCGAGCCAGGGGCATAGGTTGGGCCAGAGAGGATGTCCGTAAGAGGAAACAGATACCCCTCCCAGTGACTGGGATTGAAACTGACATGATGACCAGAGTCCAAGTCTCAACCCATTTATCAAAGCTTTTATAACATCCCAGTTCTGGGTGGAGAGAACAACAGGCTGGCCAGAGACTGTTCTATATTCGAGAGCAGGGATAAATACACAGACCCAGAGAAAGTCTGATAAACAGTCTGTTTCACCCGACTGAGCAATGGAGGGAAGAAAGATCTGCCTGGGAGACCTAAGAAAATCCCCTCAAACCTGGGGAAGCTTAATGCAAGTTTTCAGGGATGGTGGAGGGTGAGAAGGAAGCTGCCACAGAACAACACAGAAGGGGTGGGGTGGGGTCAAAGGGCCTCTGGTTCAGACAACCACAAAATGGGATTAGCTTTTACTGGCAGACTTGTGTTGGCCCATACCTGGAGTTCCCAGCTCAGTTCTGGGCACCACCTTTTAGAAAAGACATTGACCAAATCAAGACTGCCCAGGGGAAGCTGACCAGAAAGATGAAGACCATGCCAGGATGGTGTCAAAGAAAAACAAAATTAACACTTTGTGTTGTAGGCCCAAGTCTGCCAGAAACAATTTTTTAATCATTTAACATCATAAATCTGGCCATTTCTAGCCTAGAGAGAGAAATGTCCAAACTAATAGAGTCCATATTGATAACCTGGGACCTCTCTCTGCCCCAAGACAATCTGAAGTAATGTTTACAGTAATCTTGAACTAGGAAAAGGTCAAAATATGTTAAAATGCAGGGTTCGTTTTTTGGCAGGTAGAAGGGGTCCAAGAACTACTTAATTCCTTCCTGCACAATCTTCTAAAGGATTGAGAGGATTTCTTATGATCAAGAAGCAATGGAAAAGAGGGTCCTGCCCTGAGGTGGGTCATAGTGACAGTCACTGCAAGGGTTGCTGAAAACAATGAGGTCACTACACTTAGTCCACTTTTCCACATACTTTCCTAAAAGGAAAAGTCAGGAAAGAGTCTTAGAGAAATATCATTTCTTAGTATTTTCAGTTAAACAGGAGAGGGATGAGGCTTGTTCTTCATGACCCCAGGAGGGGCCTAGAAGCAGTGGGTAGAAATTGCAAGGAAAGACCTTTTGAAAATTGAGAGCTGCCCAAAATAACAGGATGGAAGGGTTCTCCCTCACTAGAGGCTTTGGGCAGTGGCCTCGTGACCCCTTGGTGGGAATACGATGAAGGACATTCTTATTCCTGGTGCAGTTTAGACTAGATAGCCTCTGGGCTGGCCTCTTCTCTCTGAGATCCAGTCCATGCTACAGGGGAGACAAAGCATGTAAAAACACGACCCCTGATTTGTATACTTGAACAAGGGGTTGAAGTCGAGGTCCATCAGAGTTTAGAGAAGGAAAAAGCTGAGTAAAGAGCCAGAATGGTAGAGACTTCCTGGAAGAGAAGGAATTACAACTAGGTTTTAAGGATCAGCAGGATTGGCATAGAGAGGAGGGAAGGTATACCTTGGCACCATGCTAGGTGATTGGACAGAGACAAAAATGAAACAGTCCTGTCCTCAAGGAGCTTACATTCTAGAGGGGGATACAGACACACTGTATACAAAATAAATACAAAGTAATTTGGTGAGGAAGCCCTGGTGGGAAAAGGCTTCATGTTGAGAGTGACTTCTGAGCTGAGCCTTGAAGGAAAGTAGGGAACCTGAAATGTGGAGGGAAGGATGCATTCTGGCAAGTGCATTCTGGGCATCGGGAACAGCCAGTAGAAAGGCTCAGGAAACAGTGTTATGAAGAACAACAAGAAATCCAATTTGGCTGGATCATACACAGCATGCAAGGAAGAAATACGTAGGTCTGGAAAGGGAAGTTGGACTAGGTTGCAAAGGGTCATTTATATAGCCCAAGCATCCATCCTTAGGATCTGGCTTAGCCTTCAGACACACCCACTCAGCTCCCATCACTACCAGCCCACCCTAATACCACAACAAACCACCAGGGTCAGTTATAAAAGCTTCCTTAGCTGATTACACAAATTTGAAAAGCTTGTGTACAAAAAAAAAAAATTAACTCATGAGAGAAAAAGAGTAGTCTAGATCAATTAGGGGGAAAAAACACCTTTGTATCAAATATCTCTGATAAGACTTTGAGTTCCATGATATACAGGCAGTTCACAGAAACCTAACACCAGAAGCCAATTCCCCCAAAGGATAAGTGGCCAAAGGATATGAACAGCTGTCCAAAAAAAAAAAATTGCAACATGTATAACTTATATGAAATTGTTTATTATCTCAAAGAAGAGGGAGGTGAGGGAGAAAGGGAGAAAATTTGGAACTCAAAAATGTTTTAAAAATGAATGTTAAAAATTGTCTTTATGTGTAATTAGGGGAAATTTAAAAAATTTAAATTGCAAATTATTAACAATTATATTTAAAAATGCCCCAAACCATTGGTATAATCATTCTGGAAAGCAATTTGAAATTATGCAAATCAAGTTCCTTTTGGCCCAGGGATAATACTCCTAGGCAGTCAGGCAAGCTAAGCACTGGGGAGACATACAGATACACATTCATATGTACATATATATATACATACACACAGAGTCTTTGCTTTCACAAGGAGCTCACAATCCAATAAAACTATGTCCAAGCTATACATCAGATGAATGGGCAATCAATAGAGGGAAAAAACTAGAATTAAAAGTGGTTGGAAGGGGGCGGCTAGGTGGCGCAATGAGTAGAGTGTCGACCCTAGAGTCAGAAGGACCTGAGTTCAGATCCAGCCTCAGACACTTAACACACACAAACAAAAAACCTAGCTGTGTGACCTTGGGCAAGTTACTTAACCCCAATGGCCCTCTAAAAAAAAAAAGTGGTTGGAAAAGGCTTCCTTGGAGAAGATGGGATTTTAGTTGGGGCTTGAAGGAAGCCAGGAGGCAGAGATGAGGATGTAGAGCATTCCAGGATTGAGGGGTGGCCAGAGAAAATGCCCAGATATGGAATGTTTTATTTGTGCAACAGCAAAGAAGTCGCTGCATCCTCCCAGGATAAACTCATCACTTGCAATCTCATCACCCCATAGGCCTGTCAGGACCTTCCCCTCTGCCTGGAGGGCTGGACAGTGATGTATCAAACTCCTCCCAATGCCTTCCTTTGTAGGGGACAGAAGCTGGACTTTTCCATCTGGTTTCACCTCCAGGGAACAAATGAGCCCCTTGCCCCTGCCAGGTATCCCCTGGTGTAGATACCCTCTTAGTCAAGCAAAAGTTCAGAATGGTCTATCCCTAAAAAAATAATAATAATAATAATAAACAAAGCCTGGGCTAGGTCTGCCCAAAGAAAAGCCTGTTTTTATGACAGGCTTTACAACAGTTCATGTACCTGATACTTCAATTTTTCTTCTCAACACCGACTAGAGGCACCAAGTTGCCATCATTAGGTGTGTTTATGTGATTGTGTTTTAACCCATCAATCTGAGTATAGTCCTATTTAAAACCTTAGAACTTTCAACATATTGCCAAACCAGTAGATGGAGATTAAAATAAATGCTTTATTGGAGGAAAAAGTAAAAACAACACCTGGCCGAGGCTGAGAAAAACAAGACAGCTAGGATTTATGTAATGCAGGGCTGTGAGCTGTCTCAGCTCTTTGGATCCTCACAATGATTATCCCTATTTTACAGATGAGGGAACTGAGCCTGACCAACATTAAGTAACCTGCCTGGGGGCACCCAGCTCATTGAGGTCATCTCTGCACTTGGGGCCTCTGGATTTGAGTCCAGCTCCCTATTCACATTACCACTGAGGTAACTGAGAGTAGAAGATGCCTCATCTTGGCCTAAAGGGTTGGAAGAAACCTTAGGCATGGTCCAGCTAAACTAGGAAGCAGCATGGCTGTTGTTTTATATCTGACTCTCTGTGACCCCATCTGGGGTTTTCTTGGCAGAGATACTGCAGTGGTTTGCCATTTCCTGCTCCAGTTCATTTGACAGATGAGGAAACTGAGGCAGAGTTAAGTGACTTGCCTAGGATCATACAGCTAGTAAGTGTCTGAAGCTGGATTTGAACTCAAGTCTTCCTGACTCCAGGTCTAGATTCTGCCTCTGACACTTGCTACCTCTCTGGCTCTCAACTTCCTCATTTGTAAAATGAGGTTTGGAATCTGTGGCCTGTGAGATAGGAAGCCCCTTTCAGCTCTAGGATCTATGATCCTATTTCAAATTCCCTCATTTTACAGATGGAAAAACTGAGGCCCAAGACCCAAAGTCATGCAGTGAATTCCCGGCAGAGCAGGAACCACAAAATCACAGCCTCCTCCCTTTTGTCTGGTGCTATTCCCCCAATTTGTTAACACACCTTCTCTCAGACGGCCAAATTTCCTGTAAACTGGTTCAGTTACTAAGTCTCCTACATTCAAATCCTGTTGGTGTCAATGCTACCATCCCCTCCTCCCCACCATACATGCACTCGAATACAATTCCTATCTGAATCCTGCTTCTCTGTCCATCCCCAGCCCTTGAGCTCCTCCACCAAGCTCGGTCCAGCAGCCACCCCTCAGTGACTCTGCTGGTGCCATCCTCACAAAAGCTCTCTGTCGCATGGGCACTGACATGGGTTTTTATCAGTCAGGGTATTAGCATGACTAACTCTGGACAATTCCCCGGTGTCCTCCACCTCCAATTTACACACAGGCCCCAGTGTAGCCCTGGATCGGAATAAGAGCTCCACAAAAAAGGATTTGCTGCTACAGGGTCATTAAGGGGAAACTGAGATTAAGAGATGACGGGTAAATGTTCCCTTTTTCCCTGGATATTTCTAAAAGGACTAAAGAAAATTCACAGAGAATCAAATCTTATAAAAAATGCTTCTTAACTAATTCAATAAACATTTACTAACCCCTAGGGGTTGGGACAGCTAGATCGTACAATGGATGGAACACTGGTCCTAGAGTCAGGAAGATCTGAGTTCAAATGCAGCCTCAGTATGACCCTAGGCAAGCCACCTAACCCCTGTCTGCCTCAGTTCCTCATCTGTAAAATGGGGACACACTGGAGAAGGAAATGGCAAACCCCTCCAGTAGGTTGCCAAGATGGACCTGTCAGACACAGACTGAACAGTTGGACAAAGCACTATATACAGGAATTCTATTCCAAACAGAGGGGTCAGGATTGGAGGTATGATTTCATTAGAGATTCAGGAGAGAGGAGGGTTGCCTGAAGCAGTGAGGGACTTGTTGGGGTCACCCAGCCAAGACCTGTCAGAGGCCTTCCTGGTTTTGAAGCCAACTCTCTATCCATTAGATCCCAGTACCTCTCAGGCTAGGAAAAAAGCAAGATAAGCCTTTCTCTCAGGAAACTTTCCTGTCTAATAGTAAAGGATGAAATGTGGATACAAAGTTACACTAAATGGCCAAAGAAAGGCATGACTGATCAACGCTGGGAGATCGGACTTCTGGGAGACTGGAGGCCTTCAATGGCTCAAGAGTGAGAAGATGGGGGGCGGCTAGGTGGCACAGTGAATAGAGCGCCGGCCTCGGAGTTGGGATGACCCGAGATCAAATCCGGCCTCAGAAAATGAGCACCCACACACAAATAATGACTAGCCATGTAACCTTGAGCAATTTACTTAACCCCAATTGCTTTTAAAAAAAAGTGAGAAGATGGGGGGGGAGGAAGAGACAGCCCATGAGAAAAGGGAGGAAAGGGCAGATGAGTTCAGCCAGCAGGGAGGAGTCCAGATTGGCTGGAGCAGAGATGACATGTGGGGGAGGGGGAAAAGGTAGGATGGAAGGGCGGGCTGCAACCCCACTGGGAAGGTGCGGCATCCCAGGGTATAGCAGGTGACCAACGGATCTGCGAGAAGCTAGAAAAGCACTCTGGCTTCCAGTGAGATGCCATACTTACTTAGCTCCTCTATCCTCGAGAGCAAAACTGCCTCTATAATACCCTTCTTCTCCATTCCTCCGTGAAGGGTTGAGCTGCCAAGTTCAGATATTATAATAATAATAACTTACATTCCTATAGTATTTTAAGGTTTTTGAAATGCTTTACACTTTTGATCTTCACAACTCTTTGCCTTAGGCACTCAGTATCCTTACCCCCATCTCACAGATGAGAAAACTAAATCTGAGAGAGGTCATAACTTATTCAAGGTCACATAGAGAATAAATGGCTGAGGCAGGATCCACTGTGCCACCTAGATATCCATACTGGGAAACCAAGTCACAGAACAGAGCAGAGCCATCTGCAGAGCAGGAATGACTTTATCATGCATCTATTTGCTCATGAAATGCTTCCCACCCCCCATCCTCAACTTCACCCTTCAACTGTTCAGATCCCTTTGGCCTTCCAAGGTTCTTCCCACCTTATCTGCAAACACATTTCCACGAAATCCAGCCCCAGGGACATCATTGTAGGAAGCATCAATAGGGCAACTGTCTACAAAATGTCTAGAGACCAAAGTTCCTTCTCCCTACTGAACTCATGAGTGAAAGGACCCAGCTGCCCAAGCTCTTCAGTACAATAAATGGACGCTGCTGCCCACCCCTCTGGAATTCAGCCTAAAATTCAGCAGGCCTCAATGTGACCCTTCAAAGTCATGTTTTTCTTAGCCTAGATGCCTGGGAAAAATCAACCACTCAATGTGTCACTCAACCCAGGTTCATCTACATTTGCAAAAAAAATGCACAAAATAAATAAATAAATCAGAGAACCCAATGCCACCTCTTCTTACCCTTTCCCTCCCTAGAGAGCTCAGTGCTAGCTTCAGTTCTCAGAACATCTTGTCATTTCTTTGGGGCTAAATGCCCTGCCTCAGCATTATTTTGGATAATGAGAGCCACAATGAATGCTTGAGCTTAAAATCCAAACGTGGCCGTGGGCACAGACATGATCCACAGCTATTTTGAGCTCAATGTGTTTCAGTCACTAAAAGAGACAGACCGCTCTGCCTGGAAACTTCCCTGTGGCCATCCCTCAGCAGATGAAAGCAATTTCAGACTTTCTCTTCCACTCCAAAAATGAAGGGAGAAAAAAACCCTCTCTACCCCCAACCCCCCCAAACCACCCACCCACAGATCTTGCCTGAGGGCCCAGGATATCTCTGCTCTGATGTGAGGAATAAAGATTCTTGGAAGACAAATTTATAAAATAGCCACGTTTCCACCCCAAAACAAATCCATGCTTAGCTGTCTCTGCCAGAAGATTTCCAGCTAATTAGAAGTCAGCCGTTAAATGGGCTTCCCTGTTTTGTCCACATTTGGTTTCTGGTGGGGGGAGCCTGATGAGATGATGGCCAGCCAGCCCATCAGGGTGTCCCTCCCTCACCTCATCCCAAGTCCCCATCTGCCCCACCCCCTTCATTGCTCCCAGGGAGGCTCCCAGGCTGATCTCACCAAATGTGACAGGGAGGCAGAGCCAGATGGGGGCCCAGCCACCTGGTAACAATAACAGTGCCCACAGAGGGGGAAATGAGGTCACTTGGGTAAATTACCAAGCTGATTAGTGTACAGGGTCCTCATTGTCCCAACCCCAACACCTCCCTGCACATCCCTTTGCCCTCAAGTACAATCAGGGACCCTGGGGTAACCACATTAAGACAGGATTCTTCTCCTCCACCCTTCCTCCAACTCTTGGACTCCCAGCTCCAAGCAAGGCTTAGCTCAAGGTTCCACCTTCTACAAGAAGCTTTCTGGATTCTCCCAAATTAGCACTCCCTCAGCCATTAATTACTTTTTATGTATTTTATATCAGCACTACTATTTTTTTTTGGTAGCATGTTGAGCTTTGAAAATCAGGAAGATCTGAATTCAAAACTAGCCTCAAACACTCTGTGTGCCCCAGGCAAGCCACTGAACCTCTCTCAGCCTCAGTGTCCCCATCTGTAAAAGGGGTATAATAACAGCACCTACCCAACAAGGCTTGACTGTGAGAATCAAGTAAGACAGAGTTAAAGATCTGTGTCAATGGAGGCTGTTACTATTCTTTATATCCCCAGCTCCTGGTACTTTTGTTGTGGTCATTCAGTCACGTCCCACTCTTTATGTCCCCATCTTGGGTTTTCTTGGCAAAGACACTAGAGTGGTTTCTCAGGTTTCTTACTGGGTTTTTAGTGTCTCGTTCCAAGAAAAAAATAGGCCTCAACGGCACCGAAACAAGCAATGACATGGTATAATAAACTCCATTTGTAAAAGAGATTGTAGTTCACAAAACTTTTGTTGCTGTTCAGCCACTTAAGTTTTTTCTGACTCTTTGTGACCCTTTTTGGGGTTTTCTCGGCAGAGATACTGGAGGGTTTTGCCATTTCCTTCTCCAGCTCATTTTACAGATGAGGAAACTGAGGCAAACTGGATTAAGTGACTTGCCCACGATCACGCAACTAAGTGTCTGAGGTTGGATTTGAACTCAGGTCTTCCTGATCCAGGCCAGGTGCTCTATTCACTTCACCACCCAGCTCCCCTAGTTTCTAGTCCAGGATTGGGGAACCTGCTGCCTCAAGGCCACATGGGGCAGCCTTTTGACTGAATCCAAACTTCACAGAACAAACTGGATTCACTCAAAGGGCCACACTTGAGGACCTTGAGGTCACAGGTTCCCAAACCCCGGACTAGTTCTTAGCAGGCCCTAAAGTGTTGGCAGAACCAGATGATCTTGTAAAATGGTGTCCCAAATCTTCCTGCACAGGGTCAGCACAGCCCAGCTTTACAAAACCTTCATCCTGGCCTCTGTATAGTCACGTTGACTCTACCAGAAATATCACAGTCAGCCTAAACTGAGTCTCTGATATTCCCACCCCAGTACAGCAGAAATGGGGCAGAACAGGGCCAGCTGGTGGCCTCCCTAACACAACCAAGTTCCCAAGAACTGGGTGTGAAAACAGTGGCACTGTGGTCAGCTTCTTAAAGAAAAGGGGCCAAGAAAAGGCCAGAGAGGTGGAATTTGGCAGGAATCATTTGTTTCTGTTTTAAACATTAGATGATTCTATAATAATTAGGCTGGAAACACTTTAAAACAGAATTGTTATGCAAGGGGGAAGAGAATCACAACACCCAATGAAAGCCCTAATTTTTTCTTCTGTAACTCTGAATTACCCTGCTTCTACTGTGGGTGGGAGCCAGCCTCTAATTCCATAATAACAAGGCACAGTACTTACATAGCATCTTTCATCCAATAATCTCCAAACACTTTACAGTAGTTAATTAAGACTCAAATCTACCCCCTGTGAAGAAGATACAGTAAGACTGCTTCATAGGAAAGAGATAGGAAAATGGCTGGGGGGGTCAAGATGGTGAGATGAAGGACCCAGAAACAAGTTGGTAAAACTTGAGGTCCATGTGCTTGGTTTTTTGGTTTGTTTTGGTTTGGTTTTTTGGAGGGGGGAAGGCAGGGCAGTTGGGGTTAAGTCACTTGCCCAAGGTCACATAGCTAGTTAAGTGTCTAGTGTCTGAGGCCAAATTTGAACTCAGGTCCTCCTGAC
Organism: Gymnobelideus leadbeateri; assembly: GCA_011680675.1. Taxonomy (NCBI): domain Eukaryota; kingdom Metazoa; phylum Chordata; class Mammalia; order Diprotodontia; family Petauridae; genus Gymnobelideus; species Gymnobelideus leadbeateri. The sequence continues at coordinate 579,821 of WOXC01009681.1, read as the reverse complement.
TCCAGAGTCGGTGCTCTATTCACTGTGCCACCCAGCTATTCCAAGGCCATGTACTTTTTGACTAAATATGGAGCAAGGGAGGCTAGGGACTGAGAGGAGATGCCTAAATTTGCAGCATCATAGCTGGAAGGGACCCTTAGAGATGACTGGATCCAATGCTTATTTCTTCATTCCTCTTTCCCTCCATTCCATGAATTCAATTCAACAAACATTAATTAAGAGTCTATTACTTGCTAGATACTTAGAATAGAAAAAAAAATCTTTGCCTTCAAGGGGTTTCCATTCCACTGGGGTAATTTACAACATGACCCAGATAAATAAATACAGGATAACTGAAGGAAAGAGAAAGCACTAACAACTGCAGGAAAGAGAGAAATCGTCCCAGAGGCGGTAGCACCTGAGCTGAGTCATGAAGGTAAGGATGAGGGAACTGAGTCCCCCCCCCTTTGTTCAAGATCACATAGGAAGGATGTTCCAGGTTTAGAATTTCAGTGTTCTTTCACTCTACCACACAGAGCAATCCTTGCTCTGAGAGCAATATTGTGGGAATTTGCCTTATCAGTTTACCAATCTGCAAAATGGGATACTGTCTGACAATGGGGAGTCTTGTAGGGCAACTAATAACTTGCCCCGAGGTACCACAGAAACTCCTTTGAGGGCCTTTGACTTGAGCCCAGGAAGAGGCCACAGAAAAACTACCTTAATGTGGCAGGATTTGGCACCCCAAAACTGGTGATAAGAACTAATGACAGCAGCTCCCAAGAGAGGGGGAGGAAAGGGTCATGGATTAGGGGAAACTGAGCTTTAGCTTTCCATTAGTAAGACTACAGAGAAGCTAAGTTTGTCACAGAAGTCATCACAAGAGCACTGGACCAGCAGAGAAATGTTTTCCTACCTGCTGCTGGAAACATGATACTTCAGTCCCTTAGTGATGTGCCTTGAACTGTGAAATAGATTTAATCACCTTTCCCTTGCTTTGCTTTTTTCTCCCCCATATGCCTCATTTTCAATATCTGCCTCTGATGGTGTTGATCTCTTTCCATGGAGAAAAGTCCTTCTCCACCCCAATCTTCCCCTGGGGGAGGAGGGGAATAAAAACCTCAGAGCTGGCTTGGATTAAAACCATCCCTACCAGCGCTCCACCATAAAGCCTCTAACTCAGGCACAGGCTCACAAGATTTTCCTTTCCAGATCACCCAGAAGTGTAGACACCTCTTTCTGCCAGCCAGTCCACTGAGCCTCGTTCCCAGGTGGCAAAGGTGGTAAACAGAACCCGAGAGTGGGGGACGCACTCAGGCCAGGAACCTGCTGATCTGATATCTCCCTGGCACTCCCCTGCTGGGGCCGGCCTTGGAAGAGAACTGCTCATGGCCCAGGGCAGCTGGCACCATCAGCACCGACTGGGCAGACAACCCAGACATTAGCCAAACCCAAGCCCAGCCTAGAACTGGAAACTGAGAAGGGGCCAGGCAGCTGGAAGGATGGGAGGAGAGGAAGGGAAGGAAGGGCCTGAGAGAGAAGGGGAAAATGCTAAGTAGTTCGGAGAAGTTTAACCGAAGTTTCCCGGGGATTTTATCCAGCAGGAGGAAAAGTTTGAAGGAAGAGCCATCTGGCAAGGCCAGGAGAGTTTTCCCTGGGTCTCTTAGCTGTCCATTTTGCAGTCAAGTGACGGCCCCAAATCTGTGTCTCGGAGATCCCTACCCAACTCTCCATCCTTGCAGTCTCGGGGGCCACAAAGCAAAGCCCTCGGTGCAAGAGGAAGTGGGGGAAGAAGCCCCTTCTCCGATCACTTGGGAGGGGTGGGAGGCATGGAGTGGGACAGCACCAGGATCAGTGCCCCCACCCCCCCGCCGCACCTCCCCCCCCCAGCAGAGTCGTTGCACACGAATCAGGCGGGTCTGGTGCAGCCCCCCACCCTCCCCGCGCGCTCTGACCAGGCCGGCTGCCAGGTCCCCGGAGAGCGGCACGCGCCGGCAGCCCGGCTCCTGGGGTCCCCTCGCTCCCCGCTCCGCCCCTCTGGAGAGCCTGGCACAAAGGCGGCGGCGGCGGGCGCGGTACTCACCGGCACAGACATCTTGGCGGCCGTCGCCCGGGGCTGGGGATGCTCCTCCACTCCTCCCGCGAGGTCTGGGGGGCGCTCGGCGGGGACCCGGCTCCCCGCTCCAGGCGCAGCTCCCCCCGAGGAAGCTGCGGGGCGCGTGGCGGGGCTGCTGTTGCGGGGGCGGCGGCGGCCTCTCGGCTGGGGCAGCCCGGGCGGGCCCCCGCGCTCAGGCACCGGGGCGCATCCCAAGGCTCTCCTCCCCGGAGGCGGGGGCTGGGGCTCGGCTGTGGCTGCGGTGCCCGCTCTCCACCCGCCCCTTTCGCTCCCACGGGGGCTGGGGCCAGCCGCCCCACCCCGCCCCGCGGGGGCCGGGACTCGTGGGGGCCGCGGGGGCAGGCTAGCCCGCTGCCTGGGTCCGGGCCGCTAGCTCGGGGTGGCCGGGGGCGCACGCAGCCCGAGCCGGTCGGTGCAACTCGGTTCTCGCTACCCCCGTGCGCAGGCGCTCCTGCTCGGCCTCCTCCTCCTCCTCCTTCTTCTCCTCCTCCTCCTTCTCCTCCTTCTCTCTTTCCCTCCCCTCCTCTCTCCTTAGAGCTCAGAGCTGCGTTAAAGGGAAGGACCCCGGCCCCATTTTTTTTTCTGTCGGCCTAAGGCGTAGTCCGGGGGGGCTGCTTCACCCCCCCCCCCCACCTTCTCTGACATTCAGGGGCTCCCGAGAAAAGCTTAGGTTTCCCTTCTGCTTCACTATGAGATTACCTCTCTTTTGTACTGTATTGTATGTATCTCGTAAATGACAGTTGTTTTCTTGTTGTCTCTCCATTAGAATATAAGCTCCTTGTGGGCAGGGGCTGAATTTCTGCTTTTCTTTGTATTCTCCATTCTTAGAACAGTTTAAGCTCGCGGTAAGAGCCTGATAATGAATCCGAGAGACTCTTCCAAGGCTGACGACCCCACACCACCCTCGAGACATGAGGGGGAGGGGGGTTCTTTGTATCCCCAGCGCTTAGCACCCTACCGGGCACGTAATAAACGCATAATAAATTTTTGTTGAGATTAAAAACGGGTTGGAGAGGCAGTTGTGGAACAATATGGGGACCTGAGATTGATTCAGGGCCTGAAGTTTCTTGATTCAGTGTCTTTGCGCAGTCTGCTTAAGATAGTGGGGTCTTAGGGGCAGCCCTGGAGTCAAGAGGACCTGAGTTCAAATCCGGCCTCCGACACTTAACACACACACACACAAACCTAGCCGTGTGACCTTGGGCTAGTCACTTAACCCCAACTGCCCTACCTTCCTCCTCCAAAAAAAAGGGAAAAAAAGATCGTGGGGTCCTGGACCTACAGTTAGAAGAGACTTTTATCTTGTCCAACGGCCTTTTGTGGAAGGAGAGGTCCAGGGAGGTTGTGACTTAACCAAGGTCACAGGAGTAAATAGAGCAAGTATTGGAATGGATGAATGGATGGATGGATGGATGGATGGATGGATGGATGGATGGATGGTTGGATGGATGGATGGATGGATGGATGGATGGATGGATGGATGGGTGGATGAATGAATGGGGAATGAATGAATGAAAAAAGCATTGTTTTCCATGTGCCCAGAGTTTAGCTAATGGCTGGGATTACAAATGCAAAATTAGTCCCTGTCCTCAAGAAACTTACATTCTAATCTTCTAAACAGCCCCCAAAGGAGAGTCATGGTCCCAGGGAGGGACACTTTGGTCCAGATGTTACTTGGCTGGTGAATGGAGCCATAGGAGATTAGATAGGGAACTAAGACAAAAGTTGACTTGGTTATTTCCGGATCATGGGGAGAGGGCGGGAGGAATTGTCCAGGACGTTTGTGGAAAAGGATGGGAGATATAAACATAAACTGTCTGGCCCCGCGATCAGTGCTGTTTCCATGGTGCCAAGCTGTCAGCCTCTCTGAGGCTCAGTTTCCTCATGGGTAAATCTATCAAGCTTTCTGATTTCATCCAGGCAGGGAACTCCTTCCTCTCCTGGAGACCTCAGGTCCTCCCAGGCTTGACAAGACTGGATTTCTGTGTTGCTGAGACCCTCTTTCTGTCATTCCATAGCGCTGTCACTCACCCACCTTTCCTGATTTCCACTTCTTGGTCTAGGAACGGTAATCAGATCAACGTGGCTTAATGGACAGTGACTGAACTTGGAGTCAGGAAGACCTAATGTCCTTGACCCTGGGCAAGTCACTTAATCTATTTGCCTCAGTTTCTTCAACTGTTAAATGGGAATAATAATATCACCAGGGTTGTTGTGAGGAAAAAATGCAATGTTGTAAAGTGTCTTGCACACTTTAAAGGCACTATTTAAATGTTGTTTGTGTTGAGTCATTTCAAACTCTTTGTGACCCCCTTGGGGGGTTTTCTTGACTGGAGTGGTTTGTCATTTTCTTCTCCAGCTCATTTTATAGATGAGGAAACTAAGGCAAACAGGGTGAAGTGATTTGACCAGGGTCACAGAGCTAGTAAGTGTCTGAGGCTGAATTTGAACTCAGGGTCTTCCTGGCTCCAGGCTGGGCTCTCTTTCCACTGCACCAACTCCATGCCCAAGCTAGCTATATTATCTGCAAAATGAGGGGGTTAAACTATAGGACTTCTCAGGCTTCCCCAGCTCTAATTCTTCGATCCTATAAACACTATCACTACCTATAAAGGGTTAATCAATTGTCCTATGCCTACACTTGCCATTCCTGTGACTTCTCAGGTTAAACCATCCCTCTTTGGCTACCTATGTGTTAGCCTCACCTACTAGAATGCAAGCTCCTTGACAACAGACTGTCTTGCTCTTTGCTTTTGTATCTATGGCACAGGTACTGTCATGTACTAAACAATCAGTGTTGTTGGCTTTTTTTCTAACACATTCACACTTTTATTTATCCCAGTAAAAACAACAGATATTGTTACACCCATTTTACAGATAAGGAAACTGGGTCAAAGAGGTTAAATGACTTGTCCATGGTCACACAGCTGTTATCAGAGGTCAGATCTGAACACAGGTCCTCTTAATTCTAGGTTCAGTCCACCATCCACTATGCCAACCACAACTTCTAGCATTTTCTCTATTGATCCCTCGGTGATACAACACAGGAAGGTGGAGATAGAATTCACTGGAAAGAAATATAGAGATTAGAGAGTGGACTCCCTCATTATACAGATGAAGGAACTGAGGCTGGACAGGGTGTTATATGAGGTGACTGGTCCAAGATCACGTGAAATAGAAGTACCAGGGCCACAAAATAAACCCAGGTCACCCAGCTCCAAATTTTCTCCACAATTCCCTTCCTGCTTTAGAAATAAATTTTTCATCAGCGAGCTATATGGAAGAAGGCATTCTGACCTGCTTGTCTCCTACAAGCGGGACAGACTCCTCTGATCTTTTAATCCAGTCTCTTTCAGCCTTTATTATTTTTTTAAGAGTAATTGAATTGTAAAATCCCTCCTCCCAGGTGACAGGGTGCATAACAGTGCAGGTTCCTGAAAAGTGACATTACCTGGGCCACCCAGAGACACTTGTGATTCCTATATTTGTCATCAGGAAACTGAGTAGGACCCTGTAGGTGGCTTCAGTAATTGCTGGGAACCCACCCTGGTGTCTTAAACCTTGGACCTGAATCTCTCTAATGTGCCACTTAGGCATTTAATGGTGCAGGAGAGGAAAGGAGGCATTGCCTGGTGTGTTTTTCTTCAAAGAGGATTAGGGTAAATGAAATGAACCTATGGTATGTTAACCAACATTTGATTCCCTTAGGAACGCAGGCTTGGCCCCTACAGGCAAGATGTCCTGCTTCACCTGGCCCAGTAATTATGCCCCAAGTCTCAGCCAATGGGGGAGGCAGAGTCCTGCCCTTAATTGTGCTGCACAATCCCAGAGGGGAAATTGCCTTCCTGGCCACAGCTGCTGATCCTCTCCTCTGTGAGGCCTAAGAGCCCTTTGAAATATTCTGCTATCTTGGGGACTATGAGTAATTGACATTTCTCCTCTTGCCAGACTTTCTCTCTTGTAGTCCCACCTACTTTCCCAGGGGAAAGGAAATTTGAGAATTTCTCCAGCTGAAAAAGCATCATTGTGCTATCATCAATTAATGTGAATATTCACAGAACACCCACAATGCACTGGGCCTTGGTTTTAATAGGCTAGATACCTGTTTGTCAAGAATAATTTAAGTACCGAACTGCCTAGAGGTACGAGGATGGATTTGGTGAGTTTACAAGGTTCTTTCCCAATTCCAGAAGTCTGAGGTTTCTTCCTCTTGCTGCTGGATGCTTTAAACTACCTGACCTGAATAACCCAGAGAAATAGCAACCTGATTTTCAGCTCCTCTTCCTCTTCTCTGGAAGAAAAATACCAATAAAAGTGGTCCAGGACACTACTCCCTGGTTAAGTGAGAAATCCTCAGAGCACCAGTTTGAAACTAGTCGTGTTTATTTCAGAACAAGAGCCTAGGAAAACTAATAAAAGCTTCTGGGCATCCTGCTGGGGGCTGGGAGGGAGGAGAAAAGAAAGAAATTATTTGGAAGAGATTGGGCAAAGCTTTAGGGAATTCGGACTCTCTCTGGATACAGACTGATTACAAACTGCAAATCTCATATTGCTTGGGAAACCTAGTCCCTCTCTGACTCACTATGTCCTTTACCCTCAGGCAAAGTGCAAAGAAGTTACCCCCTAGAGAGAATTTCAACTATTCTAATATGGACTGACTCAACTGAACTCTGGCCTCTCTTCTGACAGTCTCTCTCTCTCTCTCTCTCTCTCTCTCTCTCTCTCTCTCTCTCTCTCTCTCTTTCTCTCTCTCTCTCTCTGTCTCCTCTCTATCTGTCTCTGTCTCTCTCCTCTCTCTTTCCCCCCAATTCTTTCCTTCCCCCCTCTCTCTTCTTCTCCATCTCCCTCTCTCTTCTCTTTTCCCTCCCTACCCCCTCCTCTCTCTGTGTCTTTGTTTCTCTCCTTTTCTATGTCTCTCAGTGTGTGTCTGTCTCTGTTTCTCTTTCTGTGTGTATGTGTATCTCTGTCTCTCTCTCTCTCCAAACAGGTATAGTTGAGAGCCCCTTCCATTTGAAGATCAGCAGAGATACCCTCCCCAGCATAGTAAGTAGTTTAACTTGAAAGCTACTTAAGGTCTCCAAGCCTCCAGATATCTCACTTCCCTTCCCTGCTGGAGCTGTCTTAACATCAGAAAATTCACCACAAATCTTAAACCTTAAGTACTGAGTCTGGAGTCGAGAAGACCTGAGTTCAAATCCTGCCTCAGACACTAGCTAGGTAACCCTGTGCAATCAACTTAAGCTTGGTCTGCCTCAGTTTCCTCAACTGTCAAATAAGGATCATAATAGCACCTACCTCCTAGGGCTGTTATGAGGATAAAATGAGATAACAATTATAAAAGTGCCTGGCACATAAAGCTATGTAAACATTAGCTATTATTTTTTATTATTAACTTCTATTTTCCTCAGTTTCCTCAACTGTAAACTGGGGATGGCACCTACCTCTACATGGTATCAAATGAGATAACATTTGTATTAAAAAAAAAAAGAGCACAATGCCTGAGACATAGTAGAGACATACAAATGCCTATTTCCCTCCCTCCATTGAATTTGGAAGGGTTTTCTGTCTAAGTGAGTTTCCAATTAAAATGCATCCTTCATCCCAGAAAAGCTGGGCAAATGCCAGTACTGCAGGAGGGAAAACACCTTAGTTATCTTTAGGAGGGATTGGTTGACAGCTAGCACAAGAAGGGAGGGAAAAGCTGAAAGACAGCAAAGGACCAAAGGAGAACAATCTGCCTTCAGAATTTTGCCCCTGTATATACTAGACCCTGGTCATAGGAATGTGATGACCATAATCTCTGAACCAATAGTTGGGTACATGGTCTGAGAAAGGCTCATCCATTTGCCAAGTCTTTTTTTTTTTTTTAAAGCAATTGGGGTTAAGTAACTTGCTCAAGGTTACACGGCTATTCATTATTTATGCGTGGGTGCTCATTTTCTGAGGCCGGATCTGATCTCAGGTCATCCCAACTCCAACACCGGCACTCTTACTCACTGCCACCTAGCCACCCCTTCAGGGCAATTGGGGTTAAGTAACTTGCCCAAGGTTACACGGCTAGGTTTTTGTTTGTGTGGATTAAGTGTCGGAGGCTGGCTCCGAACTCAGGTCCTTCTGACTCCAGGGCAGGAGCTCTATTCACTGCGCCACCTAGCCGCCCCCCATTTGCCAAGTCTTGTTAATAATCCATATTCTACCCTTAAAAGTGGAACTGCCCCCAGAGAATCCTGGATACATAATTAACCTTAATCAGATCTAGTCCTGCAATAGTCAGTCAGTGAACATTTATTTAACACCAGCTACATTCCAGGAACTGTGCTACAGCCTAGGGATACAAAGAGAGGTAAAGATCAAACTTAGTCATTGCTCTCAAAGAGTTCACAATAATGTGAGCAGAGGACCATCTCCAGTCATCCTGATCTATATCTGGTCACTGGCCCCATATGATTTCAGAGGATACAGTGAGGCTGGTAACCCTGTACAGCCTTGCCTCACTTACATCCAATTCACTTGCAAGTCCTGGTATCACCTTCCTGATGTCTTGGTCCTCTTCAAGAACAAAAGACAACAACAATGTGAGCAAATATAATAGAGACTTTGTAGAGGATGGTGCAGTGGACCTCAGTTCAGAAAAACCTGGGTTCAGATTTTACCTCAGACATTTCATTGACGTGTGATCTTTGAAAACTCAACTGGGTGACTGTTCTGAGCTTTTTTTTTTAACTCTGATTTTCCTATCTGTAAAATATGAGCGTCCTGAGGTCAGGCACTCTAGCTTTGTATCCCCAGTGCCTAGAACAGAGGCTTTTAAACACTTAATAAATACTTGCTGAATAAATGAATAGTTCTTGCCTTACTAAAAATGAAATGAGATTAATATATATGATAGATTATAGAAAGACATTTTATATATGTATATATACATACATACATGCATACCTACAAACATATATATACATGCATATAAATAGCAAGCCTTAAAGTGCTAAAAAAAAAAAAAAAAAAGAAAAAGTCTGTTATGATGAGACTCTGGCGGTTAGAACTTGGAAGCTGACCCTCTTCTCTCTGCCTCAGTTTCCCTGGCTGCCAAGCCTGCATTAGTACTCTCACCAAGGGTTTAGAGAGTGAAAGAGCCATAGTAGCATATCTTTTGACATCTGTCCTCTCTTCAAAGGAATCTCTGTCTGCTCCTGGCATATGGCCCTGTCTGTCCTCCCCCCATGCCTCTGTCCAGCTGGCATGAGAAGGTCTCTGTGCAGGCATTGGAACCTCATTTGTGGCCCTCTGGGCTGGCTCCACTGAATTCACTTGGCGCCTGTTTGGCCCTTGCCCTTGCGAAGTCTCTGTCTTTATCTCCTTTGCTTCCTTAGTGTCTCATTCTTCTTTTTGGGCTCTTATTCCTTCTCCCTTTTTTTTGTGGTTCTCCTGAAAGGCTAGCCCAGGAGCTAGGGAGGTGCCACTCATCCAAGTTTGGAGAAACAAGGGGCTCTTCCTAGAGTAGGGAGTCTAAAAGCAGCTAAAGGCAGGGAACTTCCTGTGGCTGGGACCTTTGTACAATCCCTTCCCTCCTCTAAACTCCAAACAGGAGGCTCCTCAAAGCTCCCCATTCCTGCTTGCCATTTTCTTCCTCTTGGAGGGATCCATGAACATACTCCCCTAGATGGAGCTCTAATTTACCTACTATAGGTGAAAGGGGAGGATATCACCACCATACCTCATCAAAAGGCATTTATTCCTGGCCCAGGGAGCAGAGTACTATTTCTGGTGCTAAAAGAGTTAAGAGAGTTCTCCCAGGACTTACAACCTCAACAAACCCTGACAGCACAGATATAAAGGTCCTACAGAGACTGTCCATGAATTCACTTATGTATAAGGATTGTATCTCTGTCCTCAGCTGACAGCTGTTGGTCCTGTGTCTTTGGCTGGCCCTGCCTATAAAGCTTTAGAGAAAGCTAAAGATGGCTATGTCTATCAAGCTTTGGTTGCCTTTGGAGGACAGAAAGCTGGTATGTGGAGGAGTCCAAAAGGGTCTGGGGTAGAAATAACATAGGATGGGGGGAGTATGCAACCTTGGGGAAAAAAGGTGGAGAATATTGTATAAACAGTAATGGTGCTGGTACATCCCTACATTATCCTCCCTGGCCACTGAACAAGTCCTTTCCTGATCTGCTCATGTCATATGGATTTGAGAATCTACCATACTTGTTGGTTTAGAAACATGAGAGAAAACTCAGTGATATATAGGAACTGGCGAAGACCTAGAAAGGCTAGACAGCTATAACCCTATGAGTGGCTAATGTTTCTTTCTCCCTACAATGATTTTTTAAAAAAAAGGATGTCTGAATCTAAGTGCTTATATTCTACTACTAGGGTCTGAGAGGAACCAAGGTAATTGTTTTAATCCTTTTTGCTTCTGGGATACTTAGGAAAGAATGATTTAGTTCTTTTTTCCTAATTCCATGCTGTAGTGAAAAGGGCACTGGCCTTGGAGGCAGGAAGACCCAAGTTCAAATCCTACCTACTCTTCCTAGCTGTGTGACCCTAAAGAACTCATTTAATTTCTCCAGGCCTCAGTTACTTTAGCTGTAAAATGGCTTCTAAGTTTCCACTGAGCACTACTAAACTTGTGATCCTAGAGTTACTGAATTGAAACATAGCACCAAAGGAAAAATCCTGTGTGAGGGCTAAATCAAGGTCTAATTAGATAACCACCCACCATATATATACAAGACAACCCTAGACTAAGGAGAGAAGCTCTACCACTCACCAAAAGGATGTACTAACTCTCTGAGAAGCATTGGGAGCTTGACAGTTTGTCCTCTGGTCTAAGTCAGGGGTAAATGAGTGTAGGATTGTCAGTTCCTGGGGTTTATTTTGAACAGGATCAGGCAAGTGGCTATCAGTGACCCCTGGTGGTTAAACTTCTAAAATATTATAAGGATAGTCTCTAATTATCAGGGTCAGGATGTGACTCTTTTCATAAGAAAATGGAATGAGAAATATCCTCATATACGTGATAGAGTAAAAAATGGGAAAATATGCTTTCAGATGGGTAACTACCAATGCTGGATACCGAGTAGGTTCTCCATACTTATGGACTTGATGGACTTCCCTTGAGCTGAGAGTGGCAACAGGAACATAGGTTTCAGAGCTAATCTCCTCTCTAAATCAGTGTAAGAGTAGTTTTCTTCCTCACCCCACAATGTGTTTATAAAGTCTAAATAAGGCAGTAGGGCAAACTAATGCCACAGTCCAAGGTTGCTCAGTTTCCTGGAGCTAATCCTGTTTCTCTCTCCCTTAGAGATAGGGAAGAAAGAAACACTACACAGATGCTGGTGTTAGATCAGGGTTAGTAGACTAGGGCACCCCTGCTAAATTCTGCAAAGACAGAAAATAAATTTTTGGGGGGAATGACCCCAATCATTAAAAAAAAAATCAGAAATACAAATTGTCTTATCTCTCATAAAGAACACAGCTCTTGGTGCCCCTAAATCAACAGTTAAGACCAAAAGAAATGGCCTTGGGAGTTGGCATTATATGTCTTAGGTTATAGTAGTAGTAGTATGTAGTATAGTAGTAGTATGAGAAAAAACTGTCAGTGAACATTCTAGACCAAAAAGTTAGGAAGTCTATTCAACAACCCTCCAAGATGGCCTCCAAGAATTGCTAAATAAATTCAATAGTAAGGCCTTGTAGAACTCTGAACTATTTTTATCCTCCTCCTTCCCTTGAGGACTCTTCTCCTATCACTGTGTCCTTCCTCACTGTATTGGAATGTGGGAAATCTGTCTTTTTGTGACTCTTTACATGTCACTTAGAGATACAATCAACTTTAGGTCACTCAACATTAGGACACACAACAAGGGACCTTATTTCAACCTCTTTCTTTTACAGAGGAAGAAAGTGAGACCCAGAAGGAAGTGACTTGTCCAAGAAAATTAGTGACAGCCTTATATACTCAGAGATGGTGGAAGAGGCTAGAGCCAGCCCCTGACACCCCCTTCCCATATGCTTCAAATCCTACCATTCTTTCTCAAGGGTTTGGAGTTGTCAGTCATTAACATCTGAAAATGAATTCCCCAGACCTTTCTCAGCCCAGATTTTGTTGGAAGGGCCAGGAAGGAGGGGAGATGGAAGGAGTGGGAGTGTTCAACAGGGAAAGGGCATAAAAGCAGGACTGTGGAAAACTGAAGATAAATTTCACCTATTTCATAAATTAACCAAGGGTGGGCTCTGCCTAAAGATTCACTCCTACCCAGAGCTAGCTGCCTATCTTTGCAGAGCCCTGGTGCCTGTGGATAAAGGGGCTGGTTAAATGGCAGAGGTTGCTTGAGGGCAGAGGGAAAGGATTGTTTCCCTTGCCCAGTGGCAACAGCAGACAATGGGCCCTTAGGAAGGAGCAAGCTGGGGGTGGGGTAGGGTGGGGAGGGGAGAAGAATTATCCCTTCATGCTCAGGGATACTGTAACTCTGATCCCTCCTGCTCCCATTAGTGAATAATCTGGTGCCAGGACCCTAGGGAGGCAAAGGCACACCAGAAAGATCGGAGGGGTGGGCAAGCAGCTGTTTCCTACAATGTAGGCTGCTGATGCCTCCAGCCTTTCTGCCCACCTCTTCTAGGCTCTCTTTGTCATGATCCAAGCAGGGATGGAAGGGATCTTTTCCTAATGGAGTTGCTCCCAGCCACCCAGACACCAAACTTTCAACATACTTCTAAATCTTTTCAGTATAGAGTCCTAAAGGTCCAACCCTAAAAGCCGTCAAAAATTAATGGTAATTATTGGACTTGAGTCAGGAGGCACTTATTACTTGTGTGACTGTGGGCAAGTCATTTAACTTCTATCTCAGGGTCCTCATTTGTAAGATGAGGGTAATAATAGCACCTACATCCTAGGGCTGTTATAAGGATCAAATGTGATCATATTTGTAAAGCACTTAGCATAGTAAATGTTTCATAAATGTTTGTTTCCTTCCCTTCCTTTGTTTGTTTCCTTCCCTTCCTTCTCTTTCACAGTACCTGACACACAGTAGGCACTTAATAAATGTTGATTGACTGTGGTTCACTTTATATGTCCAATCTATCGCCAAATCTCCTAATCCTTATTTTCACATCACTCTTCTTTGTCTTTTTCTCTCTCCTAATACAGCCACCATCTTGGTTCAATACCCATTCTGAGATATGACAGTAGGTCTTTTGGTTGGTCTACCCCTACTCCAAAATATCTTCCACTCAGGAAAGCCCCATGACTTTCCTTCTGGGGTTACCTTCCATCTGCCCTTTCCTTTCCTCCCTCCCAACTACTTTGTTAGTTTAAAAAAAATTTTTTTTCTGTGCCTTTTCCTAAAAACCAAAACAAAACAAAACAAAAAAGAACCTTTTCCTTGTTTTGTTCATTATTTTTCTTCCCTTTTTGCCCATTTTAGACTTTTTTTTTTTTGCTTTTTTTTTGGAGGGCAACTGGGGTTAAGTAACTTGCCCAAGGTCACACAGCTAGGTTTTTTTTTTGTTCCTGTGTGAGTTAAGTGTCTGAGACCGGATCCAAACTCAGGTACCTTCTGACTCCAGGGCCAGCACTCTACTCACTGTGCCACCTAGCCACCCCTCCATTTTAGACTTCTTATTCTTTGATTATTCTTATTTACCTAGTCTTCTATATTTATTTTAGTCCATTATATTCCATCAGATATCTATAGATATCTGACTGTATTTAGTTGTTTGTATATTCCCAGCTTCCCTTAGAATATGAGCTCTTTGAGGGGATAGATAGTGTACTTTTGTCTTTCTTTGTATGCCCAGCATTTAGCACTTGGTCCATACCAAGTATTTAGTAAATGCTTGTTGACTATTTGATGGAGTGACAAAGGAAACTATCCTGACTTTACTGTTCTGCCCAGTGCCTACTCTGGAGTCCTGGGTTTTGCCCACAAATATGGGTCTGCAGTGGGTTCTGCTCATCTCTATAGATCCTCAGCCGCCTTAGGCAGGTTGAATGTTTGTAAATAACTAATGACACAAGGTCTGTTCCAGGAAAGGCCTTTCATCTTCTTCCATGCTAACAAATGGAACATCACTCTTCACAGGAAATAATCTCCAGGGGATTGTGATTGAATTTATAAATACTGTATTTGGGGAATGAAACAGCTGGGTCGAATAGTATACATTCTCTGAATTATTAAATAGCCCCAACTCAGTCATTGCCACATTTGGGTCACAAATTTAAACCTATGAGAGCAGAAGTTTACTTTCTCATAGTAACACCAACTCAAATAGTTTCTTTTAATATTTAGTTGTTTTCCTGTGGGTTTTTTTCTGTTTCAGGAGGTTTTTGATTGAATTGGTAGCCTTTGAGCTACCTAGAAATAAAGTACCTTTATATGAAAAAAATGAATAAATTCTTTCAATCTATCATGATCCCAAATACTACAAAAGCATCTGTAATTTGGGGTAGGGGGGGCCTCAGATGACCTTTGAATTTTAACATCCAAATTTTATCTTCTTTTAAATTCATCTGATGCTTTGTAAATTTTGTTCTAGCCCCTCATTTTTATTCCATGAATGTCTTTGTTTATTAGGTGTGTTTCTTGTAAGCAAGTGGGAGGTTTGTTTTGTTTTTTTTAATCCAATCTGTCACTCTTTTGTTTTATTGGATTGTTTAACCCATTCACATTCAGAGTTATGAATTAGGTTTGTGTTTTCCTCCAGTTGTCTCTAACATTGGTGTTTTTCCAAATCCTCCCTCTTCCTCTATAAAGACAGTATTTTGTCTCTTCAGTTATTTAGCTTAAGGCAACCCTATTTCTACCCTGCAGGACCTCCTGGTTGTTAACCTTTCCCTAGGTTCAATTAACTTATTACTTCTTTTTTCTTTCCTCTTTTGGAAAACTCCTTTGGTTTAGTTATCTAAATTCTAATATCTTATTTAGTTATCTAATTCTTCCCCTCTTTTTTTTTCTCTCAGCTAAGTAGTGAAGTAAAATACCTTTTCCTTTCTTCCCTCCCAACTTATTTGTTAGTTTTAATTTTTTTCTGTGCTTTTTTCTAAAAAACAAAAACAACCAAAAAATAACCTTTTCCTTGTTTTGTTCGTTGTTTTTCCTCCCTTTTTGTCCATTATAGACTTCTTATTCTTTGATTCATGGTCTTCATATTTACTTAGTCCTTTATATTTATTTAGTTCTTGACATTTATTTAGTCCTTTATGTTTATTTAGTCTCTGTATTCCTCATGAAATCAAAGCATATATTTTGGGCTCCCTCTTTCAAACAGTTTCTATGTTATTACCTTGTATATCTTGCCCCCTGGTACCCTTTTCCTGGTGTGCCTCACTCTTAGAAATACCAATACTGCAGGTGGGAGAGAAAAAAGAATTATTGCTTCATGGTAGGATTACTCCTATGTCCATGATTGTGCAGTTAACTTTTGCCTTCTCTGTGATCATCCCCCACCCTAGGTCCATGCCCTCCCACTGTTCTGGTGTCAGTTGCCCCCAGGAGTGATGATTCCCCTTTCTCCTGAAACAGGATGAGTAATCCCTCTAAGTACCTAATTCCTGCAGTTACACCCATTGTAAGGTTCCCCACTTCCCTTATAGAATATCTCTCTTCCTCCATGGTAGCATTTTTTCAGTGGAAATTCCTCCTACCACTGAAACAAGACCCCCCCCTTTCCTTTCCCCCTTTTCAGTCCCTCCCTGTGCCTCCTTGCCCATCCTTCAGTATGCCTGGGAGTTACTTTCCTCTCTTGGATTAGGGTTCATCCCATATTCTCCTCAGTCTTCTCCCCTTGTACATGCCCTCCCATTCTGAATGTGGTCCCATGAAAGGCATAGCTTCCCCTCTAGCTGGGACTTTATGAGGTAGGCTCATAAACAGGGTTTATTCTCTGCCATCCCTTCTGTTTGACTTTTGCTTTCACCCTTGTCTCCTTGAAAAATAAATCTCTGCTATTTCGTGGTTGCTGTCCTTGATTGCTGTATCTACTTACATTTCTTGTATTTCTGTTTTCTGGGGTGTTTGAAAAGCAAATAATTTGTTCAGGTCTGATTTTCTTTGTAGGAATGCTTCAAACACCTCTTTCTACTGAACATACATCTTTTTTTCATTAATGGTTAGACACAGTAATATTACATTACATTCATATACAATAATTTGTTCAGCCATTCCAAATTGTTGGGCATATGGTTTATTTCTAGCTTTTTACTGTTACAAGTAAAGCTTCTATTTAATTCAACTCAAGCCTTTTATTAAGCAACTACTATGTGTAAAATGGGCAGCTGGCTGGTACAGTGCATAGAATGCTGGGCCTAGAGTCTGGAAGACCTGAGTTCAAATCCAGACACTAGCTATATGACCCTAGGCAAGTCATCTAATCTTGTTTGCCTCAGTTTCCTCCTCTGTCAAATGAGTTGGAGGAGAAAATGGCTAACCACTCCAGCATCTTTGACAAGAAAACTCCAAATGGGGTCGTGGAGAGTTGAACATGACTGGGCAACATGTATAAAGTACTATATGATGTAAAGGCAGCTGGGTGGTGTAGTGGAAAGAGCACTAGGCCTGGAGTCAGCAGGATTTGAGTTCAAATCCAGCCTTAGTCACTCACACACTATTCGACCCTGTGCAAGTCACTCCACGTTTGTTTGTCTGCACTAGGAATACAAAATCCAAAACGGAAACATTCCCTGCCCCCAAGGAGCTTATATTCTAACAGGGCTACAGGATAACATGCACATAAGTAAATGTACTCTGGGGGTAACTTTTGTGCTAACATGGAGCAGGTCCAATGTTAATACCCTACCCCACCCCCTTCCCAGTCCATAGGACTCACAGTACCAGTGAAGGGCCAGACTCAGCCACATTGGCTCCCTGCTTCACTCATTTTCTATTTTGACTCCCAAATTTCCTGCCTTGAACCATGCCTTTGACTTGGCTTGTGATTTCTTTGTTAGTCTGCTGCTCCCTTTATTTACTAAAATCTTAGTGTAATACCCTGGGGCTATGGTGCTTGTGTAAACCTCTCTCTAGAGAACCAAGTGCATATTTCTGTGTGGTTGAGCCCCTCTCCTCCCTAAAGATGTTGCTCAGGTATGTGAAGGAGCTCTGAACTTGAGCTGACACCTTCAGGTCTTATCAGTTGGGTGATGAGGAGACACAGAGGGAGGAGGGGCTCCTCCTAAGGCATTGCTGGGCATATTTGTTTCACAAAATAGAGAATAAAGGGGACAAATACTAGGAATATTTGAAGAAGAGCTAGTGGGAAAAGGAGGGGACCGGGGAAGCTGGCGATGTAGGGGTGATGGCAACTGAGCTGAGCCTTGAAGGAGATGAAGATTCTAAAAAGCAAAGATGAGGAGGAAGACTATTTCAGGCAGAGAAGACACATCCCTACTCCCAATCATAGCAGTCTCATCCCAGGACTTCCTGGAAGATCTCCAAGTACTTTTACATTAAGGAACAAATCTGGGAGGCAATAATGGAGGTGGTGGAAGAGGGACGTCCACCAGGTGATCAGAAAAAAGAGACCGAGTGTCTTATATAATCATCCCATCATGTCCCACCATCATCAAAGCACTAAGGTGACATATTCATCCTTTTCCTCCCTTTCCACATTGTGACTTTTTTCTCCAATTCAAGGCTACCCTCCTGGATAAACATGCTTTGTTTGGGGGAAGGACGTCCTTGGCTAATTGCGAATGTGCCAAGGTTTCAAGGAATTCAATAAACATTCATTCAACCCCTGCTTTGTACATTGTGTTTTGGGGTACTAAAAAGCCTCAACGATGAACCAGGCAAGGTCCTTAACTTCCAGGAATTTACCATTACTCTTATGATTTAATACTAATGTGACTTACCTACTTAATTTTGTTTTTTGGGGTCTCCTGCTATTCCTGGGACTGAACCTACCACCCCTGAGACACAGAGATCTGGAATAGCTAGCCCTCCAAATGGGGAACTTCCAAGCAAGCTGCTGGGACAAGGAGAAGGGACTTTTTGTGCCCAGTCCAAAAGGAGAATTTATTCATTGCCCTTTTTCTAAGAGCTGAGATCTGTCTTTGATTTTAGGGCCATAGATTAGTCAGTGATCTGGCACATCTCTGAGACTCAAATGGCTTGGGTCCTATTCTCACTCTTGCCTATTTGGCTGGACAACAGACTGATTTTTGAAAATTCCCCTCCTCCTTAAAAATAGCCCATTTTCACAAAAAGCCAACATCAAAAAATAAAAAAAAGTTAAGGGTTTCTGTGTTAGTTCTGCACTTATTTTCCATAAATTCCTTTCCACTTTTTCAAGTGCTCTTAATGACTCCCCAAGCAAACATGGAGCTCAGGAATCTTGGAAGGGAGTTGGCCCTTCTGGAACCCCTGAAAATAAAATGGGCTGTTTTCCTCTGGCTCTCCAATGCACTTTTTGCTCAGGAAGCAGACATTGAGAAACTGTCTGGTCCTCACATCATAAAAGGGCAAAGAAAGTTTGTGTGTGAGGGAGAAGATGCTTTATGTAAACAGAACCAGATTCCAGGGCCATTGGAACCCACATAAGGCAGCCACTTCCCTTCTCTTTTGAAATAATTTCCTTTTCCATCCTCCAAGAGTTCACCTGCCAAGTCTGGTTTTTCCCACCTAAACTCTTTCTCCCACCAAGGGAAAACAACAACTACAACAACAAAATCTACAATCAGCAGGATGAGTGAGGATTAGAAATGCCATGGGAAATTACCCTGGAGCAGCAGCTTCCCTTCTGGAGGGAGGCAAAAGTAGGAGGGAGGGAGCAGGGAAGAAGAAGAAGTCTATCCCTTTGCGGTTCCCTTGAAGGTTCCACCAGTCCAGGACTTAGATGATCTCCTAAATGTACTGTGGAAAGTAGACTGGCTGAGGTCAGAATAGGGACACCCCATTCAACTGGAGATAACAGGAATTAACAGCTTCTTAAGGGGACCGGCTACTGAAAGCAACCTGGGGCTGCTCTTTGAAATGCAGTTGCTGTAAAAGGAACATGTAAGTGTGAGAAAAGGAAGATGTGAGGGATGGCAAGGGAAGGGAAGGAGCAGTCAACCTGGAGGGTGGCTTTAGAATACCAAACCAACTGAGAGCTCAGGGACAAATCCTCCTCAGTAACTGCAGAGCTGCCTGTGGCT
Source organism: Gymnobelideus leadbeateri (assembly GCA_011680675.1). Lineage (NCBI taxonomy): Eukaryota > Metazoa > Chordata > Mammalia > Diprotodontia > Petauridae > Gymnobelideus > Gymnobelideus leadbeateri. The sequence continues at coordinate 560,595 of WOXC01009681.1, read as the reverse complement.
AGCCAAGCTCCTACAGGAGGAGATTAGCTCACATTATGCTTCCAATTTAATGAGATGACTCCAACGGGTGTCCACTTTCCTTATGCTGGATTCATCAAGCAACCTGGCGACCTAATTCACTTTCCTAAGTAGATTTCCATCTCTCCTGGGAAAAGAATGCACTGGCCAGCCTGTGGAAATATTTCAGTCTGAGTTGTGTGGTGGCTGTCTTTCTCGTTCCCCATTTCCCAGCAATTGCTTAGCCTGGCATTCAAGGACTTTCATGCTCTGGCCCTGGTCCATTGTCTAATTTTCTGTCTCGATGCTTCTCCCTGTCAAACTGAATGATTCCATATTCCCCTAACACAGCCCCTCACTTTCCTGATGCCTCAGGAACTCTTTCTCATTCCAGAATACTTGCTCTCAGGGCCCCTCCTGGATCCTCCATCTGCCCTATGGGCAATGATGGGGATTATGAGCTTGAGAGACCTTCCTCTGAGGCAGGATCATCTCACCATTTAGTCAGTACGGATGAATGCGATCCAGCTGAGGCTAGGGACACAGGTGGGTCCTTGATAATACTTATTGATCGGTCCCTGCAGCTGCTAATGGGGGCTTCTGGATTTTAGTTCATTCTTTGTCTCATTGGCACTTGTGCTTTGGTTTTATCTACAAAAAAGGGAGAAATTCATTCATTCACTCACTCATTCATTCAACAAGTATTTACTGAGGACCTACTATGCCTATAGTACTATGAGAGATACAAACATATATGTTTAGGTCCCTATCCTCAAAGAACCAATATCTCATCCCTAGGCAGTGGAGCAATCAACCAATCAAAAACTTTTTATTAAGTACCTACTATGTGCTGGCACCGAGGAAGCAATGATAAAAATAAAACAGCCTTTGTCTTCAGAGAACTTATTTTCTATGGGGGCAACATGACATATAAAAGTAGATACCAAACACATATACAACATAAAACAAGGGAATTGGGGGAATGAGGCACCAGGAAAGGCTTCACAGGGAAGGTGGTGTTTGATGGGAGTTCTGAAAGGAAAGTGGGGATCCTAGGAGGCAGAGGTAAGGCAGGAGTAGGGTCCAGGCACTGGGGACAGACAACCTGTGCAAAGCTGAAAAGATGGGAGAGAGAAGAGTATATGAGGAGTGGCACAAAGATCAGTTTGACTAGACCAGAGTGTACAGAAAGGGGAATGATGTATAATCAGGCTGAAAAAAATAGCTAGGGCCCCTGTTGTGAATGCCAGAGGGGTTTATATCTGATCCCAGGGTAAGAGGGAGCCACTGGGAGTTACTGAGCAGGGGAATGACATGGCTAGATTTGGTACTTTTAGAAAACCAGTTTGGTAGTGGCTTGGAGGACACATAGAAGGAGAGACTTAAGGCAGGGAGATCAATTAGGAGGTAATTGAAATAGTACAAGTTGGTGGCAGAGTGATTGAAAAGAAGGGAGAGACTTGAGAGATGTTGTGGGTGTAGAACTGAAAAAGACTTGCCATTGGTGTTGTTTGTCCTTCGCTCTTGAAGAGGACCATGACATCAGGAAGGTGTCATGGACATGCAAATGGATTGGATTTAAGTGAGGGAGAGCTGTGCAAAGTCACCAGCCTCACTTTTTTCTCTGGAGCCATCTGGGTCCAGTGGCCAGATATAGATCAGGACAATTGGAGATGCCCCCCCCCCCCAAAGACTTCACAGCTGATTGGACGTGTGGGGTAAATGAGAGTGAAGACTGCAGGATTTTGAGCACAGGTGACTGCAAGGATGGTGGTATTCACAGAAACAAGGAAGTTAGGAGGAAGGGTAGGTTTGGTGGGAAAGATGATGGATTCTTTTTGGACACAGTCTGAGATGCCCAGAGGATATGTGGATGGAAATGCTCTAGGGGGAGTTGGTGGCATTAAGGACAAAGATGGCAGCTGGATAAGTAGATCTGGGAGTCATCTGCCTAGAGATGATCAGTGAACTCCTGGGGGTTACATAGTCACTGAAAAGAGAAGATAAGAGGGCCCAGTTCAGAGCCTTGGATAATACAGTTGAGAAGATGGTGATCCTCAAAGGAGACTGAGAAGGGGCAGTCAGAGGTATAGAAGTGACAGCATGGAGAGCGGTACCATGGTACAGAGGAAAGACTGCTGCACTTGGATCTCGGTACCTCTCTAGACTGGCCCAGAGGCAAGGAAGCTGGGCTCAAATCCTAGCTGGGCCATTTGTGCTCATTTGACCTTAGGCAAATCACTTGACCTTTCTACAACAGTTTCTTCACCTGTAAAATTAGGGAACGGGAGCAGATAGCATTCAAGGGCCCTTTCAGCTCGAGAGCTATGATCATCTGTCCTTTGGAGTCCCTTCTAGCTCTATTTATGACCCCATGATTCTATCCTTCAGGGTCTTTAGGAAGCCACACATTTATTCAGTGAACGTTTGATCAAAGCCATAAGCATTTATTTATTAAACTCTTCCTATTCTAGGTGTTGGGGAAGGTACAGAGTTCCAATAAGACAAGTATAGAGCTTAAAAGGAAGTGAGATAGAAACAGTGATAAATATAAGGCAATCTATCCATTAAGGGCATGAAAGAAATGAAAACACAAGTACCATGTGAGGGAGGCCTAAGCAGAAAGGTCACTGGAGGATGGTGCCATTTGAGTTGGGCTTTAAAAGACAGGTGGGGGTGGCTAGGTGGTGCAGTGAATAGAGCACTGGCCCTGGAGTCAGGGGGACCTGAGTTCAAATCCAGCCTCAAAAACTAGTTGTGTGACCTTGGGTAAGTCACTTAACCCCAATTGCCCTCCCCCCACAAACATAAAAATAAAAGACAGGTAGGAATTTAAGAGATGGAGAGGGGGCATTTAAGTTATAAACAAGGAGCCTGAAAAGAAGATTTTCCAGAGCATTTACATGATCAGATCTATGAATCAGAAAGCTTAGTTTGGCAGCAGAATGATGGTTTGGGAGTAGGAGGAAACCTCTTCCTCTTAGCTAAACTCTTTGAGAAAGCTGTCTACACTAGGTGCCTCTGCTTCTTCCATTCTTCTCTCCTCAAGCCTCTGTGATCTAGATTCTAACCTCATAATAATCACTGGTGACCTTCTAGCTGTTAGCTCTAATGGCCTTTTCTTTGATTTTTTTTTAGGGCAATTGGGGTTAAGTGACTTGCCCAAGGTCACATGGCTAGTATTTGTGTTAACTGTCTGAGGCTGGATTTGAACACAGGTCCTCCTGACTCCAGGGCCAGTGCTCCATTCACTTAGTCGCCCCACTAATGGCCTTTTCTTAATCCTCATCTCTCTTGGCCTCTCTAAAGCATCTGAGCCTGTGGACTACTTTTTCTTGGATATTCTTTCTTCTTGGGGCTCTCATGACACTTCGCTTTCTTGGTTCTCTTCCTCACCTTCAGTTTCTTTGGCTGGCTCTTCATTCTCGTCCTGTCTCCTAATTGCAGGTGTTCACCAAGGTTCAGTGCTGGGCCCTCTTCTAGCTAGGTGGCACAGTGGATAGAGTGCTGGGCCTGGAGGGACACCTGGGGTCAAATCCGATCTCCGGTACTTACTGGCTGTGTGATACTGGGCAATCTCTGTCTGCCTCAGCTGGAGTGGGGGTAATAGCACTTAGCTCCGAGGACTGTCATGAGGATGGAATGAGATCATGTTTGTAAAGTCCTCAGTACAGGTGCTTAAGACATGCTTGTATTTATATTTAAACCTTTTATAAGGCTTGCAAAGCACCTGACAAATATTATCTCATTTCATTATTAATAATAATGATAGCTAGCATTTATATAGTGCTCCCTATGTATGTGCTAAGCACGTTACAAATATTTGTATAGATCATTTGATCCTCACAATAACCCTGGGAAGTTAGCACTATTATCTTTATTTTACAAATCAGGAAACTGAGGTATAAAGAGGTTAAGTGACTTTTCTAGGGCCACACAGTTAATAAGTATCTGTGGCTGGATTTGAACTCAGATCTTCCTGACTCCAGGTCCAGCACCGTATGCACTGTACCACCTACTTCCTTGGTTCTTCTCCTCCTTAACTTCAGGCTCTTTTGATGGATCTTCATTCTTGGCATGTCCACTAATTGTGGGTGTTGGAGGTGATGGTGATGGAGGCTAGAGAAGGGGAGTGTGAATGCTTGGGGGTCCTCTGTTAGCGAGATGCAATGGTCTGGAGTGAAGTGAGCAGCATGTTTGGGGACCTTCTAGAAAGAGTGATTCCAGCCAATCAGGGAGTAAACCTCAGTAGACTTGAGAGCTGACTGCTGTGACCAATGATACTGACCAAGGAATGGACCTGGAGTGAGAAGAGGACAGAGACAAGGACTGATCCCTGAGAAACCAGCCAAGGAGAAGAGCAGGAAAGTGTGACAGCCCTGAAGAGAGGCCTGAGCTTTCCAGAGGCCGAGTGGTCATCCTCATCCAAATCCACAGTGAAGCCCAAGAGAGTGGGGCCTGAAAAGGGGCCACCTTGGATTTGGCAAACAAGTCTGTGGTGGCCTCTGAAAGAACAGTTTCAATAAGGTGGTGGGGAAGGAGTAAAAATTAGATGATAAGGAGTACCAGAGAGAGTAGGCGGTGAGGAAACACTAACTCAGTGGAGTCCACAAGATCTGAGGCCAGTCCTGTCTCAGACACTCCCCAGCTGTGTGTCTCTGAGTGTGACACTTGCACTTTCTGTGCCTCAGTGTCCTCATCTATAAAATGGGGATACGAACAGTACCTACCTCCCAGGGTTGTTGTGAGGTTACAATGAGATGTTTGTAAACATTAAAGTGCCATGTAAAAGCTGGGGGCCATCTCTGGTCGTCCTGATCTATATCTGGCCACTGGACCCAGATGAGTCCAGAGGAGAAAGTGAGGCTGATGACCTTGCACAGCCCTGCCTCACTTAAATCCAATTCATTTGCAAGTCATGGCATCACCTTCCTCCGGAGAACCAAGGACAGACAACAACTACAATGTGAAAGCTAGTGACTATTCTCATAAGTTTTCAAGCTAGAAGCAAGCTTGGGGATCTTCTGTCCTACCTCATCATTTCATAGATGCTGAAACAGGCACAGAGGGTTAAAGGATGGGCTGTTGGACAGCTGCAGAATGCTGGAGGCTCTGCAAAGCCAGTTGGGAAGTGAGTAATATAGCATCAGACTGAGACAACAGGGAACACGGTGAAGACAAAATGCAATTACCCACTTTGGAATGGGGCCAAGGCAGGCAGGCAGATGCTTGTGGGCAGAGGAGGTGGTGTGCGATTCCTAAACGCAGCTATTACTGCTCTAGCCTAGCATCTTTCAATGAGTGTGACCATGGAGACTGACATTTCTTCCACAGATAATCCCCTTGACACCTTTGGGGAATAAGGAGTCTAGACCAGCCAGAAGCTCTGATTCTCCTTGGAAGTCTATGCCTCCTGCTTTACCAGAAACAACTGAGTGACTCTCCTTCTGTAAGCCTGGGTTTGTTAGTGCCTAGAAATCCAGCCAGCCGCCAACAGAGAGCTATTATTAGTCTATCATTATCGATGAGGATTCCTATATTGTCCTATATTGGGGGCAGTAGAAAGGGATCTTGGTCTCTATTAATCTCTCTATAGTGTAAAGATCCCTAAATTAGTCAGGAGACCCGGAGTCTAGTCCTAGTCCTGTCATACAAACCATACCATTTGGGGCAAGCTAATTCCCTGAGCTTCAGGCTTCTCATCTGTAAAGTGAGAGTACTAGACTAGCCATCTATGACCCTTTCCAGTCTAAACTGCTAAGATAGGGTGGTGGCAATGGGTCCTATTTAGCCCCTACATGAAGCAGGTCAGCTTCCCATCCCCACTTTGCATACAGTATGAATGGAACAACATTCAAATGGCAAACTAGTGGTGGAATTGACATTGGTCTTCTGAGTCCCATGTTTCTTGGAACACTGTAGGGAATTTTGATCCCTGTACCTCTAGAAAGAGATGGGGGAACCAGAGCAAGTACAGAGAAAGGCAAGATGGTGACCAACTAGACTGTCATATAAGGCTAAAAAGCTAGGATTCTAAAGTCTAGAACAGAACAAATTTTGTTCTGTGAAGCTTGGCTTCATTCAAAGGGATGCACTTAAGCCCCTAGAGGGCCACGTGTGGCCTCCGAGGCTGCAGATTGTCCACCCCTGGTCTAGAAGGATAAAGGGAAAATGAGAAAATGGTATGATTACAGCAAGGCAGGGTGGTAACAGTGCAGCAATGTCAACCCCTCAGCTGCAATGCTGCCGGACCACTCCCAAGAGCAACCTGAACCAGATTCAAATGTCATTGGGGAAATATGTAACAGCATGTAAATATATAACAATAAATAAAATCACAGTAGAATAGAGATGATGTAAATCTGTGGTTTTCTACAAGCAACCTGTAGGGATCTTTATGGTTCTGTTTGTATTTGAATTTGACATCGTTGGTGTAGTCAATAGCCTAACACATACTCATGTTTGCTGTATGACTTTGGGAAACTATAGAATAGAGGAATCACTGTTGGATTTTGAAATAAGAGAACCTGCATTTAAGTCCTAGATCTGACACTTGCTACCTTTGTGACCATGGACAAGTCACTTAATCTTCCTGGGTCTCAGTTTCCTTATCTGTATAATGGGAAGGTTGGACTAGCTGACCTATTAGGTGCCATCTAGCTCTAAAGAAAGCCAATGACTTAAATCCTCAGTGTCCCTGGTACTTCTTCTCTAAGATAATCTTATAGACCGTACATTTGCTATATAGGAAGAGGGAGCTTCCTGCATTGATGCAAACACAGGACTAAACAAAAAAAAAAAAAACCAACCAGACTTGTATCTAAAATCCTGGATATCTAAGAAGCTAGAAAGCTGAGTTTAGGACAAATAAAAGGAAGTTTTATTTCATGTAGTGGGCAATAAACTTAGAGAATCCACTATCTTAAGAGGTGGTAGATATGAGATGAAAAGAGAGTTCTTAAAGAATTTAGATAATTCACAAGTGACAGAGTCCCAGGGAAGGCTTTTTCTGTTTGTTTTTGTTCATAGAGGATGGTGATGGACCATTCCATGGTTATAGAAAACCCCCTGGGTAAAGAAATTGTCCTCACCAGTATAGGTCAACACCTTCTCTGCAACTCAAGAGTATTGAGAAGCATCCCAGTCTAGAGCACTGTGAGGTTAAATGACTAGACCAGAGTCAGTCTGTACATGTCAAAGGTGAGACTTGAGCCCAGGTCTTTCTGGTTTCTAGGCCAGCTTTTTAAAATATATATAATATTTTATTTTCCCCAAGTACATATTCAAACATTTTTTTTAGACCAGCTCTTATTCTGTCTCATTGTTATCATGATTCATGATAATACATCACATTTTTGTATTGTTTTACATGGTTTGCTCCAATGACCCTCTGAGGCACGTAGTTAAAGTATTTTTATTTCCATCTTACAGATGAGGAAACTGAAACTTGGAAGGTTCAGTGACATGCTTGCCAAGTCACACAGCTAGTGCTGGGAGAACTGAGACTCAGCAATTTACCTCCTTTCCTCTCTAAACTCTTAGATTGGAATACACAATCTCCGAGGCTAACAGCACCCAAATCTAATCCAATTAATTTAAAATTGCATGGGTGCAAGAACTCAGAAAGCAAAGACAAAAGTAAAACTATCACCTACCCTCAAGGAGTTTCAGCTCTCTTGGGGGGCAGGGAGTAAAAGAGGGGAGGACAGGACCCTACACAGGAACAGACTGATTGGCTGCTGAGCTTCCGATGGACTTGGGTGGGGTGAGAACTATAGAGTAAGAGATCAGATCCAGATGGAAACTGTCTTTAGGGGAAGAGGAAGAAAATAATAATAGGGAAGCTAATACGGATGGCAATTAACAGTCATTTTTTGGTGATCATTTATATGTAAAGGGATTATGATAAATAACTATTACCTGTAAATCCAGCATATAGATTGCCTAGACAGTATATACTTATATACCTATGTATATTTATAACTGAATATTTCCTAGCGAGAAAACAATTCTACAAAAGCCGTGATCCTTAAACGATTTGAATGATGTATCTGTATCAGTGGTGTCACATTAAGGAAAATGATCATGTCCTTCTGAAATATTTGCCTGAGAAACTTGGTCAAGACAGAACATGGTATTGTATAGAGTTGGCTCAGACCCACAAAGTAATCCTTGGGTTGTTATGTCAAGGATGTAGCTTAGCCTGACCCCCCCCCCCCAAAAAAAAGAGCAGGGTTCCAGTATTCTGGAAGAAAATTCTAATTGAAGCCCCTTCTTTCTCTCCCTGGGCAGTCAGCTGACTCCAGGCACAGTGCATTTTGAGCTCACTGCTACAGCTTCCTTTGCTCACACAGCTAGAGACTTGGCAAACTACAGTGCACCGGCTGACACTCCTTTCTTTCTATAAACTTGGATGAGAAGAGATAGAGCTAATTAGATAGATAGAAGATGGGCTTGTGGGGCAAGGGGTTACAGATGCTCTGGATCAAATGCTCTGGATGCTGCCCGGAAGCTGTTGTAATCATAGATGCACAGAGCTTGTTCTGACAGTAATGTTGTACGTCTGGCCTGGATTGGGAGTCCTCCAATTTGCAAAGCAACCTGGTTGACACAAATATTAACTCGGTTTGAGTGTGAACATGTGTGTGTCTGTGTGCGTGTATGCACTCATGCATGCATGTATGTGTTGTGTATACATGCCTTGCCATCTGTTGACATTCTGTAGTAAAACCACTCTATTCATCTGTATTTGTTGGGATTTTTGTCATGGTTGTTGTTTTAATTTCTCTCTTGCATCCGAGGTCTTAGTTATTTTGCTGTTCTTAGCACCAATTTTAAGGACATTCAGGCTAAGCTTTTTCTTGGAAGGTATAAAGACCTTGGAGGTAGAGACCAAGGATCTGTTAAGAGATATCTAGCCATCTCTGCTTAAGTATAGAAGCAAGTAGAGCAGCTGAATGAGTTTTGAATCCAAATGCTTATTGACTGACTGACGGACTTGCTCACCATACTGATTTTCAAATGTTCCAGGGTTGGGTGGCCGACAAAGTACAGTCTCCTGTTCCTCCTGGATTGGAAGAATCTATGGATGATACCCAGAGTAAATGAAAGAAAAGTCTTTCCAAAGATACAGAGTGGGGAGGTTTGGCGATGACGGAGAGCAGTGTCATACAACTTGACCGTTTTTTTTGTGTGTATATGTGAAAAAGCTGCATTAAGGAGTTTTCCTACAATCTCTTAACAAGACAGGAAGTTCCTTAATCCACTTTCAATGATGACAGGCCTTGGGCATTGGATGAAGGCAACTGGCACTGGCCAGGAAACTTCCATTGACTGATTGAAAGAATCAATCAGGCCTCCTTAGGCCTATATAAAAGAAAACCAAAAACCAATTCAGCCCACTTTGTGGGGAGTCAAGTTTGGTAGTTTAGTTGATGAAGTTGATGGAGAACCCAGCTCTTTACCTCTTGGAGGGGAGGAGGAGGATTTCCCTCTCCTTCCCCATTGGACATGGCATAAAACAACGGAGTGACTCCTCCAGAGCAAGACATCCCATCCAGCAGGGGCTGAACCTCTTTGAAAGAGTTTAAGACACAGTTAGGGGAGCAGGAGCACATACATACTCTAGATATATAGATATGGAGAAGCAGTTCATTAAGGCCAAAAGCAGCTTCAAGGACTGTGATCTCAAAGCAAAGAAGAGACTCCAGAGAGAGAGAGAGAATCCTGGTAATCAAGATTTGAGCTATGGAAAGGAGCAGAGTCTGGATGAGAAAACCACCCAGCAGAGAAACTGTGTCCAGGGGTAGCTTTGTGAGAACTCTCCAGGAGAGAAAGGATTTGGAGTCCCAGTAATGGTGAGTTGCTTTGGTTACCTATGTGTTACCTATGTGTCTCCCTAAAGCTGTGCTCAAATTTATATCCATTCTTCTTGTAGACTCTGTATTGGTAGGAGAGTGCATCCCAGGTTTGTGAAGGAAATGTTTTATAGCTGCTGTTTTTACTATGCCATCTTGGTAAATACCTTTGCTAAGAGCTAATCATATCTACTGACTGTTACTATGAAGCACACCAGTAGGGGCTCATGAGCTATAATGCTTTAGGAGTGAACACCATAGGGTGGCAGCTAGGTGGCCTAAAGTCAGAAAGACTCATCTTTGTGAGTTCAAAACCAGCTTCAGATACTTATTAGCTATGTAACTCTGGGTAAGTCACTTTGCCTCAGTTTCCTCATCTGTCAAATGAGCTGAGAAGGAAATGGCAAACCACTCTAGTATCTAGTGACCCAAATGGGGTCACAGATATGGATAAATGACTGAAGAACAGCACACCATAGGGCACCCTTTAGAACCCTAAGGCAACAGCTACTGTCAGGGAATCTAGCCCTTTTATAGTGAAAGTGAAAGTTGGGCAGAATATCCTGAAGGGGTTGCTATACCAGTAAAGTACCTTTTAAAGTCCCACAATGAAAGATAAATTAACTGATACTATATAATAATTATGTAATATATATTTAATACATATGATATATATTATATAACTTATAGAAGATATATTACTACCAATATATATTATATATAAATAACATATTATTATACATCATGTAATATGATATATAAATTATATAAAATAAATTATACAATCTTTTATTTGTATTGCATATAACATATAATAATATTATTTATATAAGACAATATACTCAGCTCAAATGTCCTGCTGTATCCCTATAAGGCATATCACCATATGTGCCAAAGCAGGTATTAACAGAAAACCCATCCTTCTATTAAATTTCCTTATTTCTGTTTAGGATACCATTGTATTTCTAGTCATGCTGCTTAAGAATTATGCCATCATCCTTGACTCTTTCCTCTTCCATCACTCCTCATATCTTCATATCAGTAGTCAATATTGATTCTATGCCCACACCCTTGTCTCCTCCCATGAATCTTTTCCTTAGTTTAGAGCCTGGACTACTGAAATCACTTCCTAATTGGCTTCCCTTCTTTGGGTCACTCTCTTCTCTAATCCATTGTCCACAAAGCTACCAAACTGATTTTCCTAAAACAAGGCTCTGCCCAATGGTACTGCTTTTACTCCCTCACTCAAAAATCCTCACTGGGTCCCTATTGCCTCTGGTTAGTCATTCCTTGTATTTTGTTGTTCAGTCATTTTCAGTTGTGTCTGACTCTTATGACCCCATTCAGGGTCTTCTTGGCAAAAATACTGGAGTGGTTTGCCATTTTCCTCTCCAGCTCATTTTACAAATGAGGGAACTGAGACAAATGGGGAAGTGACTTGCCAAGGGTCACACAGCTAGAATCCACCTCTTACTTCTTGATCCTTCATAAAGAATTGTACTCCTTCAACTCTGCTTTTGGGAATCCTTAGCTTTCTTCAAGAGCCATTTTCTATGTGAGGCATTTTCCTCAAATTCCTGGAATTGCTTTGCACATTTTGATTCTATTCTATATTTATGTGTGTGTGTGCGTGCATGTGTGTGTGTGTTGTGTTTTCCCTATAGAGTGTAAGCTCCAGCACTTAACACAGTTCTTAGTATATGTTTTTTTTAAATAGCATCTTTTGTTTTTATATTACCTTCATTTCCAAATTCAAAAGCCTTATAATAGAGTTAAAGAGAGAAAATTAAAATTAAATTAAATTAAAATTCAAAAGAGGAAAAGGTGAGTTCAGAAAAACTAACAGCCACACCAATCAAATCTGACAGTGTGTGTAGGGTTCCAAACCCATGGTCCCTGGCTTCTGCAAAGAAGGGAGGGAGGTGGATTTTTCATCTCTTCTCTGGGGCCAAGCTTGGCCATTATAATTACATATTGTTCAGCTTCATTTTCTTGTTCTTTCTCTTGTGGATATTATTTTCGTGGTTCTGCCTACTTTACTCTGCATCCGTTTATGTGAGTCTTCTCATGCTTCTTGGAACTCTTCATCTTCATTGTTTCTTCTAGTTCAATAGTGGGCCATTACAATCATATATTGCAATACCTGCCTAGCCCCTGATTATATGGGACCAAGCCGTATGCCCTAGAGCACCCTGTGCATGGCACTTTCAGGAAGTCACGTCGGCAGTCCTCAGGGAAGTTGATCTGTTTAACTCTGAACCCTCACCCCAGGGTTGCTGAGTCATCCTAAATTCGTATAAACTTGCCTGGGTCATTACACTTAGCTGTCCCCAGACTAGACCAGTCTATGCTTCACATCCTGTTTAGCTGTTCACCCAGGCTGTCTTGCCATCTGGTCCCATCTCTCTCTCCTTTTCTGACTCATGCTCTGTGTACAGTAATTAAATTAACAGTACCATTTTTGGGGGGTGGGGGAGGGAGAAAGGTGTATCAATGGACAGCTCCATGGATCAACTTACATCCCTGTGACTCCTCATAATAAACCCTTTTCCTGTCCTCTACTCCATTATATGTACTGTCTCTCTCCCCTCCCACCCCTTCCAGAGTGTAAGCTCCTTAAAGGAAGGGATTGGCTCACTTTTAATATTTGTATCTTCATAGCACTTAATGCTTAATATATATATTTTTTTCATTCATTCACTCACATTCCTTAAGCACCAGGCTTTGTTCCTAGTTCTTTGCCACCAAAAAAATATCTATGGGCCCTTTCTGTCTTTGACCTTTGGGTATATGCCTAGCAGGAGGCTTTTTTTAGTCAAAGGGTATGGATACTTTATTATTTTTTTTAGTATAATTTCAAACCACTTTCCCAAATGGTTGGACCAATTCTAGTATTATTTAAAAAAATATTCTTAGTGCCACATAATCACTTTTTTCAAGGCACACAAGTATTTATGTTGTGATAAGTTACCTATATCACAGTAGAGACTCAAAGCCTGATAGCCAAGTAATACACAGAGCACAATTTTTAAAACTTTGCCTACTGCATAAAACTTCTGGCACTACTGCCTGTTCGCTATTAGACTTGCTCCTCTGAGTTAAAGCATCTCCAGAGGGCTCTTATTAAAAATGCAAAGTGGTCTTCCAGGAGAGGTAACATGTTAGGCCATTACAAAGATTGGTTGTCCCAGAAAGCAGGACTCTTAAGGGAACAATGGACAGGTAAGCAGGGAAGGAGAGGTAGGGGCTAAGTGCACCTGGAGGGAGAGGACCCCAAATCAATCTACACCCACTTCTTAATTTTGTCTTGGGGCTCCTTAGTCAAGAACAGCTCACTGGAAACTGAGATGTAGTAAACAGGCAACAGAATAGTGTGAACACTTGACTCTTGAGTGCATTTCTATCCCTCCACCATTCCACCCTCACATCCACAGGAGTCGGTACAGTGAGAGTGTGGGCTCCTACAGACACCCTGCTTAACAGCCAGAAGAGAAATATGGTCACTGGCTTAAGCTGCCCTTTAGAGTCAGTCCAAAGATACTTAATTCAAAGATTTACAACCCAAACAACCCCTCAAAATCCAGCCTTTGTCCATTATTTGTTTTGGCCTCTTCAAATTTCAGGCCCACTGAACCAGGTTGATCATCATTTATTTTGCATCTAACAAGTCAGTTATTGCAGAGGCATCGGTGAACATATGGTATGTGCGTGTACTGTCTCTGGGCATCTGCTGAGGGAGAGCCAGTGAGGTGAAGGCTGACGCAGCAGGTTTCACACCATCAGCCGGCATGGGCTGATCCTAACATGGTGCTGCCTTTGGAGAGGTGGGCGGGCTGCCCAAGGCAAACACTCCTGCTTACCCATCATCAGTTGGATCAGAAGCCTCCCTGAAGGGGCTGCCTTCCTGGTTGGTCTCTTTGTCCCCTACTTGGGCACAGACATTTCTCCTCCTTTGGGTGAGAGGGTATAGCCTGGTTCCTGGGAAAACCCCAGGGGGCTTTCTTGAAAAGCCTGTGACCTCAGCACTGAATTCAGCCTCATAACAAGTGGTGGCTATAACATCCCTTGGATCACGAGACACTACCCACCTCTATCATTCCACCCAGTACCAGCATTTTTTACCCTAGGACCTGTAAACTAATATTAAAAAAAAAAATTATGCCTGTATTTCAATATAATTGGTTTCCTTTGTAACCTTTATTTTATTTTTTCATTTAAAAACATGATTTTGAGAAGGGAGCTATAGGCTTCACTCTACTGCTGAAGGAGTCCAGTACACAAAAAAGGCTGAGTCCCTGCCATAGAGGTAATGGTGCATTTAAATGCCTCACCTTTCTAGGAAGCATGTGCTATCAGTTAATCAAACAACATTTTTTAAGTGCCTTCTATGCACCAGGCACAGTGTGAGCACTGAGGATACAGGATACAAAAAGAGGTAAAAAAACAGTGCCTGCCCTCAAGGAGCTTACAGTCTAGTGGGGGAGAAAACGTGCAAACAAATATATACAAAGCATGGTATATACAGGATAAAGGGGAAGTAATTAACAGAGGGGAGGAACTAGGATGAAGAGGGGTGAGGGAAGGATTTGGGACTTAAAGGAAGCCAGGGAGTTCTAAAAGGAGACCTAGACTTGGACATCCTAAGTCATGGGTTTGAGTCCTGGCTCCAGGGCAATTTATTTTAAAGGATCCAGACTGTTCCTTATAAATTTGTTCAGTCATGTCCAGCCCTTCATGACCCCACTTGGGGTTTTTGTGGCAAAGATACTAGAGTGGTTTGCCATTTCCTACTCCAGATCATTTTACAGATGAGGAAACTGAGGCAAACAGGGTGAAGTGACTTGCCCAGGGTCACACAGCTAGTAAGAGTCTGAGGTTGGATTTGAACTCAGGTCTTCCTGGCTCCAGACCCAGGTGCTCTATGCACTATGGCGACACCTAGCTGCCTTATAAATACAATAGGATTAAAAATATTCACTCCTTCCCATAGTGGTGAGGTATGCAGATACTTTATAAACCATCAGGTGCAAAGGGAGCTACTATTACTCAGTTAGAGAGGCATATAATAGGAACTCTCAGGGATGCCACTTTTCTGGTTTTAAAAAATTGTCCCTGGGGCGGCTAGGTGGTGCAGTGAATAGAGCACTGGCCCTGGAGTCAGGAGGTCCTGAGTTCAAATCCGGCCTCAGACACTTAACACAAAAACTAGCCGTGTGACCTTGGCAAGTCACTTAACCCCAGCTGCCCTACCTTCTCCTCTCCAAAAAGCAAAAAAAAAATTGTCCTTAACCATGGTTAAAACACAAAATACATACCAATAATCGGTGATTCTATATTTCTTTCTGACCCCTAAGAAAGGCATCTAGGTGGAAAGAGTTCTGGGTCTCCAGTCAGGCAGACGTGAGTTCAGATCCTTTCTCAGATGCTTCCTAGCTGTGTGACTTTAGGCAAATCTCTCGATCTCAGTCTCCTCAGCTGTGAAATGGGGATAATAATGGCACCCTGCTCCCAGGTTTGTGGTGAGGATAAAGTATTTACAGAGCACTTAGCATGGTGTCTGATACATAACAACTGCTAGCTATTACTGTTATTAGTTATTAAGATCTGATCAACCTCTTGCTCAATGTCTGCATCATCCTCTCCCGGAGTCTTACACAGATGCCTCATGTGGTGTGGAGATGGCCCTGGGCTCATTGTAGTGATGCCAGCATGGCATGCTGGAAGGGCTCAAAGGTGGCCTTGGCAATGGCATCACACATCTGTGTCCTCAGGACTGGCCTTCCTCAGTTCTGAAAGGCTTATTAACTGAAGGTTAGCTATAGGAGAAAGCCATTTTTTTCAGTCACAGCAGCTCACAAAGACATACCAAAGTAAGAAGTTGTAATTTGTACCTGTGAAGGTCCTGTCCTGATGTAATCCTGGATGCTTGATGTGTCTGCCTTAATCCTGCTCTTATGTTTACTTTTCATCATCTCATTCACGTTCAACAAGGGCCCAACTACAGCTAAGCATGATATCTTGTTTTACTTATAAATCAGTGGTTTTTAACTTGGGATCCATGAACTTGTTTTAAAATACATATATACACACACACACACATACAACACACACACACATACACACACATACATATTTAAATATATATTTGATTATAACAAGTTTTCTTGGTAATTCTACACATTTTAATTGATGCATTTTAAAACATTCAAAGGGGCCCTAGGTTTCACCAGACTGTGAAAGGGGTCTCTGGTAAAAAAAAATTAAGGAGCCCTCCTTATAAGTGTTAGTCATCCCAAACTACATTCTCCTTCCAGTCCAGGGTTGACATGGTGGCCCTCTCTGGAAGACTGAGTGGGCTTTCCCAGAGCCCTGTTGCTATTCAGACAGGAACCCTTCTCCCACTTGGAATGGGTAGATCCACCGGCTTCCTTACTCATGGACATCAAACCTCTATAAACATTTTACCTTCCCTTCTGTATTTTTATCACCTCACACTTAAATCTTTTCTTCAATTAGAGATCATCAAACAGGTTTTATGATCCAGAAAGCAATAGGAGAAAGAGAACAGGACCAAATGACTCACAAACTCCTGCCTTGACTTTTGGCACTGTGAAAAATGATTCTCAGAGCTCCCTGCCCCCAGCCAGCCTCCTGCTTTAAATGCCCCCCTCACAAGGACATTACTGATAATGAGATTGCATTGTCTTATCCTGGTCAAACTCCAACCCAGGCCTGAATTGATTTAATCTGCTCAGACATGGGTAGAGACAGATTCTTCTGCCTAGATAGCACAAGACTGGGAGTGGACTGGCATGGTAGGGAGAGTGATTTGCTATAAACTGGGCATCCCATCCCCCTTTATCTCCTGACCAGGATTAAATGACCTAAGCTATGTACTCAAGACATAGCCCACCTCCCAGTGTGGTGACCAATGAGAATTGATTGGCAGCCTTTGGAACCACCTACTCTTTGAAGGGTATATAAAACTCTGTACCCCAAATCCCAAATCAAGTCAGTTCTAGACTGTACTCCCATGCAATGCATGTCAAGCCAATTTGTGAGAAATAAAAACATGGACACATATGTGACCTAATTTAGTTTGTTTTTCTTAGATCAAACTTTTGGAGTCAACAATTAAGTGGTGCCATGACTTGGATTTGGGCTGGGAATTGGAGTTTGAACTCTTCCCCCTGATAGTGCTAGGACTGGGACCCACAGGACTTCTTTTTCTCCTGAAGGATGGGTGAGTCTTATCCCCCAAATCCTTGTTCCTTATCTATCAGACTCCCCATATTAAGTTGTAGTCCATTTTCTCTCCAAGAGGCTCTGAGGGTAGAAGCCTTTGAAAGGATATCTTTTGTAATTTGGCTATGGGTCAATAATTGCACTGTGATTTGAGTTGGTTTTTAGAAGGTTGTGGAACTAAAAGAAAACTCTGAATTTTGACCAGTCTAATTTTAATCCTAATTCTATATTGGTTTTCAAGAAAATAAAATTCATGTGCACTCTGTGTCCTCATCCTGTGTCTCTCTGTGTTTGGAAAATGTTTTGTACTTGTGAAAGATTTAAAATGAAGCCAGAAAAACTTCTAAGGAACTTCTACTTAGAACATTGGGAAAGAACTTCCACCTTGGGCTTTCAGTGGGAGATTAAGCCTCTTTTTTTTAGGGGGGTGGGGGGGAATCCCAACACTGGTCAAGTTGGGATACAGAATAAAGATAGATAATAAGTACTGGAATTAAAAAGCAGGGTGAGACTCTCCCAGAAGCTAGTTGGGAGGTGGAATCAGTGGAAGGTTTAGACTGATAATCTAAACCAGGCAAGGGGTGAGAGAGAGAAAAGCTGAGAGTTTGAAATCAGGTTTAATTAGATCCTAAAAGCTAAAGTTTGTACTTTAATTTAAATCTAGAGAACTGTCTTTGCACTCCTCCTGCCAATATATCTGATACCAGGGCAATGTGTTTAAAACTGCAAAAATAAGGGTTTTTCTGTCATTTAAGCTAGCACTTTAGGATTTCAGTGATTTGTTTAAAATGCATATTAACATTATAAAAGCTGTTTGTGAAGGGTATGGGAGAAATACAGCTCTCTTGATTTGTAAATTGCTGGTATTAACTCCCTCCAGATTCTGAAAGGTGAATACTAGCAGGACAACTTGGGGTGAGTATGATTTTTAATTTGGAATGTAAGGGAAAGTGGAGGTAGTCTGAGTAATGGGTTTGAAAGATTAGGAAAGAGAAATAAAGGTTTGAGCAAAAATATGAAAGGTAGAGAGAAAAAAAAAACCTTTTGGGGACTGTTGGGGGTGGGTTGAGCAAGAGCAAGCCCATGTGCTCCAAGTGCCAACTTTTCCCCCTCCCCAGGCTGCTAACTTCATATGATTTAAGCATGTTGAGAGGGTGTGAGGAAGTTTTATTTTGTTTTAAGTATTTGAAAAAGGAATTGTGTCTACGCACCTTTCAGAATAAATCTGTAGGAAGGCCTTATTAAATCTAACACTATATAATGTTGGCTATGGTAAGGATATTGGTTATTGTAATTTGAGATTATTATATAAAATCTTAACTCTGTCTTAAAGGAATAACAACAGCATCTGAGAGTGTTTTTCCTATCAGGATTAAGCCCCCACAAAATTGTTATTTGGCATTAAAAAATTTATTAACTGAATAGCCCCAAGAAAGTTCTATTTACCTCAGTTTACTGTTCTGTAAGGGAATAATAGTGGAACTCACTTCCCAGTGATGTTGTGAGGATCACATGACTGTAAAGGGCTTGATAAACTGCTTGGTGGAGGACAAATACTCTCTGAATGTTAACTGTTTCAATTAATTGTAATTGCTTCATACTTGGTAACTTTATATGGGTTCTCTTAGATGTGATCAGTATGCCAGTGGTGCCAAGATGATTTTCTGTGTAAAGCAATTTGGAAGCACATCTGACTAAATCATCTGATTGGTAATTAATTGGTTTTATTTCAAATTTAAGTACATGATAATTGTTTATTGTATTGCTATATTTCTAAAATTTCCTTATATTGTATAAATTGGTAAATACTTATATCACCTATGTTGTTAGAAAAGCAATTTCTCTGATAATCTAGATGTTGTTAGATTAAAATTTGTTCTGTCAGAGGAAAAAAAATGAATGGGTCAGGAAGCTGTTAGGTCATTCTATCTGACCTTGTGTTGTAATATTTTGAAGTACTGTAATTTAAGAAATCATAAACTTCCAAGTTTTGTGTATGTTTTAAAAGGAAGTTTTAGCTAAAATTATTTGGCTCTAACTTATGAAAATTAGACTGTTAACTAAGCTATTTGGAGTTATTGTTTAAATCAAGTATTTACAAACATATTTTTGTGAAAGGAAACTTGGTAATTATGCAAAGAAAAGACCTTGTAAAATCTCCTCTGTACTTTTTATTAGCTCTGTGCAAAAGGTTTGTGTTGTGGAATTCTTAGTGAGTAAATGTGCCCTCATTACAAACACCTTTTTGACTAGAGAATTTAGAGGAATTTAGTTTGTTATGGTAACATCAGGATAAATTGTAAATTGTTTTAAGAGGGGGAAATACTTTTATAAAAAATGTTTTGCAAAATCTTTTGTGTGAATTTTAGAAGGCAAGCTAATTTGTTGCAGTAATAAT
Source organism: Gymnobelideus leadbeateri (assembly GCA_011680675.1). Classification (NCBI taxonomy): domain Eukaryota; kingdom Metazoa; phylum Chordata; class Mammalia; order Diprotodontia; family Petauridae; genus Gymnobelideus; species Gymnobelideus leadbeateri. Next base: position 541,098 of record WOXC01009681.1, on the reverse strand, counting down.
TTGATATTGATGACAATTATGTCCAAACCTACTGTGAATCTCAAGTTTCATTCTTAGGTTTGTTGTGTCCTTGGATTGGCCTTAAATGGGTACTTTCACAGAAACAGAGTCTCAATGGAAGCAGCAATAGAAGCTAGTCATCTTGTTGAGCCTAAAGGAGCGAGACAGAAGACCCCTGAGACTGAAATTTGGAAATGGATTTATTATCTTGGGACTGTCGGGGTAACTTGCCCAAATCAGACAGTGGGCTGACACAGACCATGTGCTGGTTTTTAAAGAGATTCAATAGCCAGGTTATGTAAGCCAAAACTAAAATCAGTGATTGGTCAGTGTACATTTGAATTTCCTGCCAGAGTGAAGTTCACCCTAGGCTGAGGGACAGGAAGCCTAGGATGGGGTGACTAGGAGGGGCCAGGGGATGGAGACATATCGAGATCAGGTGATGATTAGGAGGGTCCAAGGACATCCGGATCAGGTGATTAGAAGGGGGGAAGGGGACAGGAGTGATGGAGAATTTACCCTAGCCTGAAATTCCTGCTCACTGATCAGTTGGGGGAGGGAAGGGTGGAGTTGTCTGCTTACAGATCAATTAGGGGGAGGGGAGAGTGAAGTTGTGTCCAACAGTCTAAGGCTAAAGATTAATACTAAAGCATCTATATTTCTATAATGAACTGTAAGTGAGAAAGATCTTTCTGTTTTGATCTGAATCCATTCCATGGCCTAAACAAGAGTTAAAACTAATGTTTGAACTTATAATACGCATAAGATTCAATTTCTGAAGTATCTTGTTCTTTTGGATTGAGTATGATTAGAGAAGAGTAAGTTTGAGAAACAGAGATGCAAATCTATGAAGGGTAGTACTTTATGAACTATCTTGTGTTATCTTAATGGGAAATTTGATTTTTATGTTGTTATTTAATCATATATAGGAATGTATGCAACTACTTATGGTTCACCTTAAAGATGTTTCCAACCAATGTGAAATTATAGGCACATATCTGAAACTCTGATTATTGGAATTTGCTGTTCATAGACCTTATGGGACTGTTAACTGACTGTTATTCTGAGTCTAACTCCAGGTATGGCTATTATATTATTATTAAAAAATAATGCTACTGAGTCACTGATCTGTGATGCCAGCATCCCTGTGGGGTCTATGAACTGCTTCTCTAAACTGCAGAGGGTGATTGCATGGAAAAGAACTATTCTGCATGAGCTGAGGTAGGAATCTCCTGACTCAATACCCCTACTGTGACACCTGGCAGACTTTAAGCTTGGCTCAATGCAGCTGGTTATCTGCATCACTACTGCCTGGAATTGACATGAAGTTAGGGAACACTGCTCCCTTACTACAGTTTTGTCCCTGTTCTTTATGACAAATTTCTATAATCAAAATCTTTTGTAAAAACAATATTAAATCTATTGAATAAAAGATTGATAGTGGAACATCTGAGTTATTATAGTAAGATGCAAGTATAGGATTGAGCTATTTGACCTAGAATTTTAGCCCAAACAACTAATTAAATATTTAGCTGATATCTGTTACTAGTATATATTCCTGTATAAGTTAGGGTCCTTTAATTCCTCTTCATGATATGGGAATAGAATAATTAGGTCAACAACTTGTGAAACCAAGATATAATTCTGTTACTTAGTTAATATTACACCTGCCTCAGTTTTGTTACAATTAGTTGTTTTAGACCCAAATTAGGGAATGGGTACCTAATGTGGATCTAGACACAGAATTCCCACCAGTAGCTTAGGCTTCCGATTCTTTTTTGGGAGAATCTTCCTTGAATGTAATAATCCATGTTGGTTAAGAATTCTCATCTATTCTCTACTTAATTTTTTATGCTATCCTGACTAAATATCTTTGAACTGGACTGAATTAACTCCTGGCTTGGCTAGTGCTGCCACCACTGAGGCAGCTAGGAGGTAAAGTGGACAGTAGACTAGAGTTCAAATGTGACTGTGGACAAGTCACTTACACTTTGTCTGCCTCAGTCTCCTTATTTATAGAATGAGGCTAATTGTACCTACTTCCTGGGAGGGTTGTGATGATAAAATGAAATTATATTTGTGAAGCACTCTGTAAACCTTAAAGTGCTATACAGATGCTATGATTATTGTTGCTGTTATTGTTATTTTCCAGCTGTCACAAAAACTGCCATCCTGGATCAAGCATATGTTCCATTTAGGGAAGGGAATAAGCATTTAATAAGTACTTACTGGTTACTGCACTAAACACTTTGCAAATATCATCTCATTTGATTCTCACAATAACCCTTTGGAGTAGGTATTGTTATTACCACCATCTTATAGTTGAGAAAACTGGGGCAGAGGTTTAGTGGGTCACACAGCTCATAAATGTCCCAGGCTGGATTTGAACTTGGGTCTTCCTGACTCCAGACCCAATGCTCAACCTGTACTACCTAGCTGCCTGATTCTCTTTCTTTCTTATGGTAATGTGAACAGGATATCACAGGTTCCATGCCATCAACCTTAAAAAATCAGAACCATGGCCTTATCCTCTAGCAAAGGAGTTTTGCCAGGGGTCCACAGACTATCCCGCCTCTCCACCCCCAGGTCAGAAGACAGATTTCAAGGGGTTCATGAACTTGGATGGGGAAAAATGACATCTTTCTTTTCTCTAACTTCTAACTGAAATCGAATATTTCCCTCAATTAAGAATATGATTCTGAAAAGGGCCATCTATAAGTTTCGCTCAACTGCCAGAGAGGACCAGGGCACACCAAAGGTTATGGTAAGTCAGACCTATATCTTTGGCACCAACAGTCCTGAATTGGAATTCCATCTTCACTGGGGTTTCAGCAAAATGATACTAAGAAGGCAGACTCTCTCTCTGTAAGGGTGACATGATTATCAGAGCTCAAGTCTGTGGTGAGAGGATCTTTATTTTGCTGGTATCAAATGTGACTTCCAGACAACTCACTGGATAAAAACAAATTCTTGCTTCTTGCCCCTTCTTAAGATGTTGGTTGGACCCACTCCTCAGCTTTTTAAAGGGAACCTCATGTGCTTGCTATGGACTTCATTTTGGCCATATCTGGCTAACTTTGGGCATAAAAGTAGAGCCTCATTGATATCCTGTAGCTAAAGAGTGACTTTATTCTTTCTCCCCAAAAGGCCCCCTAATTCATTCTACAACCAGCAAAGCAATTGCAATGGTAAATGCCCACCTTTTGGAGAAGAAAGCCATCTGGGTAAATGACCTCAATCAGTAGGCTCTATTATTAGCAGTTACAGTTCCCTCTTTACAGCTGGGACAAAGAAGGGCTCACTTAATACTTTGTCCTTATCAGGCACTTTTCATCTCCCAGGGGCCTTTATGCAGATTTTTCTAATTTAACCACCCAGTTCCTCAGGAAATAGGCTAGTGGGACAGACAAAAGTACCTATTTTACTATCTGACCTTGAACTGCTCAGCTATTGTTTATTCTCCAGAAGGAAGAAAGGAAGGGACTAGATGGGGGAGAGATTGGAGAAATGAAGTTAGGTATTCATCTCCAAAGCGGCTATTAAAGAGAAAATATTCATGGCCTTTGGGATTAATAGAGAAGCCCTAGGAAACTCAGTGTTCAAGGATTCTAGTCTAGATTACTGTAGGTAGTGAATATTAACATGTCCTTAGGGCACCTTCAGTCATCCTTACTATAGCAAGAAATTCTCTGCTACAGCACAGGAATCTATAGAGAAGCAGGCAGTTAACTTTGATCACCAGACAGGAGAACCTGATTAGAAGAGGAAATCTTCACTCTCCCAGTGCCCCTTTCAACAACCCCTCTCCACCTCCCTTACCTGGACAATTACTATTAGAAAAAGGAATGTTATTTTTTGGTGGAGTTATTTGGTTAGCATTCACTTCCTAAACCAGAGTCCGATAAATTCAGGGTTTGTTCAAGTGGTAACTTGTTATCTGTAAATGTGGGCAGAATATGCCATGGTTCAAAAGGAAAACAAGAAACTGAGTCATTTGTTGGGAGGCAGATGGATAAGCTGGGGGGAAAGGGAGTTTGGGTGGGTCAAGAGGTGTCTTTAGGGGCAAAAACTGAAAGGAATGATGGTTGGGGGTGTCTGATAGGAGGATAATAGGGGAAAACAAATCTGGGTCCGGCCCCAAGAATGGGAAGGAAGAAGGTTCAATGGTTAGTCCATTTCTGCCTTCTTCACTTCCAGGTCAATGACTCACTGAATTTCATTACTCATTGAATTCTATTTGCCATGTTTCTCAGTCATAACCCATTTCCTTTTCAATCCACTTGTTATTTTTACTTATTCAGTACTTTGACTGTTTGTCTACTACTGAACTAATCTGATACAACTCTTAAAAACCCAAAGGTCCCCTCAAAAATCACCATCTAATGGTTTATGTTTAAGAGAAACAGCTCAGTTAAATTTGGTGAAACCATTCACATGTACCTGGAAATGCTTTAAAATAATGAGTGAAATGAGTGGGAAGGTATAATAAGCAAGAAGGTATAAAGCGTAGCAAATGATTTTTAAGTGAAAAGAATGAGAAAGCCAGAATCTGTTTTACCTGATTATGTGTATTTATTAGAAGAACTGTTTCACTTTTTTTTCTCTCCCCATTGAAGGACAGGGAAAGGGAGTAGGGATAGAGTAGGAAAGAAATAAGGAAGGAAGGAAGGAAGGAAGGAAGGGAGAGAGGAAGGGAGGAAGAAAGAGGGAGGGAGAGAGGGAGAGAGGAAGGAAGGAAGGAAGGGAGAAAGGGAGGAAGAAAGAGGGAGGGAGAGAGGAAGGAAAGAAGGAAGGAGGAAGGAAGGGAGGAAGGAAGGAAGGAAGGAAGGGAGAAAGGGAGGAAGAAAGAGGGAGGGAGAGAGGGAGAGAGGAAGGAAGGAAAGAAGGAAGGAAGGAGGAAGGAAGGAAGGGAAGAAGGAAGGGAGGGAGGGAGGAAGGAAGGAAGGAAGGAAGGAAAGAAGGAAAAAGGAAAGCACGTTGTCGGGCATTTATTTTAAAATGTAAAAAGAAGATCAGAAAGCATGGACAAGCAGAACAGCTTGGAAAAGCTATAAGTGGAATTTACTATCAACTTGAAAAGCAATCTATAAATATTAGAGACCTGTAGTTTCATGTATAAGCCCCCTTTTCTGTTCTGCTGTGCATATGGCAATGCCATAGTAGATAGTGTTGGACTTGGGATCAGGAAGACCTGAGTTTGAATCTGGCCTCAGACATTAATTGTGTGACCGTGGGAAATTTATTTAACCAATCTTAGCCTTAGTGTTCTCATCTGTAAGGAGCAGCACCTATTTTCCAGGGTTATTGTGAGGATCAAATGACATGTAAACTTCACAAGCCTTAAAGTGTTAAATAAATGCTGTCTACTATTATCTTACTTTGTGTTTGTTAAATCCAGAATAGAATAAATTTTTAAAAAGAAAAAAGCTTAGCTAGTTTGCTTTGAAATCTGGGACTGGGTGTGAAACTGAAGGAAAGGTGAAAAGGAATAATTTTTCCCTAATGGCCCAGAAATGACATCAAATCCTTTTATAAAACAAATCAAGAACATTCAGTAAATGCCCATAGCCCCCTCAAACAACAGAAACCCAAGGGAAGTCCCAGGGAAGGGAGGAATTAGAGAGAAGAGAGAAGAGAAGAGGGGAGAGAAAGAGAGAGAGAGAGAGAGAACACACATGCTACTTTTCTCCTGGGAATCTTCTATCTCAAATTTCCTAGGGGTGATTGAGAGGAGCTTTTATAAATATAAAAAAATCACATGACATCTATTAAAATGACTAACATTCCACTGGGTAGCAGATGGCACAGGGTACTAAGAGTTGAATTTCCCTGACATACACATGAAGGAGAGAAGCCTTTTCGTGTCATGCTTAGGCAGAAGCTCTGTCTTCTCCCTCTGGAATTCCTCAGTATTCAAGATGCTATGGGTCTTGAGGTTTCTGGTGGTCTCAAGTAAAAGATTACATCTATCTCTTTTTCCTGTTGCTGGCAGCAAGTTCAAGGCTGAGAATTGTATAAGAAAGTTTATAACTGAAGATGGGGAAGTTTTGCATTCCTAGTATTTGGGATGTTAACACCATCCAAAGTGACTTAGTTTTTCCTTAAGTCAGTGCAAAGTGCAAAGTATGATTTTGCTGCTACGACAGGTTACTTACATGAGTGAGAATCTTTCCAGTATAACCACTTTCCTCGACAGGGGCCAAATTATCAGAGTATTCCTGAAAACACTGGATACCACATGAACAGGAAGGTGTAAGAGAGTGAACTCTACTTTTGACTAAGTGGCTTGGGTCTTTCACCTGGGCAGGAGACCCTGGGAGACTGATAAGAAGCAGTCTGGGAAGGGCCACATGCCAAAGCTGTTTTGAGATGGAGATGCAATCAGACAAATGATTTAAAACATTAATAACGAACTATGCCCTAGAAAGATCAGCAGAACAAAATCTTTCCCTCTCTCAAGTATGTTGGGTAAGAATCTGACCTTTTTTCTTTTGCCTATGATTTCAGTCTTTTCAGGGCAACTCCCAACTCTGGAGAGGACAAGTCAACTTTCCTTGCCTTTGTCCAAACATTGTCAATTATGTGAATCTCTGAAGTAAAAAAATACCACGATGAATAATTATGATGCAATTCTACAAGTCCCTCACATTTCTTGGACTGCAGAGTGCTATCCTGCTGTCTGAAAGTCTCATAATTCTCGGGGCATCTGTATATAGAGTAGTCAGAGGAGGTCACTTATTGTCCTAGTGAGGAAAAATGAAAATCTTAAGCTGATGCAGGGGTGGTCTTTAAAGTGCTAACATATGGATCAAGCTGATTTGAGGGAAGCTGGATGTTGATGCACAGGACAATGAAATACGTCAGAATTCAAAGTCTAGGGAACACCAGACCTGAGGCTCACGATGCTGGAAGGCAGAGCATCTGTGATAGGCAAGATGCAAATCATCACATGAAGCCTCCTGACGAGTTGTCAGGATGATCAGCAGCAGCAGTGACAGCAGGAATTTTAAAAAATACTTGGTGAAGGTGTTAGGAGGCAACAAATGTGTGGCAAACCTGCCAGGAAAGGGAGTCACCAAATGAAGACCCAGACGAGAGGAGAGCTTTATGCTGATCTAGTATAAAGAGAGTGCGCTGTGGAGGACTCTCAGATGCTGGGGACTAAAAACCCAACAGGGCTCTGATGTGTACAATAAGCATGTCAGATATCCAATGAGGTTATTAATTCCTTCTCCTTCCCTTGGAAGAAATGGGGATAATGTGCCCTACTGAGCAAAAAACCAAGAGATGTCCTGGAACTATCAGTCCCTCAGAAGTCAAGGTTGCTTGTGTATAGTGGGTGAAAATCTACTGAAAAAGAAAAAGCCACAACTTATATGGAGCTCCACAGCTTCCATTGTGAAGGCCTCCAAGCCACATCACAAATGAGCAAGAGCCACTGAATTCATCACTGAAAAATGGTGGCTGTGTGACAACATTCTCCAGTAGGAATAGATAGCATCATCAATGTTACTGGAAGCTGCAAAGGGAAAATGAAGTGACCAGAACATAGGCCTGCTCTGTGTCAGCTGGATCTGAGCGGCACTCCTGGGACCACTCCCCCGCTGTTGCACTGAGGACCAGGCCATGAAACAGAGTGGCCAGAACAGCCCCTTGCTTCAAATGGGACAACTTGCTTTAGTTGTGGCATCTTTCATATATTTATTTATTTGGACTGATAACCCTATACTACAGAAGTAAAGAGAGAAACATGCCCATTTATCTCAAAAGGAATGGTCAGTGTAGACCAGAGGATGGACTATATCTCATTCCTCCTAGCAGAGGAAAGGGACTACAGGGAAAAACTCTGTCAGACAAAGTACTGGGCTTTTGTTTTTTTTTTTTTTTGTGGCAAGGAGAGGTTCAATTACAGGACTGGGAAGGGGATTATGTTCAAAAGTGACTATGATGTAAAAATAAAAAGTATCAACAGAACTTTAAAAAGTTGTCAAGGAAGACTACAGCACTTCTGGTACCATGGCCTGAAGGTTCCTTAACTCTGTTTGTCCCCCTTTATCAAAGAACAAATAAGAACAGACAAGCCTCTATTAAAAGCTGATAAAAAATAGGATTTTGTAGTTCTGAAGGCCACCAAAAAGGAAGACGATTCCTACCAAACCTAATTTTATGGGAAACAGTAACAGGAGAAACACAGACCTTGGCTGCTACTGGCTACAACTCTGTAGGTGGCCACTAAGCCATGTGATCAATGAAGAACTTCCAGGAGCTTAACCAGGCACAATTGTTACATATGAAAACAAGGAGACATGGCAGGTCTAAGCTTTAATGTTTTTATTACTGTGAATGGTTTGGCCCCAGCTTCCAGTTCCCATCCCACCCTGATGCTATTCCTCAGGGCTGCTTCCAAGAGAAATCCTGAAGCTGATTTGGGTTTGGGGGTCTTCATTGCCTGTGGGGGATGGGAAAGAAAGTCTGAGGATATTCTCTGGCAAACGAATGTGACAAGATATCTAGTGGCAGGGCAGAGTCTAGAAAAATCGGCTTTTACTTTGGAAAAAGGAAAATACTAAAGGAAGAACAATTTTCAATCGAGCAACATGTCCATAATTCAGTTTCACATTATGCTAAAAGGAGTCCCATCTTGGAGAGGGAGACGGGGTAAGAATGGGGGCAAGAGACAGAGAGGAGGGGGACAGGGAGAGAGTGAAGGAACACAGGAGAAAGCTGAATACAAAACTGTCCAGTGACTTGGCACTTGGCCAGCAGAAGTGGGCCTGTATCTTTTCTTCTTAGCATTGGTATCAGGGCAAAGGATGCGCTCCAAGAGTCACAATGATTTCCAAAAACCTAGGCTAACTATCCATGTCAAGGTCGGGGTCCTCTTTCCACCACAGGTAGAATGAAGCTGGGAAAAAAATCCCTGTCAGTTGTTTCATCTGGACGGTGTTCGGGCTGGATGGGACCACACTCTCTGCCGTAAGGAAGGTGCCATCCTCTTCACCAGTCCAAGAACAGTTTCCCACAGTAAGAACTTATAAAAATAAAATAAATGATACCATGTGAGATCAAAATATACAGACTGAGCTTCAACATGGAAAACAACATTTAACCATCCTTCCCATGAAGCAGTTGATGAGCAGGACAGGAGAGATTTCACAGACACACAAAAGTGGAGCTCACACCGTAAGCAGGGTTAAACTGCCAGAGCATCTTTCCAATGCCATCAAGGCTTCATTTTGCTCAGCCTGAGGTCCCGCTCAATTTCAAACTGCCTGTGATCCACTCGCTCCAGAAAAGCTTTCCTTTCAATGTACCTGGAAGGAGATAAGAAACAGCTATGTCAGCATAATCAAGGAGCCTTATATACCTGGATGAGAGAAAATTTGATTTAGAATTCAGTTAAACAATAAATAGGCACTTATTAAGCACCCAGTAGTTCCAGGAACTGGAGATACGGACAAAAACATAAAAGATATACAAAATAATTTCAGGGGACAAAGAGAGCCCTAACTGTTGGTGGGGGATGAGGAAAGAACCCTCACCTAAAAGGTGGCATTTATGCTGACTTTAAAGGGGAATGGAGGGATTCCCTGAGGATGCGTTGCAAGACTAAGATACAGATGTGTAGGATGAAACGTCCTATACAGGGACAAGGAGTCCAGCTGGTCTGGAATGTCAGATTCTTGGGGTGAAATCATCTAGAAATCCACTAGAGTCAGTTTGGCTTTAATTATAATTAGACTTTAAGGGAAGGCACAGCTCCCACTTTCTTCACCTTCTCCAACAAAAATTCCTTCACATTTGAGAACGTGCTCCTGCTAACCTAAAACAGCTGGTTGGTCCACACCCTAACAGCCTTTTAGAGAAATGGGTCCAATGCCAGGGTTCCCCTCCTCTGCCCCCAGCTAAAAGGTTAGGTATTTTGATTTCCCAGATCGGGGGCAGTTCTTACAGTTTTTCTTCATTGTTCCAGGAAAGAGGGCAAGGCAATCCTGGTACAGCGCTGGCACAGTGAAGAAGTAGGCGTGTGTGCCACAGAATGCTAGGCTGGCTGCTTAATGAGATACAGCTGCATCATAATGTAGCTCCCGGTTGCAAAGTGTACCTCGGCTAGCCTGGGGGAGGGGGGAGGGGATGGCTGTGCTACTAATTAACCTATTGAGAAAGCAAAATTGCCATTGAGAAAGGGAGATGTAATGGAATCACCTCACTGATTTTTCCTTTGTTCCACTGAAGAAAATGTGCATCTTTCATGATGAGGTCATTACATTTATGCTGAGAATGTTGTACTACATTCAGTATATACAGTGCTCAGTAACCCAGGTTCCTCCACTGAATTCACAGCCTTGGCTTTGATACACTGTAAAATCCAATCCCTAACATTTGTTTCCCTGTCAGATTTATTTTTATTAAATTTAAACGAAATAAAATTAAACAAAATAAATCCTGCCTCCCCCAGGGAGCCTGCGCTGCTCCCTAGGGCACAAGCTATCCCCAACCTGCACATCCAGTGAACGGGGAGCCTGTGTCTCAGTCCAAGTCACTAGTCCATTATAAGTGTGGGGAAAGGCTGGTTTTGAAAATGAAGAAATTCTTTCCCCACTGAATGAGAGGATGAGATATGAGACTGGGATGGAAACACATTGTGCTGCTGCTCCTGGGGCTGTGTTTCACCCGTAGAGAGGAATTTCGTGGATGAAGAAAATGTATACAGGCTACCAAGAAGACTGAGAGATCCCCTTCCACAACTGCTGACTTGGGGGGCTTACAGACCACAGCACTGGTAAAACTACTCTGCAAGTGACAGAGCTTACAGCTCTCTCCTGATGGACCACACTGCAGACATCCTTATTCTGTGGGGTGGGACAATTCAAGCATGTCCCTTAGGGCAGAAGTCCACTGTCTGGAATACTAGAGGCTTCACAGTGGGGAAGAATAAACACTCATTCTTGACTTTCAAGGGGATTGAATGACTTAGGCAATAACAACCCACTACTTTACTCTAAGGGCTCTCTGGGAATACTTACCTTCCTGGCATTCCTTACTCAGGAATAAGGACATGTGTTTGTGGGTGGGGAAGGGCTTGGGTGGTGGCCATGGGTAGAGAAGAGCTCCCCGAGAGAATCCTGAAAGTACTTTCCCAATGCAATTTCACTTACAATATCTTCTGAGAGATGGGGAAAGACATGGTACAGTGGAAAGGGCATTGGTCATAGAGCTGAGGTTCAAGGTCTTACTCTGAGTGCTCACTAGATGTATTGTTGTTCAGTCACTGCAGTTATGTCCAACTCTTTGTGACCCCATTTGGGATTTTCTTGGCAAACATGTTGGACTGGTTTGCCATTTCTTTTTCCAGATTATTTTACAGATGAGGAAACTGAGGCAGACAAGGTTAAGTGACTTGCCCAGGGTCACACAGCTAGTAAGCGTCTGAGGCTGGATTTGAACTTAGGAAGATGAGTCTTCCTGACTCCAGGCCTGGCACTGTACTACCTTGCTAGATGTATAACCCTGGGCAAATCAGTTACTCTCCCTGGGCCTGACTTTCCTCACTCATAAAACTGAAGAGGTTGGATAGAGGTCCTTACCCAATTGAGAACTATGATTCTGGTACCCTATAAGTAAAGTTAAAGTCCTCTCCCCCTTTAAGAACTAGTCTTATTGGTGGCTTTTTAGTAACACAATCATTCCCAGAAATTCCACACTCCCAACCCCCTCCCCAATGAGAACAACCCTCCATAATAAAAAAAATTATTAATTATTATCTTAATTGATTGTTAATATTAATAATTATCAGTAATAAAGAAAATTAATTAACTTTCAATTCTTTCTTCCCTAGCTCAAATTTCTTTCCCAATTTTTTCCTCAAGTGCTCTCATAAAAAAAAACACTCTAAAACTTTTTTTTAATCCTCTTTCTTCACCTCTCCCAGGAATTCTAGGTGATTCTGTACCCAAGCTGTGTTTTTCTGAGTCCTTCTCTTCTGTATTTGTGTCCTGAGGGACCTTGCCAGTGTGGCCTGGTTCTTTTGTTGTTTGCCCATTCTTCCAGCCTCCAGATTCCAGACCTGATGTGGAGGAGGGAAGGCTGGGCTGGCCTATTGCTGCTTTCTTTATGTCATTCCAAGATCTCAGGGAGAGACTGGAGACTGGCAGCACTCTCAAAGTGGTCTGAGCCAGGACAAAGTCTGTTTGCTGCCTTACTGTTTGGAGCTTTGCAGGTTCCTGATCTAGGTTTGGGTCTGAGCAAGAGTAGACTGCTGCTGGACTTAGCTGGAAAGCTCTGTTAGGTCAGAGGGACTGTAGGCTTCCCTTCAGTAATGCCTAGAATCAAACAGAGCTGAGGGAGTTTTTCCCCTGCTATGGCATATGTCAGGTTAGTCTGTGCCCTTAAGGGGACAAGTCCTGACATTGTTATAATCATGTCCCTCCTTTTCCTTTCACAGCAAATTTCTATAATTAGGGCAGGTGAGCAGTAGGAGTTTTGTAAATACAATACTAAATCTATTAATTAATAGATTGGTATTGGAACATCTCTGAATCACTTCAATAGGATGCAAGTATGAAAAATTCACATATGTATTCATATGACCATACACCCTTCTTCCATTATTTTCATACTGAGAAAGATTTCATCAGTCACACTTATTGTTTTTCCATATAGGAATGTAAACAGGTCAACTTTGATAAGTTCCTTTTGATTTCTTTTCCCTGATTACCTTCTCAGGCAACTCTTGCTTCTTGTGTCTGGATGTCAAATTTTCTATTCAACTCTGGTTTTTTCCTCAAGAATGCTTGAAAGTCCTCTATTCCACTGAATGACCATATTTTCCCCTGAAACAAAATACTCAGTTTTGCTGGGTAGGTGACCCTTGGGTTCATTCCCAGTTCTTTTGCCCTCTGGAATATCATATTCCATGCCCTTTGATCCCTCAGTGTAGAAGCTGCCAGGTCCTGTGCTATTCTGATTGTGTTTCCACAATATTGAAATTGTTTCTTCCTGGCTGCTTGTAGTATTTTCTCCTTGATCTGGGGATTCTGGAACCTGGCTATAATATTCCTGGGAGTTTTCTTTTTGGGATCTTTTTCAGGAGGTGATAGGTGGATTCTTTCAACCTCTATTTTGCCCTCTGGATCTAAAACATCAGGGTAATTTTCCTTGAGAATTTCTTGAAGGGTGATTTCTAGGTTCTTTCTTTGATCATGGCTTTCAGGTAGTCCAATAATTTTTAAATTGTCTCTCCTGGATCTATTTTCCAGGTCAATGGTTTTTCCCATGAGATATTTCACATTGCCTTCTATTCTTTCATTTGTTTGGATCTGCTTAACAGCATCTTGATTTCTCATAAAGTCATTAGCTTCCATTTGCTCCAGTCTAACTCTGAAGGAATGAATCTCCTCAGTGAGCTTTTGAGATTCTTTTTCCATCTGGCAAATTCGACTTTTTAAGGCATTCTTCTCGTCATTGCCCTTTTGGGCCTCCTTTGCCATTTGAGTTAGTCTATTTTTTAAGGTGTTGTTTTCCTCAGTCAGGCTGTTGACCCTCATTTCAAACTTTTCCTGCATCCTTCTCATTTCTCTTCCCAATTTCTCCTCCACTTCTCTTATTTGATCTTTAAAGTCCTTCTTAAGGTCCTCTATGGCCTGTAACCTGCTCATGTTTTCCTTTGGGGCTTTTGGAGCAGGATTTCTGACCTCACAGCCCTCTTCCTGTTCTATGCTTCGATCTTCTCTGCCCCCAAAGTAGGAGTCTAAGGTTGCATTTTTCTGTTTAATTTGTTTCCTTTGCCTTGGCATGTTGCCACTTAATTACCTGACTTTTGGGCTTGTTGCCACAGTATGGCTCTGGCGCCAGATGGGAACTTTCGTCCCGAACGTGTGGGGGGGAGGCAACTTCTGTTTCTGGCAAGCTGGAAACCCACCCACGACCTCCACCCCAGATCACAATCCAGATCCAGGGAGGTTAAAGCAAGAGCGATTACCCCCCAAGACTGATTGCTGGATCTCCCTACAGTTCGCAGACCAGGAGCTGGAGCTGCCTCTGAAAACTATAAAATGGCGTGTCTCCTCAGCAGCTTCTAGCCCCCAGGGGAGGAAGCCGACTCGTTCTCCAAATACTGGTCCCAAAGTCCATTGGGCACTAACCTCTCACTTTGTCCTAGGCATGTCTATGTTGATAATTCTGGAGTCGCCACAGCTGCTGGTGTTCTGGGGTCCCTCCAGCTGGCTGCTGGCCCTGCCGCCCTGGGGCTAAAACTGTGACTCAGGTGGATCTGTGCTTGGCTCCCTGTGCACTGCGCTGCCAGCTCCCAGAGCGCTGGGCTGGTCCTTCCTGCAGGGCTGCTGGGCTGTCCTCAGTGGGAGGTTAGCTTCTCTGTGTCGTTCTGTGGGTACCAGGGCTCCAGAAGTTGTTCATGAACTTTTATGTTTATGAACTTTTTATGTTTATGAACTTTTACATAGTTTGGAGGTGATCTGGGGGGAGAGTGGGTTGGACGAGCTGTTTCTACTCTGCCATCTTGGCTCCGCCCCCTCGAGATTCTAATAAAACTTTCTACCTTCACTTTGAGAGGTCTCCCAGTGGTCCATTCTGAGTTAGGGTCTTCGTACCCCACACAGGAGTTTTCTTGTACATCTCAAGCAACCCATACGTCTTATCTGAAAACTGGAATCATGCTAATCAATCAGTTATTTCCATGTTCCTTGGATCATTCTCAGACACTTGGGGGGGGAAGTGAGACACTTCATTCTTCTGATTTCAGGGAATTGTACCTGTTCAGTCTCTCCTTCCCAATTTGGAAAGTCCTTAGTCTTTCCTCCAATTAGAAATCAGATTCCCTAATGTTACATCCTGGTTGTTTCCTTTTAATTAACTGGTCTTATCTGATTGTTTTTAATGTAAAAAAAGCTGCCTCTCCCCCCTATTCAGGGTCCAGATTTGTTACGCAGTTAGCATGCACTGCTTAATAAATGGATGTGCTTGGATGCTTGGACCTTTGTTTCCTCAGGCATTTCATCTTTTGCTCACTATACTTTCTGAATTTCCCCATCAGGATTTGGCCTGATGCACTTTCTAGATGTGTCTGAAGTTTATGTGCCAGAGCTCACACATTACTTCCTCCCATACTAGCCTGACTCTGCCCTCATCAGGAGGCATGATTTCATGTCTGTTTTCTGACCCCTTCACTGGTTTGTTTTTTTTAAGAAATCCAGAGTTCATTCTCCTTTCAGTGAGTCCTTCATCCACTCCAATCTCTGATGACAAGGTGGCCCTTTAAGGTCCCCCTTTTACAAATGGGAAAATTAAGTCAAAAAAGGGAAATGATCTTCTCTAAGATTATACAGCAAACCAAGGACTTGTATCACCTCATTTCCAATCCACTGTTCTGCCTATAGGACCATATTGTGTCTTCTACATTCACCCACAGATAAAATATGTGGCTTGGAAAAGAAATGCACTGGTGTGTTTCAAAGGAATGCTTTGAGCACCCTGCCACTTCCCTGCCATGCTGCTGGTGGTAGGGACCATGTAGGAGTGAGTGGTCTTGAGTGCTCTGTGGTCTGTATTCCTGGATCTCACAGAATGAACAGGAAGCGGTGCTTCAATTAGGATGCTCCATTAGGCAGGTTTGAGAAGCAACGTTAACTCAGGCTGGCCTTGGGAATATTGAGGGCAAAGCATATGTCCTGGGGGCAGTAAGGCAGCAAGCAGAGGGAGACACCAGTCTTGTCAGGAGGCTTCAAAGAAACCCCTTGAATGGCGTGGTATTTCAAAGGGCAGCCCAGATAAAGAGTGAGGCAGGGGTGAGGTGCCCACAGCCTCAAGAGTTCATTTATCTCCTTGACACTTATCTGGAAACAAATGCTATGCTTAATGGGATCTTTGTGATAGCCCCAGCTTGGTGCCAAGAGGCAACCATAAACAAAACCACTATTGAGGAAGGAGGTCCCAGACTCCGAGAGTGCAGACTGCACTGATGAGCCCAACACAAGAGACTCTATTCCTGGCTTATGGGCTCCTCCAGCTGCATTACCACACAAGTGCAGCCCAAGTGCAGCCTCACCATTTTGGAATAGGACCTTGAAGTATAATATACTTGGGAGCCTATGGAAAATGTGGCCACTAAGGGGAAAGACAAAACTGCTCCTCTGCAGATGGGGTGGGATCAGAAGGGAACTCCACACGTAAACCTGGCCATCTGAAGCAGGCCTTGAGGGTTTGCAAAGGCACAAGTGTAAGTGGGTTGCCCTATAAGGTAGTGGACTACAGACAAATGTACTGAGAGAGTTTATTTTACATTTGTCTTCAATGCTGATGATTTCACACAGTTTCAGTTATTCACAGTGACTCAGCAAGACAGTTCAGACGTGTGCAAAGCTAAAGGATTCCAAAGGCAAACTCTCTAACAGAGCCTATTCCTTCTTCACTGACTATAAAATGTGTCCTAGTTAAAATATGGCTGTTCATCTAGGCTGTACTTGATAAAGTATGCCAGCTAGAACTACAGTACGTAGAAAGAACTAAAGTGATTTATTTAGTATCTCCATTCAAAATCAGGACAGATCCAGTAGGATCTGACATCATTCTGAATTCTAAACCCAAATAACAATCTTGAAGTGGAAAAAAATAAGCCAGTTTATTTCTGAGATCTAAGCCAAAAGAAAGTTTTTTGTTTTTCAGTAGTTTCAAGTGTGTGCCATTCTTTGTGACCCCATTTAGGGTTTTCTTGGCAAAGATACTGGAGTGGTTTGTCATTTCCTTCTCCAGTATATTTTATAGATGAGGCAAACAGGGTTAAGTGACTCTCCCAGGGTCACACAGATAGTAAGTGTCTAAGGCCAGATTTGAACTCAGGGAAGATGAGTCTTCTGGACTCCAGGCCTAGAGCTCTATTCACCGAGCCACATGGCTGCCCTCAAAAACTAGTAAGACAATAACAGATCTAGGCCCAGAATAAAGTTCCTGTAATAGCTCCCTTCATGGTAATCAGAATGTGATCTGCAAACTTTAAAGGGTTAAGTAAATTCCAGCTATTATTAGTGTTGCTATTGTTGCTATAAATTTTTTTATACAATGAATTTTAAATGAACATGACATGGCAAATGCTGGTTGAGACTGAAGTTTGGGGAAGAAAGGTACTGACAGAAGGCCCCTTCATCCCTTTCAGAGCTCATGCACCCCCCCTTTAGAGTAATATGACCTTCCTGACAGAGTCACATCAAGTCTGTTCCACTAACAATGCCATTCACAGAGTTTGAAGTTGAGTGAATGGAATTTTAAATTTTATTTGCTCTTCACTGCTTTACTTCCCACATCTTCCCTGAGTTTGTGGTTGTGTCTTGGGTTACATAGGTATAAACTTCAGAGCGAGAAACAATTTTTCTTTGGTTCTTGTGTTTCCCCTCCCTCTGAACCAAAAGAAACAGTCACCTGCTTGCTAGTCACTGATCTCCATAAACCTTCAATTTTGACCACACCTTAGCATTAAAAACCAATGGAGCTTGTGGACGGTCTTTACATACCAGTCTGTTTTTATTCTTTCAATGTGATAATTCCTTCCTCTAACCCTCCTGCATTCTACGTAAGTATTGCTGCAAAGACTTGTTTTTGATGAATAAAACCTCTGGGAAATTTACTTTTAATTGAATTAGAGAGTTGGATAAAGTGTCCAAAAGCATAGTCTTCTTACACTGACATTTTAATAAGAAAGTAGAGCAACTCAAGGTTTTTTGGCAAAGACCAAGGACATTATACTTAGAACAGGTGTTAGCACTGTCAAGATACTTACTCTTTAGCAGACACCGTTTTCTAGAGCTAAGGTCCAGCAAACAAGCTATGCCCTGAGCTTGGCATAACAACAATGATTTGTGCTCACCTTCTGAAACTGACGGTCCCTGAACTCGGGCAAACACCAGCTGGCCCAGACATGAAGGCCTGCTCTGAATGGACTTTTTGTCACTAGACAACCTGGCTTCACTGTTGCTGCCCTGCCTTGTTACTGCTGAGACTCTACACTGTTTGACTCTTTGTCTAGTTACAAGTATATAAATCAAGGTTCAGCCCCATTATCACAGGCCCCCCCCCCCACGCCCCTCCACTAGGGGCAGGGCTCCAGCACTCCACTCTAATCTGCTGCTTTGCTTTCTAGTCATTTCCCTCACTTTGAAATTAAACATCTGTTTGGTTTCTAACTTTCCTGTCTTTAGCCTGCTCTGTTCGGCTCTGGCCATCCACAGGTGAGAAGCTGGTTTGGTCCAGTTGACAGTACTTACTTTACTGACTGGTATCTGACTTCCAGATGAGGATGATGGTTCCCCAAAGTTACATCCTTCATCTCTAGGCTGCTAAATTCTAGAGAAACTAAAACTCCCAGCTGCCACTTACTGTGATAAAAGTTTAGCAATGCGAGTCTAGTCAATATCACAAGATGGCCCCAGGTTGTGACTGCTACCATCATTCCAATGATTGGTAAGCTCCAAAGGACAAGAAAAAATGAGTAGCCTTTTAGCCTTTTTGAGAAACTCTTCAATTTAGGCATAAGACAGTTGGTAGCAGGAAGTGGGTGAGGACAAGCACAAAGGAAAAACATTACTTTTGGACAGAGGCTGTTCTTAGGAATAACCAGTGGTGCCTTGAGAATCTCCAATTGCTCCTGTGGCCCTGCCCCACCAGCCTGAGGGCCATACTTACAGGATAGGAGCTGAGAAGTAAGAACTCTCACTTTTTTTTTTTTGGTTTTTGGAGGGCAATTGGGGTTAAGTAACTTGCCCAAGGTCACACGGCTAGGTTTTTGTTTGTGTGTGCATTAAGTGTCTGAGGTCGGATCCGAACTCAGGTCCTTCTGACTCCAGGGCCGACGCTCTACTCACTGTGCCACCTAGCCGCTCTAAGAGCTCTCACTTTTAAGTGTTACAAAGTGTTTTTCTGCTTTTGCAGAATCACAACAAAGATAAGAAAAAAAACTGGTGCCTTAAATACCTACTACATGGACACAAAGCTAAAAATTAGAGTCCCTGCTCTTCAGGACCTTCAACTCTGCTGGGGAATATATGCACCCTGGCACATGCAGAGCAAGGAAAACTGAAAAGGGACGATTTTCATGGAAGAAATGGAAACTAAATGGGGCCTCAAAGAAAGATGGCCATTCTGAGGGGCAGAAATCAGAAAGGAGAGTGTTCCAAAGATGAAGAATAGCTTCTCTGCATGCACGGAGGTGGCAGAAAGGGAATACAGCTTGGGAAATGGTCAGCAGTCCTGCTGAGTTGGAATAAAAGAGTTCCCAGAGGGAAACAGTATGAAATTAGGCTAGAAAGGTAGGTGAGAGCCAGATCATGGAGTCTGTCTTTTATCCTACAAGTAACGGGAAGTCACATGGTTAGGAACATTAGTCTGTCAGCTCCGTGGGGATGGCTGGAGAGAAAGACCAGTACAGAGGACCTGACAGTGGTCTAGGTTAGTGGGAAGCTGTAAAAGTGACGGCTGTGTGAGTGGGAGGGACACAGGGAGTTTTTCCCAACAGGATTTGGGAACTGAGTGGATATGAGAGGCTGAGGAAAGGAAAGACTTAAGAATGCACCTGAGGTTACAGACTGGGAAGGTAACTAAGGCTGTGTTTGTTTTTTAGTAATTCAATATGCTCCTATTCAGGGATGTGACTACTCTCTCCACCAGGGCAGATCACATCTGGCTGTATCTTCTTGTGCTTTATGATCACTGCCCATGTTCTCCCAAGGATCTGTGCCTTTTAAAAAATTTAACTAAATAAAATGTGAACAGCTTTGGTTTCTGGATTTGTCTTTCTGAAATACAATGGATGCTCTAGGTACCAGATGACGGTACCTGGCAGTTAAAGACCAAATTTTCCTTTCACAGTACTCAAAAACACTTATGGTTGGATGCAAATAACTGTTCTGAGGCCCCAGGACCTTTTTTACCGTAAAAACACAGAGACAGAGGTTATGTAATTGTTCTAAAGTCACCAAAAGATCTTGGAAACAAAGGCAGAATCAACTCCAAGAAACTGTTTCTTTGTCCCTGGTGACAGCTTGGCTCTCAGCTATTTTAATCACATCAGGCCCCTGTGCAAATTCCAGTAACTGTTCCTGATTCTGCCTTCTCCCTCTTCCAGGTAGCCTTTCTAAGAACTTGAAGATGGCTATTTTGCTCTTTGTTAAGTTACGCAGCCACAGTTCTTTCCTCCAACCCTCACGTGGTACGATGGTGTCTGGAACCGAACACATGCTCCAGTAGAGTTTGACCAAGGCAGAGTACCATAGGATTATCACATCTCTAACTCCTAATACTATACCTTCACAATAGCGTTCTCAATTTGTTACATTCTAAAACCCGATTTTTAAGACAAAGTGGTTTCTAGTTAATGCTCCATCTTACACTTGTGAAATTGATTTATGAACCCCAGTACAAGATTTCACATCTCTATTAAATTGAATCCCTAGATGCCAGTCTGTTAGGATCTTTGTGAATCCTGATTCTGTTGTTCAATATATTATTTATTCCTCCTACTCAGTGTCATGTGAAAATCTAATAAATATGCCATCTATATCTTTATTCAAGCCACCGTTAAAAACCTAAAATAGAATAGGACCGAAAGTAGTTCCTTGGAATACTACCATGATCAGGTGATGTTGACCTATTACTGACTACTCTTAGATTCCAGCCATTCAAGTAGTTTTGAATCTTGTCTAGGCCACATCAGTGTCTTGCCTATAAGAATGGTGTAAGACACCCATTAAATGCTTTGCTTCTAATCTAAGAAAATGATTTATAGCAGGCTTTACTTATAGGTATTTTCTTGGGCAACCCTAGATTCCCAAGTGTTGGTTTTTTAAAATATTTTTTAAAAATTTAGTTAGTTTTCCAATGATCTACTCTAGACAGCCTGGTGTTGGTGACTTGCTGGGAGCTCTGGGTGCTGAGCCTGAGAACCTGGCCCCTTTGGGAGACTCCCTTGCATTGATTTCCTGGGTAGGGGATAAGCCTAAGATATGCTCTGTGCTGGGATCTGGGCACTAAGTCAGTGTTCCAGACCCTAAATGGCTCACAGAGCCTGTGGCTGAGTCCAAAATCCTCTCTGGGATGGTCTGAGCTGCTGGCCCAGCTGAACGTTGAGTTTGTGATCCTGGGCCTACCCTTGTTCCTACTCTTTTAGGTAGAATGTGTGACCTTGGACTAGCTTCTCCTTTGGCCACCTCTCATTACAGCAAGCTTCTTCAGAATGTTGTTAGAGCTGGGCTGCACTGCTTCCTCTTACTCTGCCATCTTGGCTGGTCTTCCCAGCCTCACAATGGAGATTGAGTGAGAACACTCACCGTAAAGGACTTTGTAACTGTTCTGACTGCAGTTATTTTTATTGTTCTCATTGTAATTAAGAGGCCTGCAGTGCTGATATGTTTTACACAGGTCTCTTTTTTCCTTCTTCTGCCATGACTATCACTTGTTTATTTATAGTTAGACCCTACTGGCTCTTCTCCATCTATGAGAGGATTCCTTCTAAACTCCTGTAGGTGTAGCTCCTAGCTGTAAGAGTGAGCTAAGAGGGTGGCTAAGTGAATAGAGCACCGGCCCTGGAGTCAGAAGGACCTGAGTTCAAATCCAGCCTCAGACACAACACAAAACTAGCTGTGTGACCTTGGGCAAGTCACTTAACCCCAACTGCTCTACCTCCCCCCCCCCCAAAAAAAGAGTGAGCTAAGGTTGGAGAAAGACTATAAAGCTGGATAGGAAACGGGCATGGACAGCAGGTGAAGGTTGCAGCACCTGGAGGTCATCAAGTGTGCATCTGAAACAGACAATCAGATCTATGGGACCATCTGGGATAAGTCTTTCAGGCTGAGGAGGAAGGAGAGCAGAGCATCAAAGTTCTATTTTATTAGTTGTTCACTAATTGAGTTCTGTTGTTTTCCAGTTCTTAAAGAGCTCTCCATGGCACACAGGTCCCTTCTCATCCTGTTTTCTCTTTCCAGCCTACATTTTACTCATTATTCTGTGCCCACAGCTTTGCTCCTTACTTTTATGAGGCCTCTATCAGCTCTGGCATCCTGAACAAAGTTCACTGGACAAGCTCCATACAAAGGTGGTGAGTGACAGAGTGGAACCTGCCCTGAGAGCTCCTCTGGGTTTGAGACATTGGGAAAAAGGAGGAAATGCCTGGGGCTCCATAAAGCAGCAGGGTGGGTTTGGAAAATGAGGTCAGGAGGACCCACAGCACCTCCACACTGTGGCTACACAGTCACAAAAAGCAGACTCTTTGTCAATACCCTCTGTTTTTATATTGCTTAAGTCTTCCTTGATATTCCCCACCTAACCGTCTTCCCAGACAGCCATCTCTTAGTACAAAAAAAATTTTTAAAAGAAAGAAAAAGAGGGAAAAAACACATTAAAATCAACCAACATCCCAATAAGACGGACCCTTTGGGCCCTCCTCCCAGGCACCGAGGGAGCCTGCTCAGAGCTCTCTCTGGGCCAGGCCTGTGTAGGGGAGGGGGCAGGTTCTGCCTCTGCTGTTGTCATCACGTGTGTTGTTTTCTATCTCTGCTCACTTCACTCTGCACCAGCCTGTTGGTGCTTGCATGCCCATCACTTCCACAGCACAGTAAGGTTCCCTGAGCCTTGTGCACCACAATTCATCTAGCCATTCCCCAACTGCTGGGCATCTACTTTGTGCCTTCCAGCTATGTACATGTGGTGCCAATTTCTGCAAATGTCTGATGACCCTGCCTGTCACCCTGTCCTTGGGAACTAACACAGAGCATTCTGAGGGCTCTTCCCCCTGCTCAGTTGTATCATTACACTTTTGTTAAGATGGCCCATCTATCTCCTATGAGTTAAACATAGGCTGTCAGCTGGGTGTGGTGGCACAGGCTTGTAATCCTTGCTGCTGGGAGAGGCATCCTGCACCTCCAGGACTCTGCAAAGGCTGCCCCTATGCCTAGAGTACTCTCAGCCCTCCCCCTTCAAGACTCAGCTCGAGCCCACGCCCAAAAGGAAGTGTTTCCTGGTGCCTCTTAGTTATCAGTCCTTTCCTGATCCCCACACCCTTCTCCTGCCAAAATGCTCTCTTTAGATTTTGGATTTAATGATCTATGTGCATGTTTTTCCTCCAGAAGAATGCAAACTCCTTGAAGGCAGGGATATTGTGGTTTCTTTGTCCCACATTAGCCTAGCATGGTGTGTAGCACACAGCAGGTGGTTACAGCCATCTCTGGTCAGATCTCTCTTCTGCTCATCTCACAACGCTCTGACAGCATTCTCCACTATCTCCTTATGTATTCTAGGCCCTGAGGAAGATGTGGTCCTTTGTGCCAATGCTTCTACATGTGCCCTTCATCTTATGCCCTCTGGTCTCTTCTAGCAGACTGCCCTGTCATCCCTTCTTTTTAATCTTCAATCTGCCTCCTGGTCCCCTCCCCCTGCCTACAAACACATCCAGAGCTTCCCTGTCCTTAAAAAAATCCTCACTAGATCTTACTGTTTCCACTAATTATCATCTTACATCCCTCTGCTCTTTCTTAGCTAAAAATCCTTGAAAAAGCCTGCCTCCCTTTCTTCTCTCACCCTCTTCTAAACACTCTGTAATCTGGCTTTCAATCTCATCATGAAGCAGAAACTGCTCTCCCATGATGGTCTCAGGGTCATCTCCCTAAGACTGCCTCTAATGGCATCTAGAATAACTGCTAATCACTCCTAAATTAAGCACATTGTCTGGAATGGATCCTCTTCTAGCAAAAACTGAAAAGCTTATCTGCATATGAGAAAGTGGGGAAGAAATACAACTATAAACCCCACCTTCATTCCTCCTTTTTCATAGAGATATCACCTAAAGATTCATCAAACTTTATTTATTTTCAGTCATGAGAAGAGGAATATGGAAAAGATGTGATCCCTCTCTCCTTCTGACAAATAGATCCCCCAAACTAGCTTTGAAAACAGCTACGCAAAAAAACCTAACACTTGGGACAGTGCCTTGCCACCCTCAAGTTGTGTAGAGCCCAACTTTAATATAAAATTCAAAGTCAAGAAATAGGTTTGGAAGTAAGCAAACAACCATAAAAAGCTACTACAGTGTCAGAGAAAACCAAGACATAAAGTCAGAAGACAACTATGTGAAAAGAGCTACTAAAAAAAAGTCTCAAAGAATAATGCTAACTGGACCCAAGACCAACAAGAATTCCTGGAAGAGTTAAAGAAAGAGATGAATGGCAGAGGAAAAACTGGGAAAAGAAATGAGTGATGCAAGAAAATTATGAAAAGAGAATTAATAGTTTGGTAAAAGAGACATAAAAAAATACGGAGGAGAATAACACCTTAAAAAGCAGAATAGGCCAAATGGAAAAAGAGGTACACAAATTTCATTGAAGAAAATAATTCCTTAAAAATTAGAACCAGGCAAATTGAATCTTATGACTCCATGAGATACAAGGAAATAATAAAACAAAGTCAAAAGAATGAAAAAAAAAATAGGAGAAAAATTTGAAATATCTCACAAAAAAAATTGACTTGGAAAACAGATTGAGGAGAGATAATTTAATAAGTATTGGACTACCTGAAAATCATGATCAAAGAAAGCGCCTAGACATCATATTTCAAGAAATTATCAAGGAAAGATAGCCCCACTATTTTAAATCCAAACAGTAAAGCAGAAAGTAAAAGAATGAACCAATCATCTCGTCAAAGAGATTCCCCAAATGAAGACTCCTAGGAATATTATAGCCAAATTCCAGAACTCCCAGGTCAAAGAGAAAATACTTCAAGCAACCAGAAATAAATAATTCAAATGGTGTGAGGCCACAGTCAGGATCACGCAAGGTTAAATGGTTTCTACACGAAAGGAGAAGAGGGTTTAGAATATGATATTCCAAGCAAGAATAGTCTACCCAACAAGACTGAGTGTAATCTTTCAGAGGAAAAAAAAATGGATATTTAATGAAATAGAGGACTTTCAAGCATTCCTAATTAAAAGACCAGAGCTGACTAGAAAATCTGACATTCAAATATAAGACTGAAGAGAAGCATAAAAAGGCAAACTTGAAAGAGTAATAATAAGGGACTCAATAAAGTTAATCCCTATATGATAAGATGATATATGTAACTCTTAAGAACTTTATCATTATTAGGGCAGTTAAAAGGAGTTTACATAGACAGAAGACATTGGTGTGAGTTGATTATGATGGAAAGATCTCAAAAAAAATGAAAAGGTGAGAAAAAGACGGGGGGAAAAAGGGAGAGGTAGAATGAGAAAACTTTTCTCACATAAAAAGAGGCTTACAAAGAAGAGCTTTTACAATGAAGGGAAATATAAGGGGTGGGAAGAGTGGCATGCAAGGCTTTAACCTCACTCTCATTGGAACTGGTATAAAGATATATACACATTCAGTTGTATATAGAAATATAACAACCAATAGGGAACTAGGAGAGGAAGGAGATAAGAGAAAGTAGGGGAAATGATAAAAGGGAGGGCAGATTAAGGGAGGCAGCAGTTAGAAGTAAAACAGACTTCTCAGGGGAGACAGGATAAAAAGAGGGAGAAAAACAGGAAGAAAAAGAAGAAAATGGGATGGAGGGAAACATGGTTAATAATCATAACAGTGAACGGGCATGGATGAGCTCACCCATAAAATGGAAGCAGATAGCAGAATGGATTAGGAACCAGAAACCAACAATATAGTGTTTATAAGAGACACAGTTGAAACAGAAAGACACACAGAGAGATCAAATAAAGGTTTGGAGCAGAATCTAATATGCTTCAACTACAGTAAAATAAAAAAAAGGCAGGGGTAGCAATCATGATCTTGGACAAAGCAAAAGCAAAACTAGATCCAATTTAAAGAGATAATTAGGGAAACTACATTATGCTAAAAAATAACATAGACAATGAAGTAATATAAAAAAATTTTATAGCAAGTTTCTCTGATAAAGTCCTCATTTCTGAAATATATACTGAGTTTTAGAACTGAGTCAAATTTATAAAGAGACAGTCCCCAATTGATAAGCTTTCTATAGCCATATTTTAAAAAATGCTCTAAATCACTATTAATTAGAGAAATGCAAATTAAAACAATTCTGAGGTAACATCTCAATCTATCAGATTGATTAATACAACAGAATAGGAGAATGAGTAATGTTGGAGGGAATGTGGGAAAAGTAGGACACTAATGCACTGTTGGTGGAGTTGAGAATTGATCCAACCATTCTGGAGAGCAATTTGGAACTGTGCCCAAAGAGCTATAAAAATGTGCATACCCTTTGACCTAGCAATAACACTTCTAGGGCTGAATCCCAAAGAGATTGAAGAAAAAGGAAAAAGATCCATATGTACAAAAATATTTATAGCAGCTCTTTTTGTGGTGGTAAAGAACTGGAAATTGAAGGGATGTCCATTAACTGGGGAATGGCTGAACAACCTGTGGTACATGATTGTGATGAGGGTACTATGGTGCTATAAGAAATGAGGAGCGGGGCGGCTAGGTGGCGCAGTGAGTAGAGCACCGGCCCTGGAGTCAGAAGGACCTGAGCTCGGATCCGGCCTCAGACACTTAACGCACATAAACAAAGACCTAGCTGTGTGACCTTGGGCAAGTTACTTAACCCCAATAGCCCTCCAAAAAAAAAAAAAGCAAAAAAAAAAAAAAAGAAATGAGGAGGGGGGATAGTTTCAGAAAACATGGCAAGACCTCCAGAACTGACGAAACATGAAGTGAGAAGAACCAAGAGATCACTGTGCACAGTAACAGCAATGTTGTAATGATGATCAACTGTCAAAGATTTGGTTACTCTGATCAAGGCAATGAGGCATGACAATTCCAAAGGACTCATAATGAAAAAAATGCTATCCATCTCCAGAGAGATGAACTCTGAGTACAAACTTAAGTATAACTTCCTCACTTTCTTTGCCTTACTTTAAAAAAAACAAACCTATGGCCACTATGGAAATATGGTTTGTATGATTTCACATGTATAAATGATGTGAAATAGCTTGGCTTCTCAATGGGTGGGGGAAGGGGAGGAAGGTAAGGAGAGAATTTGGAACTCAAAATTTAAGAATAAAAGAAAACTAAAAATAAATAGTAAATTTAAATATTAAAAAAAAACCAACCTTTCCTCTGCTTTTGCCAGAGCAACAGATATTAGGGGACCAGATTCTGCCAGAGAAGTAAATTATGCTCTTTAGGAGATGCTATATATTTTACTGGGTCTGTAATTACAGCTTGAGCAAAACAAATGGCACTCTAGTACCTGGAGAGAGTTTGTGTGTCTCCTCCCCACCTCTACCCCTTACCCCCAACAACCTTTTAAAATAGCCAGGGTGAACTTATTCTCCCAACAGAATCCGGCCCAGGGCTTCATTAAGAAACAAAAACCAATCACCGATTTCTCTTATCACCCTCTGAGCCAAGTCTGGCAGTTCCTTAGTAGTCCAAAAGGTATCTTACCCCTCTTTCCCGCGATTATGGATAGCGAGCTCTTCACCAATGCCCTCCTCCTCCTTGAAGCTCTCCCAGTCCAGTTTAGATTTCTCTAGGGTGCTCATCTTCTGTTTCTTGGCTCCAATTTTCCCCAAAAGGCTGCTCATGCCACTTGGTCTTTTGAGTCTAAAGAAAGAGTCAGCACAAAGAAGGTCCCAGTGAAGAAGTGTCAACTCAACTCAAATACTTGTATAGAGAATCACATCTTGATGGGAACCACATTCACATTCTCTCCTAGGAAAGCAGAGACTAAAAGCAATCTAGAGTTCCAACAAGGTATACTTTTTTTTATAGCTGTGACTAAGCTGGGGAAAGGAAATCACTTTTTCTTAAAAGCAATTTGCTGGAATGTTCTTTGTAGCATCAGGTCAGAGCTTGTGTCAACTGTAGCTATAAGTGAGGGCTGAGGGCCGTAGGTGATACTTTTAGATACAAACAATGCCAGATCGCAAAATTAAGGAATAGTTGTAATTATTTTTAAAAGGTTCCTGAAATAATTTTCCCCTTGAGTTTTCCCTTTAGATATTTCTAATTCTGAAAGCAAGGAATGCTCAGCTTCTGTTCTACATGTCGATGATGCTATCATTTGCTGTAGGAGAAACACCAAATGCTTTCATTTGAGTATTGGCAGGCAGGATGTTTTTTAGTCAAGTGTAGCTGAAGCAAGGAAAAAACCTACAATGCAATTAAATGGTAAAAATGGGAGGAATTCTGTATGGTCCTTGGCTTTGCAATATCAGTATATGAGTCATATTTGTTCTGCAGAAGCTTAACATGACATGTGCCCAGAATTCAAGAAAAGAGAAAAGCAAAAGTTGTTCTTTATAGGAAGAAGCAAGAAAAAAAAATACAAAGGGGAAGGGAAAGATTTCCAAGGGTTTTTGATAAAGTTTTAGCCCCACACTTTCCACTTAATCCTACTGTTCCACTCTGGCCACTCTTTTCATCTATACCCCTCATTTGAATTAGATCTGGAAACTGGAGTAGATGGAGCTCTGCCCATTTCTGTGGCTGCCTCCACTCTACTTCTAACTCCCCCCCACCATTTTTCCTGTTACATGTTTTTTTCCTCATGGCCCTCTCAGCCGGACTTACCACAACGCCTTAGTGCCCTCTTCCCTAACTATGTATTTTCTAAAATTTAATTCTGTTTTTTTCAAATTGATTTTCTTTCCCTTCCATCCTTAACTGGGAGGAAAAAAAAAGAAAAACAAAATCCAACTTTACTATGGCTTTATCAGTCTCACTTCCAGTAGTTCAAAGGCAGCTTCTGAGCTGGGTGACCTTGGGCATGTGTAATGGGGATGGGAATTTGAAGATCTTCCCTGCCCCTTAATAGACCTGGGGGGAGGTTGAAGACCTCCCCTGCTTTGAAAGTAAACTGTGCCCCATAATAGGCTGAATGAAATCACATGGAGCCTGTGGTGGGAGGAGTTTGCTGAAGGGAAGCAGAGCCTACAGGAAGCTGGGAGCCAGAGCCAGAACTAGCTAGACAGTGGGAGAGAGAGATGCTCAGGCAAGGAGAGAGAGAGGTTTGTGAGTAAATATTGATCTTGTATTGGTTTGTGGGAAGGTTGAAGGATGCTGTGGCTCTCAGTGTTATTATGGCTTCTGAATATCTTTGGTATTATGATGGAATCGGTTTACTGGTTTTGGGATTAGGTTTTCTGTTGTCTAAATAAATGTTTCAGTTCTGTCCTCTATATGGTGAGTTTGGTATATTTTGCAATCAAATGATATTTATAGTCATGGTCTTTATTGTGATCATGGGTGCTGTAAATATTGCATTGGCACTACAGCATGTCACTTAACTGCTTCAATTTCCTCAACTGTAAAATGGGAAGATAATGGCACCCACCTCCCAAGGTTATTATGAGGATCAGATGAGATACTATTTGTAAAGCACTTGACACAGTGCCCTAGTAGAGGTATTTAACAAATGCTTATTTCCTTTTTTCTTTCTTTCCTTCCTTCTCTCCTTGTGCCTGGATAAAGCAGAGTCCTTAAAGAATTGGGGGGTCCTTATATGTAATATTCTGCTGTCCCCCCAACATCTGCTCCAGACCTGTGATTTCATCAGTGGCTGGAATTTCTAGTCTATAAATGGCACCGCCTCCAAGCCCCTCACCCCAATGCCCTGTGATACAGATCCCCTGTAAGTAATATCTCAGAGCTGCCTGCTGGACTCAAGAGGTAAAGTCACGAGCCTATCTCATGGTACCACAATTGGTATAGTCCACAGGCAGGGTCTCTGACTCCAAAGCTAGTTCTCCATCCATGAGACCACGATGCCTTAACCAGAAAACATTTTTTAAACATTTCTTCTATGCCAAACCCTGGGCTAAATGCTGGGGATACAGAAACAAAAGAAAGTAATGATTTTCGTGCAGCTTATATTCTCCTGGGGAGAAAGTGAGTGAAGGTACATATATAAGTGCACAATAAATAAATAGGAGGCAGTTAGAGAGGGACAGCAACTGGGGAAGAGGGGTAGAGAATTAGGAAAGGTCTCATGCAGAATTCGTGTTTGAGTTGCATATTGAAAGAAGGGAGGGAGGGAGTCTATGAGGTGGAGGTCAGGAGGGAGTGCATAGCAGCCAGAGTCAGGGGATGGGGTGCCATGTGTTAGAAAGACAGGAGAGGCCAGTTTGGATGGACTGACAGGGAGAAAAGTAAAAGGAGAGGGCGAGATCATGAGGAGCTTTAAATGCCAAGGGTAGGACTGCATATTTTAGCCTGGAAGAAACAGGGCACCATGTCAGTTTCCTAAGTAAGGAGTGCCATGGTTGGACCTAGTCTTTCAGAAAATCCCCTTTGGCACCTGTGTGAAGAATGGGATGGACAGGGGAGAGACTTGAGGCAAGGCCAACCAATCGGGGAGCCAGTGCAACGGTCTAAGTGAGAAATGATAAGGACCTAAACTAAAGTGGACGCTGTGAGCAGAGAGAAGGCGTTAGCTTTGAAGGGTTGTGGAAGCAGAAATGGCCAGATCTAAGAACTGAATGGACATGTAGGATGTATAAGAAAGGAGCAGAGGCTAGTGCCAGCTTGTTGACCTGAAAGCCTGAGAAAAGGTGCTGCCCTGAGCAGAATAAAGGAGATGGTTGTTTGAACTGTCTAACAGGTAGTATGGATGAGAGTGCTTACTCTGGATTAAGAGGCTGCTTTTGGTTTTCCTGTTCCATCTTTCCCACTATATCTCCCCTTCCCAAATAGATGGCCAGGAGCTTTCCTTTGCCTTCTTCTCTACAGTACTCACTATGGATCCTGTACATAGCAGACAACTATGGAACTTGAACTCTGCTAATTAGATACATCAGAATCTGGGGATTCCTATAAGGCACATGAACCCTATTTTTGCCCTTTCTACAAACTCCCTCTTATCTTGAAAGGGTCTGCCAATTTATTCAGATTTCAACATGGCCACTCTACTTAGTCATGCCCACACAGCCTGTAGCTCTTCCAAAATCCTTATACTATTATTGTACCTGCTAAGGAAACATTTTTTCAACAAATCACTTTGAAAAGCCAAGGAGAAAGTGATTTTGCTGCAGAGCAGAGGGAAGGCTCCTGAGAAAGGGGAAAAAAAAGAATCCTCCTTAATCCACAAACTTCACTTGTGTGACAGTACTTTTTGGGAAGGCTTCCAGATCTGTTTTCACTTGGTCATTAATATGGTTTGTGCTTCCTTAATTTGTGAGTTTCCAAAGAAAAATAACCTGCCCTTTATTTGAAGCTAAATCAAGGAAGATGACATGTTTAACAGGATCAGCCTGGAGACTTACAACAGGAATATCTCATTGTGACAAAGAGATCAGCAGTTTCCTCTTAGAATGTGGCACACCAGTCCCTTGAAGGGCTTTGTGCACTCAGATTCTCCCTTAAAAATGAGTCCCAGATGTTGGTTCCAGGTATAGGATTCCTACCTTCAGTTCATAGAATTATCCACCGTAAGTTTTCAAGGGGGTGTAGAATCCATTTTTACACATGTTATACTCTGGCTGCTTCAGTCTAGTAAGAGGATGGCTGTGACAGAGACGTTTGTCTATCTACCCCATCACATGTGCTGATAGAGTCATTGTAAGGGTATCTTTTAAACATATTTCCCATGATATACAGTTCCCACTGTAAGCGTGATACCACTCTGAGGTATTCTGCCTAAAGAAAGCATCACTTAGGAACGGGATCTCATTTATGCAATAATAGTGAGTGAATGGAAGGGAATAAATCAGTAATGTTTTAACACAGATGGCAAATTCTCTGCTCCCAATGCCATTCATTAGTAGGAGAAACAAATAGTAGTTTTGTATAGTACATTAAATCTCTGAGCAAGGAATGAGGTCTTAGACTCTGAATTCTGCTAGTAAGAACCTGAGTAGTGCCATGGCATCCCACCAACAAGACTGCTAACTTTTACTCAGTGACTTAGAAAAAATTGATTCTATCCACTGAGAACTTCTTCTCCCCAGTCCTACATTTCAAATGACCTCAGAGCATCATTCTTTGCCCTCTCCTCCTTTGTTTCAGTCTCCAAGGATGCAGTGGCCCTTCTTGCTAAGGTCAGTCCTCTTCTTGTGTTCTAAAACTGCTCTTGAACTCATCTCCTCTTTCCTCTTCTAGGAGTCTGTCCCTTCAGTCAAACTTCTCAGTCATTAAATTTCAACCTCTTCTTATCCACTGATATTTTCTCTGATGCCAATAACCATGCCCAGATCTCTCTCATCCTTAAAAAAATCTTCACTTGACCCTTTCATCCTTTTGGGTTATTGATCTATTTTCCTTTTTTTCAAAGTGAAACTACTAGAAAAAGCTGTTTAAGCCATATTGCAATGATGATCAACTATGAAAGACTTAGCTACTTTGATTACTACAATGATCCAAGACAATGCCAAAGGACTCATGATGAAAAATACCAACAGAGAGAGAACTGATAAGCAAGTGTAAACTGAAGTCTAATTTTTCACTTTTTAATTTTTTTTGCTTTTGGCAACATGTTTAATACAGAAATGTGTTTTGCATGATTTTACACATATAACTGATATACTGCTTGCCTTTCCATTGGGTGGGGGAGGGGCCAGAGGGAAGGAGAGAATTTGGAACTCAAAAAAAATTTTTAAACAACTAATTTTTAAAAAGAAAAGAAAAAGCTACCTATACTTGCTGCTCCCACATCCTCACCCCTAACTCACTTCTCGACTCCTTGCAATCTGGCCTCCATTTCTACCACTTGACTTTGAAATTGAAATTGCTCTCTCCAAAAGTACCAATGATTGAAAAAAAAATTTACTGATAGTTTTTGTAGTTACACCACACTGATTTCCAAGAATATCCTTCCCTCTTCCACTCTGCCTATTTACTGAGTAATTTCTTTTGACAAAGAACTGAGTCTGACAGTGCAGTGCGTGCAATGTTCCATACTCACAGTTCCCAACCTCTGTCTGGCCTTCTTTAGTCTTCTTTAAGAATGCCAACCACATAAGCTCCCAAACCGCCAAACAAACAAAAACCACACAATGCTCCTAAAAGATCTAGGAATTAAGGCCAAGGTGGTAGTATCCCTTATTTGATTAGAGCAAGCTTGTTATTTCACTAATCTGGTCTGTTTCTTTTTAAGTCCTGTAGGCAAGGAAAATGATTTGTAGCAACATATTTATTTTAAATAAATGCCACTATAACGAAAAACAAACCAAAAAAATGAACAGTTGTTGATTGTAAGGGAATTTTCCCTGTTTGTTTACTTTACTGTCTACTGATCGGCAGCATTACCATAGACCCTACATTCCAACAGAGTTATTTTCTGAAACAGCTCTGTATTGCTTCATGGTCCTTAGAGATGTTCTGGCTCCTACTGGTTTTTTTGTTTGTTTGTTTGTTTTTTGGAGAGGGGAGGCAAGGCAATTGGGGTTAAGTGGCTTGCCCAAGGTCACATAGCTAGTAAGTGTCACGTGTCTGACACTGGATTTGAATTCAGGTCCTCCTGACTTCAGGGCCGATGCTCTATTCACTGTGCCACCCAGCTGCCCCTCTTACCGTCTATACTATAAGGGGCAAAAAACTGAGGAAAACGGTAATGATGTCAGGTGCTAAAAAACCAGTCACTTTACTGGAACAATAAGGGGCAGCTAGGTGGTGCAGTGCAGGACTGGGCCTGGAGTCAGGACGATCTGAGTTCAAATCTGGCCTCTGATAACTGCTAGCTAGGCGAGTAATTTAATCTCTATCTGTCTCAGTGCTTCACTTGTAAAAAGGGGAAATACTAGAGAAGGAAATGGCAAACTATTAGAGCATCTTTGCCAAGAAAACCCCCTGGAAAAAAGTCCATGGTGCCATGTAGAGTTGGACATGACTGAACTACACAACCACAACAACACACTGTAAGGATACTGAAAATGGCTGCTGGTAAAGGTTATGGAATTTCCTTTACCTATTGTTGTTTAAAATGAAAGGAGACCTGTTTAAATCCTAGAAATACAGAGTGTCATAGCCAGAAGGACGAGAAGACTACTGACCAGAGGCTAAGGGACTGGTCCAAATTCACATGACCAGGTAACGGCAGGGTCAAAGCTAGAGTTCAGTCTTCCTGACCCCCTGTCTAGTGGCCGCCTTGATGCCATGAGGGAAAGGAGATGAGCTCTGAGGATACCTTTTGGGCTGAAGATTCTACAGTAGATAGTGCCAGGAGGCTTGGACCAATGAGGTGGGGTTTTCCTGACAAAAAAGCTTCTGTATACAGACAAACAGTACTTTATTATTAAAGTATTATTTAAATATTATTAAATATTATTTCTAAGAGCAGGCTTACAAGGATAGGTATGAGTCATGGATGGACACATAGGCTAGATCATGAGACATTTTACTCAGCATTTACTCATATTGTGTCTTCCTCAAGCCCATAGCATCAGATAGATCAAGAAATGGATGGATGGATAGATAGATAAAGAATTTATTAAGCATTATATGTCTGGCACTATGCTAAGACTACAAATATAAGCAAAAAGTATGATTCCCCTGATCTCAAGGAGTTTACATTCTAATGGGGGAGCTGAAAGGGAGGGTGGGGAGGTATTTGAGTTGAGACAAGATCCAGAACTGCTTCTGGCAGTCATGGGCTGACCCAAGTTTGAAGTAAGCATGTCTGTAGTGGGTGCTTTGTCAAATGGAGGCTCAGGGGCAAACTTGCTGCTACTGGAAGAGATTGTGGGGGTGGAGGAATTGCTAGCATGAAGATGGCCACAAGGGAACAGGCCTAGAAGTAGTCCCAAGAATTACAGACTGAATCAGGTCTGGGGTCACATAACTCCTGTGACCACTAGAATGCATATATTTAGAACAAAAGTCCTTTGGCAAAGCAATGCAATCACCTTAGTATTTGTCGTGTTCAAGTGTGGCAGAGTCATTCCTTTTTGTAGCACCAGATTCAGAGAACACTCCTTGAGAGTCAGCACTATGGGCTGGCTAGTCAGTACTCTTGTTCTCTCAAGATGCTTCTCTATACACTGTACATATCTATGAGAACAAAGAATAAAACCCAAACCAAAGCATCTGTCCCACTTCCCATTTGAGAAAGCCCTTTTGATAATCCATTAAAAGCCCAAAGACTATAGGGAGTGGATTGCCAATCAATCAATAACCAATCAACAAGAATTTTTTTAAGTGCCTTTTATATGCCCAGTACTGTTACACAGATACAAAGGTCTGACAGTCTCTGCCTAGTGAAAGTCATTCCAGGAATAATTGGAAATTCTCAAGAATGAAATTCCAAAGTACAAAGGGAAACAATTTTAATGATGAGGAAAAACAGGATTTGTATGAAGAGAACAATGTAGATGCACAGTAAACTCACCAACCAATCTAGATTAAAAAAGAAAAAAAACACGTACAAAGGATGCCAGGCCAGGCAAGAGAATGACTGTGTCACACCTCTATAATTAACACTGAGAATGAGCTGACACTGGTGAGGGAAAGCCAAGGACAACAGGAAGTTAAAAACTAGTTCTACTGAGAGAAAATGAGGACTGCAAGAGGCAGACCTTTGCTTGAGGTGCATGGGAAGATGACAATCAATAGAGAGAAGGCAGAGCTGCCTGGTTCTTAGGTGGCTTCTGTTTTCTCTGCACAGCAGAATGACCTTTGAGCCTGAAAGCAACAGGACAAAAAATGACTAACAGGGAGCTGACACCCAAGATAAGTAAGAGAAGAAAAGTATCCAGTTGCTCTTAATGAATTCAAGTCACTAGGCCCAGGTGACAACACCCTCAGTTCCTGAAAGAACTGGCAGATATGATTCCAGTCACTGTGATATTTGAAAGGTGACAGAAAAGGGGTGAGGCCCCCCACCAGATTGGAGAAGGGCAAACAAAGTGATTTTTAAATAAAGGAGAAGAGTGCCACTGTCCTGTGGGCCTGACTTTGATTAGTGCTAAACGCTAGCAAAGGAAGCAGTTATGACAAAAAGCCAGCAGGCTTCCCCCAGAAGAGCTTGTGCCAGATCCACCTCACTGCCTTTTCTGACAGGATTATTAAACTAGGTAGACAGGGGAAATGCTGCAGGTATAGTTGACCTAGATTTTAGAGAAGTTTTTGACAAAATACTTCCTAGCCTTCTGGTGAAGGAGATGGAGACACAGGGTCAGATGATCATCTCATCAGATGGATTTAGAACCAGGCTCAAGAGCAGCTGCTCAAGGTTGGAGGTCAGTGTGGCGGGTCTCTTGGATCTGTGGCCTGGGGGGTCTGTGCTTAGCCTGGTGCTGTTTAACACTCATCTCTTCACTGACTTGCATCAAGGTATAGTTAGTTGGCCTGCTCATCAGAAGTGCAGATGACACCCAGCCCCAGCTGGAGGGAGTCACTAACACAATGGGTGACAGAGTCAGGATCCAAAAGGATCTTGGCAGGTTGAGCACTGGGATGAATCCAGTAAGCAATTCAGTAGGGATAAATGTAAAGTCTTGCACTTGGTTGGACACAAGAGAATCAACTTCACAAGCATTATATGGGGTTTAGGTGGGGGGACAGCATGGTTAGACAGCAATTGTTTCTGCAAGACATCTAGGGGTCTGAGTGGCTAACAAGCTGGACAGTTGTCAGCAGTGAGGCGTGGAAGCCCAAAGAGCTGACATGGCCTTGGGCTGCATTCAGAGGGCCACAGCTTCCAGGAATATCCAGGTTCTCAGACGTCATCTGGAGCCCTGAGTTCAGTTCCTGGCATCAGAGTTGAAGAAGGACATAGATGAGCTAGAGTGTCCAGAGAAAGGAAATG
This sequence comes from Gymnobelideus leadbeateri, assembly GCA_011680675.1. Taxonomy (NCBI): domain Eukaryota; kingdom Metazoa; phylum Chordata; class Mammalia; order Diprotodontia; family Petauridae; genus Gymnobelideus; species Gymnobelideus leadbeateri. The sequence goes on along the minus strand of WOXC01009681.1, from coordinate 504,354 downwards.
GGGACATTTGAGGATCAGCTGAAGGAACTGGGAATGTTCTTCCTAGAGAAGAGAGGCCTCAGGGGCCTGGGTCCTGAGAGACAGAATAGCAGGAGGGGGGATCAGATTTCTTCTTTTGACTCCCTGAGGGTCAAGTGAGGCTAATGGGCAGAGGTTGCAGAGTTAAAATGAAGTTTCCTAATGATAAGGGCTGTCCAAAAGTAAAGCAGGGCATTTTGAGAAGTCACCAACAGGAGGCCAGATGACCCCTTGTTGGGTGTCTTACAGTAGATAGGTCTGGACAAGATGGTCATTAGGGCTCCTTCCAACTTCAGATTCTGTGATTTTATACAAGAAAATAACACCCAAAGGCTTTTGGACTCAGACTAAAGAGGACAACCATTTTGGTTCCAAAGTTTTCCTCTTCAGACACAAGGGAGTGTGGGTTCAGAATACTGCATGTTTATGAGAAACAGCAGCTATGTCAGGTGGTTTTGTCTGTTTTTCCTGGTTATAAATGGGAATATCTGGGAAGGTCTGAGGAAGACAGAGGCAGGGGGACAGTCATCTCTGCATTCCTGGAAGCTGTGGCCCTCTGAATTGCAGCCCAAGGTCACGTCAGCACTTTGGGCTGCCACGCCTCATTGCTGACAACAAGCCACTCAGACCCCCAGATGTCTTACAGAAACAACATGCTGTCCCCTCCACCCAAACCCCATCTAATGCTTGTGAAGTTGATTCTCTTGTGCCCAACCAAGTGCAAGACTTTACATTTATCCCTACTGAATTTGATCCCAGTGCTCAACCTGCCAAGATCCTTTTGGATCCTGACTCTGTCACCCATTATGTTAATGACTCCCTCCAGCTGGGGTCATCTGCACTTTTTTTGCTTTTTGATTTTTGGAGGGCAACTGGGGTTAAGTAACTTGCCCAAGGTCACATGGCTAGGTTTTTGTTTGTGTGTGCGTTAAGTGTCTGAGACCGGAACCGAACTCAGGTCCTTCTGACTCCAGGGCTGACGCTCTACTCACTGCGCCACCTAGCCGCCCCCATCTTCACTGCTGATGAGCAGGCCAACTAACTATACCTTGATGCAAGTCAGTGAAGAGATGAGTGTTAAAACAGAACCAGGCCAAGCACAGACCCCCAGGCCACAGATCCAAGAGACCTGCCACACTGACCAACCCTGAGCAGCTGCTCTTTGAGCCTGGTTCTGAATCCATCTGATGGAATGATCATCTGACCCTGTGTCTCCATCTCCTTCACCAGAAGGCTAGAAAGTATTTTGTCAAAAACTTTTCTAAAATCTAGGTCAACTATATTCACAGCACTCATCTATTACTTTAGTAATCCCATTATTTGTTTTTTGTATATACCATTACCCTAGGCTGCTTTCTTCACTCTGCATCAATTACATATTTCCAGGTTCATAGATTTCATCAATCAGTCAATCGATAAGTCTTTTATTAAGCATTTTTTATGTACCAGGTCCAGTGCTAGGCTTTTGTTATCCAAAGAATAAAATGAGACAGTCTCTGCCCTCATTTAAGGAGCTTATAATATATCAGTGAAGATGACAGGTACACAGATATGCGAAATAAATAAAAGGTGATTTGGGTGTGTGCTAGCAGCTAAAAGGATAATGAAAGGCCTATGTATGGCAGGGTGCTGGGGCTGAACTCCTCAGGAAACCAGAGATTCTAGGAGATGCAGCAAAAAGAGAGTGAATTCCAGGTAAGAGGAAATGGGGCTGGGGGGTAGGGCAGGAGAGGAGGGATCAGCCTAAAGGAAGGCATACACACAAAAGGCAGGAAGTTACTCACGGGGAATAACCAGGCCAGTCTCTTGTACCAGGGCTGCAAGTGCTGAACAAGACAAAGCCCGGCCTAGTCAGACCAAAAGTCATCAAAAAGCACCATTTATGAATCTGGCCAACTCAGACCTTGTGGAGACAATAAGGGGCCATTCTGACCACAGTATCCAGAGAAGACAGTGAGACCACGCAGAAGTGCTCTGAGTCTGGGGACTCATTTACTACATATAGGACCTCAGGTAAGCTGCTTAACAAGCTCTAAGGCTCGGTTTCCTCATCTGAAAAATGTGGAATTAGATTAAATTACTCTGAGGGCTTTCTGGCTCTAGATCTGTGAGGAGAAGGCCTCTAGCACATCCCACAGGGAATCTTTCAACAATGACTGAGCATATACTAGGGGAAATGCACACAAAGCTTCAGAAATGCTTGCATTCATATATGAAATGGATTGAGAAATACTTCAGGAAGATGGTGAGCAATGAAGCTTTTATCAGCAAGTGCCAATAAGCATGCTTCAGGCCACAAGGAAGTTCTGTTCCTGAGGGATGTGATCTGATGAAACATGCCTCAGTTCCACAGAGAGGAAGCCCCCACTAGGACTGTCTTTTCCCCTTCTGTATCTGATATCTGAATTTTGATTTTCTTAAAATAAATTCCTGGGAGAAAATCAGGTAAAGGTTCAGACTCACTGAGCATGCACTAAATGACAGCCAACAAAGGCCATTAAAATTTAATCAGTGAGCTCTTTGGAATTACATACCTTGTCTACTTGAATGGCAAGAAAGGGGGATGAATTAATTGCATTTAATGTCAACAAGACAAATTATTACTCCTTTGGCAGTCATTAAATATCTCTACCTAGTCTATCTTTGATCATTCATCAGTATAACGGAGATAAAAGCAAATGATTTCAGAGCAAAAGTGTATTCCAGAAATTAACAAGGGGGCCTTAGATGTTGGCTTTTGGATGGCTAATCTGGAGGGAAAGCACACCTGCACCTGGATATAACGACAGAATAATCCTCTGTAATTGTGGCCATGAAAATCAGGACTGAACAACTGACTGATTATCCATGAGTCAGCATTCTGACTCTAAGCACAGAAACTTGAGTGCCAATTGTATCATTTTGGAAGAATATGGGAATCAGAGTTCAAGGATTTGAAAATTATAGGTGGCTACAATGGATATGGGATATTGTGTAGCTGTGAGATAGGGACAAAATAGTAACTAAAGAACTAAAAATGAATATCATCCAGAGGGCAAGGCAGAGGCGGATAATGGGTGTAAACAGGATATACCCTATAACCAATGAGGATCTATGAGAAACAGGCATAAAAGATGACATTAGAGAAATGAATGGAAAGGGAAAAAATAAGCTGGCCACATGGCCAGGCCAAGGGACCCATTATGGTCCCTATCAATTGAGGTAATAGCCCAAGGGATGAAGTCACAGGTCCAGGGGAGTATCTGAGTATTACAATGAACATTTTAAAATGGTTTTAAAAGACGATTCTTTTTCCTCCATCATATACAATCAGATGAGATTCGCTCCACTAATTTGCTGCCTCTGTTGTATCCATCTGTTACTTAGCAAGGACAGTCTGACCTGCCTGGGGGAAGTGAGTTAAATATAAGAGTCTTGGACATGACGAAGTACAAATACCTGGAAGGTCCTCAAGTAGGAGGTACAGCTCCAAACCTTCAGAGCCTGAAGAACAGAGACAGGAGCTAACATCACAGGAGCCCAGGCTTTGAGGTGTATATCATGTGCATACACATCCTTTGCACAGCTCCAAAAGCAGACTTAGCAATGCATGTATTTATGAAAGGTCCAAGGAGATGCCTGGCATCTGTGTCAAATTAAAGTCACCAATCATGAAAAATGTTTCCCACCCAACAGGCCTGCAGGAAATGAAACTTGTTCATGATCCATTCTCTGTCCTCATCCCACTCAATCTGGCTTTGACCATAGCCTGGGGAAGGGAAAATATTACATCCTGGTCTGCCCTTGCTCTAATTTCTTTCTCCACTGTATTCCTCCCTCTACAAGAATGGAAAGGTTGGTTTTTCCTTCTAAAGTATTAAGCAAGTGTGGACCGCCTAAGCAGAAATGTTTTAATGGGAACAGTGACTGTGCTCAAAAGAAAAAAAGAAAAAGAGGTGCCTTCCCCTCTGTGGTTTAGTTTGGGCAGTCAGTGTGATCAGATTTAGCTGAAGGAAACAACCTATTACTCTGCAAAAGAAGACATTTGCATTTTTAGACTAGGGTTTAAAAGAATTATTAAATACAGCTTCTAACATAGCCCACAATGGCATTTTTCTCATGCAAAGCCCATGAGTAAGGAGCTCACAAGAAGACCCTGTTTATTACCCTTTTTTACCACTGATCCCATCTGGGATTCGCTAAGATCCTACAGAGTGGTTATAGCAGCAGCCAAGAGATGATGAGAAAGGACCAGGACCCCAGCAACCCAAGGACCTGCTTGACAGGAGAAATTTTGTGTGTTGTCCACTGTATTGTCTACTGAAAAGTCTGCAAATGTTAGCATGCCACTTACAAAGAAAAATGTACAACAATATAGAATTAAATTCTGCCTAGAGGAAACCCCCTGCACCAGCTATAATATCGAGCAATGAGCAAAACCTTTCAACTGGAAACTAACTTGGGAAGCAATGCATGTGGCAGAGAGAAAATCAACTCGCCTCCTGAAAGCTTTTCCAGTCCATCTGGCTAAATGTGGATTAAGGAACTGGCATATTTTCTTTAACCTTCTGCTCTCCGGCTATCTTTGACTCCAGGATGGAACTCTATTGTCTCATTGAGAAGTCAGAGACTATAAAAATAAAGCAAACGTAAAATACTTGAGAGTCTGGCTCAGACAGTGCCAAGGGGTCTCTAGTCAGCTCAGAAATACTATTCTGCTTTGTCCCAGCAGGGAAGAGAGTATGCCTGCTCCCCAGCCACTGTCTCCACCTCCCTCTCCCTGGGTCTCCCTTTCCCCACCTCTGGGGCTTCTGCTTTCACAAGAGATCAGGTTTCCCCATCCCCTCTCTCATTTCCCTCCCAAAAGAACTCTGCACTCATTGCCCTTGGTCCCTTGGTCCCTCTGGGACAGTGTCGTCCTGCCTGAAGCCAGGCCTCCAGTGCCACTTCCTGGCCATCTCTTCAGCATGGCAGGCTCATGCCATTATGAGCAAGCCTTCCCCATTAGAAGAGGAGCTCCCTGAGGACAGGAACAATTTCACTTGCTCATGTTTGTATCCCTAGTGACTAGCATGGTGCCAGAGTGAGTGCCTAATAAATGCTTATTTGCTCGCTCTGAGTATATATATCTGTATGCTCTCCTTTGTGGAAAGGAGTAAGCAAACCCCCCTCAATGAGATGCACTGGAACTGGCTAGCTATCTTTTTTAAAATTCAAAATTTAAAATTTAAAATTTTACTTTATTTTCCATTCTGAATGCTCTCCCTCCCAGTTTCCCGTGTCACCCATTGAGAAGGCAAGAAAAATGACCTAGAGTCAAGCAAAACAAATTCCCACATTAGACACATTCTTTGCTCCCCCACCACTACCAAAAAAAAGGAAGAAGAGAAAATATGCTTCAAGTCCATCTATTAGCTCTCTAACTGGAAGTGGATAGTATGTTTTATCACGAGTCCCTTGGAATAAAGGGCAGTCATTGCATTAATCAGAGTTCCTAACTTAATTGAAATTGTTTTAATATTGTTGTACTTTGCATCAGTTCAAACAAGTCTCCCCAGGTTTCTTGAAAACCTTGCCCTGCATCATTTTTACAGCACGGTGGTCCTCTATCATTTGTTCAGCCATTTCTCAATGGATGAGCACCCTGTCCGTTTCCAGTTCTTTCCCATCATTTTTGTGGCACTAGTATTCATTCTGCAAAGCTGACTATCCCACATCTCCTCACCTTTACTGCACACATAAAGTTTTAATCAGAGGATATAAGGAAACACAGCTACAGTCTCTGGTTTCGAAGGTGGAATGTACTTCTTATTCCCTATATCAGACGGAGCTGAAGTGGCAGAGAAGTCATTTTCCCGCACTTGCAGCTCTTGCTGGACCTCTGACATGAAGTTCCATTTGTGCTGGCATCTATGCTATCAGTGACCTGCTGTGCAGCCAGGCCAGCTGGGCTCTTGGCCTCTCAACAGCTACAACTCTGCCAGCACCAAGGAGCAACGTAATGAGGCTCAGACACTAACTAGCTCCTCTTCAACAGAAGCCAGAGTAAACCTGCAGCAGGAATTTCCTTCTGAAATAGTGTCCACATACCCCAGGTTTGGGGGCCAGTTGGAAAGGAATTCATGGCACAAAAAAAAGACAAAGAAACAATCACTTTGTCAGAGTTGTCCAGGGGACTTCAATAAACAGAAATATTTGTTCTTACACAGCCTGGTACAGAAAGTAGAAGACTTCTTTTTATTGCAGGAAATGGCTTTCATAGAAGCTAACCACAATGGGGCAATCTGTGCAGCCACCACAGTTTCTCTTCAATTTAAATGGACAATTTTTGCCTATTGCATCACAGACCACCAAAAAGGCCTCCCAGTCCTTGTCCCTAAACAGAAAAAGAATGAAAGTCTGTGTATGCCTCAGAATCAGCCTGTCCTTCCCCCAACCACCACAAAGAGGGATTTTTCACACAACTCAGGTAATCTGGCTGCTGGCCCAGGTAGGAGAAGTAGTGCTCATTGAAGGTTCCAGTACCGGTTATCGTTCCAACAAATGAAGGGTGGTGGCCAAGGCCTTCTCTCACCTTGAAAAAAAGCCACATTTCAGAAAATATAAATAGGACACATGGTTCTGGAAAGAGATGGTGCTCCATGAAAGGACAAAAGAGTGGAACAGAATCTAGTTGGGTCAAAGTTTCCTCCATCATTCAGATGGTTTCTTCCACTGGAATTAGGGGTGGGTGAACGGAACTTTTTGGAAGGCAAAGCAAATTTCTGGATAATGAAAAAGCTGCTTTAGCAATCACTGGCCAACAGATGAAAGTGATAAAATGAAGCTGGCGGGTCCCATTGTGTCTTGGAGTTCCTTGTAGGAATAAAAACTATGAGCAAGACCACTGAAAGATGTGAGGAATAGACTATTCAGTTTTTCCTTAAAAACTGGCCATTTATATGGGAAAAAATAACAGGCATACACATTTGCTTCTATTCTTGTTCAGGGAGTGGGGGGAGGTCAAATAGCTTGGGAAAGGGGACCTAGGCCTTTTACCTGTTCATCACTGCCTCAAAGTCAACTAGAAGAGGAAGTGGGAGTTTAATGTGCTTCTGGGAGTAGGGGGGAAGTAAAGGAAGGCCATCACCATATCATTTAGCTTCCTAATGCTTCTGCCAGTGTGACAGTCAGGTCTATGAATTTAAGACAGGCACTTCCGCCAGTTTCATCACCACCTTGGCCCACATGGAACAAAAGTATGGGATGAAATACTACTATCGTTATAGCAAAATTCCAAATGAAAGAGAAAAGGAGCACCTAAGCAAGGATGAAATCTAGATTGCCACTCCAAGGGATTATTTCCCCTGAAAGAGTATGACAATGAAGATCTGAATTTAAATTTAAAATGTGATGAACCCTTATATGCAGAGTTGCAGATTTATTTTCTAACCTTTTCTGCTGAAAGAATGCAAGAGAAATATTATAATCAAGTCCACTGGACAATCAGTAGCTTCTCAACCTGAATTAATGATTTTCGTCTGAATAGGAAATTTGGGGCTGAATGGTAGCTTCAGATTTGCTTCATCTTCCACATAACTTCCAATATGCACTCTTTCAATGATTCTATTTATTCTGACAGGAAACAAACATTCTTAACTTGTTTTCTGTATCAGTAAGAAAATAGCCACCAGTACCAGGCTGGAGTCTTATTTTTCTTCTCTCTCAAAACTCACAAGTTGGAAGCAGGATCTTTAGGATGAATGGGGAAATTAAGGCTTTGTCTTTACGAAGATTAATTAACCCACTAGTCCTTTATAATAATAGCTGACATTTACAGTTCTAAAATGTTTACAAAGCACTCCGTGTACAAATATATCAAATGATCCTCATAACATCTCTGTGAGTTAGGACTAAAGAGATTTTTTTACATTTTAAAGGTTTAGAAAGAACAAATAATTTACTAATGATCATAATGATCCAGTGAGTACTGGATGCCAAATTAGAACCAAGATCCCTCTTGACTCCAAATCTAGTACTCAGTCACTGTATAGTGGTGGAGGCGGCAGCTACAGTGCTCAGAGTGCTGGGCCTGAAGTCAGGAAGACTTCAGTTCAAATCTGACCCCAGAAACTTACTAGCTGTGTGACCCTGGCAATGTCACTCCACCTCTGTTTGCCTCAGTTTCCTCATCTGCAAAATGGAGATAACAGTAGCATCTCTCTCCCAGGGCTGTTGTGAGGACCAAATGAGGTCACAATTGTGAAACACTCAGCCCAGTGTCTGGCACGTGGCAGGCGCTCTATGAAGGCTTATCTCCTCCCTTCTTCCCTATGCCAGGCTGCCTCATCTGTGTGTTATTCAATCATTTTAGCCCTTTGCTTGTTTTCTTGGGAAAATGAAACTTTGCTAGGACCTAGCCTTTAACTTCAGGTTTTAAAAAACATTCTCGAAAGACAACCCAAAGGTTGATTTCTACGAAGTTTTAAGAAATGTTAAGTAGCAACAACCTCCTCTCTGTGGTGAAATAATCTCCTGGTTGCTTCCCACCACCTACGCTTAGTCAGATTCCCAGGAGCAGCCCAAGTATCTGGCATTCGAAGCCTCCGAGCCAGTGGTGAGAGCTTTTACTCATCTGCTCAGCTGGTGGAGGTCCAAAGAAACCATGTCATCATCTAGGATGCCATCCCCTATAACACTGCCCAACACCCGCAAACTCACTCTGAACAGAAACTGGGCACACCAAGGTTAATAGCTTATCTATACGTAGATTATGGGCAGGATTACTAGGGACATCGGTATCTGTCTTTTCACTAATAGAAACACACAGTTGTATTGCCTTTAAAAATAAAAACACACCAAGTCTTACATAGAAGGAAAAAATACAAAGGCTTTGACATGGGTGATGCTACACTCTGTAAGAGGAACAGAAAGGTCAAATGTCTGCTAAGATAGGTTGGGACCATGTTAGGAAATGCTTGAAATGGCAGCTGAGGTTTTCCTATTTGATCCTGGAAAGAACAGGACAGGGAGCCTCTGGAGGTGACCAGGTAGGGAAGTGACAGGGTCCAGTTTGTATCTTAGGGAAATCAGTCTGGCATCAGTCTAAAGGACTTGGGGGGAGGCACTCCAAGGTGGAAGAACATGAAAATAGTCTGGATGAGGTGTGATGAAGGTCTAGGGATGGCAGAGTAGAGAGAAAGGGACAGATTTCAGAGATGTGGTGAAGTATAAGCAGGATTTGAGTGACAGTGAAGAGTTGAGAATAGAACAGATGTTCTGACCCTGTGTGACTAGAAGAACAGTGATACTCCTGACACAATCCCTCAGAATGGGAATGGGGTTTTGTGGAGCAGATAATCATCTGCTTAGATCTGTCCTATGGGACATCTAGTTCAAATAACCCAGTAGTAGAGGTCCGTAGCCCAAAGAGATACAAGAAACGGCAAAGGACTTAGAGGTACAACAATGTCGATAGCAGCTTTTTTGTGTGAAACTGAGATGATGCCCATCAATTGGGGAATGGTTGGATGTGTTGTGGTATATAACTATGATGGGATACTGCTGTAATATAAGAAATGATGAGCAGGACAATTTAAAAAAACCTGGGAAGACAACATGTCAAATGCTACAGAGAGGCAAAGTATGAGAATGGAGAAAAAGTCGTTAGATTTGGCCATTAAGAATCACTGGTAATGCTAGAAGGGCCAGTAGCAGTGATGACAGTGACTACAGATAGTTTGGGAGGGGGAGATAGGAGAGAAAGTGACAGTAATGATCACAGGCAGCTTTTTCAAAGAACTCTGGGGTCTAGTGAGGGCTTTTTAAGGAGGGAGCAATTGCTATCCTTGGAGGGAAAGGAACTAGCAGGTGAGACAAAGACTGAAAATGAGCAATGGGGTAAAGTGGAGAAAACCTGATGAAGACAGCAGGTGATCAGATCAAGGGGACATGTCGAGGGGCTGGCCTTGGCAAGGGTTAATGCTGCCTCTTCATCAGGGACTATAGTGATGGAAGACAGAATAAGGCCAATGTTATGGTATAGGGGGCCGAGAAGGGAAGAGGAAGCTCTCAGTAAAGTGGGGGGGGGGGTGTGGCTAGGTGGCGCAGTGAGCAGAGCATCGGCCCTGGAGTCAGAAGGACCTAAGTTTGGATCCAGCCTCAGACACTTAAGGCACACACAAACAAAAACCTAGCCATGTGACCTTGGGCAAGTTATTTAACCCCAGTTGCCCTCCAAAAAAGCAAAAAAAAAAAAAAAAGTATGAGCTGACTGAGGCCTTTGAGTCTTAGGAAGGAAAGGGGTAGTATGGGAGATTTCAGGAAGAGAAAAGGCTGGTATCAACTGCTGTGGGAAGTGGGACCAGGAATCAATTAGGGATGAATAAAAGCACTGCCTTGCAGCAGTAAGGGAAAGATTGAGATCAGATAACAAATTTAGTAGAATCAGTCAGAACAATTGTGTAGAAGAGATAACTAGTAGGAGTTAGGGCTAGGTTTTAGGTGGTCAACAAGCATTTATTAAGCTCTTATTATGTGCCAGACATAGGGCAGCTAGGGGTCGCCATAGTGCACAGAGCAAAGGGCTTGAAATCAGGAAGACTCATCTTTGTGAGTTCAAATCCAGCCACAGACACTTGCTAGCTGTATGACCCTGGGCAAGTCATTTCACCCTGTTTGCCTCAGTTTCCTCATCTGTAAAATGAGCCAGAGAAAGAAATGGCAAACCACTCCATTATCTCTGCTAGGAATAGCCCCAAATGGGGGGCGGAGCCAAGATGGCGGAGTAGAAACAGCGTGTCCAAGCCACTCTTCCCCCAGATCACCTCCAAACTATGTAAAAGGGGACTCTGAACAACTTCTGGAGCCCCAGCACCCACAGAACAACACAGCGCAGAGGTCTGGGAGCCAGCAGCACGCAGAGCTCGGGGAGCTGAGCACAGCCGAGTGCCTGAGTTGCGGTTTTAGCCCCAGGGCGGCAGGGCCAGCAGCCAGCTGGAGGGACCCCAGAACACCAGCAGCTGTGGTGACTCCAGAATTATCAACACAGACATGCCTAGGACAAAGTGAGAGGTTAGTGCCCTATGGACTTTGGGACTAGTATTTGGGGAACGCGTCGGCTTCTTCCCCTGGGGGCTAGAAGCCCCTGAGGAGACACGCCATTTCGTAGTTTTCAGAGGCAGCTCCAGCTCCTGGCCTGCGAACTGTAGGGAGATCCAGCAATCAGTCTTGGGGGGTAATCGCTCTTGCTTTAACCTTCCTGGATCTGTATTGTGATCTGGGGTGGAGGTTGTGGGTGGGTTTCCAACTTGCCAGAAATGGAAGTTGGCCCCCTCCCCCCACATGTTTGGGGCAAAAGTTCCTGTCTGGCACCAGGCCACACTGTGGCAACAAGCCCAAAAGTCAAGTAATTAAGTAGCAACACGCCAAGGCAAAGGAAACAAATTAAACAAAACAATGCAACCTTAGACTCCTACTTTGGGAGCAAAAACGATTGAAGCATAGAGAGAGAGGAGGACCATGGGGCCAGAAGTCCTGCTCCAAAAGCCCCAAAGGAAAACATGAGCGGGTTGCAGGCCATAGAGGACCTTAAGAAGGACTTTAAAAATCAAATAAGAGAAGTGGAGGAAAAATTGGAAAGAGAAATGAGAAGGATGCAGGAAAAGTATGAAATGAGGGTCAACAGCCTGACTGAGGAAAACAACACCTTAAAAAATAGACTAACTCAAATGGCAAAGGAGGCCCAAAAGGGCAATGACAAGAAGAATGCCTTAAAAATTCGAATTTGCGAGATGGAAAAAGAATCTCAAAAGTTCACTGAGGAGATTCATTCCTTCAGAGTTAGACTGGAGCAAATGGAAGCTAATGACTTTATGAGAAATCAAGATACTGTTAAGCAGATCCAAACAAATGAAAGATTAGAAGGCAATGTGAAATACCTCATGGGAAAAACCACTGACCTGGGAAATAGATCCAGGAGAGACAATTTAAAAATTATTGGACTACCCTAAAGCCATGACCAAAGAAAGAACCTAGAAATCACCCTTCAAGAAATTCTCAAAGAAAACTGCCCTGATGTTTTAGATCCAGAGGGCAAAATAGAGGTTGAAAGAATCCACCTATCACCTCCTGAAAAAGATCACAAAAAGGAATAGCCCCAAATGGAGTCACAGAGTTGGACATGACTGAAAAACAAACAAACAAAAACCCAAAATGACTCAACACCAATAAAAGAAGAATGGTCTGATGGCAGATAACAACTCTCCAGATCTGGACTGGGTAATAATTTGGATAGAGTAAACCTCTAAGAGTGATGATGGCACAGGGACTGTCTGGAAATGGCAATGGGGAGGGAGGCATAGCAGGTACCATATAAATATAGGAGCAGTGAGTTGAGGTGTAGGAAAAGGTGTGGCCAGTAATGGACACGAAGGTCAAGGAGGCAGTGCCACAGGTCTTGGTAAGAGCTAGAAAATGGAAGGAGAATGGCAAGAAGAGTCTAAAACAGAGAAGGTGTTGAACTTCCTTTCCTTTAAAGGATAAAGGGATGGGGTACTGGACATGGCAAAAGGGAGAACCATTGAAAGCCTTCTTCAGACACTGACTAGTTACAGCCCTGGGCCACATACCCAAGTCCCCCGGTTGGGTTTCCCCATGTGCTATCATACAGTAAAGTGTGCCTCAGTGGAGAAGAATGATGACATTTCCTACCTGTGTGACCCTGGCCAAGTCATTCAACTTCTCTGGGCCTCAGTTTCTTCATCAATAAAATGAGATGGTGATAAACCATCAATAATGAGAAAATACAAATTAAAACAACTCTGAGGTGCCGCCTCACCCCTATCAAACTGGCTAATAGGACAAAAAAAGAAAGGCCAAACGCTGGATGGGGCTGGGAAAGAGCTGTCAGGTGGTGAGATGGTTCAGTGGACAGAGTCCTGAGCTTGGGAGCAGGAGGACCTGGGCTTAAAGGGACCTCAGACCCTTACTGGTCCTGTGACTCTGGGCATGCCACTTGACCTCTGCCAGCCTCAGTTTCCTCACCTGTAAAACGGGGACAACAGCAGTCCCTCCCTCCCAGGACTGCTGTGAGGCTTTGACAAGATAATAATGGTAAAGGGCTGAGCACAGTGCCTGGCACGTAGTGGGTACCATATAAATGCTAGCAATTATTATTAAAACAGGCACTTTAATGCACTGTTGGTGGAACTGTGAACTGGCAATTTTGAATGATGCCCAAAAAGCTATTAGACTGTGACCCAGCGATTCTACTAAGTCTATGCCCTAAAGAATCAAAGAAAGAGGAAAAGGATTCATATGGAAAAAAGTATTCCTAGCAGCTCTTTGTGTGGCAGGAAAGAACTGAAGCTGAGGGATGCCCATCCACTGGGGAATGGCTGAACAAGCTGTGGTATATGAAAATGACAGAATACTACTACGCTGTAAGAAAACCCAGAGAAGACTTGTATGAACTGAAGGACAGTGAAGCGAGCAGAACCAGGAGAGCAAGTCAGGCAACAACAGCATTATAATCAACTGAGAAAGACTTGGGAATTCTGTGATGAAGCAGGCTCTCCACCTCCAGACAGAGTGCGGGAGGACTCCTGGTGCACAAGGAAGCACCTTTTCTTATCCTGGACACTTAATTCAGGAACTTGTTTTACATAACTAACCATATTTATAATGGGCTTTGTTTTTGTCTCAATGGGTGGGGTAGGGAGAGAATCTGGAACTGAAAAAACTGATTGAATTAAAAATAAAATGAAAGGCTGGGATTAGATAGCCTTTGAGGCCTCTTCCAGCTCTAAACCTATAATCCCATGATCTTAAATTATGGAGTCCAAATTCCAGAGGGCCTAGTAGGAGGGTCAGGCAGAGGCAGAGTATGTCTCAGAGGCTAGGGTTAAGGGAGATGGGAATGAGACAACGGATGGTACAGACACTGACACAGACCGGAGTGGGGGAAGGTGGTGTTTGTTCTTAGGCATTCAGGGATCTGGCATTCCTGGGACTGGGAGAGTAATACCAAGTGGGAGATTGCTAACCATAGGGAAAGGGCAGAGAAAATGTGACTCTCACTGACCATTGCTATGGATGCCCACAACCTTCAGGACTTAGTAATAATACTGGTCTAAACAACAACAAACTTTAAATGAAAAAGGTTTCTCAGAGGGGACCTCCAGTCCTTCCCAGTTCTGAATAATTATTTTTTACTACTGCTGTTCCTTTTCTTTTAGAAAATTTAACTGATTTTTTCTGGTTTCTCTATCACTTTTATTTCCAAACCCTGGTGAGCTATCCAGTGTAACAAAGAATAAGACAGGAAAAAAACAAAGGAAAACCAGCCAGCACCAGTGAAGTCATCTCCCCCTGTGAAGAATGAAGGAAATGCACCTTCTCCACTTCTTCCCCAGAGCCAAGCTTGGGTCTTGTACCTGTGCTACAGAGCTGCTACTGTTCTTTACGGTTCTCTCACTGATAATACTCATTAAGTTTGTTCTATACATCTGAGTTGGGAGGACAGCAGGTGTGCCTGATGGAGTTTCATTTATAACACTCGGTGCAGTGCTTTTAATTACATCAATGCCTAACGAACACTAATTCTAATAGCTGGCATGACTATAGCGCTTTAAGGATGGCAAAGCACCTTTACAGATATTATCTCATTGGATATTATGAGTGGCTTTGTTTTTCTTTTTAATTTTAATTAAAGTAGCATTTTAATTCTTTGCCCTGCCTCTCCCTCTGTCACAGGCTTTGGCCTGACACCTTGGGTCTACAGTGGTCTGTGAGTGATGAACCAGATCCAAAGTGGGAGATGCTCAGCTGTTATATTCCCAGGCTTAATGTGGCTCAATTGTAAAGGATCAGCATAAGGTCCTCAGCAGTCCCGCCTGTCTCCTATTTCTTACAGAAATCACAAATAAATTAAAAAATGCAAAGCTTCCAGACTAGTAGGATCAGAAATAAGGCCAGGAATTGGCAGTATGGGCTTCTTGCCTCATTTTTGATCTGCTCAGTGGGCAAATCAATGGGACTCCTCCATCTGAAAAGTTGGGAAACTAATTTGTTCTCTACTGACCTTATTGTTGAAAAGATGAATGAAATAGTGACTGTGAGATATGATATTTATACAATCTAACCCAAAAGACCTCAGTAAAGTACTTTTATTTTTCAACTGACTTTGTATCCTATCAACTAAAACCTGTTTTAAGAATGAACTACAGGGGCGGCTAGGTGGCGCAGTGAGTAGAGCGTCGGCCCCGGAGTCAGAAGGACCTGAGTTCAGATCCGGCCTCAGACACTTAACGCACAAATAAAAACCTAGCCGTGTGACCTTGGGCAAGTCACTTAACCCCAATTGCCCTCCAAAAAGCAAAAAAAAAAAAAAAGAATGAACTACAATGTTCATACTCAAAAGACTTTCGTGTAAACACAGGCTTGCATGTAAGAGAATGCAACTTTTTTTTCTAATATCAATCTAGTTCTATTGTACAATGAGTTCCCGCAGTAGAATTTTACATTCTACTATCCAGAGTACTGTTCCCAAGTGTTGAAAGATCAGCTTTTCTGATTACAGAATATAGCAAGAATCCCTTCATTAAAACAGGAAAAAAAACAAAGTGTGCCTTATTCAGTGCTGTCCCAGTTATCAGTGGTCCTCATTCAGCTGCTAGCTGGGACAGACCTCCTATTCCATAATGCAATGATACACTGGTCCTATATAAAGCCTGTTAGCCTTGACTGACTGGGTACATTACAAAGAATCTCAGTCACCATAAAATCAAGTTTATTTTTTCCCCTTGATTACCATGTGAAACTGTTCTACAAATTTCCAATAAAGCCAGAAGGATAAGCCCCTTCTGTTTTTCCCAGAAGGCATTTATTTAAGGAAAAGAAATGGTTATGACTGGAAATGAACCACAAAATATGTTTGTGAGGCCAGGTCTGAAAATCAGCATGTTTTTAAAGAAAGATAACTAGATATATCCAGAAAATCTGCCATAATTCAGAGGGTCTAAAGTCCTGCCTGGAGAGCAGGGTCCCACCTGGAGCAAAGGCACTAAAACCCCTCACTTGTCTGTGTCTGGAAAAATGATCTGCCAGATATAACATTTCTGCCAAATTTAATGCTTACAACTCAAGTAAGAGCAGGTGCTAAATGGAGTAATGGAAAAACAAACAGGAGCCAACCTCACTCTCAAAATTAAGGCGGTGACTTGGTCTTATCTGAAACTATGTCAGAGATCCAAGAAACGATTTAGAGGAGTTCAATGGGTAGAAGTCAGAGAACCTGACAGAGAAGAATTATTCCCTCCAAAATAACCCTATTTTATCAACCAACACTCAAATCAACAAGTATTGATGGGGTACTTGATAGGTACCAAGCACCAGGCAAAGCTCTGGAAATATAAGTAAAGAGTGAAAAAAATCCAAACCTGCAAAGAGCTGATATCCTGATGTGGGAGACAACAAGTGTGTCTAAAACTATGTACAGCATAAATACAACGTGAACAAAGACAAGTGTGTACAAAGCAGTTCAGGAGGGAGGGAGGGTGCCAACAGTTGGGGGAACCAGGAGAAGCAGGAGATAGTGCTTGAGCTGCATCTATGAAATGATGAGAGGCAGAGGAAGGAGGCACAATCAGACCATGACATGGCCCTTCCATGCCTGAGGCATGGGCTGAAAAGTCTACTCACTGTGCATTGCCCTCCCTCAGAGTTTCTGAACCTTTCTGAGACTTCTGGGGTCATAAAGTACCATGGAAAGCAGAACACTTTGGTATTAAGAATATTTGCACATGATTGCACATGTATAACCTGTATCAAATTGCTTACTACCTCAGGGAGGAGGCAGGGGAAGGGGAGAAGGAATGAGAGAATTTGGAACTCAGAATTTTAAAAAAGAATGTAAGAAACTGCCTTTACATATAATTTGGGGGAAATTATTATTAAAAAATTTGCTCAAAGAAACACATGGATTCTCTTGTGCACAGGTGAAGATGCTGACTGTACTGACCTATGGAACATTGTAAGGCCTCTTCTATAAAATCCACCTAGGCATAATAACGATAAGAACTAATATTCATATAGTGCTTTGGGGATCACAGATGGCTTTCCTAATGAGAAAGCATGGAGTCGGTAGGCTCAGGGAGATGAAGTGACTTCATAAATGGCATCATCCTCTCAAGTATTAAAGTCTAGACTGGAACCCACATCTCCCGGCTCCAACCCTGGGACTCTT
Organism: Gymnobelideus leadbeateri; assembly: GCA_011680675.1. Lineage (NCBI taxonomy): Eukaryota > Metazoa > Chordata > Mammalia > Diprotodontia > Petauridae > Gymnobelideus > Gymnobelideus leadbeateri. The sequence continues at coordinate 487,133 of WOXC01009681.1, read as the reverse complement.
GGCATCACAGAGTCCACACTACTGAGTGACCCAGGAGGAAAGGACAAGTGGAGGAGGAATGCCTATTGTCCGGATCACGGCACACTGCTGGAGGGGCAGGCCACTGAGTCTGTCAGGACATGTATCTTGGGCAAGAAGTGCAGAGGAAGAATGAGGTGAGCCCAGAATTGGACTAGAGGAGGAAAAGGGGCTAGATTGTCATAATGAGTTTGTCTGAGAAACTGAACATCATTTCCAGTGATCCTTGGCTGCTCCCCACTACAGAATCCCAGAATATTTTCCTGGCAGCAAATCACGGGAACACTAAGATCATGTATGTGTCCCAAAGGGCAAAAGAAAGATGAATGGCAGCTGTCAGTAACTGCAGCTTATCAATGATGACTTGTGACATTTGCAGCCTCCTCAGCTGAGAAGAGAATGCAAACATTCCTCTAATGGTGCACCCTGTGCCTGCCATCTCCTGCTGGGCACAGTGTGTCCTCCGAGGGAAGCACCTGGTGGAGCATCTTCCATTGGCCCCAAAGCAACCACTTCCATCTGTGCCAGCACAAGGCAAAGCCTACCTCTTCCTACCAGCCCAACCTTCCCCTTCCCTGCTAGAGCAAAACTGATGGGCAAGAGGGCTTCTATCTCATGCTGCACTGTTTCCTACTTAATCTCTAGCCTTCAGAGGGAAAAGGTGTAGTGAGGCAGGGCCTCTCATCTGACCAGCTGACCATGCCTCCAGCCCAATCTCCAGCCTCCTTTGGGAAGAGTGGTGCCCTCTCTCAATGGTGAACATTCTCTCACCTTGTTCTCAGCTGAGAGGATGAAGGGAGAGTTATGAGAGGTTTAAGGAAGGATGGAGATTCCTCCTTCACCTCTGGGGTATCCTTTGACAAGGAGAAGGGCCATTCTCATGAGACAAAGGTGAAGACTGGGAGAAAAGCCCTTCTCCTTGCCAAGGCAAACCCCTTGACATGCATAAGTGACCCCATTCCATCCTGTCTTCTCCCTTGGGCCTCCTCTTTCACTCATCTTCAGTTTCTCCCTGTCCACTGACTGCTTTCGTACTGTCTACAAACATGCCTGTGTCTCCTCCATCCTCCAAAAAACCTCCACTTGATCCATTCCTCTCCCCTAGCTCTTATCCCACATCTCTCCTCCCTTTTGTGGCTAAACTCCTTTAGAAGGTTCTCTACAGCGGACACCTCTACTTCCTTCTCTCTCACTTCTTAATTCTCTGCAGTCTGGCTTCCACCCTCATCATCAACAGAAGCTGTTCTTCCCAAATCTAATGACCTCTTCTCAATTCTCATCCTTTCTGACTGCCCCGCAGCCTCTGGCATTGTCAATCACCCCCCTCTCCTTCTGTCTTCCCTCCACGTTCCTGTGCCACCTCTCTCTCCTGTTTCTTTCTCTGACTCCTTTGCTGGATCTTCCTCAGTCATTACTTCCCTGATGTTCCTCGAACCTAAAATTCCATCTCCCAACTCTAGGCATTTTCATTTAGCTTCCTTTTGAGTCTCAGCTGAAGTCCCACCTTCAGCCAGATGCCTTTCCCAGTGCTCTGTAATTTTAGTGCTTCCCCTATGTTGATTATTTTCAATTATTCCTTTATATGTCTTCTCCTCCTCCTTCTCCTTCTCTTCCTTCCTCTCCTTTTCCTGCTCCTTTTTCATCAACTTATTGGCTCCTCTATTAGACTGTAAGCTTCTAGAGAGCAGGGGCTGGTTCTTTGCATGCTTTTTTTTTTTTTTTGTATCCCCAGTGCCTGGCACATAATAGGTCCTCTAATAAATGCTTGTTAACTTGAAAAAAATATTATCTCTCCTTGTCATATACCCCTCACATCTCAGGAATTCTAAACCCTTGTAAGTTATCATCCAAACCCCATTATTTTGCACCCTCTAGCACCTGATTCTTCATTTCCATCCCCCTCAACCCTACCACCCCTAACACCAAACGCCACCCAGCCCTTCCACTGTGTGCTGAGGAATGCCAACAATATGAAAAGGCAACAAGCTTCCCTTTCCCTTAATCTTTTCCTCTCTCACTCCATCTATTGGCTGATACACCCTTCCAGGATGGGCTGCACTTTCACTCATTCTTGGCTGACTAGTCAAGGCTGGGGAGTTTGAATATACCTTGCTCCCTGTTGCCACTTCTGGGTTCTCCCATCATTCAATAACCTTTTCTCCTTTGAGGTCCATGCTATTCATACATATCACCCAATCACAATCCTGGTAGCTGTTGTGCAGAAGCACCACAGGTCACCCCCTTCCCTTCTTCACTGAATTCTATACATGGCTCACACTTCTCTCCTCTGCTCCTGAACTTATACTAAGGGACTTCAGCAGAGACACTCCTCTCCCTCTCAACCCACTCACTTTCTATGGGCTCCTCGTCCTCTGCATCTCAGTCACACATAAAGATGTTCGTACCCTTGATTCTGCCATTGCCTACAAGTGAATCATCTTTGTGTTTAAGAATTCTGAAATTCTTTTATCCAACTAGAATCTACTGGCTTTTTAGCTCTGCCTCTGCCTTCCCATGCTGAATCTTCTTCTTTGTCTCCTCTGTGACCTCTCAATTGCCTCCCAAGCCATCTCTCCTACACTAGCCACTTTCTCCTCTTTTCCTTATCTTCATCCCTTGGTAACCCAATTCAATTCTACACTTATCTCCTCTCTTAAATCCCTAGCCCCTTCATCATGTTTCCAATTACATCTAGTCAAGTCTCCCAGCATTGGATCACCCCTACTACTTATCTCCTTCCTGAGTATAGACGTGCTGTTGAAAGAAGGTGGAGAAAAATTGCAGGACTATTCTGACTGGATTCACTACAAATTTATATTAAACAACCTCATCTGGGCCCCCACTGCTCCTAGGCAATCCTTCTATACCCACCCTATCAACTCATTATCCCACTTTCCATGGAGGCTCTTTCAAACCTTTTCACCCCTCCTCAAATCTTCCATGGCTCTCCTACTCCTCCCCTCTCAGCTGAGAATCTTGTCTCATTTTACAGAAAAAAAAAATTGAGGGCATTGGTTGTGAACTCCCTTTTTTCCCCTCTTCCTCATCTCATGTCACTAAGAAGCATGCCCTTCACTGCTGTCTCACATGATGAGGGGGACTTACCCTATACATGTCCATCTCGTCCTAAGATTGCCTCTCTGTCATCCCCACCCATTCACTTATTTTCAATCTCTGTTCACTGACTTATTACCTTAAACCTATAAACATGTCTCCTATATCATGAAAAAACCCTCACTTGATCCTTCTATCCCCAATAACTAATATCTCTTCTGCTTGTTGTAGCTAAACTCCTTGAAAAGACCATCTATGATAGGTGCCTCCACTTTTCCTCCTCTTATTTTCTTTTAACCCCTTACAATCTGGCTTTCAATTTTGTCATTCCACTGAAACTGCTCTCTCCAAAGTTGCCAGTGATCTCTTAGTTGCTAAGTCCAATGGTCTTCTTCCCAATCCTCATTCTTGACCTCTCTGTAGCCTCTGACACTGATGAGTGCGCTCTCTTCCTTGAAGAGAACCCTGAAGAAACCTTTCCTTGGGTCTTCAGAATGCCATTCTCTCTTGGTTCCCCTCTTCCCTATATGACCACTCCTCTGTCTCCTCTGATGGATCTTCATCCAGATCATACTCTAACAGTAGATGTCCCTCTATCTCTTGGCTCTGGACATTTTCTTTGGCTATCCCTTTTAAACTGTGCCTATTGACCACTCCAGCTTCCTTTAAGTCCCAACTAAAACTCCCTCTTTTACAGGTAGCCTTCCCTAACCCCTCTTAATCTAGCACCTTCCTATTTATCCTGAATACAGGTTGCTTAGCACAGATTTCTTTACATGATCTCTCCTCCATGAAACCATGAGCTCCTTGATGGCAAGGACTGTTTTTTTGCCTCTTTTTGTATCCCCAGTACTTAGCATGATGTCTGGCATATTGACATATAACTGGAAAAATGAGGTGGCCTATTCAAGTAGGTTAGACTGAGGACAGCAGAAGGACTGATTGTCCTGAGTGGTGCAGTGACATTTACAAATTAGTAAGAGTTACAGGAACAACTCTGGTGAATAAGGGAAAATCCTTTCTTAAGAATTTATGTTAGTAAGGGACAAAGGGAAGGGGAAGGAAATAAGAATTTATAGAGCATCTACTATGTGTCAGGCATGGTGCTAAGGATTTTTAAAAAAGATTATCTCATTTGATCCTCATGACAATGCTGTTATTTATTGCCTTCATTTCATGATTGAAGAAACGGAAGCAAACAGAGGTGAAGTGGCTTGCCCAAGATCACACAGCTATTATGTGTCTGAGGCTGGATCTGAACACCCAACTTCCTGACTTTAGGTCTCTCACTCTATCCATGGTGCTACCAGCTGTGAGATTAGCACAAGATAAAAAAGTAGGGAGGTTCTGTGCACAGCACCCGTGGAGGAAGCATCCACACAGAAGAGATCACAGATTCACTGAGACACAACATTTAGAAGTGTTCTCTGACATGTTCTTGATGCATCTTGTGCTTACAGGCTTTCCCTGGTCCTAGCTCTGAGCAAGAAAGCTGAGCCCTGATTCTTCCTCATCCCTTTGCAGCCCATGAATTAAGGTCTACAAGTGTGCAGTAAAACGTCATGGTGGGATTCTTCTTCTGTGTAGTCTGTTTTAATGACATCTTCCATACCTCAGTGGATAGAGAAGTTTTAAGTTGATCACAGAGCTAGAAGCAAGCTAAACGCACAGAAGGTACGAATTGTCGAAGGCTGCCCTAGCTGAGGTGAGCTGGGCTGAGTTATCAGAAGTCACTCAACTAACATTCAAGTAAGAATTTGGAAGCATCTTCAGAAACTCAGGAGGAAAGGCTGCTGAAATCCTTCTGTGGAGGCCAAGATTTATGACTCAATCAGGAAACTGTGGGGGTTTTTTAAATAAGAAAAAAGGGGATCAAAGGAAAAAAGCCTCCCATAACACAATCTGGTTCTTCAGAGAGTCCATTTGTTCCTGCTTTCCTCCCACAAGCAGATTAACAAACACTTGAAGAAACAAATGCTAGTTTATGGAGAGTAGGATGAGAGAATTTCTGAATTTCATTATTTTTTAAAATAAGCAGGCAGAGAGACAACCTCAAGCAAATCATTACTTCCTTCCACCTTCCATCCTGGCACCAATTTGGCTCAGCCCATTACAGTCAGCCTTTATTAAAATTTAAAGTCTGGGAAGAACCTCTGAGGTAAAAGGCTCCCTTTCATGACTTTATTCCAATTTAAAAGGGCCAATGACTATGCCCAGCAGACACAAGTGTTCTGGGTCTTCTTCCAGTACTCCGGTACTTGGCCAGGGAGGAGTTTTCTCTTTCATAGTGAAAACAAGAAAGGTGAATCAGGCCCATGGGGAGGGTGTGGGGAGGAGACAAAGACAGAAGGGCAGCAGGTGGACCATTCTGCCTGCTCAGTGCCCTGGGCTGGCTCTTCCCCAGAGCACATCTGTGGCTGCAGAGCACAGAGGCCCAGCAGACAGGGGCCAGTGGAACACCAGGCCGCTCTGGGGCAGAGGGCACCAGGAGGCAGTGGTACAGCCTGCCCTTGGCCTTGGGGTAGGGAAGGAGAGAGCTGTGGAAACCCATCTCACGGGAAGGGGAGGGGACAGGAGGTCACACAAGCGTCAAAGAACAACATACAGATAATATGAAGTCCCTGCTCCAATTTTTACTATTCTCTTTAAGCCTACAAAACAAGGATAAGAGAAACATACAGAGGAGACTACTTTCAGCATCAGTCTAACTACCCAAGGAAAGAAAGCCTGGAATAAAAAACCACACCAGCAAACAGGCCAGGGAATGGACTTTGCAGTGGGAAGCTAGCCTGGCCACCCTGTTCATTCAGTGTCCAGGGAGAAAGCGGCTCATGGGATAGAGGGGTAACTAAGAGTTCCTGAAAGCCCAGGCTGGGGTATCTTCCAAGCTCAAGCCTGGGGGCCAGCCTACATAGAGCCTGCCTCTGCATTCAGTCTGTCTTCAGCTCCAGATGCAGATGCTGCTCCCAAGTGCTACAACAGAACCCGCACTCAGTACCTCAAGGTGCTTCACCCTCTCTCTTTCCTACTAAAAAGGGCCCCCATACTATAGACTCAAAGAGAGGCAAGTTTAATCACTGACTAAATGAAAAATAAATAGAACTTATTTAAGAAGGAAAACTTAGTCCCTACAGAAATCCCAGAGTGCATGGGATTCTTCCTACAGAGATCTGGGACTTAGGACTGACTAAAGTCATTTTCACCATCCAGGGGAGAACCCAAACTATCAGTCAGTCAACAAAGAATCAAGTATTCATCAAGCCCTCACTATGTACCAGGTGGGCCGCCAGGTGGCACCATGGTGCACAGAGGGCCAGGCCTGGAGGCAGGAGGACTACCCTTCTGAGTTCAGATCTGCCCTTAGACACTAGCTGTGTGACCCTGGGGAAGTCACTTCACCCTGTGTGCCTCCGTTTTCTCATCTGTCAAATGAGGTGGAAAAGGAAATGGCAAACCATTCCAGTATTTCTGCCAAGAAAACCCCACATGGGGTCATGATGAATTGGATGCACCTGAGTGCTATGCTAAGTGTTAGGGCTGCAAAGAAGGGCAAAAACATGGTTCTTACCCCTAAGCTCACATTCTAATGGGGGAGGCAACATGCAAACAGCTGGGTATGTAACACAAGATACCTGAGGGGGAGGTGGGAGGTGATCTCACAGGGAAACAAGTAGGCAGGGGGAACCTGGAAAGGTCTGTCCTGGATGAAAACCCTCCTGTGATTTCCTCAGTAATTCAGTCTAGCCAAATGGAATCTAGACAAAATGTCCTGGCATCCCTTTCCTACACAGAACACACCAAAATTTTCCCAGTGGTCCCTGTACCACACAGGTGATCCCCTTGGAGGTCCATGAAATTTCTGCTGGGTCCTTACAACAAAAAACACCTCAAATTTCCCCTAATGGATCCCTACCACTAAAAAGATAACCCAAATGGAGGTAACTCGCTCCTCACTAGAAAAAAGATTAATTTAAAGAAACCATATGCAGAAGAACCCTCAAAACCCTCCCCCCAAAGATGAAGCAGTTAGGGTTTATTACTCAGTGTTTTTAGTCAAGCAGGCAAACCTTATGGGTTTGTAATCCATAAGAATCTCAGACAAGTTATCTTGACTCATGTTTCAAGGCAAGCAGTCTAAGTCTGTTAAAAAAATAAAAGAAAAAATTTGAATATTTATGAGTTATGATAATGTACTGTTCTAAGTGAACTTCTAGGTATTAGTATTTAGAAGTATGAAGAAATACCTCAGGGCAGCTAGGTGGCGCAGTGAGTAAGAGCGCCGGCCTCGGAGTTGGGATGACCCGGGATTGAAACTGGCCTCAGAAAATGAGCACCCACACATAAATAATGACTGGCCGTGTAACCTTGAGCAAGTTACTTAACCCCAATTGCTTTAAAAAAAAAAAAAAGAAAGAAAAAATACCTCTCATATCAGTTTCAATATTTATTAGGGTATAATAACATAAAAGATATTGATATATAAACATCTAAATAAGTAAAAGATTATCTCAAAATAACTAGATCGACTTAACAGGAAATACACTGGAAAACTGCCTGCTATACAAATTGAAGTTTAAAACAGAAGAGAAAAAACACATCAATTTTTTTCATCAAAATGAAGGTATCTAATAATCAAAGTCCTAGATGCAGAATCTCTTCCATACAAATCTGTTCCCCACATATACAAAGGTGACCACATTTATCCTGGACCTACCCTTTGCACAGATGAGTTGAGTGCTTAGAGCAAAGCTACTGTCTGCCATCAGGTCTCTAGGGAGGTCTGAGAAGCCTTAATGGGGGAAGAAGAGGGAGATCCCAGTAGTTTGCTTAATACCATGACTATCAACTAATCATCAGTCAGCCAGAGGTAATCAGCTTTTGGAAAGGAGATATTTACTAAAGTAGGACAGTAAGAACAGCTGTTACAAAATATCCCCCTAAAAGTCAGTGGCATACTCTCCCCCAATACATAGAGAGTCCAGGGCAAAGTGGGCTCAAGCTTAGGGAATACACATGGCAAGTGCATAATTCCCATCTCCTAGCTGCTGGAAGTCCTTTTTTCCCCTTTGTAGGGTCTTAATAAATACCACTTAGGCATGGGACAGGGTGGGGCAAGGTTGTGATGGGCTTTATATACTAAATAGAGAGCTTTCTATTTGATCCTGGGGTAACAGGAAATCACTGTGTTATACTGAGTAGCGAGCTAACCATGGCTAGTCAGTAAGCATTTTCTTTCTTTTTTTTTTAAATCAATTGGGGTTAAGTAACTTGCTCAAGGTTACATGGCTAGTCATTATTTATGCGCTCTTACTCACTGCTCCACCTAGCCGCCCCTTTAGGGCAATTGGGGTTAAGTAACTTGCCCAAGGTCACACGGCTAGGTTTTTGTTTGTGTGGGTTAAGTGTCTGAGGCCGGCTCCGAACTCAGGTCCTTCTGACTCCAGGGCTGGCACTCTACTCACTGCACCACCTAGCCACCCCCAGTAAGCATTTTCTAAGTATTTACTGTGTGCCAGGTAACTGTGCTAAGCACTGGATACAGTCCCTGCCCTCAGGGAGCTTATAATCGATTGAGGGGGAACACATGCAGACATATATACAAAAACAGGACATGTGCAGGATAAAGTAGATAATCAATAGGCGGAAGGCACTAGAACTAGGACTGCAAAAGGCTTCCTACAGAAAGTAGGATTTTAGTCAAGACTTGAAGGAAAACAGGCAGGTCAGGAGGCAGAGCATTTCAGGCCCTGGGGACAGCCAGAGAAAATTCCTGGATCTGAGAGATGAGGGTCTTGTTCATATAACAGCAAGGAGGATGCTGTTGCAGGATGGATGAGTGCATGGGAGGGTATACAGTGTAAGAGGACTGGAAGGTGAGGCAGGGGCCAGGACGGTCACATGTGTCCCTAAGGAAAATCTCTTTGGTAGCTGAGGAGAGAATGGACCGAAGTGAGCAGAGGCTCTTACAATAGTACAGGCAATTGATAATGAGAGCCTGAGGCTGCACTTGTGTGAATGGAAAGAAAAGGATGAACTTGCAGGATCTTGGGGAGGAGTAAAGGTAAGACAAGGCACCAGACTGGTGCATGTAATAAACTTGAGAAAGGTCTTGAGGATGATGGTGAGGCTGCAAGCCCAGGTGAGGAGAAGGAACTGTCACAGGGATGCTGGGAGGAGAAGAGGGCTTCAGACGTGTGGAGTCTGAGATGTCTGTGGAACACACAGACTGAGATCTCACAAAGGCGGCCATCTCATCATTACCCACTCAGCTGCAAGACGCCTTCATGCCCCTGTCTGCACTCCTCCCTGGCTCCCACTTCTTCTGTGGGTCACCTTCCCCCATTCTTTTGTCTCTGCATCCCTACCCTTAGCATTAGTACCTGCTTCATAAAAGTTTAATGGCTGCATCACCAATAGACAGAGGAAGAAAGGATGACAGAGAAATGACACGACATAGAAAAAATGATAGAGAAAGAATGGAAGAGTCCCAGGAGAGAGCACTGGAGGACATGCATGGTTGGTGGGTGTGATCTGAGAGGGAGTGATCAGACAGGAAGAGAACCAAGAACCAAGAAAGAGTAGTAAGCACTGAGAAAACTTGTTAAGAGTAAGTAAACAGGGGCAGCTAGGTGGCGCAGTGAGTAGAGCATTGGCCCTGGGGTCAGAAGGAACTGAGTTCGGATCCGACCTCAGACACTTAAGGCACACACAAACAAAACCTAGCCGTGTGACCTTGGGCAAGTTACTTAACCCTAACTTTCCTCCAAAAAAAAAAGAGTAAGTAAACAAGAGAAGAGGGTGATCAACTGTGTCAAAAAGAGGCCAAAAGGATGAAGATTAAGAAAAGGAAGGACCTTAGGTTCAGCAATTAAGAGACCATTAAGGATTTTAGAGAGCACTTTTTTTCCAAGAATGATTCTGGAAGCCAGAATGCAGAGCTAAATGGTTTTGGCAGAGTTGGTGCTGTGGACCCCTGCGGGGATTTCAAGGTAAGAAACAGGTATTTTCCTCAGACATCACTGAGATCCCCTGGTTTTGTATCTGAAATTGTGGAGGGAGCACCCTCTTCTTCTGGCAATCAATCAACAAGGACGAACATCTGGTCCCATTAAAGTGTAATCCTGCTCATGTGGCAACATCATTTACATTGTCCAGCAATCTGGGTGTCGATGGCCAAACCATCTGCATACACGGGGACATTAATTTTCCTACTGTACAATACATACCTTAAAACCTGTCCTTGTCAGGGTAAGTACTGTCATTAACAGAAATGAGTGAGGAAAGAGGAAGTATAGACAGTGAGCGTCAATTATTTTCTCAAGGAATTTAGCTGAGAAGAGGACAAATACAGGTTGACAGTTTTATCAAGAATGGTAGGATCCCAGGACCTATATGATCACAACTACAAAACGCTTCTCACACAAATAAAATCAGATCTAATTAACTGGAAAAATATCAATTGCTCGTGGCTGGGTCGAGCTAATATAATAAAAATGACTATTTTACCCAAACTAAATTATATATTTAGTGCCATACCAATCAATTTACCAAAAAACTACTTTTTAGAGTTTGACAAAATAGTAATAAAATTTATTTGGAAAAACAAACGGTCTAGAATATCAAGGGAATTAACGAAAAGAAATGATACGAAGGTGAACTAGCTATGCCAGATTTTAATCTGTATTATACAGCAGCAGTGATCAAAACTGCTTGGTACTAGCAGAGAAGTAGAGTAGTGGATCAATGGAATAGATTGGGTGCACGAGACCCAGCAGTTAATGAATATAGTAATCTATTGTTTGATAAACCCAAAGACCCCAGTTTTTGCACTATTTGACAAAAACTGCTGGGAAAACTGGAATACAGTATGGCAGAAACTGGGCATAGACCAATATCTTACATCATATACAAAAATAAAATCTAAATGGGTGCATGATCTAGGTATAAAGGATGATACTGTAAGCAATCTGGGAAAGCAAGGAATAGTTTACCAGTCAGATTTGTGGAGAGGGAAAGACTTTAGGACCAAACAAGAATTAGAGAGCATTATAAAATGCAAAATGGATAATTTGTGATTATATTAAATTGAAAAGCTTCTGTACAAACAAAGCCAATGTAACCAAGATCAAGAGGGAGATTGGGAAAGAATTTTTATAACCCATGTCTCTGATAAAGGACTCATTTCTAAAATATACAGAGAACTGAGTCAAATGTATAAGAATACAAGTCATTCCCCAATTGATAAATGGTCAAAGGATATGAATAGGCAGTTTTCAGAGAAAGAAATTAAAGATATCTATAAGCATATGAAGAAATGCTCTAAATCATTATTGATTAGAGAAATGCAAATCAAAACAACTCTGAGGTACCACATCTCTCCAGTCAGATTGGCTAAGATAACGAAACAGGAAATTGACAAATGCTGGAGAGGATGTGGGGAAATTGGAACACTAATGCATTGCTGGTGGAGTTGTGAACTTATCCAACCATTCTGGAGAGCAATCTGGAATTATGCCCAAAGGGCTATAAATAATTTCATACCCTTTGACCCAGCCATACCACTTCTAGGGTTATATCCCAAAGAGATCATAGAAGAGGGAGGAAGACCCATATGTACAAAAATATTTATAGCAGCTCTTTTCATGGTTGCAAAGAATTGGAAACTAAAGGGGTGCCCATCAATTGGGGAATGGCTAAACAAGTTGTTGTATATTCATGTAATGGAATATTATTGTGTTATAAGAAACAAAGAGGAGGCAGTTTTCATATTTACCTGGAGAGGCTTATACAAACTGATGCTGAGTGAGAAGAGTAGAATCAGGAGAAATTTGTATACAATCACAGACACAACATATGTGTGATGACCAACTATGACAGACTGGACTCTTCTTAGCAATGCAGTGATATAAATCAATCTCAAAAGACTCATGAAGGAGAGAGACGAGACATTCAGAGAAATACACTAGAAAGAACTGAGCTTGAATCCTGATAGAAGCAAATTAATTGATCTTTTTCTTTCCATTGTTTGGTTTTATTTCTTCTTTACCATTTTTCATCCCACCTAGTACAATACACCTTTGTAACTTGACTAATGTCTATTGTGAAATGTCTAACAGACTAATGTCTATTGCCGTCTGGGGCGAGGGACGGAAGGGAAATTTGAAAATCAAGGAACTATGGAATTGAATCTTGTTAACTAAAAATAAACAAATAAATTAAAAAAAAAAAAGAATGGTAGGATCAAGTTTTTCTGAGGATAAAGGAACACTTGGTTATGTTTGTAGACACCAGGGAAGAAGTCAGTAGATAGGGAGAAAGTGAAGAGTAGAGAGTGGGGACGATAGAAGGGGCAATCTTTTGGAGAAGGTGGAATGAGATGGAACAAAGAAGCAACAAAGCAAACCCTTTTATTTTAGACAGGGGTAAAGGAGACAGTGGAGAAAGGAGTGAGGAGGCCACAGGGGCAAAGTGAACTCCCAGTATGAGAAGACTTTGGAAGTATAGAGGAGGAAGTCCAGGGAGTCTAAAGTGGGGCTTGGAGAGGAATGGAGCAAGGCATGATCGGAAATAAGACAAGGGGCCAAGTGTACAGGATAGTGTAGCTTTGAAATGATTCACAAAGGGGTTGAGATAGTGAAGCGGTAATAGCCTGGGAAAGAACTGAGGTGTGAAGGGATTGGAAGTCACAGTAAAGATGAAGAACAAGATTAGGGGCTGTAAAGCAGATGGAAAGATGAAATGATAAAAGGTTATGATCAGAAGAAGGAATTTTACAAATCATTAACATGAAATTGGGTGATAATAAGTGAAAAGGTAGGACCATCTTTATGGGTAGCTGATGTGGAATACTAGGTCATGGGAATTGAGTAGACTAAGGAACTGAGAAGTTAGGATATTTAAGAGACTATCAATATGTACACTGAAGCCTACTAATCTAAAAAGAGGAATTGGGGAGGAAAGACTGTGACCTGAACAGTGAACTCAACGAGGAAGGAAAGAGATGTCCTGGGAGTTGATAGACATGGCCACTGGGATGTGGAATGGGTGATAAATTTGAATTGTGTAAACCTTAAAAAGAAGGAGCTGCCAAGTGATGGGGTAAGAGGGCAAGTCTGGAAGTGGCAACAGGGAGTAAGAAGTAGTGTGACTTCTCTGCCATGACCTCTAAGAGTGAAAATGCAATTGGTATAAGCAAAAGTTAGCAGGGATGAAGTGTCAACAGAATTTAATTGATTTACTCAATCCAGCTCTGTCCTTACATTTTTTTTTTGCCTTTTTTTGGGGGAGTGGGGGGTTGGGGGAAGGCAGGGCAATTGGGATTAAGTGACTTGCCCAAGATCACACAGCTAGTACGTGTGATGTCTCTAAAGTTGGATTTGAACTCGGGTCCTCCTGACTCCAGGGCTGGTGCTCTATTCACTGTGCCACCTAGCCACCCAATCCTTACATTTTATTTGACCATTTTCTAGGTACCAGGCAAAAGGGTAGGCTGAGCTAACAATGACTCCTGGTTATTTCACTAACTATTATAAATGAATAAAGTGGCTTCCTAGTCTCTAAAGAATATGACTGGCGTGAATCAATTCAGCATGGTCTGATTAATCTTGGTGAACTGGAAAAAGTATGTTTCTGGACATGGAAGACTAAGAAATGACCCCTGAGCTGAGGTAACAATAGCAGAGGAAAGAGTCAGAGGACCTGAACTGCAAATCCCCTTTTTCCATCTACTTCTGGTATGACCTTGAGGAAAAGGGCTGGACTAGAAGACCTTGAGAGCTCTTCCAGCTCTGGTGCTCAGACCCTGAGAGCTGCAAGACATTTTTCTAGCAGCCATCACCAGAATCGATTCCTAACAAAAAGAGAGATGACTGGGGAGAAGAAATCAATTCTTTCTCAATATCTGAAGACAGCCTAATAAAATCAAGCTGCTTCTTTCTTTACAAGGTCAAAAAAAAAGTACACATTTCCTTTCATAAATGGGTTTGCTGATAATCTCACTAAGTAGGCTAAACTCACAGTTTAAACAGGATAGGCCATTTTATTATCCTAAATAGACATTTATGCAAATCTGAAGTGGGAACAACAAAGAGCAAAGCCCCTCAAGCCTCCTCAGGGAGGCTTCCTTTCAGTGTGCTGGATGAAGGGAGCACCATAAATGAAATGTCACTGCTCAAGTTACAGATTCAAGACACATGTTTTGACAAGGTTCAGCGGGGGTGGCAAATGAAACTCCTTTGATGAGTTAGAGCTCTTTCTCTTCTGAGCCAAGTCAATGTTCATGGAGTCCTAGCATAGCCACTGCCCCATCTGAATCCGTTATTAACTTATGTATTACTCTTAGCTGAAGAGAAAAGAGTTAATGCCCATGTTGGAATAATGTGGTTCCTTCTTTGCAGAAGCTTTTCAGGCTGGGGTCATTGCAAGGCCCAGTATCTTCATTAACTCATTAACCAAGACAGTAACCCTGGTCATGGGGTTCATTTATCAGCAGGAAAACCCCAGTTGGCAATGGCTAGATATTTCCTGCCCATCTCAGCACCCAGAGTAGAGCAGGAGACTCCATTGTGAGACTGTTTCCTGACTTAGAGAGGAAAGAAAATATTTTCCTGATGACTATTCCTTTTTAAGGCTTGTGTTTGGTTTGGCTGAGAGGCAGGCTAGGGAAAGCACAGGGGGTCTGGGTCCAGTGGCAGGACTTCCTTATGCCTTCTTGCTCTCTAGCTAATCAAACTTTAGTGATACAGTGTGCATGGACCTCACTAGGTTTACAGAAAGACACTGAGTTTTAAGTAATCTTCTATATGAATGCTAATAGCTGTAAATCCTGTAAGTTCAAAGGTATCTGCTTGTTTTGCCTTCCTGCATTACCCATCAGCAGCTAGAATTCACCTTAGTTGCTGCCTCTCTTAGCTCCTGCCTCATCCAATGAAGGATTTGAAGCTATCAATAACAACTGGTTTTTACTATAAATGCTCAGTTGCACTTTCTTTCCTTCTCTAATGAGGAGGAAAATGATGGAAAACTCTTAAAAGTTCAACAAAAAGCTAGTAACTTCTCCCAGAAACAAGTTTATACTGGATTAGCAGAAGAGAGGCAGGGGAGAGAGGTTACCAGGGACAGAGACAGGAGGGACCAGAAAGAAATGCCATGTTTCTTAAGAACAACAATAATAATATTTAAAATAGCTAACATTTATATAGCACCTACTGTGTACTAGGCACCAGGCTAAGGTCTTTATGACTACTTTCTCCTTGATCATCACAGCTCTGGGAGGCAGTGCTATTCTGAGCCTTATTTTACAGGTGACAAAATGGAGACACATGTTGCATCACTTGCTATTAAGTGTCTGAGGCTGGATTGGAACTTGGGTCTTCTTGACTCCAGGACTGGCATTCTCTTAACCTGGAACTTGACTTGGCCACACATCCCGGAGGAAGCTTCTCTGGCCTCAGCATATGGACAGTGACAAGTCCTGGCAAGGTCACCAACACAACATGGCCCCCTGAAGTGTCGAGGCTGACTCGCCTCAGTGGGGGTGTGGGGAGGGAAGGGATACCACCTGGATGCAGCTTCTTTCCTTCTTTCCCCTTCCCTGGGGGCTTACTGTTCTGTGTCTGCTCTACCTTGCTCTCGTTTACTAACCTGCTGCTGTTGCCAAGGGGAAAACACTGAATTAGGAGATCTGGATTTTGGTCCCTTTCTCTGTAACTGAACGGCTTCCTGACTTGGAGCAAGTGCTAGCTCAGGCCTGCCTCACTTTGCACCTGGATCATAGCCACAGCCTCTTCCTTGGCCTTCCTGCCTCCATCCTCCACCAAGCTCCCAAGGGGACAGGCCAACCATGTCACTGCTGCTCAAGAAGATCCAGAGGTTCCTCCTCCCTCTCGGCGTGTAAAAGCCCCTCAAGGATGTATTACACAGCTGCCCTTTACGGCGCTCTAGTTCAGCCCTTTCTGCTTGCCTCTGGATACTCCCTCTCCTGTCTGTCCTTCCTGCTAAGAAGGTCCTAGTTTCTTTCAAAGTTCAGCTCACGCATCGCCTCCTCAGAAGGCCGTTCCTGAGGTCCCCTCATCCCTCACCTGCCTGGACTTTTTGTTATTTTTTATTTAGTGTGGGCAGCTAGGTTGCAGGATGGATAGAGGGCCAGGCCTGGAGACAGAAAGTCTCACCTTCTATCCTTTTTTAAATAATGTTTTATTTTTTTCCCAGTTGCATGTAAAAACAATTTTTAACAATTATTTTTAAAATTTTTCAGTTCCAAATTCTCTCCTCCCTCCCTAAGATAGTAAGCAATTTGATATAGGCTCCACATGTACAATCATGCCAAACATATTTCTATATTAGTCATGTTGTGAAAGATGACAGACCAAAAGAGAAAAATAAAGAAAAATAGTACGCTTCCATCTGCATTCAGACTCCATCAATTCTCCCTCTGGGGATGGAGAGCATTTTTTATCTCAAGTCCTTCAGAACTGTCTCGCATGACTGTATTTAAGTCATTTACAACTGATTACCTTGCAATACTACAGTCACTATACACAATGCCCTCCTGGATGTGCTCATTTCACTCTATATCAGTACACGTAAGTGTTTCCAGATTTTTCCGAAAGCCTCCAATTCCTCATTTCTAATAGCACAAGAGTACTCTATCACAATCATATGCCACACCTTGTTTAGCCGTTCCCCAACTGACAGAGATGTCCTCAATTCGCAATTCTTTGCCACCACAAAAAGAGCTGCTATGGATATTTTTGTACTAACAGGTCCTTTCCTCTAATCTCTTTTGGATACGGACCTAGCAGTGACGTTGCTGAGTAGAGGGGTGTGCACAGCTTTACAGCCCTTTGGTATAGCTCCAAACTGCTCCCCAGAATGGCTGGATCAGATCACTTAGTGCCCCACTCTTCTCATATCACCTCCAACATTTATCACTTTTCTTTTCTGTCATATTAGCTAATCTAATAGGTGTGAAGTGGTACCTTAGGGTTGTTTCAATACACATTTCTCTAATCAATAATCTCTAATCAATTTAAAGCATTTTTTCACATGTATGACTATAGATAATTTTTATTTCTTTGTCAGAAAGCTTGCCTGTTCACATATCCTTTGACCATTTATCACTGGGGAATGACTTATATTCTCATAAATTTGACTAAGTTCCCTATATATTTGAGAAATGAAGCTTTTATCTGAGACACTTGTAAAAAAAAATGTTTTCTCCCAGCTTTTTGCTCTCCATCTAGTCTTGGCTGCATTGGTTGTTTGTGTAAAAAAAAAATTTTTTTTTTAAAGAAAGCTGTTTATTTATTTATTTGTTTGTTTTTAGTTTTCAACATTCACTTCCATAGGATTTTGAGTTCTAAATTTTCTCCCCCTTCTTTCTAAAATCCCCCCTCCCCAAGACGGTGTGCAATCTGATATAAGCTATACATATGCATTCATAGTAAACACATTTCAACATCAGCCATGTTATAAAGAAAAATTAGAACCAAAGGGAAAAAACACAAGAAAGAAGAAAAAAAAACCAGTATGCTTCCATCTGCATTCACACTCCATAGTTCTTCTCTGGATATGGATAGCATTTTTCATCATGAGTCTTTTGGAACTGTCTTAGAATCTTGTTGTGCAAAAACTTTTAAATTTAATATAATCAAAATTATTTATTTTATATGTTATAACGCTTTCTCTTTTTAGTCATAAATTTTACCCTTATCCATAGATCTGACAGGTAAACTATCCCATGCTCCCTAATTAAGACTCATCTTCCAAAGTTCAAATCTGGCTTCAGACACCTATTAGCTATGTGACCCTGGCCAAGTCATTTAACCCTTCTTGCCTCAATTGCTCATCTGTAAAAGGATATGGCAAGATACTGCAGTATCTTTGCCAAGAAAACCCCACATGGGCTCATGAACAACAACAACCAATTTACTTTGAACATAGTCTGGAGGATATATATATATATATATATATATATATATATGCATACGCTGTCTCCCCCTATAAAATGTGAGCTCCCTGAAGGCACAGGCTCTCTATTGGCAGTACTGGCACAATGCCAGTCACACAAGAGGTACCCAGATAAATGCCTGTTGACTGACTGATGGAACCTATTTATTCTTCTTTCAGCTCTAAAACTATATGATTCTCTGACATCTCAGGACTGGAGCAGTCACACACACAAAGTGACGCAGTGCACAAATGCAACTCGGAGGCCTAATTTCCTTAGGCTGCACCAAAGAAGTCCTTAGCCATAGAGCAGAGCCAACTCTGGCATCAAACCCTCAAGCCTGCTCCGCTCACGGCATCTCTTAACCTTATGGGCCATTTCAGTTGTATCTGACTCTGTGACCCCATCTGGGGTTTTCTTGGCAGAGATGCCAGAGCGGTTTGCCATTCCCTTTCCAGCCCATTTTACAGATATGGAACTGAGACAAACAGTTAGTAAGCATCTGAGGCCAGATCTGAATTCAGGTCCTCCTGGTTCCAGGGTTGGTGCTCTATCCATTGGGCCATCTAGCTGCCCATGGTTTTCAAAGAAGCATGGATTAGTATACATGCTACGCAGATTTTTTAAAAGGTATGTGTCACTGTTTAGTCATCGTGTGTGTCCAACTCTTCGTGACCATGAACCATGGCATGTCAGTCCCGTCTATCCTTAACTCTCTCTTGGAGTCTGTCCAAACTCATGTTTGCTGTTTCCATGACACTATCTATCCCTCCCTTTTCCTTTTGCCTTCAATCATTCCCAACATCAGGGCCTTTTCCAAAGAGTCCTGTCTTCTCATTATATGGGCAAGATATTTAAGCTTCAGCTTCTGTATCTGATCTTTCATTGAATAGTACGAATTTATTTCTTTAAGTACTGACTGATATGTTCCCCCTGCTGTTCAAGGGACTCTCAAAATTTTCCTCCAGCACCACGTTTTGAAAGTGCTGATCCTGCGGTATTCAGCTTCCCTTAATAGTCCAACTCTTATAGCCACACGTTGCTACAGGAAAAACCAGAGCTTCGGATATGGACCTCTGTTGGCAAGGTGATGTCTCTGCTTTCTCATATGCTGCCAAAAAGGCATGTATTTTAATTTTAATAAGTTAGTACCAACATTGTCCATTAAATTTAATCTAAATTGTATTGCTGGGGTGGCTAGGTGGCGCAGTGAATAGAGCGCCGGCCCTGGAATCAGAAGGACCTGAGTTCGGAGCCGGCCTCAGAAAATGAGCACCCACGCATAAATAATGACTGGCCGTGTAACCTTGAGCAAGTTACTTAATCCCAATTGCTTTAAAAAAAAAAATAAATTGTATTGCTGTTAAAAGGTGTCTTCATGTTCTAGTCATTGTTCTTTTTATACAGTAATAAATTGCTTTAAAAAAACAATTTGACAAATGTCTTGTTCTGCCCGAAGTAAGTCAGAGTTATAATGCTGAATTTGAAAAATAATTCAATCCCAGCCTACTTTTATCAAGCTTTTTCTTCCTTATTTCATTCTTTGCCTTTACGGGCAGATGCAAGGGGTTTAGCTGTCTGTAGAAGCATGACAGTACAGGTGGAGAGTTTTGGGTTCTTTCTAGGCCTGATTCACTCCTCACCCCACTAATATGCTGTATGCCCTTGAGCAAATAAGACCACTTTACTGAGCCTGAGTTTTTTCATTAATACAATGGGGATAATACCTGTTTTCTCCTTTAAACCACACAGGGTTACTGTAAGGAAAATACGTTCTAACCCTTAAAATGCTGTCTAAATAGAACACATTCTTTCCCCCAAACATCCTTCACCCCAACTCTCTTTTAGGCCTCCCAGACTTCTGCTGGCATTCCCATTTTCATTAGTACCTTTAACTGTCTTATTCCCCGGGGAAAACAGTGCCATAAGAACAGAAGACGGTGTGCACAAAGATGGTCCCTGTCTCAGCATGTTTCTTCCAAACACACCAGCAAAGCAGGGCTGCTGAGGATAATGGGCTGAGTTCTTTAGTTCTGCTGTCACCTCCTGGCTCCTGGGCTTCTTCCCGCTTCTATTACGGGTTACTGAAGACAAATACATCACCAACGAGAACAGTTTCCACCTGGATCTTTCAGTGGAAAACTTTATAGTTGTGAAGAGATTCGTGGGGGGAAATGCCTGGAAATGGGGGGAGGAAGGGGGAGTAGAGGAGTTAAATCTTCTCAAATCAGGTCATTAAACTAAGAAGCAGGAATGTTACTGCTGTTGAATTGTTTCAGTCATGCCCCATCTGGGGTCTTCTCTGCAAAGATACTGGAGTGGTTTGCCCTTTCCTCCTCCAGTTCATTTTACAGATGAGGAAACTGAGGCAA
Source organism: Gymnobelideus leadbeateri (assembly GCA_011680675.1). Lineage (NCBI taxonomy): Eukaryota > Metazoa > Chordata > Mammalia > Diprotodontia > Petauridae > Gymnobelideus > Gymnobelideus leadbeateri. The sequence goes on along the minus strand of WOXC01009681.1, from coordinate 466,739 downwards.
ATAGGGTTAAGTATCCAGGGTCACAATGCTAGTAAGTGCCTCAGGCCACATTTGAACTCAGGTCCTCCTAACTCCAGGGCCCACACTCTATCCCCTGTACCACCTAGCTGCCAACAGGAACCAGAAAATCTGTGTTTTATTCCAGATCCTGCCACGGTGTTTGGATTTGAGATTAGGCAAAATGCTTCTCTGACCATGCCATGAATAATACCTCCTCTCTGACCCTCCCAGAAATGCTGTGAGAATTAGTGAGACATCCCTGATTTGGCACTCTGAACTTATGAGAAAGGCACTAGGCAGGAAGGAACCCCAGAAGTCCAGCTACCATCATTTCATTGTTAGTCTGGGTAAAAATAAAAATGTATTTCAGCCACAGCCACTGGTGTAGCCTTTGAAAGTGACAGAGAAAATAAAGGGCTGTCTTTACAGATTCCACTATATTACTTTTCCAGAAAAAAAAAGAAATCTCCACCACCACCTTCACTGCTTTTGGTGATGCTATTCCTGTCATAGCTGCTTATTGAGTTTTAAAGTACTGGCAGCCCTAGAAATTCTTCCTCTTTCTTTTCCTAAGCATTCATTTCATTCTCCTCCTTTGTCTAAGGGCAGGTCCTTTGTCTGGAATTTCACTTTGGAGCAGCCTTGAAGTACTCTGGGAACAGTGTGACTATGATTCCTTCAGACTGTGATGTGTTGACTCAATTTTCTCCAGCAGAAAAAGCTGCTCCAGATCACGAAGAAGAGGAACAAATGCTAATGGAATTGTTCCAAGATGAAAGGGATTTTTTAAAGTGAATGAATGGAGAGGGTGTACCAGCTGGGGTGATTCCCACAATCCTTTAGGGAACACAGGGTTGCAGAGTACATCAGAAAATGTTGGGAGATTATAACTTCAGGATGAGCCCAACTCAGTTTTTAAAACCACACCAAACCCAAACCCTTCAAACACAAACTGATATGGGGATCTACATTAGCTAACAGGATAAAAACTGTCAAAGGCTGCCTGGATAAATGAAAAAGTGATGGTTAGTTTCCTGAAAATGATGAGCCTTAATCTAATTTCTTTCATATTATTTTAATTCAATTGATTAACTAAGGCTGAGTTCCTAAGATGGATGCATAGAAAAATGAGCATATGTGATGAATTAATTGTCTAGGGTGGCAGACTGGACTATATACAAACACTCCATATTCTGTTGTGTAATTTTCTACTTTTCTTTAAGGCTTGTATTTTGTTGAGACAAAGCAAGAATCCTTGACATGAACACTGCTCCCACCAAAAAAAAAATGTAAAGCAGGGTACTTAATTTCAAAATTCCTATTTAGTGTAAATGTACTATAACAATGTCCTACATATAACCAGGTATAGTTATCTGGACCCCAATGGAGCAGCTGTTCTGCTGCCACCACTGCCTGGAAGGAGCTGCACTCCCAAGCAGCACATCAGCCATGAGGTCACTAAAGAACTTACCGCCCAGCACATGGCCTTCGGGGGCCTACAAGTATTATTTCACTGCTGTACACTGACATAAAAATAAAATAGAAGTCAAGTTCATTAACTGCTTTGGAAAACAAAACTGCTAATACTAAGGATGCTCACCAGAAAAATATCTATACACGAGTGGTTCAATTCAAGATCAAGGAACTATTCTGGGGTAGATTATATTTGTGGGCAGCTAGATGGCAAAGTGTATAGAGCACTGGCCCTGAAGTCAGGAAGACTCATCTTCCTGAGTTCAAATCCAGCTTTAGACACTCCCTAGCTGTGTGACCCGGGACAAGTCACTACACCCTGGTTATCTCAGTTTCCTCATCTGTCAAATGAGCTGGAGAAGGAAATGGCAAACCACTCCAATATATATGCCAAGAAAACCCCAAATCGGGTCACAAAGAGTTGGACACCACTGAAAACGACTAAACAACATTATATTTGCTGAGAGGGAGAAGAAGAGAGACTTAAAAAAAAAAAAAAGTAAGGGGCGGCTAGGTGGCGCAGTGAGTAGAGCGTCGGCCCCGGAGTCAGAAGGACCTGAGTTCGGATCCGGCCTCAGACACTTAACGCACACACAAACAAAAACCTAGCCGTGTGACCTTGGGCAGGTTACTTAACCCCAATTGCCCTCCAAAAAAAAAAAAAGGCAAAAAAAAAAAGTGATCCTTTGCTATCTCAACAATAATTCCCACAGAGAAAGAAACAATATGGCTTGGAGAAAATGCCCTAAATGTGTTAACCAAAGAGGTGAATTTCCTTCCTATGACTGATGAGGAAGCCTCAAAGTCTTCAGAAACTGAAATGTGTGGAATGTGAAATTAACTTTAAAAAAAAGTTGCAAGGAAAAAGCCAGGAAAAGATTGATCTTAATTATAAGCCATGTGTGATCTGGTCTCCAGAGGAAGCTCATTTGCTATGTTGCCTAGTTATACCCTCGGCCACAGCCCTGGGACTGCATGAGGGAATAATCAAGAATCTTCTTGCTAGGAAGCTGTCTGAGAGCTTCCATAACTCCACCCAAGAAGTCTGACTGTTGGAATGCCAAGAATAACATCCCTGGATGGTAGATTGAGTAATGCTGAGCAGCTTAAGAGTTCAAGGTTAGTGCTCAGAATAAGTCTACCGTGAGAACTCCAGCCTGGGCTTAAACACATTCTGGATTACATTGTGCTTCTGAGAACAAACTGAACACCAAAGGCAGGAAAATGGGTTTATGTTTGGGGCTCTGATGGGTTTGTGCAAGTCTGCAATTTACTCTGCTGTAAATTAACTGTGGGATGCCACCACCTTAAAATCTGTATGATGAACAATAAAATCTGGGAAGGTTATTAGTAAGTGAGGTAGAAATGAGCAATACTGGGGCTAGGGATATATTAATATGCCAAGGTTTCCCTGGTAAAACTCACTTCTGAATATATACTTTAAAAGAATAGACTGATAAAAAGATTAAATAAGAGGGAGTCAACAGCAACTCTGGACTGTGTTTAACAGGCAGTCAGATGGGAGGACTTCAACGTACAAGGCAGTGAGGTGGTGCATTGGACAGAGAGCTAGGTCTGGAGTCAGGAAGGGTTCAATTGCTTCAGTCATGCCCAGCTCTTCATGACCCCATTTGGGGTTCTCTTGGCAGAGATATTGGAGTGGTTTGCCATTTCCTTCTCCAGCTCATCTGACAGATGAGGAAACTGAGGCAATAGGGTGCGATGACTTGCCCAGAGTCACACAACTACTAAATGTTCCAAGACCAATCTGAAGGCAGGAAAAGCAGTGTTCCTGACTTCAGGCTCAGATCTATCCACTCTGCCACCTATCTGCCCAAATCAGAAACACCCAAGTTTAAATTCAGCCACAGATACTTACTCAGCACCAGTGACCCTTGGCAAGTCATTTAACCCATCTGTCTCTGTTTTTTTTTTTTCCAACTGTAAAACTGGAATAATAATAACACCTACCTCTAAGGATTGTGGGGAAGATCAAATGAGCTACCATTTGTGAAGCACTAGGCACAGTGCCAGGCCCAAAGTAAGCATTAAATAAATGCTTATTCCCTTACTAACTAGAGTGGGCATGTAGGTTTTTACCCTATGGTACCAAAATTTAGAGGGCACTGAAAGCACTCATACTACTACCAGCAGAAATAACTGAATAAGCATGGCTCTTAAAAAGCAGAAGGCTACCAGATGAACCATTTCCCACGCTCCCCACCCTTACACTGAAGGTGAGCTCCTCCCTGGCCTGGCTACACCCAGCTGCTGGTCCCAGGGGCAGCTTTTCTAGCCATGGCCTTTCGGCATCCCAGGGATTTCTCTCCACATGGGGTACGATGTCCCAAGAGGTACAAGGAAGCCCAAGGTTTCTCCCCAAAGTCTGTGAAAAGGGATCTTAGGGTGCCTTGTCTTAGCCCTGCTATGCTTTCAGCACTTGCCTGAGTGTTAGAACTCCCGGGGGCAGCCTGGCACTGGCAATATCCTGCCACAAGAGGGTAAGTTTGTTCTGAAGCTCCACCACAGCTTACACTTTCTTGGTTTTCTGGCTTTTTTGCAGCCTGGGGCACAAGGCTATGAATGCAAACCTGGGTTGGACTACTGGCAATGGAAGGTAGAGGAAACGTTGCATTTAACTCGACAAATTGCAAAACTGTAGCAAACTGCAAGCTGTCTCTAATTAAATGTTGTAGTTTATTAAAAATTACTACTGACATTTAATTAGAGACAAATGTAAGTAAAGTACAACCTTAACTTACATTAAAATACTTGCCAGTTGACTCATTCAGGCATTTTGGTTTGTCATTTTTAAAAACTCTCCCCCTCCCATGCTCCGGATAGGAGGGACTATTTTTAATTGCAATATGATGCTCATGTGCCTTTGCTGGAATTTTTAAAGACTTTTTGTTCATTCTGAGGGTAAAGAAACAAACCCCACCCCCATAAATTCAGGCATGAAAACCAGACGTGAGCATCTTGCTTTACAGTGGACTCAGTCACACAGAAGGCCAACCCTTGCTCACCGATGGCTCGAATTGGACGCCCTTTCACCAAAGCCAGAAGCTGATCACACACCAGCACCATAAAAGGCTTTTGCTTAATTTCACAAAGAAGATGGCCTAAATGATGAAAGCCTCTATATATGAGTTCACAACTGTTTTCACTAAGAAACTTCTTAAGAGATGAGAAAAACTGTCATTTCTCAGAGTTTCTACACACAGAGAACGATTACCTTCCTCTGCAAACAGGACAAAAATCTGCCAAAGGGATGAGCCACCTACACTTGTTCATGCCCTCTTTAACTCACATCTCTAAGGAACTACATCTCCTTTTGTCAAGAAACCTTCCGAGGGAGAATCTGAAGATGCCACCATTTTCCAGCTGGCCACCTGACCAGGAATCTTCAGTGTAATAATCATATATCAGCATTCATTATGCACTCTTATGAAAGTACCCAATGTCCTTTGGTTACCCATAGTCTATGTGGAAATCCAAATACAATCAGTGTAAGCTGTCTTGCTGAATTAGTCTGCCTTGAAACTTACCAAGTATTAGTCTTCTTGGTTGAATTTTCTTATCTAAAGTGAGTTATAGCTAAATTCATCCAAAGAGGACCATTTCATTCCTTTCCAATCCTAAGAACCTGGTTCTCTATGTATTTCAATAAAGACAGCTACCTGGTTATTCTGTTTTCCAAGATTTGTAGGGACAGGCAATAAAGATAAGACAGGACAACATCTGATCAGTCTGACAGTCTTTCTGTATGTCCGAACATCTCTTTTGCTTTAATTTAAACACATTTTTATTTTATTTGGTTCTTCATAGACAGAGAAAAGATTCCTCAGCAACTTCCTCATAAAAGCCATTCAAATCCCTAAAGGTAGTAATAAAGTCATTCCTAAGCTTTCTCTTTTGTAGGCCAAACAACCATTCCCTCACATTTCCTCAGGGGATAAATGCTTCACTAGGAAAGGGAGAGCTTTATTTGTCTTTGACTCAGCCCTCACCTAGCATAGTGCCTGGCACACAGATAGCAGGGGCTTAAATGTTTGTTGAATGAACGAATATAGATTTTCAGAATCTTTCATTACTAAAATATTCATCACTTTAATCGAACCAATTATTTAAATCATGTATGAAAATGGGCTCCTTCTAAGCACAGCTCCTAAAAGTATATTGCTCCAGACATTCTATCTTCCTCTTTAAAGTACTGGTGACAAAGGGAAAGTAGAGAAGGACCCAGTCATCACTGGCAGGGAGGAAACAGGGAATTTGAGCTCAGTCACCAAAAGGCAGTGATCTGACTGTATTTTTCTGAAGTAAGGGCACCAGGTGCTTGGTTGATTTGGATCAAAGATCAGACCAGTTAGCTGAAGCTCAACCAGAGTTTTGCTTGATTGCCAGGATGTGGACACAGATGGTCTTGTTTTAGTGGCTAAAAAGGGCAAATTATTTCAGCTCTGTCAAATGGAGGTAGGGATCTAGTATTATTTTTCTCAATTCTCCTCAGCCCTATTATCTGGAGTTAAAACTACTATCTCTTGGAGTAATGACAAGAGGGAACGGAGAAGTCTCCTGCTTTTTGCCATTACTGTTGCTGTTGGCACCATCAAACACAGGCTGAAATGAAATCAGCCTTTGTCAGAAGTCAAGAGTAGGATGAGTTTATTGGGAAATTCTCTACAGTATTCATGTCCTACAGTCTGTTTGCAGATAGCTAGGGAAATTGAACCCTGTACTTGGGATTACCAATAACTATTCTGTTAAGTACCCAAAATTAAAAACAAACAAACATGTTTTAAAGATATTAATGAAATGCACAATTAGAGTTAATAGGCTTCTAAGAAATAAAGATACCTGAAGATGGAAGAAGGAAGAAGTCATCTGTTCTCATCTGTTCTTTACATGGAGGCAACTGATCTGTCCTCCCTGCTCCTTGATTCCCAAAGCAAACTGACCAGGAGCTCAGCCAAAAGTATCCAACAGGAACTGCTAATGTAACTTCTAGAGAAACAACGGGATTAGCATACTAAAGATTTTAAAAGCTAAACATTACTTAAACTTTAGAAAAAAATTCCCATTTCTGAAGTCAAATTGATAAATTTAGAAAATGTCAAGAAAAGTCTCTCCAAAACAACCTCTCCCAGGTTTTTTTAAACCTCCACCTTGTTCTTGCCTTCTGACTTTACAATAGGGTTATTTCCTTGTAAAGACAACCAAAACAATAATAAAAACGGTTGGTTGGTTGGGTGATGTCTTTTGATGTGTGCATAAATTGAATTTAAGTGAGGCAGAGTTGAATAAAGACGTGGCCTCACTCTCTCCTCCAGAGTCACGTAGTCCAGTGGCAGGACAGAATCAATCTGACTGGTGAGGGCTCAAGATACAGTGAATGACCCTGGCGTTTTCGATGTCTAACAAAGCTCTGAGAGCTCCATAGTGACTTCAGCTGCCTTCATGGCCATTGGGACAAACTGATCTCATCTGCTCATTCCACCGGGGAAGTCTTCCATAGACAACCCCCTAACTCACTGATGGCTCTGAGACCCCTTGGTTTCCACCAACCTGGTTTAGCCCATCTGCCAAAACAGTTTAGCGGGGTGTGGCCGCTGTACATGGGACAGCTTCTTGGAGCCATGAGTGAGGTTGGATAGAAGAGGTGGACACCAAAGGTGGATGAGCAGCCCTGAAAAAGGGCTTGGCAGCCATCACACCAGAAGTGCCAGTCTTCCCTGAGCATATCCTATACTCCAATAATAAATAATAAAATTAATAAAATAATTATAAAAATAATATTTATATAGCACTTTAAGGTTGACAAATGCTTTACATTTGTTATCTCCTTTGATTCTTATAACAACCCTATGAGGTAAGTATTATTATTATTATTAACCCTATTTTCTATATAGATAAGGAAACTGAGGTCAAGAGGTGATTTGTCCAGTTGTCACACATCTAATAAACATGTGAGACAGAATTTGAATTCAGGTCTTCCTGACTCCAATCCTAGCATTCTATTCACTATGCCATCTACCTACCTCATTAAATCTCCTTCCACTTAAGAGTGAAAGACTGAAGAAGTAAGAGTAAGCCACAGTTGTCTGGTGCAGTACTTACATAACAGGGTTTTCTATACAAAATATACTAATTCAGAAAACTAGACTGAGTCAGCCACCCGGAATTCTACTTTAGGCTCTGACAGAAATTCTCTGTGTAACCTCAAACCAGTACCTTGACCTTTCTAAACCTCATTTACTTCATTTTTTTTTTTTTTAAAGCAATTGGGGTTAAGTAACTTGCTCAAGGTTACACGGCTAGTCATTTTTGCGTGCGCCACCTAGCCGCCCCTTGAGGGCAATTGGGGTTAAGTAACTTGCCCAAGGTTACACGGCTAGGTTTTTTTTGTTTGTATGGATTAAGTGTCTGAGGCCAGATCCAACCTCAGGTCCTTCTGACTCCAGGGCCGACGCTCTATTCACTGCGCCACCTAGCCGCCCCATTTACTTCATTTTTAAAATGAAGCTGTTGGACCTTACAATTTCTTGTTGCTACAAAAGTGTATGATTCTAGTTTCTGAGTAATTGCAATGATGCTTTAGGCCATGTGAAACGTAATAACATTTTCTACAGTCTTTCATTTTAACAGTGTGCCAATCTTTATGTTTCAAGTGCTTTTTTATAAACAACATATTATTAGATTCTGCTTTTTAATAAATTTTACTACCCTTTTCCATTTCATGAAAGAGTTCTTCCATTAACATCAGTACTTAAATGCTAATTGGTCATTTCCTTCCATTCTGCCTCATGCTTCTTTCCTCTCTCTGTCCCTCCCTACCACATCTTGGTATATTAGAACAAGGTGATGAAAGAACATAATAAACAACAGTGATCTATAATTGAAGCCATCTGCTTGAACTCTAATACTCTTCCTCTCTTCCCCTAGTCTAAACCCTATCACTGATTCATATACTTTCTTTTTCTCCTTTTAACTCTCTAAAGCTAAAGTCTGTTTTGATTTTGATATCTCCACCCTCTTAAAACTCTTCTCACCCCTTTCCCCATCTTTGCACTAGTCTTTGTTGAGTTTAATATATTACCATAACAAATCATATGTATAAGTACAAGCACACATGTTCAACCATCCTTTGTTCAGTTTGGATAAGAATGAGGTTTATGGGGCGGCTAGGTGGCGCAGTGAGTACAGCGTTGGCCCTGGAGTCAGAAGGACCTGAGTTCGGATCCAACTTCAAGACACTTAACGAATACACAAACAAAAACCTAGCTGTGTGACCTTGGGCAAGTTACTTAATCCCAATTGCCTTCCAAAAAAAAAAAAGAATGAGGTTTATGTGATGCATCTCTTTCCCCTCCCTTTCCTCCATGTTTATATGCTAATCTCATATACCCTAATTATGAGAAATATTTATTTACAATCCCTTCTTCATTTCTTCCCTACTCTATTCCTATTCTGCTTTCTTCCCTGATGTAAGATCATTCACATAGAACAAAACCACCCCTAGGGCCTCCGTTTCTCATATTTCATTCCCTTTCTAACTCTTGAAGACATTAAGATTTTGAAGAGCGACTTGTTTCTTCTACTCTTATTAGAATGTAAGCACATAATTATCATGTAACTCCTTCCAATTGCTGAAATGTATTTTACCTGTATAGGTTTCTACTGACTCTTGTTTTGCATTTCAAAGTTTCTATTCATTTTTATCCTTTTCTTTAAGAATGCTTGAAAGTGGGGGTGGCTAGGTGGTGCAGTGAATAGAGCACTGGACCTGGAGTCAGGAGGACCTGAGTTCAAATCTGGCCGCAGACACTAAACATGTACTAGCTGTGTGACCTTGAGCAAGTTACTTAACTCCAATTGCCCTGCATTCCCCCATCCAAAAAAAAAGGAATGCTTGAAAGTCCTCTATTAAAGGCCCATTCCCCCCCCCCCATAAAATTATACTCAGAATTGTGGGATAAGTTTCTTTTGTTAAGTAAGTCTTGAGGAATATCACATTCCAAAATTTTTTCTCCTTCATAGTAGCAATTGCCAAGTCTTATGTGATCCTGGCTGCGGTTCCTTGATATTTCTACTCTTTCTTTTTGGGTGCTCCGCAATACCTTTTTTTTTTTTTTAAACTAGAAAGCTCTGAATTTTGGCTACAAAATTACTATTAGTAAAATTACAAAATTACAAAAATACTATTAGTGGGGGGTTTTCATTTTGAGGTTTCTTCCAGGAAGGGATTAATGGGTTCTTCCTTATTTTTATTTTGCTTTTTGGTTCTATTAAGCCTGGCAGTTTTCATTTATGATCTCTTAAAATATTAAGAGGGGGCAGCTAGGTGGCTCAGTGAATAGAGCACCGGTCCTGAGTCAGGAGGACCTGAATTCAAATCTAGCCTCAGACACTTGACACATTTACTAGCCGTGTGACTTTGGACAAGTCACTTCACCCCAACTGCCCCTCCAAAAAAGCAAAAAACAAATAAAAAAACATAAAAAATATTATAATTGGGCTTTTTTTCTCTTGGCCATGGTTTTTTGGGTACCCTTGGATGTTATCCACATAGGCCCAGTGACTTCTTTAGTCACATGAGTTCAGGCCCTCTTCACCTCTTGCCTGGATTACTGAAACAGCTTCCCAATTAGTCTCCCTGCTTACAGTTCAGCTCCTCTGGGAAAAGAAAAGGCGAGCAAGTAAAATTGTTTCTAAAGATGGAATCATAGCATTCTAGAGCTGAAAGAAACTCTTAAGATCATCTAATTAATGCTTTCTCCCTCTTGAAGTAACCTTCTATTGTTTTGTATAAACTTCGTCTTTTCTTACCTGCGTACAAGTTTTCCTCTCCCCAACTTCTCACCCTCAAGAACAATGTAAGCACCTTTGAGCAGGGCAGGGAGTTTTGCTTTTGTCATTATATTCCAAAATCTAACAGTGTCTTTCATATGACAGGCAGAATTTTTAAAAAAATGAATTATCTGAAATTACCTAGGTCTTTGGTCAAATTGGATAACATTATATTTTTGTTGTTCAGTCATTTCAAGTCGTGTCCAATTCTTTGTAACCTCATTTGAGGTTATCTTGGCAAAGACAGAATGGTTTGCTATTTCCTTCTCTAGTTCACTTTACAGATGAGGAAACTGAGTAAAATATGATAAACTGACTTGCCCAGGGTCACAGAGCTACTGTCTGAGACCAGATTTGAACTCAGATATTCTGACTTTGGGCCCAGCACTCTATCCACTCTGCCACCTAGAATTAAACTGCACTATTAAAAATTAAGATGTCACTATCGAGGGGAGATGGTCAAATGTACCTAGTGTTTTGCTGTGGGTTAACTTTATTCAAATCAACCAATAATAATTTATTTAAGATATATGGAAAGAATTTAGTAAACACATTTACACTGGAGAAAAAAATAACCAGTTTTTACTACCTGGTAAAAGTTATCTCCTCCTTGAGGCCAAAAATCTGAATGGAAAGCAATTTTAAATCACATTCCCCATTAGACTGTGAACTCAAGAGCAGGAACTTCTTTTGCCTTGCTTTGTATCCCTTGTACCTGGCAAAAAGTAGGTGTTTAATAAATACTTATTTGACTTGTTATAAAGAATCTGTTTTTAAAAAGTGTTTCAGATAAAGGAATGCTGACAGAGTCATTTCTTCAACATGCAACAAGAAAAAGCATTGTTATTTTAGGTGATGCTAATTAACAAAGAATAATTCACACTGCCAGCTCAAAAACAACAAATTTCTATACATGTTTTTGCGAGCAAAACTGTGACATGTATGAAGTGTTGATACCAATTAGTCCTTGTGATTCTTCCTCTCTCAGTTTCTGAAGAAAGTCAAACCTACTGAGCCAGCCCTGAGTTTATCTTTGAATTTTGTTTCCTTTATTGAGTACTTCTTGTAAAGACATATAGAAGGGCAATGACTTTATTAAGCGTTTGCTGTTTTTCAAGCACAGTGTTAATAGCTGCAGATACAAACAAGAGAGTCTGTCTGTGACCTCAAGGAGCTTACGTTCTACTGGGGGAAGAAAACACATCAAGAGTTGTTGAGGTGGAAGGAGAATATGGGCAAGGAATGGTAAGAAAATGGCTAGGAAGTGGTAGGCTCCCAGCAAAATAAGATCAAAATTGACCTATCAAAGTTGGTGGTGTTCAAGGTTGCTATGAGACAGGAGCAAAAGTAGATGAAGGTCAGACTGAATGAATTTCTTAAAGAAAAAAAGCCCCAGGATTATCTGGATTTACAAGCGAATCCTACAATTTAAGGAACAATTAATTCCAATATTACATATATTATTTGAAAAAAAAAGTAAAGGAATCCTACCAAATTCCTTCTATGACTCAAATATAGTCTTGACACCTGAACCAGAGAGAGCCAAAATAGAGAAAGAAAACTATAGGCCAATGTCCCTAATGAATTTTGATGCAAAATTTTAAATAAAATGCTAGCAAGGAGAGGACAATTTCATGAAGATCATACACTATGAACAGACTAGATTTATGCTAGGAATTCAGGCCGGTTCAAAATTAGGAAAACTATAAGCATGACTGACCCTATCACTAACAAAAACAACAAAAATTATGTGATTATTTCAACAGTCACAGAAAAAGCCTTTAATAAAATACAACACCCACTCAAATACAAAAACCACCATTAGAAAGCATAGAAATAAATGGAGCTTTTCTTAAAATTACAAGTTTTATATGCCTATCTAAAACCAAGAGTAAGCATTAGCTGAAATGAGGATAAACTAGAAGACACTACAATAAGAGCAGGGTGTGAAGCAAAGACTTACATTATCACCATTATTATCTAATATTGTACTAGAAATTCTAGCTTTAGCAATAAAACAAGAAAAAGAAGTAAAAATAAGCACAGGCAACAAAACTATGACTTTTTGCAGATGATATGATGGTTTTCTTAGAGAACCCTAAAGAGTCAACTAAAAAACTACATGAAACCACAATTTCAGCAAAATTGCAAAATATAAAAATAAACCCAACACAAATCATAAGCATTTCTGTGTATTATCAATGAAATCCAATAGGCAAAGCTAAAGAGCAATTCCATTTAAAATAATTTCAGACAGTATAAAATACTTGAGAGTTTACCTAACAAGTAACATGCAGACACTTTATGAACATAATTAAAAAATATTCTTCATACAAATAAAGACAGAACTAAATAACAAGAATTATTAACTGCTCATGGGTAGGCTGAGCCAATATAATAAAAACAATACTACCTAAATTTACTTATTCAGTGCCATACCAGTCAAACTATCAAAGAATCACTTTACATTGGGGTGGCAGGGTGGTGCAGTGAATAGAGCACTGGCCCTGGAGTCAGGAGAACCTGAGTTCAAATCCAGCCTCAGACACTTAACACTTACTAGGCATGTGACCTTGGGCAAGTCACTTAACTCCAAATGCCCTGTCCTCCCCCCCCCCAAAGAAAAAAAAGAATTACTTTACATAGAAAAAATAATAAAATTCATTTGGAGAACCGAAAGGTCAAGAACATCAAGGGAACCAATAGGGAAAAAATAGGAAGGAAGAGGGTTTAGTAGTAACATAGCTCAAACTCGTTACAAAGGCTATGATTATCAAAACAATTTGGTACTGGATAAAAAATAGAGTGGTTGATCAATGGAACAGATTAGTTACATAACACATAGAAGCAAATGAACACAGTAACCTAATATTTGATAAACCCAAAGATTCCAGCTCTTGTGGCAAGAATTCACTATATGGCAAAACCTTCTGGAAAAATCAGAAAATAGTCTGGCAGAAACTGGGCACAAACATCTCACACTGTATGAGTTGACTGGTTGATTGGTATGTCAATATAAACTCAAAATGAGTATATGATTTAATCATAAAGGATGGCATCTCAAGCAAATTAGTGGAGCATGGAGGAAATTACCTGTCAAATCTATGGACAAGGGAAGAGTTCATGATCAAACAAGAGACAGAGAGGTTCATGTAAGGTAAAATGGATTGTCTGAATGATTTAGAATTTTAAGTCTTTTCATAAATAAAACCAATGCAGCTAAAAGGAGAAGAAAAGTAAGAAACTAAGGGAAAAAAATCTTTGCAGTGAGTTTCTCTGATAGTATATATATCATTTCTAAAATGATATATATATATATATATATATATATAAATCATGATATATATCATTTCTAAAACACATAAGGGAAGTGAACTAAATTTTTAAGAATAATAGTCACTCTCCAAGTGATAAATGGTCATGGGACATGAACAGGCAGTTTTCAGAGGAAGAAATCAAAGCTATCAAGTCATATAAAAGTGTCCTAAATCATTAACAATTAGAGAACTGCAAATTAGAACAACTCAGAGATACCTCCATACATCTACCAGATTGACCAAAATGAAAGAAAAGGGAAATGACAAATGCTGGAGGGGATGTGGGAAAACAGGTAACTATGTACTGTTGGTGGAGCTATGAAGTAGTCCAACTATCCTGAAACACAAATATGGTCTTAATACCTAAACCAGAGAGAATCAGAAAAAGAAAACTATACACCAATTTCCCTTACGAATGCTGATGCAAAAATTTTAAATAAAATACTAGCAAGGAGACTGAGCAGCTAGGTGGTACAGTGGATAGACTCCTGGGTTTGGAGTCAGGAAGATCTGAGTTCAAATCCAATTACAAGCTATATGACCCTGGACAGGTCACTTAATGTCTGCCTCATTTCCTCATCTGTAAAGTGGGGACAATAATAGCACCTACCTCACAGGGTTGTTACGTGAGGATCATATGAGATTGAAATTGTAAAGTGATTTCGCACTGTGCCTAGCTTATAGTAAGTACTACAGAAATGCTAGGAATTATTATTGTTGTTGTTGTTGTTGTTGTTGTTATAGCAATATCACAGGGTCATACACGGTGACCAAGATGGATTTATACCAGGAGTGCAGGGCTGATTCAATAGCAGGAAAATTAGCAGCATAATTAACCAGATTAACAACAGAAACAATAGGATTATTTCAACAAATGCAGAAAAAGTTTTTGACAAAATATAATACCCATTCCTGTTTAAAAAAAAAAAAGACAAGAAAGCACAGCAATAAATGGAGCTTTTCTTAAAATAGTAAGTTGTTGTTCAGTTGTTCAGTCACATTCACTTCTTCATGATCCCATGGACCACAGCATGCCAGGCCTTTCTATCCTCCACTATCTCCCAAAGTATATCCAAGCTCATGTTTGTTGCTTCCATGACACTATCTATCCATTTCACCCTCTTCCCTTCTCCTTTTGCCTTCAATCTTTCCCAACATCAAGTTTTTTTCCCCCCAATGAATACCATCTTCTTATTATGTGGTAAATATTTAAGTTTCCAGCTTCGGTATTTGACCTTCTAATGAATAGTCTGAATTATATTTATCTAAAACCAAGAGTAAGCATTATCTATAATGGAGATAAGATAGGTTAAGAAATTAGACAAATCCCACTAAGTCAGTAAGAAGGGACCCTCTTCCCATGAAGCTTTCAATCTAGCTCATACCAATAATTCAATTCAAGAAACATTTACTGTGTTAAGTACCAAGTTCCCAAAGCTTCTAGATCTAAGACCACTTAACCTAACATAAGGCTCAAAAGTAACTACTAGAAAAGAACTCAAGTCAGAGCCTCCTTAGGGACTGAGAAAATAGAGTCACATACAACTAAGTTTAAGTGATGGGCTTCTCATTGGTTTCATACCCAGTTTTATATTTTTTTTAAATCAGATTTCCTTTTTTTCTCTCAGATGATAATGGCCCTCAGGATAGCTATGAAGCAAAATAAACAAGGAAACCACCCTGAAATATGAGCTTTCTACTCGCATCCTACCTTTTTAGTGATGACCAGATGTCTACTTCCAAATTTAGGAGAATCCTGAAACTAGACCTTTTCATTAGTTTTAATAGCTCTCGACAACAGATTTAACCACAAAGCCATCAGATGTTCTGCTGTAGAAGATGTGTTCTATTTCACTTTTATAAACTCAAAAAACCAATTCTAAAAGTTGTAATAGAGGCTTTCAGTACAAAAGTATTGGTTAACATTGAGAGTATAACCAAAATAGACCAGATTCCAAATATAGCTGAATTTAAAACCTTAAACCTTCACCTCCTGGTTAGAATATATAATGTATCTGAACCAGTGCTTAGTGACACATAGTAGGCACTTAATAAATGCTTGTTGACTTGGTTTAACTAATTAGGCTGATAATGAGACCAGAAGTTGTGACAGAAGAGTAAATAGGGACTGGGAGTACTCAGTGTCTGGCACAGGGTCTGAGTAGTAAGTGGGTTATGATTAAATAGCCCTCAGACCAGATGACAAGGCTAAGGTGAAAATTAAGGCAGCGAAAATGGTGTGAGGGGGGCGGCTAGGTGGCGCAGTGAGTAGAGCGTCGGCCCTGGAGTCAGAAGGACCTGAGGTTGGATCTGGCCTCAGACACTTAATGCACACACAAACAAAAACCTAGCCGTGTGACCTTGGGCAAGTTCCTTAACCCCAATTGCCCTCCAAAAAGAAAAAAAGATGGTGTGAGAAAGGGAAGACCCATAAAAATAAGTTCTACTTGAACTGTCAAACACATAACTGGATGTATTGCCCAGTTTTTGTATGATGTTCTCTGCACACAGCAGACAATTATTAAATTATTATTGAATTTCACAGAGATAAAAATATGTGAATTTCATTTCCAACCACCCTGGCAGCCATTTCAGAGATGACGTTATAGCAAAAGGTTCCAGGTGTGGGTAATATCACTATATTCATGGATCTTTCTACTATTTAAACTTCAATTCCAAAAGTTAACTAACCCTTTATACCCTTCCCCAGAGAGGTATTCTCTCCATTGCCTGATTCTAGCTTTTGGATTTAAGAAGATTTTTTTTAATTGAAAAATGTGAATATATTTGTGAAATTCTAACACAGTTCCATTCATTGATTAATGAACTTGAATGGACACATTCCAAGCACAATTCATTAGCTAAATAACTTGATATCAGAACTGAAGTGAAAGGGCAAGGATTATTCATTAATTTGCCAAATGCCATAGATACCAAGTAAGCCTGGTCTGAATGTCCCAGAATTCCTCTTCAGCACTTCTAGGTAAGCAGGAAATTCATGAAAGGTATCTATGGAACCTTTAGAAAACCTTCAGAATAACCGAGAAGTCTGAAAGAGCCATCTCCTCTTTATGGAGGGTGGTGGTAAGGACTGCAGACCTTGAGTATGTTTTCTTCCTCCCCTGTTACAAACATGTGGTTGAGCAAAACAGATTTTTGCACTGGTCACGTCTAAAATAAGTGTCTCCAACTGCACTGTCACCTCTCTGAGTTGGGAAGCTTGTTTCATCATGAGTTTTCAAATATTGTTATTGGCCTTGTGCTGATCAGAGTTTCCAAGTTTTCTTTTAAAAAAATTAAGTTTTAATCAGCAATGATATGCCTTCTTATTGTCCCACCCCAATTCCCATTCTAGGATGTATTTTCAAAAGAAATCACTTTTTTCTAAGTGATAACAAATCATGAAGGTATAAAGGCTTCAAATTATATAATTTAACATTCTTTGCCAAAGATTTCATAATCAACACAGACATGTGATAGGATGTATATCTTCATCAAGAATGTTTGAATAAACACTTAGTCTTGTAAAGGGTGTCACCAAAAAAAAAAAAAAGATTCCCTAAGGCATTCCCCCTTCACTTAATCATGAACACTAATCATCAGTTCTATTTACTGCTAAGAATAACAAGTAAATATTGTAGTTAGATACCCACTAAGAATGTTAGATTGGAGCCAGAGGTCCCAGGTTCTGGCATAGGTTCTGCCATTTAAACCTTGTATGACCTTGGACAAGCAGTTTTCTGGGTCTCAGTTTAAGTTACACTGTATGGCTTTGAAGGTACATTCTAGCTTTTAATCTATGTATGATCTTTGATTGGAATTCTTTAATAATTATAGTAAAAAATGAAACCTGTTTGCAGAATTTTAGAGGTAAAAGGAGTTTAGAATTATCTCATTTTATGGACGAGGAAATAGATTTGCCTGAGGACATACAGATCCAGGGACAGTGCCAGGATTGACAGTTCTGTCTCCTTCAGCATACTGAACTAGGTGGCAGAGGAGATGGCTTTACAGTTAGCTTTACAGCCAGGAAGACTTACTAGACATATGATCATGAACAAGTCATTTACTCTCTCTTTGCCTGAGTCTTCATTTGTAAAATGAGCACCTACCTCACAAGGTCATTGTGACAATCAACCTTTAAGTCATATGAATGCTAGCTATCATTATTATCTATGCTATAGGAGTCTACAATGCCTCTAGAATTCTGGAGCTAAGAAATTTCTTGGATTTAAGCTATTTCTGGCTATACTCTATGAAGCATCTTTTTCTACTTCCTTACAATACATACTTCCCTGATTCCCCCACCCCCATTTCTCAAACTTTTAAAAGCTGGGGTCAAATTCTGCTTCTGAGCCAAAACTTTGGCTCTCAATCTTTGCCTACCTCATTGACAACCTTCTCAAAATAGTACTGCTAAAAGATTCCAAAATTTAATGCTTCCATCAGCTTTTAAAAACGAGTATGTTCGTAAACTACAAACATCCTCACAGGCTGAGGTGCCAGATACTATAAGTGTTTAGTTCATAAAGTGAAAGGAAGCTTAGGGTGCACAGAATCCAGCTCCTAGGGCCCTAGTCTAAGAATACAGTACAGAAAATAGCAGGACACAGGAAAAATGTTCCTCACTTGACTAGTTTCTTTCTGAATTTCACACTATTCATTTCCTCTTTGGTTCCCATGGTTTCCTTGTATTTGTTTTCAAGCCCTTTGTTATTTCTTTGCCCTCTTCCTTTGTCTGTTCTATAGTGTGGAGCTATGGAATAGACTAGAAGTATAGTGTGAGATAAAAACATGTAGGTTTGGAGCTAGAGTTCGGCCTAGCTTAATAATTCCCATGCCCACAGGAAGCCATTTCTATAAGATGAAGAACCTTGGGAAATTCCAAGCACTAGAGTCATGAGATCAACATTTTCCATAGAATGCTTGCTAGGCCCTACAAGTTAGAAGCTGTCAAAATTTAGATAGGGCTAGTCAGACAGGTAGTACCTTATCTATAAAATACAATCTCCCGATTTAAAAAAAAATAAAATTTGTATTGATGACTTTTGTGTTTATATCACACCTATTTTTCCCACTGTCTCTCTCCTCTAAACCCTTCCCAAGGAGCCATTCCTTAGAATAAAGAATAAAAAAAGAGAGGAAGAAAGAAAAAAGGTCAACAAAGCTAATCAACATAATAAAAAAAAAGTCTGATATGAAAGGCAATGCTCTGTATCTATGACTCAGCTTCTGCAAAGAAGGGGGTTCTTCTCTTCCCTAACTTCCTTCAAGTCCCAACTAAAAGTCTGCCTTCTTCAAGAAGCCTTCTCATTCCTCTTAAGTGCTGATGTCTTCTCTCTGAGGTTGTGTCCAATTTCTCTCCTAATGTATCTTGTTCATACATAGTTGTTTTCGGGTTTTTCCCCCACTAGAATGGCAGTTCTATGAGAAAGGGGGCTGTTTTGTCCCACTTTGTATCCCTAGTCCATAGCCCTATGCTTGGCACACTGTGGGGGCATCATAAATGCTGCCCGCCTGCTTGCCTGACAACTCTCTTCTTCGAGGTAAAGCCTGGTCATTACAATCTCACAGTATCCAGTTTTGATTGTTTTGTGGTGTTTTTTTCCACTTACATGGTTGTAGTCATACTGTTCTCTAGTTTCCTTTGGCCCCTGCTCAATAGTAGTAGAGGTAGCTTGACCGGCTGAAGGCTTACTACCGGCCAGGCACTGTACTGAGTAACAGAAATAAAATAATGGCCAACATTTATACAGCAATCTAAGGTTTGTGTATATTACTGCATTTGCTAATACAAAGACAACGAACAACAGTTCCTGCCCTCACAAAGCTTATATTCTACTTTCATTTTGCTGTGGCAATGACAGAGTCCATGTAGCATTTGATGGTCTTGTATGTAGGAGCCATCAACTCCAAAATCCAGTTATCTTTGTGTTAACTAGTAGTTGGCATGGTTGCAAAGATGGCAAAGACCACCACAGGTAAAACAGAAAAATATGTATGGATTTCTGCATTAATTCTGACCATTTGATAAAGTAGACAACTTTAAGTTCCAGGAAAGTCAGTCAGATGTTATTAACAGTTAAAAAGCATTTATTAAATGCCTACTGTGTGCCAGGCACTGTTCTAAGTAATGGGTAGTCCTTAACCTCAGAGGGTTTACCTTCTAACAGGGGAGACAACAAGTAAATATGTACATATAAAATACAGACAGAATAAATAGGAAATAGTTGAGAAAGGCTTCCTGTAGAAGGCAGGATTTTAGCCGGGACTTAAAGAAAGCCAGAAAGTAGAAATGAGGAGGGAGAACATTCCAAAAATGGAGGACAGCCAGAGAAAATGCCTGCAGCCAAGCGATGGCAAGGAGGCTGGCGTCACTGGACTAAAGAGTTTGTGGCAGGGAGTAAAGTACATGTAAAAAGACCAAAAAGAGAAAGAGAAGGGGGACTGGGTTGTAAATCCAAACAGAAGATTTTGTATTTGATCCTTGAGATGAAAGGAAGCCAGTGAAGTTTATTATTGGGTTTATGCTTTAGGAAACTACTTTGGCAACTAAACAGAGGATGAGTGAACTAGAGAGTCATGGCAGGCAGACCCACTAAGTGTGTGAAGAGAGAGCGATTGCACCAGAGTGGTGGCCGGCTCAGAGCAGAGAAGGGGGTCTATGAGAGAGACATTGCAAAGCCTAAATTGACACGTCTTGGCAATAGAGTGAATACAGGAGGTAAGAGATAGTAAGGAGCTAAGAATGACACTGAGGTTGTAAGCCTCGGGGACTGGGAGAATGGCGGTACCATCAATAGAAAGAGGAGAAAAAGTGGAAGTACCTACTACAGATGGCCTTCTCAAGCCACAAAGGTCAGAACAAATATGTGATGGGGGATGGAAGGATCAAGTAAGAGTTGTTTTTTTTTTTTTAAAGCAATTGGGGTTAAATAACTTGCTCAAGGTTACATGGCTAGTCATTGTTTATGCGTGGGTGCTCATTTTCTGAGGCCAGATCTGATCTCAGGTCATCCCAACTCCAAGGCCAGCGCTCTTACTCACTGTGCCACCTAGCCACCCCTAGTAAGAGTTTTTTTGAGGACGGGACAAACATAGGTATGTTTCTGCTGTGGGAAGGAGCCAACAGACAGGGAAAGGTTGAAGAAAAGTAAGAGCAGAGTTGACAAGAGGGAACAATCTATTGGAGGAGATGAGATGGAATGACAGTGCTTGTGCAGGAAGAGGGGTTTGCCTTAGGAAGGGAAAATGCTTTCAACTCTTACAGTGGAGTCACGCTGGCCTTAAATGGAAAAGGCAAAGGCAAAAATTAAAATGGCAAGGAATTAGAAACTAAGGAAGTGCATATCAGCTGGGGAATGACTGAGCAAATGATGGCATCTGACTGTAATGTAACACTGATGTGCTGTAACCAAGGACAAAGGGGATGGTTTTAGAGAAACCTGGAAAGGCCTATACTGACTCATCAAGAGTGAAATGAGCAGAACCAGGAGAACAATTATATTAAAACCACAAAACTGTCAAAAGGAACAACTCTAGGGGACGGCTAGGTGGCGCAGTGAGTAGAGCGCCGGCCCTGGAGTCAGAAGGACCTGAGTTCAGATCCGGCCTCAGATACTTAACACACAAACCAAAAAAAAAAACCTAGCTGTGTGACCTTGGGCAAGTTACTTAACCCCAATTGCCCTCCAAAAAAAAGAAAAAAAAAGCCTGTTCTCAGGCTTCTAAAGCATTCTTGGGGTGGCTAGGTGGCGCAGTGAGTAAGAGTGCCGGCCTTGGAGTTGGGATGACCCGAGATCGAAACCGGCCTCAGAAAATGAGCACCCACACATAAATAATGACTAGCCGTGTAACCTTGAGCAAGTTACTTGACCCCAATTGCTTTAAAAAAAAAAAAAAAAAAGGAACAATTCTGAAAGAGGTAAGAGCTCTGATTAATGACCAGCCGTGATTCCAGGGGACTGATGATAACACTACCACTTCCTAACAGAGGTGAAGGATGAAACACGAAGAACAGGATGTGCATTTCTGGATGTGGCCAGGGTAGAACTTTGTTTTGTTCGATTATGCGCATGCTGTTATAAAAGGTTTTGGGGCCTTTTCTTTTCTTTTTTAACTTTCACTAGAGGCAGGGGGTGGACAGGAGAGAAAATAAATGCTTATTAATCTAAAAATATTAATTTTTTAAAATTAAAAGAAGAATCTATAGATTTCTATAGTTCAAACTGGACCCAAGTTTGATTCCATGGAAAAATCTACTGCTGGGTCAGCTTTGGGCTTACATTTCTCAGTATGTTCTATATTTTTAAGATGTCTATGGCTTGGATGGGGAAAAGAGGGACTGGGGAATGGGAAGAAGAATAGAATGAAAACCTCTGGAAAATCAGAAACAAATGAATTTGCAAGAGACAAACTGGAGACCTGGAAAACTTTTGTTTTAATGAAAGTCAGCTGGGGGGGAAAATAACAATAAACCTAGAACAACTCAACAAATAGATTTTTTTCTTTATGTGTGAAGGAGGTATAGTTGGGGAAAAATACATAAAAGCTACAAGGAAAAAAACTAGGATGTCCACCTACTAAATGAGGTCCCAAGTACACATAAAACCCACAATCTGCCCATTTTGTAGAATTTCATGACAGCAAGACAGATTTTGGTCATTTTAGAGAATTAAGAGGTGAGGAAGTAACAGAAATGGTAGGGTTTATTACCACCACCACAGCAGTCCAAAGCAAGAGTTTTTGAAGCTTCATCTTGAAAATCAATTAGAGCAATGAGGTAATTTCCATTCAATGCCATTTTCTTTAAAAAAAAAAAAAAAAGGTCAGTAACATTACTCTCAGAATGGATCCCAAGGCAGGGAAAAGCAGCCACCAAGACAGTCAACTGCATAGAAGTACATGGGACATTTTAGAAAGTAACTTTTTATAAATACATATTATTACACTAAGGAATTCTGCTCACCATGAAATATTTATTTTAGGATAAATCCGTCTCATGTATTACAGTGAAACCCCAAAGCCTCCAATGCACAATAAATGTCATTTATTAAGAGCCTACTATGTGCCAAGCACTGTGCCAAGCACTTTACAAATATCACCTCCTCTGATCCTCACAACAGCTCAGTGAGAGGGGTAATACGATGACCTCCATGTACAGGGGAGGAAACTGAGGCAGACAGAAGTTAAGCAATTTGCTCAGGGTCACACAGCTAGTGAGTTTCTGAGGCCACATTTGAACTCAGGCTTTAAACTATTATTTTAAAGATATACTTTAAAAAAGCTTGTTAGTTGAATGATTGAGTCCTTCCAGAAATCTGTTCATCCTCTGCCAAAGTGAGCCCTGCTTGGGTGTGAGAAAAAGAACTTAATAGGAAAGGGGGGGAAATGGTAGGTTTTTACTCTTCTTGGCCCTCAAGGTATTATTTCACTGAAGAACTGTGATCATTTTATATAAGACATTATTTTATACATCCTTACAACAGCCTCATGAGGTTGGTAAGCATACATTCTCACAAATACATACAGGACAGAGCACTTTAAGGTGGACAGTTAGCTGGCGCCTTAGACCTTTGTAATGAAGGACAGCTTTGCAACGGAACCAGACAGTTCCAGGGTTGCTGGGCTAAGAGAGGAAGTGAATTCCAGAGCCCAGAGTCCTGTTCCCACACATTCCAAATAACGCCTGCACTTCCTGTGCTGTCATCTAGTGGGGTAAAGGAAAAGTGAATGTTCCCCAAGTGCGCATGTCCACACCACAATGGGGTGGTAGGTGTGGGAGTGAGCAGCACGAGGTGTGCTAAGTACATAATAAATCACCACGAGCCACCACTACACGCCAGGATCTTTCTCCCCCTGCCCTCCTCAGTCAAGAGTAAGTATGGTAATGGCTTAACATAAAAACAGTCACACAGATGAAGGGTGTGTCGAGAGAGACAGAGAAAAAACAAGTGACAAGGTAAGGCTGAATTACAGATCTCTGAAAACAAGGTGCTCCAATGATATCTTAATCAAACTGTGAGAGCAGAGCTCAAGTGGTCCAGAATGGCTTTTGAATACCTCCCTGGACATGCTTTTTTTCTAAAAAAGTTCTTCTTACTTTCCGCCTCTGGCTCCAATGTGTATTTTGAATGATATATGTATTTAGTTCTGAATCATCACCGTTTGATGCTTCAGGCAATAGTGACCCCTCTGGTTTTACTGCCAAGGAGAGGTGGAGGAGGAAGGAAAAAGAAGGCTGATGTTGCTGGACCGTTCAGATTGCTCTCCGAGACAGAGTCCCCTGAACCATCACCGAGCTGCCTGCTGAGTTCAATGGTGAGTGCCATGAGAGCCCTGACTCACCATCCAGTCATAGGGGCTGTCCCAGAAGAAGGTAAACATTCTCAGCATCACTTAATAATGATGTTTTTAAAAAATCTGACAACACAACGTATGACAACCTTGACAGCCTTTCCCTAGGGAGTGCAGCACCAAGCTTTTTACCTCAAATAACTAATTCTGACCTTCTGGTCCTGATGTCAAACACCATTTGAGGCAGTGTTCCCAAGCTGCTAAAAGTCAACATTTACCTGGTGAGTGACTTGCTATTTTCCCCACAGTGTATCTGGTACCATGAATAACAGGGCACCATAACTACTGGCAACCATGTACAGGAATAAAAAACTCTGGACATTTCAGGGAAAAGTGAAGGAAGATCCAGGCGACAAATATTTGTAACAACGTGAGGGGTGTTCCCAAGGCCTGTGTCCTTGCTGTCCTAGTCATTCTGTGACCTCTGAATTCCTTCTCCATCTATCATTCCCTTCATTGGCCACATTCTTCTCACTTCCCTAGGCTGACCTCTTGATGAACTAGTTTGAACACGGCAAACCAGTTCAGCTCTAAGGCATCCTCTTCTCTTGAAGCCCTAGTCATCTCACCCTATCCCTGAGCATGCCTTGCCAAACCCCAACCCTGCAGGACCCCCAAGAATGGAGAATGGAAGCTCTTTGAGGGCAGAAACCCTGTTTTTGCATAATAACCACTTAATGCTTTCACTCTTATCATGTGCTACTGAGCAGAGCTAGAGAAAACCCCCAAACCATGCTGATTGGGTCTGCTACAGATTTATATGTGATCTTACCTGGACCTTCACTGCCTTGCAGCAGTCCTTTATGCCACCCTAAGGGTCACTAGCACACTCACCACAGGGGTTATTCCAAAGTTTACCATCCCTCCTCATATATGGCCCTTTGACTGAGTCTAGACTTCATAGAACAAATCCTTTCATGGAGGCTGCAGGCTCCCCACCCCTGCACCAACCATTCTACTGAGGAGCTCGCCTCACATTTCTTCTTTTTTTCCTGCTTTTTTTGAGGGGGAGGGCAATTGGGGTTAAGTGACTTGCCCAAGTTCACACAGTTTTTGTGTTAAGTGTCTGAGGCTGGATTTGAACTCAGGTCCTCCTGACTCAAGGGCCGGTGCTTTGTTCACTGTGCCACGCAGTCGCCTCTCTCACCTCACATTTCAATGAAAAAATTAGGTAATTTGCCAAGAGCTCCCTCTTCTCCTAGTGTCATCCTCCTCCTCTTCCTCCTCCCATGAAGGCAGACTTCTTTCCTCACTATCTCATCCCTCTCAGCTGTTACAAGGGAAAAAATGGCCCTTCTCCTTGTCACTGGACACACCCTTAATCCCATGCCAACAGACTGCCCTTCCCAATCCCCACTCTTGCTCTGATCTGTCTACTGGCTTATTCCCTGCTGCCTACAAATACTTCCATATCTCCCCTAGCCTTTAAGGAAAGTTCCTTCTTTGATCCAACTCTCCCCCTGCTGGCTCTCATCTCATATCTCTTCTTGGCTAAATGCCTTGAGAAAGTCATTTAGACTACCAGGGGACCCTGGTCCCTCTTCCTCTCTTCTCATTTACTCCTAAATCCTTTGCAATCTAGCTTCCAACTCCCTCACTCAATTGAAACATCCCTCTTCAGAATTACTGATGAATTCTTAATTGCCAAATCGAATGCCTTTTCCCTTTGTCATCATCCTTCTTTACCTCCCTGAAGCCTGACATGATGCTAATCACCATCTCCTTCTGGATGCCCTTCACTTTAGCAGCTGAAGGGAATTTCCTAAAAAGCAGGTCAGACCAGGTCACCTCCTGTTTGGCAAACTCCAGAGGCTCCCTATTACCCCCAGGATCAAATATCAAATCATCTGTCTGGTCTTTAAAGCCCTTGGGGATCTGGCCCCTTCCTGCTTTTCCGTCTTCTTCTACTCTGTGCCCCACCACCCACTCTTAAGCCCCAGCCATGCAGGGCTACTTGCTGATGCTCCCACAGGCCATCTCTGCACTACACCTGTCTCTGTACCCCTGCACACCTGGCTGCCTGACCTGACCTACTCTCCCTCCTCACCTCCACCTCTCATTTTGCCTGGCTTCCTTTGAGACTTAGCTCAAATCCTGCTTTTTGCCAGAGACCCTCACCCCACCCCCTGAGATGTCCTTCTATCTGCTCTTTGTACATTTTACATGTCAGGGTTATTCAGGTGCTGTCTTCTCCCCGAGAATGGAAGCTCTTTGAGGGCAGAAACCCTGTTTTTGCATAATAACCACTTAATGCCTGTCACTAGTTTATCTCCTCATTTAGTTGTTAGAGTCTTCCTGAACCATGGGGTTTCTAGATTGCTTCTGATATAAACTCAGACTGTGTAGCAGATAAATGACACCCTCAAAAGTGAGGCTTTCCACATTCAGCTGAAAGTCATTAAGGGTAAAACAATCAATCTGCTGCCTGTTATGATCTGGGCACTTTAAAATTCTCTACTGCAGTAAAATTACACTCCATAGATGCCACATAAAACAAGTGGCTATCCTTAACTAGCTCCGGCTGTTGGAGCAGAAGGCGTGCCTGTGGCAGTGACAACAGATTTAAAATGAGGAGGGCCGTGAGAGACCTGTATCATTCCACAAAGACCTCCAGAGACCCTGCTTTTCTGAAATGAAGGATTCCTTCCTCTTCACTGGCACAGTGTTTTAAAAGAAAGATTTCAAAGGTGGCTGGAAGTATTTTTAACAAGAGTAAAAAGGTTGCTTTTTACTCAGTGAATAAGAATGAAGAAGGGAAATGGCTTAAAACACAATTTTAAGGAGCCAAAGTTACAGAGGACTTACTTTTGCAAAGAGAAATATAGAATTAGTTCCTTGGTTTGTTAGTGGTGGACAATGGGTAGACTATATATTCTTCAGAGAACCTGGATATGAATTTCATGAGTAATCAGGACACAAACTGTCACTGTGGACATATGTGACTGCACATGAGTGACCTAAAGAAATAATAGAACAACCAACAGCAACATGCCCAAGGACGAGAGAGGACGGGAAGAAAAGAGTGAAGAATACCACCAATGTTCAGCTGTTCAGGACACGTTACCTATTACTCAATCAACAAGCATTCACTAATTGCTTACTATAGCACTATAGCAGGCACTGGAGATATAAATAAAAAGCAAAGCCAGGCTCTGGCCTGCCCTTAGGTTAGGCTCAAATGGGGGAGACAGGATATACAGGTAGGAGCAGACAAGATAAACACAGAATAGATGGAAAACAGCCTTGGAAGGGCGGGCAGCAGCAGCTAGGGGGCCCAGGAAAGTGCTCCTGCAGGAGGTGGTGATGGGGCGGAGTCTTATAGGAAGCCTGGGATTCTAAGAGTCAGTGTTAAGGTGCTTGATGTAAGTCTGGAAGACAGAAACATAATGGTTCCTGCCTTTCTCATAGTATGCTGCCTAGAAAGAATTACCTTGAGGGTAGTATTCTTTATTTGAAGAATTATCTGTATGAATTTCTGTTTTAAATCTAGTGACTGATCATAATAGTGATCGATCATCACGAGCTGCTGACTGGACATGCCCCAAACAGAACTCCTTCCAAATGTCCTCATCATGTCCCAGTCACCCAGGCTCACAACCTTGGAGCCCTCCCATTTCTCCCCTGACCCAGCACGCTGCTCTCCACCTTCATGTCCTGCAATTGCCCAAGAATCCTCCTTTCTCCTCAAGCCAACCCCTACTTTTTACCTCCAACTCTCAGAACCAGAATGAAATGAACATAGCAGTTTCTGAGAAGGTCCACAGCAATGAATTTCCCCAAGGCTCCTACCCAATAACTTCTCAGGCCACCTCTTCCCTCTAAGTGCTGTTTTCCCCTATTAGAATAGAAGCTACGGGGGCTGCTAGGTGGCGCAGTGAATAGAGCATTGGCCCTGGAGTCAGGAGAACCTGAGTTCAAATCTGGCCTCAGACACCTGACACACTTACTAGGCATGTGACTTTGGGCAAGTCACTTAACCCCAACTGCCCTCCAAAAAAAAGAAGAAGAATGTAAGCTCCTTGAGAGCAGAGATAGTCTTCCTTTTTGAATGTGTATTCCCAACAGCTAGTACAGAGCCTTGTGTAATGATGAATGCTTCATAAGTGCTTCTCCTCATTCATTCATCCTCCAGACATTACTTTCTTTTACTCCATAAATCCAACAGGTTGTCAAACTGACCTCCACAACAGCTCTAACACCAGGTGCCCTTCTCCGCACACATATGTGTACTATGCTGGTACAGACTTTCTCACCTCTCCCTTGGATTACTATAACCACTACTCCTTCTAAGTAGTCTCCCTGCCTCTAATCTCTCCTCTCTCAACATATCCTGTACTTACCTGCCACATAATCTTCCGAAATACAGGACTGACTATATTACCCTCTTGCTCAATAAACTCCAACCGTTCCACACCACTAGGACACATAAACACACATGCAAAAACATCACACAGAGACACACATATCCTTGGGCAGCAGCACAGCATCATGTATCAGGTTCAGAGTCTGGACAATTTGGTTTTAAGTCCCATTTCTAATATATAATGTCTGTGTGACCCTAGGCAAATCACTAAAACAGTCATGGTTCTTAAATAACTCTCTACAATTGCAAATCACAGAAAAGCTGCATTGGTCTATACAGATAAAATCATAGGTCCAGACCCTAACATGCCACCCCCATATCTAAAATGCAAGCACATATAATATGCACATATATGAATATGGATATGTGTGCACATGCATGTATGTGTGGTGTGTGGGTAAGAGGAACTGCCGATCATTTTGATGGTTCCTCAATAAACCTGACTGATATTACAGGGCAGTAGAGACATCTGAGGGGCAACTCCCCATTTATTATGGGATTGATGTTAGCTTCTGAGGACACAAAGAACTCAAGCTGACTTCAATGCAGCCCAAGAAGAAAGATTAAGAGGAACCAGCCTCCTCTTATGTGGTCTAAGCAAGCTATGAAACAGCCCATAAGTTCTTTGAGAAGACTTTGAGAAGACAGGTATCACTGCTTAGCAAACCTGAACTCTTAGAACCAAAGGAACTTTGCCCATATGTAGCTTCCACCCCAAGGGGCAGTAAGTGGTAACTAGCAGCAGAAGGGCAAGGCAAAAGCAGACACACACTTGCACTCTGCCCAAGAGGAAAATTCATGAGTCCCAACTCCCATGCAAAGAGTCCGATTCTGAATTCCCTGAAGAGCATAATATCTAAATCATAGAGAAACAGAGAGAGAGAGAGAGAGAGAGAGAGAGAGAGAGAGAGAGAGAGAAATGGAGTACATAGTTTCTTTGTAGTGTCCTACTTGGAGAAAGTGAAATCCAATTTATTTGCAAGTCATGACATCACTGGACAAACCACTCCCTTTCTCTTTCCCTCCCTGCCTGCTTCCCTCCCTTCTTCTTTCTCTCCTTCCCTTCTCTCCCTCTGTCCACATAGGGAATCACACTTTTACCTGTGGGTGCTCTGCCCAAAGAAATATAAATTTTGATCACTGAAACCTTGTAAAATATCTCAGGGTATATGGGCTAGCTTTCTTTTTTAAGGACCACACCTTAAACCCAGATCACCCTGGTTCTCATTGACTGGCAAGCAATAGGTCCCAGCCCAAAACTCACTTGGTCATTGTTTGGGCTCTGATATCTCAAAGTGAGTGTAAATAGCAATTGTTTCTGTTTTGGCCAGAAACTTGAGGGTCTTCCCCTCCCAGATTGAGGGTTTGGGGTTTTTTTGACTAGATAAAAAAGGCCATTCTTTGCCTGGTTTCTAATAGAGCCTTAATCACTAAATGGGCATTGTCTTAGTCAAACTGAAACCTAGTAAAGACCTCAGCTGAAAAAGGCCAAGGGCTCCCATTGCATTGGGGCCATCTCCAGTCTTCCTGATCCATACCTTACTACTGGACCCACGTGGTTCTGGAGGAGAGAGTGAGGCTGGTGACTCTGCACAGCCCAGCATCACAAATTCAATTCACTTGCAAGTCATGATATCACCTTTGTGATGTCATGATACTCTTAGAGAGTAAAGGACAAACAACATTGACTTCATTGACTTCATCAGATAGTAGGGATCCAAGGAAACAAGATTACTTGTTCAGGAAACCTTATTCATCTTATGAGTGAATCTAAAGCCTCCACAAAGGAACTATAGGGGGAAAGGGATTCACCAGAATGTCAAAAGGTTGCCCTGATAGCAATCCCAAGTTTAGCTCCTTTCTGTAGATATATGGAAGACCTGATAGCTTTACATATTTAATTTTTTTAAAAGTCTCTTTCTGGAATCCTACGGACCTTTTATATCTTATTATCACCTTCTGAGAGGTGAAATTACTGGCTATCGTGTACCTGACATACATTTGGAAACAACCTTGAACAGGAGGAGGTGAGGACCCTATTACCCATATCTGAAGAACGCTAGACATGAGCAATCATGAACATACTAGGAGTTTTTTCTAGAACCTTCAGGTAGAGGCAAAGAGCAAAATTAAGCCTTTGGGGAGTTAAGACTCAGCACTGAAGCTGGATGGTGTGAACTTAGACTCTATGAGGGGCTCTGGGTAGATGGCAGTCCATATATTAACATATAACATTAACATATACACACTATTTTAGTTTGGTGTTCATTCAACATTTATTAAGCAGCTATGTCAAAGAATCATACAAGGTGCTGGAGGAAGAGTCAAAGTTAAAGAGGACCGCACTTTGAAAATGCTTAATGCTTTTTCACTCATTCTCATAAGGTATTGGTCCTCATTCTCAGGGGTCTTCCAAAATCAAGTAGTATGCACACACAGAGCAGTGCATGCTATGTTCCCAAGGGGAGAGGAAGGACCTCAGTACCCGGGGAGATCCAGAAAGGCTTCATGGTAGACGCTGCTTCTGAGCTGCTCAGGCAAAAGGACCTGTCTGCTTGCATAGCCCCCCACAGAGGAAGCCTTTGAGGACAATCTCGCATCACTGGAACACCAGCTCCAAAAGCTGCTGTGCAAGTGTGGAGGTCCAAGTCTACAAATGGGGGCTGTAGCTACAGGAAGGCTTCTCTTCTACAGAAATGAATGAGTGCAGTGACATATACTGGGTTCAAAACAAAGGGAATAACAGGCTTTAAGTCAAAACAAATGCAAATTCCTCAAACGGTTTAGGAGGTTTAACACAATCTGCTGCTAACCCAATTCAGACTGCCTATGAAGGAGGGACATCTGCAGCCTGGTAGAGATGAAGCCAGAGGGACATCCCTACCTCCCTCTGAGAAACACTGCACTGGGGGATGGCAGAACTTCTGAAGCTCCAGAAAAGCAATGCAGCTCTAGAATCTAACACCCAATGAAAAACAAATCCTTCCATATTCAGTTTAGAGCATCATCCAATATCCCACAAGTAAAATGAGCACCAAGAAGGAAAAGAAAGTAGATTTGCACTTGAACCTCAGGCCATCCATCCCCTAATATGGCACAAAACCTTTGTATCTGGCCTCTGGTTGCTGGGTTGCTGAGGCTGACTCCCGGTTTCTTCCAGTATTCTATTTCTCAAACTTCTCAAACTTCAATAGTTATCTTGGGAAAGGAGTTTAAATTTTTTTTTCTTCTATAAATTCTTACATTGCTGAACTCACTCCACATTTCCTGCCCTCCCCACAAAATCTACAAACAAACCAACCCACCTACCATACCAGCAGCCCTAATTCCAATGCACTTGTGGGGGGGGGAGAAAAGTGATTCAGAAAGGAAACAGATTTCAATTCTAACTTTTCAAACATAGGACTAACAGAAAAAAAAGACTGATTTTACTAACTGTACAAGAGAAAATCGTGACTTGTTAACTTAGAATGACTCCTAAGAAGAGAACTGGATCTTAGCTTTAACCCCAAATTTAGGGGACTAGGGATGAAACAGTAGCTATCCACTTAATACACACCTCCTGGAGCAGCTGCTTCCATCTGTCCTGCTTCCCTCCTTCCTTTAAAAGCCACCCCTATTTGTGAATAGATCCAGCTACATGTGCTCTAATTGAAAAGGAGGCACATTTTCCAGGCCACATTTAAGGAAATAGCACAAACACTCACTTCAATAGTTTCACAAACAGATGTTAATCTTGCTAAAATACATTTGAATAATCTTATTTGTTTTCTTACATATCATTCCCTTACAAGGCTTCTCTCCATTAGTTAAAAGTGGCAGAAAACAATTTAAATTTCTTCTTTGGCTCTTTTATTCCTAAGAGGAAGACAATTGGAGAAGAAAGGGAAGCAGCTTTTCTATAAGCTGTAATTCTCAGAGGATGATCAGTGTAAAAACCAATACATAAGCTAAACATAAAGCATCACTTGCTTTCTGTTTTTAACTCTACATATTAACCATCAACAAAATAACTATCTCAAGAGCACACATACAGGACTGTCTTCTAACTGTGGGTGTGAAATTACTACTCCCCTTGATCAATGGCAATCCTGGCTCTTGCTCTAATTCTGACTGCAACTACCATTTCAATTAAGGAAGAAAATTAAGTATGAATTTCATCACCTTTCTAAGAAATATGTTAATAGTTTGCAGGAATTGAGACACAAGATACCATCTCCATCCCTGACAGATCATCTCCTTCATACCTTCCCAAAAGCAGATTAATTAGATTTGAGAGACTTATCTGAGGGTGTCAAATCTGGCCCACCAGGCCAAATGCTCTGGGAACCAAAGTAGAGAACAGAGGTTGATGGCTATCTGGCACCTTTTCTACTGTAAAAGCTTCTGGGATAATAAGCTGGAATACCTCCTTCCCTCCCTCCCACCCCCCAAAAAAGGGAAATGTGAATAATTCAAATGCTCATTCTCTTCTAGCATAAACTTGTACACAGTACTGGGTAAATTTCTTTAGCTCTTCCTATTTTAGCTCTCTCCCCTATAAAGAGGACACAAGAATACTAAATTATCAGGTGAAATTCTTATGTCTTTCTTGCAAATCCCTCCCATGACTACAAATGGCTTAAATGAACATTTCAGTGACTGTCTACACATCAAGGCTTTAAACTAAGGGGACAGAAAAAGAAAGAACTAACTCGGAAGAAAAGAGGTAAATAGGGTGAGAGAAGGTGAACAGAGCTTATCAGCCAAAAAGCACTTATAAAATATCTACCATAGGACAGGAACTAGTCAACAAGTATTCAGTAAGAGATTACTATGTGCTAGGCACTCAGCTCTAAGCACCGGAGATATAAGGAAAAGCAAAAACACTCTCACAGCCTAACAGGAAGACAACATGAACTTAACAGTATACAAACCATATATACAAGATAAACTGGAAATAACGAACCAAGAGAAGGCACTAGCATTTAGAGGGATCAGGAAAGGCCTTGCACAGGTAGAATTTTAGATGGGATTTGAAGGAAGTTGGGGAAGTCAGAAGGCAGAGGCAAGGACATAGAATTTCAGGAGTGGGGGCCAGCCAGAGAAAATGTCCAGACTCTGGAGATGCCGTGTTTTGTTCAAGAAACAGCCAGGAGGCCCCTGTCCCAGGATCAAAGAGTACGTGGTAGGAGGACAGAGGAATAAGATGTCAGAAGACTGGAAAGGTAGGCGATGGGCTATGAAGGGCTTTGAAAGCCAAACAGAGGACTTTATATT
Source organism: Gymnobelideus leadbeateri (assembly GCA_011680675.1). NCBI lineage: Eukaryota > Metazoa > Chordata > Mammalia > Diprotodontia > Petauridae > Gymnobelideus > Gymnobelideus leadbeateri. The sequence continues at coordinate 433,121 of WOXC01009681.1, read as the reverse complement.
TGATCCTGGAGGTGACCGGGAGTCATGGGAGTTTCCTGAACAGGAGATGATATACTCAGACCTACACTATAAGAAGATTAAGCCAACAGCTGAATGAAAGATGGGCTAGGCTGGGGAAGAGACCCACCGACAGGCTATTGCACTGTCCAGGTATGAATGGATGAGGGCCTGCACTAGAGGAGTGCTAACATTAGAGCAGAGATCGGGGTTTATACAAAGGATGCTACACAGGTAAAATCAACAGGATCTGGGAAGAGACTGGATCTGGAGGGTGAGAGAGAGTGAGGAATCAAGGATGATACGTACCTAGGCAGTAAGCCAGGTAACTGGGAGGATGGTAGTGGCTCAACAGTAACAAGAAAGAGAAAGGATTTACAGGGAAAGATGACAAACTCAGTTTTGAAGATACCAAGTTTAGATGTCTACAGGACATCTAGTTTGAGATGTCCAATAGGCAAGATATCCAAAAGTCAAGAGGTTGGGAGACAGATAAGGGCTGGATAAGGAGATCTAAGAATTATCTGTATAGCAATAGTAATTGAATCCATGGGCACTGATGGGATTAACAAGTGAAATATAATATAGAGGGAGAATGGCAAAGGGCTTATAACAGAGCCCTGGAGGATACCCACAGTTGGAGGGTGTGACCCAATGAAGATCCAGTAAAAAAAGACTGGGAAAGATTGGTCAGCCAGGGAGAAGGAAAACCAGGCATGAGTAGCGTTATCAAAACCTAGAAAGAAAAGGGTACCAAGGAGAAGCGAGTAATTGATGGCGTCAAAGGCTGCAGAGAGGTCAAGAAGGATGAGGAAGGTCATTGGATTTGGCAAGAAGAAATCACTGGTAATTGTCAGTTGAATAAAGAGGTCAGATGCCAGGCTGTAGCGAATTAAGAAGAGAGAGGAAAGGAAGTGGAGACATGGATTACAGAGGGCCTTCTCCAGGATTTTAGCCAAAAAAGGAAGAAGAGATATGAGCCAATAGCTAGTGGGGTCAAGTGGGCCTGGACATGTTTGTAGGCAGGAGGGAAGCAGTCAGTGGATAAAGAGTGACTGAAGATTATTAGTTAGAGTGGGGATAATTCGAGGTAACAATCTGCTGGAGAAACCAGCAGAGAATGGGATCACATAGGAGTCTGCATTTGATTCCAGAGGTAATGGGGGACTATTGGAGCTTCTTGGGCAAGGGAGTGACACACTTTAGGAATATCATTTTGGCAGCTGTGTGCAGGACGGCCTGGAGAGAGGAGAGGCTCAAGGCAGGGAGACCAATCAGAAAGCTATTGCAGTCCAAGCAAGAAACAATGAAAATGTGAACTAATCCATTGTATTTTTTTCAGTCAGATTCCAGTGGTTACATTCAGTTCACAAAGAACCAACTAACCTACACAATCCAAAATACAGAGAAACAAATCACTCAGAGAAGCCAAACTAAGGGTCCCATTGTTTGGCTATTCAGTTTCAGGGAAAGCCCAAGGAAAACTCCAAAAGACAATTCAATGGTAAACTTGATCATATGAGTTTGTTTTCATTCATTATGGTTAAATTCCCCTTAGTAAGGCCCAGAATATGACAGGACACACATTTGGGCAGGTGGCAAAATTCCTGGAATGCCTTCCTGCATCATCACATTATCCCAGTATGCCTCCAAACCCTTGGGCACACAGTAATCCCGCACCTATTTGTGGTAAGTGGAAAACATTTCAAATGATCTCCTGTAATGGAAATGCAAATTTAAAGATCTTCCCTGCCCCTAGCTTCAGTGCACCTGGAGCCAGTGGTGGGAGGCTTGTTTTTCAGAAAAGCCCACACCTTGATACTGTGTGATTGGGCAGTGGGTCAAGGAGGTTGTTACAAAATCTGAGCTAGGAGAAGGCTATATAAACTCTGATGAGAGGCTTTGCTTTGGGGCTCACTTTGGGAAGTGTTGTGTGATTTGACCAGATGAGACTCTGGGAAGCTATTGTTGAGAGCCCCCCGGCTTTGAAAACCCAGATGTTGATGCTTCCCTCTCTGGTAACTGTGATTTGGTATTAATATAATGGTTGGACAGTTTGGAAGCCTGTCTTTGATCTGTAAGTTCTGTAACTCTGAAGTTCGGGGTGCTGACCTTTTTCCCCTGAACTAGGTAATGTGTGTTTGTTTGATTAAAGTAAGCTTGTTAACCCATTTTGAGTTGCTTTCCTTTTGAAAAGCAGATCTAAGAACCTGTGTTGGCAGTCACCCTGGGGATGTTGGGGTGCTTGCTGCTACATCTCCGTTTACCTTAGTACTCAGGCAACAAAAAGTAAATGCAGGAAAAGTAGATTGTGCTTCTTGCCTGGGAAACTGGCTTCCTGAGCTCTGTGTGTGTGTCTGTGTCTGTGTCTGTCTGTCTGTCTACTCTCTGCTGAGGGAGGGGCCATGAGATTTTTTGCTGTGGAAAGACTTCTGAAACCGGAGGGCAAGGCAACCCATAATAAGCAAAGAGCAGGAACTACAAAATATCTTATGGAATGATGAGCCAGTTTCTTACATGTCTATGCTTGAATGGCAGCAAGATCAAGACAAAAATGAAGGTCATTCCAATTACATGAAACACACACGGTACTGTTACTTTGGTCAGTACTGCTTATTGAGCTGTAGCAATGTGTCAACCCTTGTCCCCCAAGTCCTATGAGGGGTAACTGTGAGCAGAATATATAGAAAAATACCCTTGGGAGCAGAGAAGGGCTGTTAATTCTCAAAAGCACCAAGAACTGTGCTCAAAAGTACGTTGGGATGATTTTTTAAAAACTAGGTTTTCAAAGGTTTCAATGGATAAAAACCTTAGGAAAAGAAGGCATAAGTGTAAGTTTTTAATAAGGACTTAAAAAGAAGAAGGTAAATGTATATAAGAGCTAAACAGACATCCCCTTTTGGGGATGAAAAAGAATCATCATCAAAGCAAACATTAAGGCTGGCAAAGCACTTTACAAATATTACCTCATTTGATCCTTACAATAACTGGGAAGTAGGTGCCATTAATTACCCTCATTTTATAGATGAGGAAACCAAGGCTGAGAAGTTAAGTGACTTGCCCAGGGACACACAGTAGTATCTGAAGCAGAATTCAAACTTGGACCTTCTAACTCCAAGTCAAGCACTCAATCCATTATACTATCTAGCCTCAAGAAAATGGGGAAGGAAGCAAAAAATGACAACCCAGACCATGAATGAATGAAGCAAAAAAACAAAAACAAAAACAAAAACACAGTGCAAAGTGCCAGGGATACAAATAAAAAAGCAAGACAGTCCCTGCTCTCAAGGAGCTTCAAGTCACATGGAAATGTCTCATGGTCCCTAGGGCACAGCAGCAAGGCAGATTAGCAATGCCTCCTCTTTGATATTATCTCCACTCATCAAATGCTATCAAATGCAGACAGAGAGCCCTAAAGAACCTTGATATAGAACCATGGACTTAAGCCAGAAAGCAGAAAAGAGTGAAACTGGGTGGAGTGTAAAACAGATCATCTCCAATGAAAAGAAAACTTTATATGTGAGGTTAAGAGCTTCAAGACATCAGGTATAGTTCTATGAAAATGCAAGAGTCAGGCACTATCATAACTGAAAAGAAAAAAAAGGTGATCATTCATCCAACGTTTGTGAAGGAGACAAGAGTTCACTGTTCTAGATTAAGCTGGAGGAGATTCAAAGACAGCTAAGACACAGCCCCTCTCCTTCATGGCATTTATAGTAGAACAGAGGGTGAAAGCCTATGTATAAAACCATGAGCTCAGATGAAGAAGAGAACACTTCGGGTGTAGCTACCAGAGAAGATTTCATGGGTTTAAGATGGTTGGAAGATGAGTTGGATGTCAAAAAGCAAAATAGGACTTGACTTGTCTGTTGCTCATAAATAGCTAATTTCCTTAACCATCATGAAAATTATATAATAGACAAAATTTAATTAAAATGAAAGCCTGAGTCATGGACCTTCTCCTTGCTGGGTCAGGAAACAGAGCACCACTGCTTTTAGCATGGAGTTAACCAAAGCCTTATTTCAAACAGTTTTTAAACACTATCATACCAATTTTATAAAGACAGATGCTTTACAGAGTCTAAGTTTCCACATAGCTGAGATTCCATCCAGCTCAGTTTGCACGATGCTGGAAAACAAGCAGCTGATCCTAGTTAGTCCAACAGGAGAGCTGGCTTTACCACATCAAGGCTGAGAAATTGAGGCCCAAACTGGTCCAGCCTGAGCTAAATCAGAATGCCTTTCTGAAATGGCACCAGAAACCAGGACTAAGTTAACTACAGCATAAGCCAGAACTGTGGCTGGGAGCAGACATTTCGTTTGTGGTTACTTCTGAAAGGAGATTGCCTCCTGTCTTTGCCTTAAACACTGAGTATGCCCAACAGTATTTCACATGAGGCATTATTCAGTGATTTTTAATCCCTAGTTCTGATCTAGACAAACTATGCCATCAATATGTGACTCTGGAAAAGAAAGGGGACGGGGAGGCCCTCTTATTCTTGTGTTTTCACCTTCTGGACCAACCTCTGAAAAGCAACTGGACTTCAAGCTTATGTGAGGATTAGTTCAAAGCAGAAAACTAATGTCAAGGCCTAGCTTCTACTGCTCACTCTCCCATGAGAAGCTGCCGAAATGATGCTCTAATTCCCATCCAAGTGGAAACCTTGTTTCTCAGAAAGATGTGCTATTTTATGTTCAGAACAGAATGCTTGACAGTGCGGAGGAAGGAGAGACTCCTCTGTTTTCCCGATGGCAGAGAAGCACCGTGGTGCCTGACTTGCAATCTGGGAGGCATTTCAGCTGAAATTCACCACAGGCTCTCTGCTGCTAAGCACTCTGGGAAAGGGCCAGGCGGGTGAGGACTGGGGACCAGCCTGATTCCCAATCCCTGCCTCAGATAACGAGGGCACAGCTACCCAACCCCAAATTAAGACACGCATCTGTGTGATTATCTTCATTCAGTCCCTGTACCATTGTCCTCAGATCAGGCGTCACTGGTGGCAGTGGGTGGGATGGCACTGGCGCCACTTGGTGGCCACAGTAAGGAACAACTGACACTCTCCAAAGCACTGACAGCAGAATAGCAATTTCCAACAAAGAGAAATGTGATAGAAAATAAACACATTATCAAATGCAAATATTTTCTTCAAAGTATTAATAAATTAAATTGACATCCAACTGCCCTTAATAATCTGTTAAAGTCATACCCACAGATTACCTGCACCTGTAAGCACAGGGAAATTAAGTTGCCTGGAACATTGGTTTTGTATGAACTCTGTGACAAAACTGCAACAGAGGTTTAATTTTGGGGGGAAAATGTATTTTTGGTGAAGGTGGGTTTTTTTTTTTTTTTAAAGCCTGCCTAGGGGGAAAGGAAGGAAGGAATTCAGAAATCTCAACAATTCAAGCTATTGACAAAATGATAATTATTATGACTCCTCAGATGGAAAACCCATTTTTATCTGTGTTATAAAATGGCGGTGCTTAAAATATGTGACCTGAGCAGAGCACGTTTTTATTAACAGGAAATATGTAAAAATTGTGCTGTGTTGTGCTGTACATACAAGTCTCATACCAAGATACTAATCTAATTATGCAAATAAAAATACATACAATCTATCACTGAAGCAATTTTGAAAATGCTTCTTGATTCCAGTTTTCCACAGAAAGGTTCTCATCAGGGATGCTCTGATCATCAGGGAGCACCATCGAGAAACTTAGGGAACACAATCCAATCAAATCATCTGTACAGCCTAAAACTAAATCAGCTCTACTTCCCTCCCATGGAAAAATCATTATTATTTAGTATACTAATTCCTTGGTTAAATACAGGTTTTTATGTCTTTAGGCAAACTATTTGTGAGCATGGTTATTTCAAATTCAACATGCTCCCAAAGCAAATTCCAAACTCTCCCCAAACCAACTCTTTCTTTTAGGAACACTTCCAGTCTCTTGGTTATGCAGGATTAAAGCTCTGGGGTCACTTTGGACATTTCCTTGGTCTTAGTTCCCATATCTAATCAGATGCCAAGTCCTGTGGATTTTCTAATCACAATATCTCAAGCATTCTTCCCCTTCTACCCATTTCCTTTATCTCTCACCACTCTAATTCAAGCTTTCATTATACCTTTCACCTAAACCAGTAGTTCTCCCAAAACTATTTTCACAATAACTCTGAGACATTATATACCTATTAAAATCCCTTTTCTAACTACATATCTGGGTAAGGTCACATTTTCTTTATATACTTCAACCAAAGCAACAGACTGAATACAGAAGCAGGTATCAGAATTAAAGAGATCAGTAAAAAAATAAGTAAAACAATGTCAGTTTTCTCACCAAATTTTTGTTATGAAATATTTCATTTTTCATGAAAAAATATTATTTATATCAATATGTAATGGGTTTGCTATTGTTATTTTTAAGTGAATTAATAAATATTTTAAAATTTTACTTATTTTGATTTCTAATATGGTAAATATAAAAAATATAACCTATATAAACCTTCAGGGTCCTCAATAACTTTTTAAAAGTAATATCTTATTTTTCCCAATTATATGTAAAGACAATTTTTAATATTTATTTTTTAAAGTTTTGAGGTCCAAATTCTTCCCCTCTCCCCCCCGCCAAAATGGTAAGCAGTTTGGTATAGGTTATATACATGCAATCATGCAAAACATATTTCTACATTACTCATATTGTAAAGAAGACACAGACCAAAAAAGAAAAATAAAGCCACACCCACAAAAAAATAAAGGGAAAAAAGAGTATGCTTCGATTTGCATTCAGACTTCATCCATTCCTTCTCTGGAGATGGACAGCATTTTCCATCATGAGTCCTTCAGAATTGAATTACTGAGAATAGACAAGTCATTCACAGCTGATCATCATATAATACTGCTGCTACTGTGTACAATATTCACCCCTCAATAACTTTAAAGAGCATAAAGGGGTCTTGTGGTCAAAAGTTTTGAGAAACAGTTTCGACTACTAACCAATTTCCCACCGTGAGTCTCCACATTCCAGTTTTCTTCTTCTATATACTGTACTGCTTCCCACTTTACTTCCCTGACAAAAGGGGAGGACAGCCACTCTATCATACCCCAAAACTAAATAATGTCCAGACTTCTTGGTATGACATTCAAGACCTTCTACAAGATGACCCTGAGCTATCTCGCCAGGCTTACCTCCCATTACTTCTTTGTATAGATCTTCCAAGTTTCTGCCACACTGATTACTCATCAATCCTGAAGAAGGCAAGGCCTTTTTTTTTTTTTGCTCATTTCTTGTTATTCTCTTTCTGCCTGTAATCTCTTCTATATGCATGTCAAAACCCTTATCTATCTTCAGATCCAGATCCAGCTCAGATACTATCTTCTCCATGAAGCCTCCCCTAATCCCACTGACTAGAATGATCCCCCTCAGGATTTCTCTGAATCTCAGGAGCTTTCTGTACCTCTTAAGCTACATATTATATCTTACCTTACTGTGTACTTATCCTGTCTATCCCATCTTATATAATATGTTATCCTGTATTATTATTTCAATGTCTTCTTCAGCCCTGTATCCCCAACAGTGCCTAGACCAGTGTCTTAAACATAGTAAAGGCTTAATAATTACTTAATTGACTTAACCACCTCTAAAGAATAAATGCTTCTGGGCAGCTAGTTGGCCCAGTGAATAGAGCACCGGCCCTGGAGTCACCGACTCCTGAGTTCAAATCCGGCCTCAGACACTTAACATAAAAACTAGCCATGTGACCTTGGGCAAGTCACTTAACCCCAACTGCCTTCCAAAAAGCAAAAATAAAACAAAGAATAAATGCTTCCTACCCTTGCTCCTAATTAGCATGGCATTCAAACCCAAGGAGATTCTGACTCTTTTCTCAGCTTTAAAAGAACATCAAAGGAACCTGCTATGATAGAGACAGATATTGACCTATGCGTGAATTAGAACTTCAAGTGTTTTGAAACTGTGGTATCCCTAACTTGGAGCCACACAACATAACAAGAAAATATTATTGGTGTTAAAGAGATGGGCTTTTATTTCAGGAAGAAATAGACCTAAAGGTCTATATACCAGATGGCAGACTAAGCACTGTGCCCTAAACCCACAGGTTTTTAAAATACTGTGCTGTTTCTAGGAGAAAAGAAGAGGATAAGGTAAAAGCTAGTTTGTATCCAAAGCATATAATTTCACTAGAAAATTCCAAAGAACACAAGCTGGTAGGGAAAATTACTCTTTCCTTCCCTGGGTATATGCCTTTGCTACTTATGTAATCTACAATAGGGTTGTAAGATATTAAAATAATTCTGTAAATTTCCCTCTGAAATCTCCAGCTCTCTGCCAGACAAGTCAATATTTATTTTTCTGTCCTAACCCTGAATGACACTATACACCTCTAGGAGCAATTCTCAGTAGATCACAGTACTTACTGGCAGTATTTAGACTGTATTGACAGAAGCCAGGTGGCAATATAAAGCATTTAACTGCCATGGCAACAGGCTTCTTCCACTTCTAGACCATTTGATCTAATTTATTAGCCCTGGTGAGACTTCATCTGTGTTCTGAGTGACAAGTAAAGTTTCAGGCACAACTTCTCTTTCCCCTTTAGGTCAGGAGAAGAAAGATCATCATAGGAAATCAGCAATTCTTTGGAACTATCCTCACGTCCTCTCCTGTCATATCTTGGTCTGTTACTAACATCTCTCTATGAAAAAATGAAGCTCAATCTCCTCTCCTGACTCCTCCTGCATACTGGCTCACAATCCAGAATGTGAATTTGAAGACACCTTCTACATCTATCAGATCCAGTCTTCTTCTAGCAAATTAGCATTCATCCTTCCTAGGGAAGGGGTGGGGATCTTTTTCAATTTTAAGAAAATTTTTCACTCTAGAGGCAGCTAGGTGCCAGAGTGAATAGAGCACCAGCCTCGGAGTCAGGAGGACCTGAGTTCAAATTCCACCTCAGACACTTGACACACATACTAGCTGTGTGACCTTGGGCAAGTCACAATTGCCTTGCTTCCCCCACCCCCCCAAAAAAATTCAATCTATTTCAAATTCATTTAATTTTCAGGTGCAAGAGCTACAAAAGGCACACTAAAAAGGTTAGAAACAATCCAAGCAGACTAATATATCTAATACATCATGGAACTTAGAGATGGGGGGAAAGGCACAGGCCCTCACAATCCCATCAGGAAGCTCACAGTTTCATAACAGAGAATTAAGTTAACAGTAATACCGCTGGGATTTCATTTGTGCTACAAGTACCTAAACATCCAAGTACTCTATAAATAAGATTTCTAGGGAACCTCATTAGGTAGACTCACAGAATCCCAAGTGCTGGAAAGGATGTCAGAACAGAAATTTCCTCTACAGGTGACAAGGTCATCCAGCTTCTCCTTGGAGATGTCCCGTGATGAAGAACTCTTTAACCCCAAGGCAGTCCATTCCACTTTTGGCCAGTTCTCTAAGGAACTTTTCCAGTTGAAACCTGCCTCCATAATTTCAACCCACTGTTCATACCTGACTTCTGGGGCCAAGGAAAGTAAAACTCTTGCACACCTGAAAATAACTATTACATTCCCTTTCAGTCTTCTTTTCTCCAGGCTAAGCATTCCATTCATGGCCTCCAATTCTTTCCCCACAGCTCCCAAGTGTTCCTCTGGATGCAATCCTGTTTATCAATGTCCTTCCTAAGCTATGGTGCCCAGAACTCAATACAACATTACAGACATAGTCTGATCAGAGTGAAATACAATGAATGGGACCATGGCTCCCCATATCCTTGCTTTGGACACTTAAATGTCCAATGGGTCTGTGATCTCATCAATGTAGGTGGTCCCTCTCAGTACATGAGAGCCCATTCACACTGTCTCATTCTGTGCCATGTCCTTCCCAAGAGGCTGGCTTGGGGGGGTGGTGAGAAGGGCTTCCACTCTAGCTTTTCTGGCCCACTTTCTTTTCTGGTCCTCAATCTACCTTTCTGATGACATCCTTGATGTGGCTTCTCTCATTAAACTCTTCACTTATAAAACAGCACACTGCAGACTACTCCTATTTACCATTGCCACCTCTGAGTGAATTAGAACTTTTAAGTATCTTGAAACTGGTATCTATACCTTGGAGACATACAACATGACAAGGAAAAAATTTTTGGTGTTAAAAAGATAGGTCTTTATTTCAGGAAGAAATCTGATATCTGAGACTTTTTGCTGATGTGATGTATATCTGTTGTGACAATGTAGGGAATATTTCTTTCTTTTTTTGTAAAAACCAAAACAATGTGACAGAATTTAAGTTTAAACTTCATATTTTTCCTTATTTCAAAAACTCCTCTGAGAGGGCTTTAAAAAGTTCATATAGCGTAACTGATGTGTCAAGATTAGAGTTAAGAGAATGAATAAAAGGTGAAACCTTTCTCCTACCAGTGACTGGGACAGATTTATGCTATGTAAGTGGAAAATTCAATAATAACCCAATAGCTTGAGCAATGACAATTTCCTTTTTAAAAACTATACAAAGTTCATGTTAGCTTGAATCTAAAGAGTTCTGGGGAACAAGGTTTTTTAATTGTACTGACAGAAAGGTGATCTCTCTGTAAGTTAGAGGCAAATAAAGGCTGTTCCAATGTACAAAGTATTCAGCTGATGAATTAAAATACTCATCAGTCAAGGCTGGATTTTTAAGGCTGTTAGGTCATTTCCAATTTTCCCCATTTGAAATTTTCTCTCCAGTTTTGGAATAACAGCTGTCAAACTGATACTGCCCTGTGATAAGGACTTTTTTTCTCAGGTATATACAAAAATTCAAGACACAGGCAAGGGGCAAGGGAAGGAGGAGGGGCAGGAAAAGGGGGGTGGGGGCTACTTTTTGCCCTGATTTTTTTGTGGTTTATCCTCCTCAATTTTCACGGAGCCAGTGAAACACTGAACCCTTAATTAAAACAAGTCAAAGCCTACAGCTAGGATCATAAGTCTTAACAAGGGATACCAATACAGTTGCCCAATGGTGGAATAAGGGAAAAGTTGGGCTGAAGTCTATGGCCATGTAAGACTCCTAGAAATGCTATTAGAAGCTACGGAGCAATTGGCTAATAATACTTACAGGCACATCCTCACAAGCTCAGCTAGCTTATACCTGTAGTCACATTTCATAGATCAGTTCAAACATATGCTTCTTATCTACCTGAAAGTTGGCTTCTGGACTTATTCCAATATTCTAGGTTATCTACAGCACTCTCCATTTGTCTGTACCCAGCACTTTTCCATCCAAAAACTCAGCACTTTTATAGCTAGTCCCAGACTAGGTCATTCTTTGCTAGACCATCCCTAACTCTCAATGAGTCAGAACCCATGGTAAGTGAGCATCTGGGAGCCACAGGATCATGGGAACCCAGAGACAAACCGGAGTGCTGCCAAATAGAGAGAGAGAACATCATTACTGCTTTTGACTCCTGCCTCTAATTAGAGTCGGGTGTTTGGCCCACTCCATTCCCATGCATAAACCTTGGCTTTTTATAGCCCAACTTGTGTTCTATGCTAAACATGTAGAGGAAATGCATTTTCAGCTACAAACAACTGCTGCCCTTGTTCATTAGCGAGAAATGAAGAACAGGATGTCTTATTCCCCTGTTCTGCTTTTACTATATTGCTTAAATCTGTTTAGAGAGACGAAAAGTAAACAAAAACAGTGCTTTTACTGGCCAATTTTGAAAACCAAAGTGTTTCCTAAAGTGAAGATGCTAAAAGCTTGTAGAGAATTTATTTTACAGCATTAGAATAATTTCTGCTTAATAAAATGTATTATTCATGAAGAGTTTTCCTCTGAAAAGCTATCCCCAAGCCCTGCATGTTCATAGCCAGGGACAGATGGTTATTTTTTGCAATGACAGAACACGCAAGTCTAGATCCCCAGCAAGCTCCAAGTGCAGTCAAACTTCCCTCAGTCCTGGACCTTCCCCAAGCACAGCTGCACCTATAGGACCTCAGAGTTCAATTCAAACATATGCCGCTGAGCCCTCAGAGAGCTGGCATCTGGGCTTATTTCAAAGTTCGATGTTATTTAGAGTACTCTCAGTTGGTATCCACCCAAAACCTGGAGCACGGCAGCTTAGGCCATGCTTCTCATCCCATGCTGCCACCTATCTATGCCACTTTACCATATCTCTGATATTGCCCCACATCTGGAAGCAGAGCTCAAGAAACCATGCCCCCAGTTCCCAAGGTCACTCATTCAGCTTGAGATTCCCACCCTGGAGCTGAGTTGTCTTAACAGTGGAGCCTACTACATAGAGTGGACTCCAGCCAGATCATATTTCACAACCCATCCAGCCATGGTACTCTATCTGGATACCATATATCCTCCAGAAATCATGCCCAGTCCTTTGGGCAGGCAATCCACTCAGTTTTGGAACTCCCACCCTGATGCTGAATTGTTTTGATTGGGCCATTTTGCCAACTCATCTGACTTGTGGACCCTTCTCCTCCTCCTCTTCATTATCCCCTGGGCTTTCCCCTCCTGCTCTAGGTACAAGAATCAAATCATTGCTTCTGAAAAGGATCTGTCAATGAGCTGTCCTATGGATCAACTGTGTCACAGTCCTGAAAGTCATCTACAAGCATTTCCTTAGTGTCTAATGTGTGCCAGTGTGCTAGGTGGTGGGACTAGAAATACAGAGAATGAAACAATCTCTGTTCTCCAGAAGTTTACAGGTTATTGAGGAGACAACATGTACATGTATAAGTATATACAGAATAAGTACAAGGTAGTTAGAGAGGTCACTGCTCCCTGATTTAGTCAGAAAAGGCTTCATTCAGGTAGAGGTGATAAGTGAGCTGCATCTTAGAGGAAGAGAGGGGTTTTATGAGGCAGGGGGGATGAAAAGGTGCAGCCAAGACATGGTGGACAGCCAGTGGCAAGGGAGTGCATAGAGAACACAGAGTGTGGGGAGGACAGGATCACAGAATCTGAGATTCAGCAACAGATGGAAACACAGCAACTCTCAAATCTAACTCCTTCACATTACAGATGAAGAAACAGCTAGAGAGGTTAGGTAACCTGGCATTTTTAGGAACCTTTGGCCCAGATTACATAGCTAATAAGTGTCTGAGGTGGACCTTAAACCCAGCTCTGCCTAACTCCAAGTCTTGGGCCTTATTCAAGTTGCAGGTTGGGGCTACGTTGTGAAGGGTATTCAAAGTCAAACAGGGGTCTTTATATCTTATCCTAGAAGCATTAGAGAGTCATGGGAGCTTATTGAATAAGGGGTGTTAAGGTCAGATTTGTGCTTAAAGAAAATCACTTTGTATGAACAGGCAGTTTTCAGACAAAAAAAAAATCAAAGCTATCTATAGTCATATTAAAAAAATACTCTAAATCACTATTGATTAGAGAAATGCAAATTAAAACAACTCTGAGGTGCCACCTCACACTTATCTGATTGGCTAATATGATAAAAACCAAAAATGATAAATGTTGGAGGGGATGTAGGAAAACTGGGACACTAATGCTTGGAGCCGTGAACTGATTTAACCATTCTGGAGAACAATGTGGAACTATGCCCAAAGGGCTATAAAACTGTACATAGCCTTTGATTCATCAGTACCACTGCTAGATCTGTATCCTAAAGATATTTTTTTTTAAGGGGGAGGGGAAGAAGACCCATTTGTACAAAAATATTTATAGCTGCTCTTTTTATGGTGGCTAAGAATTGGAAATCAAATAGATGCACATCAACTGAGAATGGCTGAACAAGCTGTGGTATAGATTGTGATTGAATATTATTATGCTTCAAAAAACAAGCAGGATGAATTCAGAAAAACTTGGAAAGACTTACATGAACTGATACAAAGTGAAGTGAGCAGAACCATGAGAACAATGTACACAGTAATAGCAACACAGAAGAACTGTGAATGACTTGGCTATTCTCAGCAATACAAAGATCCAAGACAATCCCAAAAGACTCATGATGAAACATGCTACCTACCTGTCTCTAGAGAGAACTGATACTGTCTGAACAGACCAAAGCATATTTTTCTTTCCTTCCTTCTTTCTTTCTTTCTTATATAAAATTACTATTATGGAAGCATTTTGCATGATTGCACATGTATAACTGTAATGAGAATGGGAATTTGAAGATCTTCCCTGCCCCTTAATAGACATAGGGGGAGTCTGAAGACCTCCCCTGCTTTGAAAGTAAACTCTTCCCCCTAATAGGCTGAATGTAATCACATGGACCCTGTAATGGAGGGAATTTGCTGAAGAGTGCAGCAGAGCTCATAGGAAGCTTCCCTGCTGTGAAGATAAACTTTATCCCCTAATAAGCTGAATGTAGTCACATGGAGCCTGTAGTGGGAGGGGTTTGCTGAAAGAAAGCAGAGCCCACAGGAAGCTGTTAGAGCTAGGGAGACTGTGGGGGAGAGAGGACACTCAGGCAAGGAGATAGAGAGGTTTGTGAGTAAATATTGATAAATTGATAAATATTGAGTAAATATTGATCTTTATGGTTTATGGGAAGGCTGAAGGATGCTGTGGCTTTCAGTGTTATTATGGCTTCTGAATAGCTTCAGAATTATGATGGAACTGGCTTACTGGTTTGGGGGATTGCATTTTCTGCCATCTAAATAAAGGCTTCAATTCTCTCCTCTATCTGGAGGGTTTGGTATATTTTGTGATCGAACATCATGCGATACTTATAGTCACAGTCTTTATCGTGATCATGGGCACTACAAATATTGCATTGGTGCTACAATAACCTGTATCAGATTGCTTACTATCTCAGGAAACAGGGAGGGGAAGGATAGAATTTGGGACTCAAAACTTTTTTTTAAAAAAAAGTTTAAAATTGTTTCAACATGTAACTGGAGGAAAAAAATATTATTTAAAAAACAAAAACAAAAGAAATTATCTTGGTAGCTGAACAGAGAATGGAGTAGAAAGAATCATGAAGCAAAGAAGACCAATTAGGAAGCCACTGTAATAGTTCAGGCCAGGAATGACGAACTAAGATTGTGGGTATGTGAGCAGAAAGAAGGGGGCAGATGCAAAAGGTGTTGTGGAAGTTGGAACAATAAGATTTGGCAACTGACTGGCTATGTGAGACAAGGGAGAGTGAGGTGTGGAAAATAATGCCAATGTCACAAACCTGCAAGATCAGAAGAATGATGGGGTCTGGAAGAAAGAGAGAAGTTTGAAAGAGGGGTGAGTTTTTGGGGAAAGATAATGAGTTCTGTTTTGGCCATAATGAGTTATCTCTTGGCCTCCAGTTTGAAATGTTTATTAGGCAGCTGGTGATGCAAAATAAGACTGTGTTTTGCCTTTTAAAGTCCACCATACCTTGCCCTTCCTCCCACCTTTCTCGTCTTCTTCCACCTTACACTTCATCTTCCCCTCACATACTCTTTGATCCAGTGGCAGAGGCCTCCTTACTGTTGTTTGAATAAGACACTCCATCTTCCAACTCTGGGCATTTTCTCTGGCCGTCCTCTGAAATGTTCTCCATTCTCATCTCCACCTCCTGGATTCCCTGGTTTCCTTCAAATCCCAGTTAAAATCTCACCTGCAGGAAGCCATCTCTCTTAATTCTAGTTCCTTTCCTCTGTGGATTATCTCCAATTTATCCTGTAAACAGCCTGTACACAACTGCCTGTATGTTGTCTACAGCATTAGACTGTGACACATTCCTTGAGAGCAAGGACTGACTTTTGCCTTTCTTTGTATCCCCAGGGTAACACAGGACCTGGCACATAGTAGGTGCTTGATACCTGCTGACTGACTGAAGCTCAAGAGAAAAACTAGAACTGTATGTATCTGTAACTATAGATAGATACACACACATCTATACATACACATATAGAAACATGAGTATACATGTATACATATATATATATACAGATAAATAGATAGGAACAACACCTCCTCTTATGGACACCTGGTCATCATTGTGGTCATCTCTATAGGAGCAGCAATGGCTCAAATCTTCTCACCTTTGACATTTTTATACAGCCATCATACAGTAAGGATACCAAAGGCAAGGACTACTGTTAATGAGACTGCACCGTTGAAACAAACTGAACACAGACTACTATCCTATCAGACTGACACCATGGCTACAATACTTAAGTTCTACCTGCAACCTGACAAGTCACTAAAGTGCCTATACCCCAAGCAAACACCACAAAAATTCTTCTCTGAATGAAGATGACATTTTCATCTAAGCACCTGAATTATTACCCATTGTACCTAGAGTTTGCAAGTCAGAGAACTAGGTGGCATAATAGCTGAAAATCATTTTTTCCTCATCTCATCTATTAAGCCAAGAGGGACTTCTGATTTGCCTGAAACCATCAGATACACCATTGATGCCTAACTCTTTGTAAGATGCGGCCTCAGGGCTCTCAGATGGCATTGTGGCTACCTCCTTCTTCGAAGGAAGCAGAACTCTGAACTGAAAGCTAAACAGAAGGAGAAGAGACTGTCATTTTCTTTTGAAGGAATATTATTCATAGTTACAGGCAGAAATAAGTCTTGTGTTCATGAAAACCCAAGGGGAGAAAAACATTAGATTCTTGAAAACAATGTACCTGGCATTATTTCTCAATGAATGTTTGTTCTCCCTGGCTTCTCATGAAGCTGCACTCAGATCTCTGCAGTCAAGAGAAAGGGGAGTCTAACGACTATCTACTTTAGAGGAGCAGGCACTAACTGAACATTGACTTTGCGTTCAGTGTTGTGCCGGGTAATGAAGACCAGGCACCTTCTCTGAGCCAGAGGAGAGCCAGAAACCCCTCTCAGCTTCTCTTCTTATCTTCTATTTGCCAATATTTCAGGCTCCTAGCATCATGATGGTGATTCCCACAGAATGACAACATTCTAAGCATCAAAGCAGCTAAAGAGAATCCAGGGAATGACCACAAAGTGCTTCCTTCACCCTCCAAAAATTCAGAGGCATCATGTGAAATTCAAATCCAGGTACTCACCCTGAGCCTGTTGGGAGTGCTGATGGTGCTGAGAGGACATGTGGCTTTTCTTTCTCATTCTGCTTGAAAAAGGATTTGGCTTCTTTTGATGCTACATCCACTTCCTTAGTCACTCTGTTTCACAGAAAGAAAATAAACATAAGCCAAAGGTTACAATATGGATAACGCTAGAGGAAATAGCACCTCCAAATGGGAAAAGATGAAGTAGAAAAAAGTCCAAAAATGTTAGAAATGGAGCCTCAATGGGGGCGGCTAGGTGGCGCAGTGAGTAGAGCGTTGGCCCTGGAGTCAGAAGGACCTGAGTTCGGATCCGACCTCAGACACTTAACGCAAACAATACCTAGCCGTGTGACCTTGGGCAAGTTACTTAACCCCAATTGCCCTCCAAAAAAAAAAAAAAAGAAATGCAGCCTCAAAAATCATTTTTTCCATTCAAATTCCTCATTTTACAGATGAGAAAACTGAGATCCAATAATGAAAAGACTTGATCAAGTCTATACAGTAGCTAGACCTTGGCAGAACCAGAACTAAAACCCAGGTTTCCTGATTCTGTCTTATTTTTTTTCTTGCTACATTGCATCTTTAGAATAAAAAAGATTTTCTATTCTATTTTAAATACTCCCAAGGAAACTTAGGCTTACATGTTCAAATATAATGGCTCATAAGTGATGCCACCAAAAAATATCCCAGGCATTTAATGTAAATTCCATCCATATTTGTAGCCAAAACACAAGAGACATTTAGCAAGTTAAAAAAAAATACAACTATTTCTTTTGCTTAAACATCAATTTCAAATCTCCCTAGTTCTCTACTACTCAATGTATCATCAGCCTGCCACACATTTTGCATCTGATTCTCTGCATGGTTCCACCTCCATGGAACAGGATGCCCCTCTCATCACCAACATGCCCTCTCAAGCCTTGACACCAGCTCCCTCTGCCTGGAGGGATAGATGGCAAAGCACAAAACTCCTCCTAAAGCCCTCCTTTACTGAGATAGAACCTGGCCTTCCAGCTCTGCCTGGCTTTGACTCTGGAACAAGAAGCTCCTGTGCCCATCTGTCTCCTTTCACGTGTTGTCTTCTATGAGACTGTAAGCTCCTTGAGGGCAGCAACTATCTTTCTTTTTCTTATTAGTATCCCCAGTGCTCAGCACAGTGCCTGGCACAGCAGGCACTTAATAAATGGTTAATGAATGGAACTGATACCCAATCTCGTTTGTGTCTATACCAACAAGAATCTTCTACTTCAGTTGTCCTATCCATTCAGAAACCCATCTTACAATGGGCCTTTGCTCAGGCTGCTCCCTTCAAATGGAATGCATTCTGCTAACTCCTCTGTTTCTTTTCTTTTAAATTTATTTACTTTTAGTTTACAATATTCGGTTCCACAAGTTTTTGAGTTCCAAATCTTCTCCCCCACTCCCACTCTTCCCTCCATGGCGGCATGCAATCTGATATAGGTTCTACATATACCTTCACAAGTCAAGCTGTAAAGTAGAATTATAACCAATGGAATGAACGAGAAAGAAGAAACAAAACACAAAAGAGAAAGAGCAAGTAGTTTGCTTCAGTCTACATTCAGACTCTAATTCTTTCTCTGGATGTGGATATCCCTTTCCATCATGAGTCTTCTGGAGTTGTCTCATACCCTTGCATTGCTAAGAGCCCAGTCTATCAGAGTTTCTGCTAACTCTTCCTTACCTACCCAAACTTCGTTTACCCTTCAAGGCCTAATTCAGGTCCTATCTTCTCCATTAAACTTTTCTGCCTGTATTTTTCAAAACACAATGATCTGTCCCTTCTCTGAGCTCTTTAGAGCATTTGCTGCCTTCACCAAACAATTTAGTATTTAAATATATATTGCATTGTATTTTCCCGTAAATGTTTTATAGATGTGTCTTTTGTTTCTAAAAGCAAACAACAAAATGCCTGAAAAGTTGCAGTTACATTGTATACTTATTATATATACACTATGTATATTACAAATATTCAATACATAATTGCTGGGCTACTCACAGAGCAAGGTAAAGGAAAAAAAACCACATTTCTTTCTCTTGAAAAGAAGTCCTCAAAATTGTAGGAAACAAACATCTGTTTAAGATGATGGTGTGAATGGTTGTACGGGGACCCAGCTCTCCCTACATACAATAACAAAAATCTAAAAAAAGCACCAGATTGAGTAAAGACCAAGAAATCTAAAGAAAATGACATCCTCTCATTTCATAAAAGACAGTCTGAAGCCCATGTGAACCCCTCCACCTGGAAAGCCAGTGCAGACACTGGTTAAACAATGACAACAACAATAATATTTTTAAAATTTATAATAATAGCAATATATAGCGCTAAAAGGTTTGTAAAGTGCATTACATAAATTATCTCCTTTGAGCTATAAGGAGGCAGGTACTATTATCATCTCCATTTTATAGCTGAGGACAACAAGGCAGACAAAATTTAAATGACGTGTCCTGGGTCACACAGTCAGTAAGCGTCTCAACATCAGGCTTAAACTCCAGTTTTCCTAACTGTAGGCCCAGTGCTCCATTCACTGCGCCAATGAGTTGCCTCCCACAAGCCAGGCCACTGACTCTCCAGGGGATTATGAAAACCTGTAGCACTCTCTTCCCAAGGGGCAAGAAACCCTGACAGCAAAGTTCCAAGGGAGTCAGATCTGCAGCACTGACTCACTCTGGGCTTGCAGTACACCCAGACCTTCAAGTTAAACCCCCAAAGAAGTCTGTTTATGATAAAAAGTCAATAGTCATGCCTTTTCTCAATCCTGTTTTGTTCAGTGCTAACTTTAAAAAAACTTCTACAGAGCCAGTATTTTGTGGAATAGATCTGTTACTTTAAATAGCTCATTCCCCTACCCCCATTGCTACATTGCAACAGTATCCCAAAATCTAACCCCCAAAAAGCTGTTGACCCTGCTGTCTACACACCTGGCATCAGTTTAGTGGCGCTCTCTATCCACTGAAGGGAGGCTTCATTCCTCTCTATCAAGTAAAATCCTTTGCCTTTGTGATAAAGGCTTTCTTCTCTGCTTAGAAGCTGTTTTCCACATATTCCTTCTGTACTTACCTCCATATTCCTGGTTACTAAGGTTACCAGAAGTCTGACTGACAGGTAAGGGAGGCCTTACTATAAATGATCACATGTTTTTGAGTCGTTCTTCTAATGTTAGCCATGACGGATTTGCACTCCATCAGTCAGATTCTTTTTTTGTAACAACCATTTTTTAAAAAATTGAGCTCCAAATTCTATTCCCCCCTTAAGGAGGCTAGCAATTTAATAGCAATTATACACGCATGTGTGGTCAAGTATAAAATATATTTTCACATTAATCATGTTGCAAAAGAAAAAACAAAATAAAATAAAGATAGTAAAAAGGAGTATGTTTTAATCTGAACTATCAGTTTATCAGTTGGGGTGGCTATGTGTCGAAGTGAATAGAGCACCGGCCCTGGAGTCAGGAGGACCTGAGTTCAAATCCGACCTCAGATACTTGACACACTTTACTAGCTGTGTGACTTTGGGCAAGTCACTTAACCCCAAATGCCCTCCAAAAGGCAAAAATTTAAAAACAAACCAGAGTTTATCAGTTCTTTCTCTGGATGGGGATAGAATTTTTCATCATGGGTCCTTTGGAATTGTCTTGGATCACTGTCTTGACCAGAGTAGCCAAGTCTTTCACAGCTGATCACCACACAGTGTTGCTGTTACTGTGTACAATGTTCTCCTGGTTCTGCTCACTTCACTTTGCTTCTGAAACCATCTGAGCAGCCAGATTCTTGGTTGGTTCCCCCAGTGACCAGTGTGTTTGCAAGATAGCTCCTTGAAGATGAGGGCCAAGGGCCCACTGCCACAGTTCATAGCAAAGTGAATTTTGTGGCAGTTCTCAAATTTTAGTTTCAAGACTCCTTTATACCTCAGACATTATTAAGGACCACAAAGAACATTTGTTTATGTGTGTTATATCTATTATTATTTAACACAGAAGAAATGAAAACTGATAAATTTTTAAAATACGTATTAATTTCAAATGAAAATAATCAAATCATTACATGTTAACACAAATAACATTTTTATGGAAGAATAACTGTTGGTGAGAAGAATGGCATTATTTTACATATTTCTGTAAATTTCTTTTAACATCTGGCATAACATAAGGCAGCTGGATTTTCATATCTCTTTCTGCATTCAATCTGCTATGATATGTTGTTTGGCTGGAGTATCTGAAGAAATGTGGCCTCATGGAAGGAAGGAAGGAAAAAAGCATTTAAAAACTGCTATGTGCGAGGTACCAGCTAAGTGCTTTATAAATATTATCCCATTTGAACCTCAAAACAAGCCTGGAAGCTATTATCATACTCATTTTACAGTTGAGGAAAATGAGGCAGACAGAAATGAAGTGACTTGCCCAGGGTAACAGAGCTAATAAATATCTGAGGCAGGATTTGAACTCAGGTGTATTCCCAACTCCAGGATCACTACCTAGACACAAAGTATGAGAGTATTATAATAAAAACAAATCTGAACTTTCAGATCTTTTGAAAGGGTCTGAGGGACCCTCAGGGGATGCTCAGGCCACATTTTGAAAACCACTGGCCTAGCTTTCATACGTACATTCATTTGGCCAATTACTGACTGCCCACTAAGAAAACTTTGCTTTATTACCATCGTGCTCTAAGCATGAAGTGCTTAGTATATTAGACGAAAACAGGACTTAAAAGAATAAATAGACCAAAGGTCACACAAGGTTACAAAAGTTATTGATGGAAATGGGATCAGAATTCAGGAATCTTCGTCCCTATTAGATAGAGAAGTTGAGCCCAGGGCTAAGGAGATCTGATTTTAAGTACTGCCTCTGATACAACCTGGCTGTGTGACCTTGGATGAATGACTTAATGCCTGGCGATTTTCTAAGGCAGGAGCTCCATACACCAATGAAATTCTAGGACCAACCCCCCACCCCATTCCCAAATATACTATAATAGTAAATTTTGATAAACAGATAAGTATTTGTAAATACAAGCTGTTTGGCAGAAGGAATGGGCCTCCTGGGTGAGTGAGTGTTAGAGCTCAAATCAGGAGACAGAGCAAAGCTGGGAAGGCACCGTTGGTGGTGTGGGGGGTAGAGGAGACACAGAATCAAAATCTGCAAATACTGGCAGAGTGTATACCAGGAGACCACACACAAAGCAAGAGAACAATCACAGCTCACGGTGAGTGAGGGTAAGGATCTGAGACCAGGAGATGATCCCTCGGCCTTTTCCCCTCTACCCACGACCCTGAATCTGCTCTCACCGCAAAAAATGCTAAAGCTGTGGAAGCTGTCCTTCATTTAAAATCCTTCTCTCCCACTCCTTTCATCTCTCAGGACTTGGCTTGCAGTCTTCCTTTACACTCCAACCGCAGACCTCATGTGGGGACCTTACATACATTGATGTAATCTCACATGCTTGAGGCTCCCAGTCGCTCAACCTTCTCCATTCCCAAGGCCTGAATCTCCATTCTGCTTCAGCCACACAGGGATTTGCCTAGGCTTTATCTCATCATCATCCACACTGCGATGGAGACCTCTGACGCCTCTCCTTGACAATAATAACCCATCCTTCCATTTCTCCTTGTGCCTCACTTCTCCTAGACCTGTTTTTTGCCCCCATTTTGATCTCCAGTCACAACACCCAGTGGTGAAGTCTTAGGCTCTTAGGCCCTGACCCTTTCTCTGGCCTCGTTTCCTCCCTACCCAATCATGACCTAATAGTCAGACAGTTAAAACTATATGATATCCTCAGCTCTCAAGCTGCCTACCCCATTGTCCTACTACCACTTAGGCTTCCTAAATGTTTGCTTTCACTGCCCCTACAAATGAGCTACTGAAGGGAGCTGAAGAAGTCATAAAACCATGCTGACCACTAGGCTAGCTAATCTCAACACATCTGCAGCCTATCCTCCTCAACTGTGGCTTTGCCAAGGCTCTTTCCTGGGCTCTGTTCTCTCTTCATATCTTCTCCTGGGTGATTTCATTAGCTCCCATTGCTTTTATGATCATCTGTACAGAAATGATTTTCAGAGCTATACAAGGTGTCCCAAAAGTCTTAGTGCAGTTTTGAGTTATTAAAGTTTAAATTATTAAAGCTATTCAAGTGACAAGTTAAAATTGCACAGAGGCTTTTGGGACACAGATGCAGTCCTAGTCTCTAAGGGGATGTCTCCCAAGAACCTCAAACTCTGCTGTCCAAAACAATGCTAATTATCTCTCCCCGCCAAGTCCATTTCTCCAAATGTTTCGATTTCAGTTGAGGGCTTCATCATAATTCCAGCCACCTAGGCTCACAAACTTGGAGTCAACCTTGCCCTTCTCTTCACTCCCTGCATCCCGTCAGTGGCCACAACATCTCCAAATCCCATGCTTTCTCTCTCCATATAACCACCACTCATCAACTCCACCCTGGACTTCTCAGCAGTCTCCTCGTTGGACTCCCTGCTTCCAATCTCTTCCATCTCCAATCCAGGCTCCCATTCCTCTCAAAACAGTCTTTCTAGAGCATAAGTTTGATGATGTCACTCCACTGATTAAGAACTTTCAAATGTTTTGTGTATATGTATGAATATGCTTCATATATGTCTGTACACACACACACACACACACACACACACACACACAATCTTCCCCATTACAACACAAACTCTCTGAAGGCAGGGACTGCTTCACTTTTGTCTTTTTGTCCTCAGGGCCTATCACATAGGTGACTTCTGCTTCATGGATCATATAGAATGAAGACTCAGAAATGGCCAACAGGTAAAGACTTGACATCGAGCCATCTGTCTGTGCATGAATTAGATTTTCAAGTACTACTCAGAACTCCCCCGACCCAATCTTTTGCCAGACAAACTGGCTCACAAAACAATGGCCAGGATTCAGGTTCTTACAGACTGGGAGGGCCCCCAAAGGGGGACCCAGACAGATTGATTGGCCCCCCACTGACAGCCCAGACCTTGGCATTTTCAGTCCATTACTGTCTTAACTCCAGTCTAGCCTCCTGTCCCAGGCCTGCTTTCACACACTTTCACCCAAGTGGCCCATGTGCTGTTCCTCAAACCTGGCCTTCCAACCCATGCCTCCATGCCTGGAATCCCAACTTCCTTCATGAGGGAGGTATCTCAAGTGCTCCCTCCTACAGGAGAAGCCTTTCCTCCTCTCCTTGGTCAGTAGAGTCCTCTCCCTTTTCATATGATCAGGTTACATGTTCAACTGCCTTAGCAACATGTGAGTTCCCTGAGGACAGACAGAGTATCTTGGTTACCCATATGCCATGTACATTTAGGGGGTGAAGTGGAGAGGATGTAGACCCATGATTTGATTGATACAGGAAACACCTGGTGAGGAAACTGACACTAACAATGTAATTGTTCTGCAATTTATTAAATAATCCTGCAGCAAGCATCAGTTAAGTACCTGTGGTGCTAGGCCCATGCTCAAGGCTGGGAACACACAAACCAAAAGGAAATGGCCTCAGCCCTCAGGGGACTCAGACTGTATTGGAGAGACATATGAATAAGTATATACAAAACAAATACAAAGTAAATTAAGGGGGGAGGAGGCACTAGCAGTGGGGAAGGGGGGAGATCAGGAAAAAATTTTACCTAAAGCAGAGGTATCAATTGACCTAACACTCCCAATGTCACAGGAACCAGATTAAAATGTAATTGGGAAATATTAACAAAACGAGTAAAAATACAACAAAATATTAGAATATTACATTTAAAAATTAATTCAATATGTGAGATCTTTATGTACATTTAGAGGCCCCGTTTCTGGCTGAGTTTGGCTCCATTGACCTGGAAGATGGTACTAGAACTGAGTTTTGAAAGAAATCAGGAGGGGCGGCTAGGTGGTGCAGTGAATAGAGCACCGGCCCTGGAGTCAGGAGGACCTGAGTTCAAATCTGACCTCAGACACTTAACACAAAAACTAGCCATGTGACCTTGGGCAAGTCACTTAATCCCAACTACCCTCCAAAAAGCGCAAAAAAAAAAAAAAAAAGAAATCAGGGTTTCTCAGGAGGTGGAGATGAAGATTCCATGCATGATGCACAGTGAGTGAAAAGGTGTGGCAATGAGAGATGGACATGTAGGAGTAGAAATAAGGCCAGTCTGGCTGGAATGTAGAATGTATGAAGGGGAGAAATATATAATAAGTGAAAAAGGTAAATGCCTGGGTTGTAAAGAGATTTAGTGCCCAACAGATAAGTTTCTATGTAAGCCTGGAGAGAATAGGGAAATAATGCCATCTACTTGGACAGGGAGTAACACAGTCAGATCTTACTGTCTTTGGGAGATGCCTGGGGTACTCAAAGGCTTTGGTCAACAGGTGACAGAGGAGGAAGACACAAACAGTATGTGTCAGAGTTAGATCTTCCTGACTCTAGCCACAATACTAGACTGCCTCTCCCCCTGGGCACAGCAGGAGTTTAATAAATACCTGTTGAATTAGACCGAACGTCTAAGAGGAAAAGGGACAAAAATTTTCCAATCACTATAAGCTCCAGCCACTCTGGGTGCCATGTTTCGTTCATAATCACTTTTTCCCACTCTCAGCCTGATGACAGGTGTTACAATGCACTTGAAAAATCATTACCCATCACTGCATGGACTGCCCATGCCGCCTACAATCTGTCTTACCAGAGTCACACAGCTGGTGACAGATATCTATGTTAGGAGCCGCTAATTAACTCGGCCTATCTATGGTGAAAATCCTAGCTTCCATGGGATGCACTGCCATTCTGTGGCCATCAAAGAAACTCTGTAGCAAGTACATTTCAGGGATGATCTCTACCACCCTCCTATCATGCCCATCACACTTTTACATGGCTGGTCTGAGTCCTGTAACAAGACCTCTGCAATGTGAGTAAAGGACAGATGTGCAAATAGCAAAAAGGCTTTCTGTGCCTCATCTATCTATAAATGAATGAATGAATATGTGCATGTACATACAGACATATGTACACACATACATCAAAGGACCTGTGGTCTCACTCCTGCAGACACTTTCTAAACAACACTGTTCATCTAACTCCTTGTCCATGCCCTTCCCTAAAGCTTCCATCAAGGGCCTCCCCAAGGTGCTAGAGGCCTTCCTCAAGGTCAGCTCACAGGTCACAGATACTAGCGCAGCACTGAAATGTACCTGCGTGCAGAAGTCACCTGAAATGTCTCTGTCTTTGATTCTCTGTTCCTAACGAGCAGTCCATCTTCTTTTCTGATCATGCACTTCCTGAATATGTTCCTTGACCATGGAAACCCAGGAAATAATTACAAAACCAACTGAAAACTAGAACAAAGAATACCTCTTTATTTGAATTAACAATAAAGTAACTAACTGCTCAACTGCTTAGCACCTCCCAGCACTTTGTATACAGCAGTCGTTCGATGAATGTTTTTTTGAGTAACTTCATGACTATTACTTAAAGGTTTGCTCCTGGTATCTCAATTTTCTTTCTTTTTTAAAATTTGTGTTGATTTTTTGTTGGTTTTGCATACTTTGATTTCCCAATATATCCCTTCACCACCCACAGAGCCATCCCTTAAAATTAAGAAAAAGAAGGAAAAAATAATTCAGCAAACCTGGCCAACAATACATCCACTAAGTCTAAGAGTATATGCAATGGAGGGGGGCGGAGCCAAGACTGCGGAGTAGAAACAGCATTTCCAATGTGCTCTGCCCCACACAAATTTCAAACAATGTGAAAGGGAGCTCTGAACAACTTCTGGAGCCACAGCACCCACAAAACGGCACAGAGAAGCTAACCTCCTGCTGAGGACAGCCCAGCAGCCCTGCAGGGAGCGGCCAGCGCAGCGCCCTAAGAGCAGGCAGCACAGCGTGCTGGGAACGCGTGCTGGGAACGGACAGCGCAGCCCGCAGAGCCGAGCCCAGGTCGGTTTTAGCCCTTTTAGCTCCAGGGCCGCCGGGCCTTCAGCGGGCTGGTGGAACCCCAGAACACCAGCAATTGTGGCGATTCCAGAATTATCAGCACAGATATGCCTAGGACAAAGTGAGAGGTTAGTGCCCTATGGACTTTGGGACCAGTAATTGGGAAACACGTGGCTTCCTCCCCTGGGGGCAAAAAGCTGCTGAAGAAACAGCTGCACAGAAGCCATTTTGCAGTGTCAGTACTGACTCTAGCTCCTGGTCTGCAAACTGTAGGAAGATCCAGCAATCAGTCTGGGGGTTAATCGCTTTTGCTTTAAACTGGATTTTGCTTTAAACTGGATTTGTGGATCTGGATTGTGGTCTGGGGGGGAAGTTTGGGGTGGGTATCCAACTTGCCAGAGTGGGTGGAGGCTTTACAGAGGCCACCCAACTGGCGGAAGTTGTGAAGACCCCACGTTTGGGCGGAAGCTCCCCCGTCTGGTGGCAGAGTCCTACTGTGGCAACAAGCCCCAAAATCAAGTAATTAAGTGGCAACATGCCTAGGCAAATGAAACAAAATAAACAGAAAAGTTCAACATTGGACTCCTATTTTAGGGCAAAGAGGCTCAAAGCATGGAGGAGGACTGTGAGGTCAGAACTCCTGCACCAAAAGCCCCAAATGAAAATACAAGCTGGCTACAGGCCATAGAGGACCTTAGGAAGCAGATAAGAGAAGTGGGGGAAAATTGGGAAGAGAAATGATAAAGATGCAAGAAAAGTATGAAATGACAGTCAACAGCCTGACTGAGGAAAACAACACCTTAAAAAATAGACTAGCTCAAATGGCAAAGAGGCCCAAAAGGGCACTGAGGAGAAGAATGCCTTAAAAAGTCGAATTTGCCAGATGGAAAAAGAATCTCAAAAGTTCACTGAGGAGATTCATTCCTTCAGAGTTAGACTGGAGCAAATGGAAGCTAGTGACTTTATGAGAAATCAAGACACTATTAAACAGATCCAAACAAATGAAAGAATAGAAGGCAATGTGAAATATCTCATGGGAAAAACCATTGACCTGGAAAATAGATCCAGGAGAGATAATTTAAAATTATTGGACTACCTGAAAGCCATGATCAAAGAAAGAACCTAGAAATCATCCTTAAAGAAATTCTCAAGGAAAATTGCCCTGATGTTTTAGACCCAGAGGGCAAAATAGAGGTTGAAAGAATTCACAGATCACCTCCTGAAAAAGATCCCAAAAAGAAAACTCCCAGGAATATTATAGCCAGGTTCCAGAATCCCCAGATCAAAGAGAAAATACTACAAGCAGCCGGGAAGAAACAATTTCAATATTGTGGAAACACAATCAGAATAGCCCAGGACCTGGCAGCTTCTACACTGAGGGATCAAAGGGCATGGAATATGATATTCCAGAGGGCAAAAGAGCTGGGAATGAACCCAAGGGTCACCTACCCAGCAAAACTGAGTATCTTGTTTCAGGGGAAAATATGGTCATTCAGTGGAATAGAGGACTTTCAAGCATTCTTGATGAAAAACCAGAGTTGAATAGAAAATTTGACATTCAGACACAAGAAGCAAGAGATGGTTGAGAAGGTAATCAAGGAAAAGAAATCAAAAGGAACTTATCAAAGTTGGACTATTTACAGTCCTACATGGAAAAACAATAACTGTGTTTGATGAAACCTTTCTCATTATGAAAATTATTGAAGAAGGGTACATGGCATATGTTCACAGGTATACATGGATAGAGGGCACAGGTTGAATTTGATGGGAAGGGATGATTATTTTTTTTTTGGAGGGCAATTGGGGTTGGGTGACTTGCCCAGGTTCATGTGGCTGGGTTTTTGTTTCTGTGTTGGGTGTCTGGGGCCAGATCCGAGCTCAGGTCCTTCTGGCTCCGGGGCTGGCTCTCTGCTCGCTGCGCCACCTAGCCGCCCCAACGAAGGGATGATTCTTAAGGGGTGAAGTCAAGAGTAGAGAGAGGAAAGTGGCAAGAGGAGATGGAGAGAGACAGGGTAGGGCAAACTATCTCATGTAGAAGAGGCAAGGGGAAGTAGTTGCAGGGGAGGGGAAGAACAGGAAGGCAAAAAGGCAAAAGCATATTCTCATTGAAGTTGGCTCAAGGAGAGAATCACATACATACTAAATGGAATATCTTACCCTCACTCACTCTCCTGAGTAGGGGAAAGGGGGATGAGAAGGGGGATGATGGAGAGGAGGGCATTCTGGGGAGAGGGGAGGTTAGAAGTATCCACTATCAAAGAGGGACAGGATCAAAGTAGGAATGGACCAGGTGGGAGGTGAGACAGGTGGGAGGGAAATATAAGCAGTCTTTTACAATATATCTACTATGGTAATGTTTTGCATAGATATACATGTACAACACATACCGAATTGCTTATCTTCTCAGAGGGAGTGGGTGACAAGGGAGAAAGGGAATGGATCTGAAAATCGAAGTTTTAAAATTAAATGTTTCATAAGATGTCCAGGCAGTGGGGCTCAGAGATTCACCTTGCCCTAATGGCAAAGTCGAAGGGGGTATGGGAGAAGATCTGGGAGAGAGCAGATTGGATGAGGGGATATCTGGTGGGACTGCTATTCTGGGGTGGTGGGTAGGGAAAAAATGGGGGGAAAATGTAACTCATAATCTGGTGGAAATGAATGATGTAAACCAGAAGTTAATAAAGCATTTGTTTAATTAAAAACAAAACAAAACAAATATGTTTTTAAAACAGTTAAACAAAACAAAACAAAAAGAGTATATGCAATGTCTGTACTCCCAATTTTCGAAGAACTTTACTGCAATGTATTATATTTAGATCGTGCAGGGAAAGTACACAAACTATTCTTTTATTAAATGGATGAGACAAAGACATCAAAGAGTAGAAATTATTCTAAAGTCAGAATCTGAATCCCATGTTCAAGGGACTCAAATGACCTCTTCTAGTATGAATATAATAAACTTGAAATTCAATTCTCCATCAAATGTTAAAACAATCAGATGAAAGACAAGAGTATATACTTATTTTTAGAGCACAGTACTTGGATAGATTTAAGAACAACAAAAGGACTAATGAAACTTTTTAAAAAAATAAGTGAAGGGGGGTGCAGCTAGGTGGCACAGTGAATAGAGCATGGGCCCTGGAGTCAGGAGGACTTGAGTGCAAATCTGGTCTCAGACACTTGACACACTTACTAGCTGTATGACCTCGGGCAACTCATTTAACCCCAATTGCCTTGCCTTCCCCCCTCCAAAAAATAAAATAAAATAAAATAAACGAAGGAAAAAAAAGAACAAAAGGAATGAGTCAAAATAAAAGCATCAGATGCATGCTCCATTAAAAAAAAAGTTTTACTGATATGTTTGCTTTTATATCTTTGTCACTTCTAGAAATAGTGCCTCCTTACTTCTCCAGGCTAGGTAGCTAAGTGGTACAGTGGAGAGAGTCAGGAAATCTCATCTTTCTGAGTTTAAAGCTGGCCTCACACACTTAGTAGTTCTGTGATCTTGGGCAAGTGACTTAACCTGTTTGCCTCATCTGTCAAATGAGTTAGAGAAGGCAATGGCAAACCACTCCTGTATCTTTGCCAAGAAAACCTAATGGGGTCACGAAGAATTGGACATGACTAATAACTACTGAACATCTCCAAAATGAAACCTCTATTGTAACAAAGAAAAATCAGTAAAAATCACCTCCTCAGATGCCCAGCCAAAGGATGGTCTCTTGTCAGGATTTCATCACGCTGCTTCCCTAGACAAAATACTGTTCTAGTGTTCCCTGTGACCAGCATTACTTTGTTTTTCTGGTTCAGGTTAGTTTTCTTTGAATGATATTTTCCTTTAATATTTTTATAGTCATTGTTTATATTTATTTTGATTCTGCTTATCAAAATAAAGTCTTCTCATGTTTCTCCCAATAACTCATCTTTATCATCTTTTTAACCATATAGCATTTCAGTATATTTATACAGCAGTTTTTTTAGGCTATTTCCCAAATGGCGGGCATCCACTTTGCTTCCAGTTCTTTGCTACTCCAAAAAAAGCTAAAAAAAAAATCCTTGGTTGTAATTTGGAATTGTTTCTCTTTGACTTCCTCAGGGGTGTACGCCCAGCTGTAGGGCCCTTGTTTTCTCCCTTTTCTTATGTAATTACAAACTGAAATCCAGCATAGTTGCTCCACCATCAGCATATTAGTCTATCTATCTTCTCAATGTTCTCATCTTTTGTCCACTTTGCTGATTTGTAAAGCAGGAGGTGAAACCTCAGTTGTTCTTTAATTTGCATTTCTTTCAGTGATCTGAAGTATATTTTCATATGGTCAACTGCAGCCTTTTAATCTTTTTTTCCACTTTTTGGAAGGGGGAGGGTAGGGCAATTGTGACTTGCCCAAGGTCACACGGCAAAGTGTTAAGTGTCCAAAGCCACATTTGAACTCAGGTCCTCCTGACTCCAGGGCTGGTGCTCTATTCACTGCACCACCTAGCCACCCCAAGCTTTTAATTCTTTTTTAAAAAGGCAGTGGCAGAGTGAATAAAATGATAGATTTGGAGAGAAGATGTGAATTCTGCCCTAGGTACTCCTAGCTGCATGACTCCGGACAAATCATTTAATCTCACTCAAACTTTAGCTTTCTCCTTAGTAAAATCAGGATAATAATAGCACTGATCTCAAAGGACTGTTGTAAGGCTCAAATGAGATAATATATGGAAAACAGTCTGCAAACCTCAAAGTGCTTATGCAAATGCCAGTTTTTACAATCATCTTTTAAACTCATCTATTGATTAATAAAAATACTGATTAATTTTTTAAAGTGTTCTTCTTTACTATATCACAGCCTCATGACACAGAAATTTACTTTTTGCTTTCTTTTTTATCCCACAGAGCCTAATATGGTTTTAGATAACCAGGAGATTAATAAATTTATATTGAATGAAAGCATGAATCCACACATAAACCAACCAATCAACTAACCTGCACAGCCCTTCCAAGAATTTTGATCTGGCCCATGCCAGAACCTTTTCCTTTACCGTTGGGGTTGCAGTAAGGCCCCTGCTGCCCCGGGGAACCAGCTGTGCAGGGCAAAAAGAGAGGATTCTGGTGCTGATCATCACCAGACTCTACTGATTAACAGCTTCTGGTCTCATGTATTTGTGCAATTCTCCACCCTCTATTATTTAAAAGCTAAAATTTGACAACTCAGGTTAAACATTTAGACAAATTCAAAGCCAGTAGAAGAAATTTATTGATAGTTCCATTCTACCAAATATAGAACAACATTGATAGGCTCTTTGGAATCTTCATGGGTCTCCAATATCAATGGGCTCCCTTATCTTTCTACATATTTTTTTAGCTCTCTTTCCAAAAAGAGAAAATTCTTCTTCTGACATCCTTCTGCGACACAGTCTTAAAAAATAAGATGTAAGGGGCGGCTAGGTGGCGCAGTGAATAGAGCGTCGGCCCTGGAATCAGAAGGACCTGAGTTTGGAGCCGGCCTCCGACACTTAATCCGCACAGACAAAAACCTAGCCGTGTAACCTTGGGCAAGTTACTTTAACCC
The DNA here is from genome assembly GCA_011680675.1 of Gymnobelideus leadbeateri. Classification (NCBI taxonomy): domain Eukaryota; kingdom Metazoa; phylum Chordata; class Mammalia; order Diprotodontia; family Petauridae; genus Gymnobelideus; species Gymnobelideus leadbeateri. Next base: position 400,652 of record WOXC01009681.1, on the reverse strand, counting down.
CAATTGCCCTAAAGGGGCGGCTAGGTGGCGCAGTGAGTAAGAGTGCCGGCCTCGGAGTTTGGATGACCCGAGATCAGATCCGGCCTCAGAAAATGAGCACCCACGCATAAATAATGACTAGCCGTGTAACCTTGAGCAAGTTACTTAACCCCAACTGCTTTAAAAAAAAAAAAAAAAAAAAGATGTAGCCATTCACCTGAACTGAATATTGGCCTCACTGGGGAAAACTGAAGTAAATTAGAGGCCTCTCTGGCAGTGACCCCACTCTAAATGGAAAGGAGCTCTGTGCTGGCAAGTAAGAAGCTTATAGCATACTGAGAAGTGTCATTCTTTATTTAACCCTCATGTTCTCTTGGATGAGAGCTGTAGGAGCTATAATCGCTTCAACAGGACAAAGAACATTAGGATCTTCAGAACAAGCACGCTATTTAGACCATTAGCAGAAGTGTCAATTTCCTGAACGCTTCCTACCCGTGTGCACAATGCTGATGGAGAAATCCGGCATAACTGAGAGGAGTAGGAGACATGGCACTGAATGACCTCAGTCTTGTTCAGTGGTTCTATCAATCCTTATTAACCACTATTAGACTCCCTGGTGAATTCCCTCAGGTTTCCATTTCCTGATACCCCAAGAAATGTTAGTTATGCCAGCCTAAGAAATATGTCTTTTGCCAACCACACTGTTTTTGTTTTCACTTACTCAGTTAGAAAAATCAATTGCTACTTTTCAGATGGGAAAAAGCTCTCATAAACACGACATGAAAAATAAGCTTTTGACCTTGACTTAGTAGGGTTGCAAACACACTGGATAAAACAACATAGAAGCAGCAACTTATGATCTATTTATATATACAGATCAGTGCTTTGTATCTCTGCTGTCCTTTCTCACCAGGCGGCAGGGGCCATTAACTAACCTGCCACTCCCCAATCAAACCAATCTAGAATGAATTTACTTTTTGATTCCAGAATGCCCCTATAGAGGATATTGTCTCGCTAAAACAGATGTAACTCTTCCTGTAAAATGTCTTTGAAGCAAAAGAAATGAGCAATTTGTCAGCATCAGAATCCTCTCTCTTTGACCTGCAGAGCTGGTTTCCAACTTTGCCACTATATCCCAAGAGGGGCAGGGGCCTTACTATACCCCCAGTGGTAAAGAAAACAGATCTGGTGTGGACCGGATGAAAATACTCATAAGTGGTTAGTTGATTGGTTGATTCATGCTTGCATGCACTCATTCAATATACATTTATTAATCATCTACTGGTTACCTAAAATCTTATTAGACCCCATGGGTAAAAAAGAAAATAAAAGGTACATCTCTGTGTTTTAGTTTATAATTAATCAGTCAAGAAGAAAACTTTTAAAATAATTTTTTAGTTTACCAATTAATGTTTTGTTTTTGAAGCCATAGTTTTTTTAAAAGGAAACTTAAGTAAGATACAATGGGGAAAAAAGATACAATGGTGGAGAATTTTGGGGAAAATGTCGTATCAAATACAACACTAAAACTTTTCAAGAAAGAAAACATGTTTAATTTAGCAGCACAAAATTACTGGAAACAAAGAGCATCCCTTCTGACTGAATAAAAATGCAATGACTAAATAAAATGTGGTAAAGGATATGAATGTAACAGACCTACATTTCAAGAAACGAGGACTACAAAAAACACAGAAATGCACAAAAAGACTTACGTGAACTGACACAACTACCCACAAGGCAAGAACAAAAACTCAAAGCTGAATGTTCTGTAACTAAAATGAGGAAGCTCACTCAGGCAGAAAAGAGAAGGCCTGCTTCCTCTCTGCTTTCTTTGGAAGGCAGGGAACTACAAATGTGGAACACTGAATGCATGTGTTGGTTTGCTCTCTCCCATTAGATTGTGAGCTCCTTGAGGGCAGAGACCATCTTGTGCTTTTTTGTATCTCTAGTTCTTAGCACAGTATCTGGCACTTGCAGGCAGTTAATAAATGCTGATTGACCAACACTGCTTATACTGTCATCCTTTGTTGATGTAATGGTTAGTTTTGTTGAATTGCACTCTCGCTCTCTCTGTATACACACACACACACACACACACACACACACACACACACACACACACCACACAATCCGTCGACCTATTTCAAAAGTGTGGTTAAAGGAGATAAACAAATAGTAATATACCCATAGTTACAACGTTTATTTGTTATTCCCTTAAGGCTAGCAGACTTGTACAAGGAGTTAGGAGAGCTATATCTTAACAGATGAAAAAAAAGACGAGAGAGCTTAAGTACATTTTAGCACCATCCCAATTCAGGGTGGCTGTGTCACACAAATTTATGGTCCCCATAAATGTTTAATCATTGTATGAGAAAGGAATTTTCTTAATTGAATAAATGGCAAATATAATAAAACAAGAGAGCTGACAAAGTGTCAAATGAAATTATGATCCAGAATATCTGTGTTTTCTTTACCATTAACATTCCATAACACGGTATATGTCCAGAAAATATTAAGATAAGAAAAAGTCCCATTACTCAAGTTAATGCCTCTAGTTATGGGTCTCATCCTTAAGAGCCATAAAGTAAGCTTCTTCTGCTTTGTTGACATAAGGTAAGGTATTCTCCAAGCTCACTCAGAGAATAAAGACAAAGCTGGGTCTGTTTGGAATTTGTGATCTCAGGATGCCTGTTTTAAATCCTACTTCCAGCCTTATCTGGTCTCTGGAGTTGCTGACACAGAAAAAAGCCTTTTTAACGTGAGACAAAGCAGTCTGTTTGATTAATGCAGACTTTGGCCAAAATATATTTAATGATTATCATTTCCACCCTTTTGGTCAAAAACAAATCTATTAAAATTTCATTTCTTGACCAAGGAAGGTATGAAAAAATTCTTTCTTGGGGGCTTTCCCAAAATCCCTATCTAGGTGAATTTAGGTTTTTCCCAATCACTTCCTGAAATAGGGGGCACTAAGGATAATAATACCTATGTGTGTGTGTGTGTGTGTGTATGTGTGTGTGTTTGTATACATATCCTGTTAATAAGGTATGACTGTCAGGAGAAGGGATAGGAGATTTAGAATAAAAAAAGTGATATGAAAACACAATATATCAATTTTTTTAAAAAATGTGATAGCATAAAAAAAAGACACATATATTTAAACCATCCAGAAAATCTACAGTAAGCAGGACAGATTGTGTACTAGCATACTCCTTGCTTTAGTTAAACCAATGAAAACCCAGATTTTAAACCCCGCCCCCCCCCCCCCCATTAAAGGGTGATTATTCACTCTGTGGCCTCTCTAGGCTGCACTCTGGGCTTCTTTCTGATGGAGTGCTTGTGTTCCTGTGCGTGGACCCCAATTCCAAGACCATATTTCTCCCTAACTTCAAAACACTACCCTGGCAGTTTCTCCTCACCCCAAAGACACTATCCTTAACAATTCCTCACGAGTGGCCTCCAGCTAAATACTTCTTTCTTTCCCTGGTACAGTAATAAACCACACCTCTAGGAATTATTAGTTTGAACTGGCTTTGTACTGGCTCATAAAGATATTCAGTACCTGTTGCACTATCTATACCAACTCCCTACCTCATTATATACATCCTGGACTCCTTGTTGTGTGTATCCTAGCCTTTAGACATATGTATACTCCTTATATCTATCTTGTCTAATAAGACATCGATGGGAGCAGCCTCGGCATTTCTCAGTGAGCCCTGACTGCTAGCTGACTTAGCGATGCTGCAGACCTAAAATCACACCTCCATGTAGCCCCTCTTGGGCTTTTTCCCAGTGAACTCTGAATAAAATGCCTGTGTAGTAGATACTAAAAGTGCATGTTCCTTTAAGAACTGACCATTTCTTAACCAGTCCCTATCCAGCCCTGAATCACCTAGTTAACATATATTCTACTTTAGAATACCCTATATAAACTTTAAATATACCCTTTTAGAACTCAGGTTCCCTAAGAACTCTTGCCTGCTGAAAAATGTACCAATAAATTTTTGCCACCTTGACTTAAAGTATGCTAGAGTCCATGAATTCATTCCAGATGACCCTATCCAATACCCTGGTTTTTGGGGGTCCATGAACCTCTCAAACCCCACTCCAGCCCAGGAATTCACACAGAGGAAATACCCAGTGCCCTTGGGCTTCTCTCTGAGTAGTCACTTCTTCCAGAAACTCCATTTCCGGGGGAAAGTGGGAGGGGGTTCCAGGTCAGCCATGTCTCACATTGGAGGGAATGTACTCTATACCTTCTTTTTCTTTTTTTAATTTTTTGCTTTTTGGAGGGGGGAAGGCTGGGCAATTAGGTTTAAGTGACTTGCCCAAGGTCACATGGCTTGTTAAGTGTTAAGTGTCGAGCCAGATTTGAGTTCAGGTCCTCCAAACTCCAGGGCCAGTGCTCTATGGTGCTCTATTCACTGTGCTACCTAGCTGCCCCATACTCAGCACCTTCTACCAGGACTCCTGCCCAATAGCTTGGTCTCCAAACCTCACCCCCTCCACTTTAGCTGGGTGGTCTTCCTGAGGGCAGAGATTGTCTTGTCACAGGTATTTGTATTTTAATGCCTGGCTATATAACTACACAACTGACGGACAAAAAGTTTTTCTCCAGGAGAAAAGGAGTCAGAACAGGATCCCTTTAACTAAGCAGCCTTTTTGTACTTCAATGCCTCAAGGGTGGTGCTTTTCTCAGGACTTAGATACTTCTTTCTTTACCAGAGATCAGAACTACTCAGTGCTTCAGCAAAAATCCTTTATAAATTACTGTGAGATCTCCCACCAAAAAAAAAAAAAAAAAAAGACATGACAGCATCACCCTGTAGCCAACCCTGGGCAAAGCCTCTTCAACTTGAGCTAGGCTGGCTACAGACTACAATTAGGGACTGATCAGTCGGCCCCCTACCTATCCCTTCCCTGCCAGCTGGGGAGGGGCTGCCAGGGCAGGTGATTTTCTGGTACCACTTCCCTTCTGACAGTCCCTGAGCCCCTGCACTTTAACTAAGACACAATCCTATCAACAACAAAAATCAACATATACCTAGCATTTGGAGAGCAAACAAATGGCTACAACCAAGATATTCCTGAACATAAATGCTGAAGGGTGTAGGGATCATCAATTTAACTGCATGCAGTAGCAGCTTTCCTTATTGACCAACAAACAGGGAATTTCTAGTTTTCACCACTTCTGTTTGTCTTAAGTAACTCTGAAATCCCAATGTTCAGACCCTGCAGAATCCTCTTAACTCTATGACTAGATTTAAAAATGGAATAAACTGAAAGGGCATCCTAAAAGGTGTCTTTTATCTGTAAGGTTCTTAGGGTTGGGCCAGGCACATCTAAGGAAGAGTTTTAAAGATTTCATGAGGTGAGAAGGGGTCTGGGCCAATGCAGCCAACCCCAGCTTCCACAGAGGTTGAGGCAACCCCCTCAGACTTTTAGCTGACACATGAGGACCAGTTTCTATTGTCATACTTTGCTTTACATATGCCTCAACTCTTTATATTCTACCACCATTTAATGCCATACCCATACTGCCTGACAATGTGAGGCTTCCCAAAGAATTATGTCATTTCCTTGGCCCAAGTTAATTTTTCCTCCTTAAAAGTATTTTATTTTTTCCCAATTACATGTAAAGATACTTTTCAACATCCATTTTTGTAAAATTTCAAGTTTCAAATTTTCCTCCCTCCCCAAGAGAAGCAAGCAATCTGATATAGGTTATATATGTACAATCATGTTAAGCATATATTCACATTAGTTACGTTGTGAAAGAAGAATCTGAACAAAAGGGAAGAACTACTAGAAAGGAAAAACAAAAGAAAAAAAGAGAGAAAACAGTATGCTTTGATCTGTACTCAGATCATAGTTCTTTCTCTAGATGAGGATAGCATTTTCTATCACCAGTCTTTTGGAATTGCTTTGGATTATTGTATTGCTGAGAAGAGCTAGGTCTGTCATAGTTTATCATCAAACAAAGTTGCTGCTGCCTTGTACAATGTTCTCCTGGTTCTGTTCACTTTACTCAGCACCAATTCATTTAAGTCTTTTCCAGGTTTTTCTGAAATCCACCTGCTCATCATTTCTTACAGTACAATAGTATTCCATTATAATCATATATCACAACTTGTTCAGCCATTCAGATTGATGGGCATTCCCTCAATTTCCAATTCTTTGCCATCATAAAGAGCTGCTATAACTATTTTTGTACATGTGGGTTCTGGCCCAAGCTATTTCAAAAGGAAAAATAGCACTCGGAACATAATTTTTCAAAAACCCAAACTCTTCAGCTTTTAAGATATGACTAATAGGGGGCGGCTAGGTGGCGCAGTGAGTAGAGCGTTGGCCCTGGAGTCAGAAGGACCTGAGTTCGGATCCGACCTCAGACACTTAATGCACAGACAAACAAAAAAACCTAGCCATGTGACCTTGGGCAAGTTACTTAACCCCAATTGCCCTCCAAAAAGCAAAAAAAAAAAAAAAAAGATATGACTAATATAAGTGAAGCATTCTGTCAAATACTCAAGTACAGATGTCACAACCACAGAGAAAATGGAGGTCAATAAATTGGGCACGCAACTGAAAAACCTACAAAAAGAACAAATTAAAAATCCCCAATTAAATACTAAATTAGAATTAATGAAAACCAAAGGAGAAATTAATAAAATTGAAATTAAGAAAACTATTGAATTAATAAATAAAACTAAGAGCTGGTTTTATGAAAAAAAAAAAAACCAACAACAAACAATAAAATTGATAGACCTTTAGTCAATGTGATAAAAAAAAAGAAAGAAAAGCAAATTAAAAGTATCAAAAATGAAAAGAGTGAATCTACCTCCAATGAAGAGGAAACTAAAACAATAATTAGGAATTATTTTGCCCAATTGTACGCACATAAATTTGACAATCTTAGTGAAATGGATGAATATTTACAAAAATATAAGTTGCCCAGATTAACTGAAGAGGAAGTAAATTACTTAAATAACCCCATCTCAGAAAAAGAAATTGAACAAGCCATCAATGAACTCCCTAGGCAAAAATCTCCAGGGCCAGATGGAATTACTAGCAAATTCTATCAAACATTTAAAGAACAATTGATTCCAATACTTTACAAACTATTTGGGGAAATTGGAGAAGGAGGAGTCCTACCAAATTCTTTTTATGTACTGATACCTAAATCAGGAAAGACGAAATGGAGAAAGAAAATTATAGACCAATGAATATAGATCCAAAAATTTAAATAAAATATTAGCAAAAAGACTACAGCAACTTATCACAAGAATAATGCACTTTGATCAGGTAGGATTTATTCCAGGAATGCAAGGTTGGTTCAATATTAGGAAAACTATCAGTATAATTCATCATAACAACAAAACTAGCAGAAACCATATGATTATCTCAATAGATGCAGAAAAGGCTTTTGACAAAATACAACACCCATTCCTATTAAAAACACTAGAAAGTATAAGAATAAGTTGAGTCTTCTTAAAATAATAAGTAGCATCTATCTAAAACCATCAACAAGTATTATATATAATGGGGATAAGCTAGAAGCATTTCCAGTAAGATCAGGGATAAAACAAAGATGTCTACTATCACCCCTCTTATTCAATTTGGTACTAGAAGTGTTAGCAGTAGCAATAAAAGAAAAAGAAATTGAAGGAATCAGATTAGGCAAAGAAGAGACTAAGCTATCACTCTTTGCAGATGATATGATGATATACTTAAAGAATCCTAGAGAATCAAGTAAAAAATTACTTGAGATAAATAAATTTGGCCGGGGCGGCTAGGTGGCGCAGTGAATAGAGCGCCGGCCCTGGAATCAGAAGGACCTAAGTTCGGAGCCGGCCTCCGACACCCATACAAACAAAAACCTAGCCGTGTAACCTTGGGCAAGTTACTTAACCCCAATTGCCCTAAAGGGGCAGATAGGTGGCGCAGTGAGTAAGAGCACCGGCCTCGGAGTTGGGATGACCCGAGATCAGATCCGGCCTCAGAAAATGAGCACCCACGCATAAATAATGACTAGCCGTGTAACCTTGAGCAAGTTACTTAACCCCAATTGCTTTAAAAAATAAATAAATAAATAAATAAATTTGGCAAAGTTGCAGGATATAAAACAAACCCACATAAATCCTCAGCATTCCTATATATTTCTAACAAAATCCAACAGCAAGAGATAGAGAAATCGCATTTAAAGTTACTGTAGACATTATAAAATATTTGGGAATCTACCTGCCAAAACAAACCCAGGACCTACATGAACACAATTAAAAAACACTTTTCAAGGGGCGGCTAGGTGGCGCAATGAGTAGAGCGTTGGCCCTGGAGTCAGAAGGACCTGAGTTCGGATCCGACACTTAATGCACACACAAATAAAAACCTAGCTGTGTGACCTCGGGCAAGTTACTTAACCCCAATTGCCCTCCAAAAAACCACTTTTCACACAAATGAAGCTAGATCTAACTAACTGGAAAAACATCAGTAGCTCATGGCTGGGTCGAGCTAATATAATAAAAATTACAGTTTTACCTAAATTAAATTATATATTTATAGTGCCATATCAATCAATCTACCAAAAAAGTACTTTATAGAGCTAGAAAAAAAGTAACAAAATTCATTTGGAAGAACAAAAGGTTCAGAATGCCAAGGGAATGAATGAAAAGAAACGCTAGGGAAGGAGGCCTAGCCGTACCAGATTTTAATCTGTATTATACAGCAGCGGTCACCAAAACTGCTTGAGGAATAGAGTAGTGAATCAAGGGAATAGACTGGGTATACATGGGACTCAGCAGTCAATGACTATAGTAATCTACTGTTAGATAAACCCGAAGACCCCAGTTTTGGGGATAAGAACTCACTATTTGACAGATATCACAATCACACATCAAATAAATTTTGAATGTGGCTACTATATGTTTTATCTTCAGCAAATGTCAAAGGAGACAGGTCTCCAACACTCTGCTTCCCTATTCTGATGAACAGCAAAGGAGGTATTCTCTCACTCTGCCTTATTCATTCTTTCACAGAAACAGGGAATGAACAATCAGAAAAGCTAGCCCCCTTCATTAATACAGAATTCTTCCCTGGCCTGGGTGACCATGTGCTCCCCCTCGGAACATGCAGAAGGTTCACTGTAGAACATTTCCTAGACAATTCCTATAGGTCTGGCTTTAACATCAACTTCTACAAACATAAGGCCTTCTACTAGATCCTAGAAAATAAAAAAAAACAAAAACACCCAGGCCCTAAACACAACCTACTCATATCCTATGGAGGAGACACAATGCAGACATCAGGAAGTAAACATATGGTAATTTCAAGAGGGACAGAACTGATAGATGGGGGAGGTAAGGTCAGGAAAAGTCTGGTCAAGGAGGTGGCAAAGCTGTGCCAAAGTTGAGGTGAAGGGGGAGCGTGTGCCAGACCTGCACAAAAGTGTGGAGACCAAAATGTCATGAATGGAGGACTGCAGTAGCACACTGGTCTGATAGCAGAGTGCATGAAGGAAGGCCATTTGGAAAGGCGTTGGCAGCTGTCCTGGGAAAGGCTTTTTTACACACCAGGCTGACTTCTCAGCTTTCTTCTGGCATGGCTTTAATTCCTTCACCATTTCCATCCCCGTTCTCTGATGGCCTTCTAAATATGAAATATTTGCCCAATAATCAGTGAATCAACTGCTACTGGAAGAACTGCACCAAGATTCCTGTGGAAAAGGAAACTGGAACACAAAAGATGGCTGGGGCCTAAGGAAGGGGAGCTAACAGGTCCTCCTACAAAGTAGCTAGTGAACAACGGACAACCCTGGTCCCGGAGGCCATCTCTCCTGGCAGTTCTCCCAGTGAGCATGAGTAAAGGACCACTAGAAGATCAGGGCACCCCAACCTCTATCACAGAGGAGGAGGGGGCACAAAAGAACTTCTACAAACATGAGAAAATATTCCCTCGGGAACTTCAAGACCAAGGTGGACACAGTGAAGAATAGAGAAAAGTATGCTAAAAAGGCAGTTAGTTCAAGAAATGACAATGGCCAGCAGCTTTAGGCTACTAGGAAGCCTCACACCTCTACCTCATAAACACTTTCCTCCAGAAGCAAGTTGGAATGCATTAGACATGAGCATTACTACATTTACTGGCTGGACCGAAACAACCAACCATGCTTGAAATTCCCAATTCCAGGGCCATCTCATGATGCTTGCCAAATCATTAGACCCCCTTCTTCCTCTCCTTCCCACACCCTGCACCTCCACAGAACAAAAACTTTTCCGTAATCAAGCCTCCTCTAGGCATGTGCCATTCACTTATAAGAATGTAACCTCCTAGAGAGCAGGATATATCTTTAAAATCTATCACCAACCCTTGGCACCATGTGATCAATAAATATCCTTCCTTCTGTATCCAGTCATAATTTCATTAACTCTTCAGTATTCCTTTGAGATAAAACAGGAAGCAGGCATAATGATTACTTTATAAGCCAGGAAAGAAAATGGGATTAAGAGAAGAGAAAGGACATCCCCAGTGTCAGATAGCGAGTCAGTCAGTAGCCAAGCTAGGAACAGGCCCCTGGTCTACTGAATGTTCAGAGTCTAAAAGAACTCCATAGAGAATTTTGAGATGGTGGAGTAGGTTTGGTGAAACCTATGGACCTCTTTTCGAAATAATGTTTTTAAATACATAAGAGTACAAAGGAAACCTACCGAAAGTTATCAAAAAATTTTTTTTCAAATAAGTTCATGGACTTCAGAAGTTTAGTCTTCTTAAGGTTAAGAAGTCTTTATATAAAGCATCAATACCAACTTAATAAATACAAATACATACAAAATACATACATAGTTAAATACAGAATAGTTTGGGAGGGAGGGAGGGCACTGGCAGCTGGAGAGATCAGGAAAGGCTTCATGCAAGAGATGGCATCTGAGCTGGATCTCAAAGGAAAAGGGGGCTCTATGAGGCAGAGGTGAGGAGGGAGTGCATTCCAGGCCAGAGCAAAGGCACAAAAATGGAACGTGAAGTATCTGGAGCAAGCCATGGAGAGAGGATAGTTTAGCTGATCAGAATTATGGGATCAGGGTCTGAACTAAAGTGTGAGTAGAGAGAAGGGTTCAGACACAAGAGAGATGATGAAGGCTGAAATGGCAAGATCTGGACAAGTAACTACATATGGGGGGTGAAGAGAAACTAAGGAGTCTAAGATAAAGCTGAGATCAAAAACCCGTACAACTCGAAGGAAGGTGGTACCTTCAAGGGAAACAGGGAAATTTGTAAGAGAGGAAGGTTTCTGGGGAAAGATAATGACTTCATTTTTAGATATGTTAAGTGGAGAGGGCAGCATCCAGCTAGGAAGAAGACAAGAGGAAAGGCACATTGGTAGGAAGGTTAGGGTGAAGGGTTCCCCACAAAATGTGCTCTACTAGACTCTCTGACATCCAATAGGATCTAGGTGGCCCGACTGGGGTGCAGATTGGAAAAATGACCCAGTGGGTACTCAACTGCCAGGGCCTGATTAGGATGATCAGGTTACCAACCTCAAAAAGGCCTGTGGTGCCATCCTCTGACTACATACTCTTAGAAAATAATTTTAATTTACTTCCATGACTGGAAGGTGGCAGGTTGAGGCAGACTCTCAAACAGTACAGCTCGTGCAGATGAAAGTCATTTTCTATCAAAGGAATCAGATAACACCTACTTTGTAAGTCCAACCCTGAAAAAACCTTCTGCCTATGAGGATCCTAAGCAGAGCGAATCTTGGCATCATATGCTGATTTCTCAAGAATAAGGCCCTCCATTCTCTTTCTTTATGTCTTCTCTAGCTTCTCTCCAACCATGACAGGAAAACCAACATCTACAAACTAATAGTTCAAACTGCCATTTCTCCAGCATTTCATCAACACCAGCAGGTGTCAGAGGGCTTTGTGGAACAGGCTCTATGGGAAGCTCAGCCTCAACACCTTCCTGCATGTTCCTTTCCTCTTTCCAAAACTTTCCTTGCTGTATGCTGACCTTCCCATTTAACTTGTTGAAAAACTAACTCATTAGCTTTTCCCCAAAACCTTTCTCTCTTAAGCTCAAGTAACAGTAACCATAGGCTCAGCAGAAGCTTTTGAAGCAAGTGCATTACATGAGTTTAAGGAAGAAAAGGAGTATGGGGAAAAGTCAGTATCTCCATACTCCCCTCGCCTCACCTACTCTGCAATCCAGGGATACTAGTCTTCCTGCTTTCCTTGCACAAGAGACTCCATTTCATGACTCTAGGCATTTTTGCTGGCTGACTCCCATAACTAGAATTCTCTCCCTCTTCATTCCCATCACCTGGATCCCTTCAAATCCCAGCTAAAATCCCATCTTCTACAAGAAACCTTTCCTCAGCCCTTTCAATGTTAGTGCCTTGTCTCTAAAATTTGAAACTCAAAGAACCAGGGAACTGAATCTTGTAAACGCAAAGTAAACAAACAAATTAATAAAGAAAAAAAAACAAGTACTTGCTGACTTAACTTCATTCAGAGGTCATCCAAAAACATGAACAATTCTGAGAAGGTTTAAAGTGAATCACATGATATCTCCTTTTTTTTTTTTTATTAAGTTCAAGCTTGAATGCTGATGCACATTAAATATTTTTTTCCTTCCAAAGAAAAACTGTTTCCAATGGTGGCAGAGCTAGGAAGGTTTTTGTAAAATGAAAACGTTTTTCAAAATTATTTGAGTGATTTGTCATTTTAAAAGTGGAAAAGGAAATGGCAAACCAACCAATCAAGTATCTTTACTTAGAAAACCCCAAATGGGGTCATGAAGAGGTGGACATTACTGAAAAAATGACTCAACAACAACAAACTTTCTTTTTCTTTCTTTCTTTTTTTTTTTTTTTTTTTTGCTTTTTGGAGGGGGGAAGGCAGGGCAATTGGGTTAAGTGACTTGCCCAAGGTCACACAGCTAGTAAGTGTTAAGTGTCTTGAGGCAAATTTGAACTCAGGTACTCTTGACTCCAAGGTCAGTGCTCTATTCACTGCGCCACCTAGCACATCTACACCACCAAATTTGAAAACATTTTCCCCTGGACTCCTTGCCCCAATATCTTGTCCTAGACACCTGTAACCTGTTGGATCACACATTACATTTGTTCTCTGTGCTGCCTACTGGTCTTACCATAACTATTTTAATCTTCCAGGTCATCTATTCTCTCATTTGAGAAGAACATGAGAAGCTTCAGATCTTTTAAGCTCAAAGGGATGGTGAAATCAATGAAAAATAGCTCAACATAGCTTCAAACTGTAGGCAAGCACAGAAATAAGACTGTTATTCTGTTCATTTTGATCCAGGCAAGTGTTCTATGAAATAAGAAAAAATGTGGTAGTGTCCAGAACACTTGCATTAAGTGTGAATCTGACACGAGTGACACATGACAAAGCTAACGATCCTAACGAGGAATGTTTTTATCAGGACTTCATTAATGCTTACTGAGCAGACATACTTTCCGTCCTTCCTTAATGAAGGAGCAGGGGCCCATAATCCCAATGCAAACAAGACTTGTTCTGGCTGAAGGTAACAGGACAAAGGATAAAGTAGTGTCTTAAAAGAGAGAACTAGAACAGATCCCTCCAGAAGGAAAAAAACAAAGCACAACAAAACAGCTAAGCACCCCTAGTCCTGAGGAGATGCTGCTTATGAATGAATTATCACCTACTCCCTCAGGAAGCAAAGAGCTGAGAAGGGACTGAATCTCCAGAACACCTGATCCAGCTTTCACTGACATGGTCAATGCTGTCAGTGACTTCAGAGACAGCAGCAGTAATCTGCAGGTCACTGGACAAAGGGAGCCCCCCAGCTGCTCCCAACGAACCACTTGGCAAAGAATTGTCTCTAACCTAAGAAATGGGGATCAGGAACTCAAGGCAGGGCTTTAAAGACCTCACAGGGTTGTCCCAAGGATAAAATGGTGTGACCTGTGAAATGTTTTGCAAATGAAGCGCTTTGCAAATCTTAAGGCACTCTATACATGCTAGCAGCTCTTCTGCCTAATGGTTATTCCATCACAGACGAGTCATTAACCTCTCCAGGGTCACTTCTAACTCAGAAATCCTCTGGTTATTTTTTAGAATCATGATGAAAATGCACCAGACATGAAGAGGCCTCCTGTGCCAGGGACTTCCTCTTGGTGGTACGGTACAACACATGCTGTTTGTGCAAGACACTGTGACTGCATCCAGTCACAGGCTCCCTTAATGATCTTAAAGGAGTCACTTAAACGAGAGTGGCCTTGAGAAGAAGACTCAACATCCTCCAAAATATCTATACCAGCACTTTTTTCAATAGCTAAGAACTGGAAACCCAAGTTGCTGCCTATCAGCTGGGGAATGGCCAAACCAGTTGTGGCACATGAACGTAAGGGAATACTGCTGCACGGCAAGAAATAATGAATGTGATAGATACAGAGAAGCCTGAAAAGATCTCTATGAACTGATGCAAAGTGAAGCAAGCAGAATCAATCATATAGCATCAAAAGTAAATGTAGAGAGTGGCTAGGTGGCACAGTGAACAGAGCACTGGCCCTGGAGTCAGGAGGACCTGAGTTCAAATCCAGCCTCAGACACTTAACACAAAAACTAGCTGTGTGACCTTGGGCAAGTCACTTAACCCCAACTGCCCTCCAAAAAGCAAAAAAAAAAAAAAAAAGGAAATGTAGCAAAATTATAAAGATCAAGTAGGATTCCAATGAAGAGAAATAAGAGGACACCCCCAAACCCAGCCCTCTGTGGAGGTGGGAGGTCCACAGGTGTTATATATTGCACAGGTTTTCAGACTTTTTCAATGTCTCAACAGGTTATACTGACCTTTTTTTCCCCCTCTCTAAAATAATACTATTTGCCATTAGGAATGGTGGGGCCTGGGGAGGGGGAGCCCAGGGCAGGTGAAGGATAAATGAGATACTATGGTGATGTAAGAAACAAAAAACAACAAAATTTATTTTAAAAAGAAAGAGAGAAAGAATGGCCTAGAAACCCACACAGAAAAAACAAAAATGAAGAAAGCATTGCCCAGATGATATCATGGCAGGGAGATGGGCCACCTGCTTTTGATCCTTAAGTACATATATTTCGGACACAGTGCAGATTTACAATAGGCTGGTTTCAGAACCAAATAACAAGGACCAATATCAAGCTAGATTGAAACTGGGAATTACCCAGTCCCAGACACAAAAGCCTATTTTTTTAACATCAAGAATATCATGGTAATGCCCTATGGCCATGTGGTCCCCCATGGTGTGCCATAATCTCAGAAATGCTAAGTGACCCAAGAGCAATGGAAATATACATGGAAGAGCAATCAGGCTGCAGCACAAGGGCCACATCAATTGGGCTCACAAAGCAGAGTTAACAGAGATTACTCTGGGTAGGTAGCACAAGAAAAGGAGGAGGCCAGGGATGTAGTAAGAATGCCAAATTAAGAATGAACTGAGTGCTACACTGGTACCCACAAGGCATGAATAGAACCAGAGAAAGCTTCCAGTGTTCTCAGTGGATCCCCTGGGAAGAGTTCATGGAAAGAAATGATAAGAATTTCACAGGATGAGAGAGCAAGAGTAGGTTAAGATCTATGTCAGAAAAAAATGTTCCATCAAAGACATTTCTAATCCAATTTGGTGAAAGTTTACATGACTAACGATGCCGCTGTAAATTCCTTCAATCCCAGGTTCCAAGCAGCATGCTTCGGGCTAAATGTTGTAAACATACTTTCTAATGTTGCAAAATACAGGATCTCTTCAGGTATTTGGCCCAGGAATGCAGGGTGGGATTCCACTATGCAGGGATTCCATCCTTCAGGGGGCAGGGTGGCAAAGCAAGCCTGCACTTGTCTTAGATCTGTCCATCTTCTGAAACATGTGAAATTGGTTTGGGGATATATCAAACCAAGAATTTAACAGGCAAAAGGACAGAGAATTCTGTCTTAATCTAAATAAATTTCAGTTTTCATTAGTTCATTAAGATGAAAAAAGTGATATATTTGAAATAAAAGCAACTTCTGACAGTGAAAGCTCAGAAATGAGCTAAGGGACTGGTTAGGCAAGCAAAGTTGTATTCAATTCATTTTTCTTCTTTTATCTCAACTCCTTTTCCTACTAAGATTAGAAAACTCTAACTCCCAAAATGTGTATGCTACTGGCAGTTTATTTGGTTCTTACTCTTTTGTCTATTTTCAGAAAGTAGAAAAATCTAAGATACACTAGAATTCTTAAACAGCTTGTAGCTCCTACTGTAACAAAAAACATTTTTTTTAATTTAAAGTCAATTCAATTAGTAAATTTGTAATTATTGTCTTAACTCTAGGTTAAATGTCATGAAAGGGAGCACTGCCTAGTGCAGGGGTGGGGAGCCTACAGCCTTGAGGCCACATGTGGCCCTCTAGGTCCTCTAGTGCAGCTCTTTGACCAAATCCAAACTTGACAGAATAAACTCCATCAAAGGGCAGCACTTTTGGACCTAGAAGGCCACATGTGGCCTTGAGGTCACTGGTTCCCCACCCCTGGCTAGTAGTTAAAGGCTGACTACAGAACCAGGAAAGCCTGCATTCATATCCCACCTCTGACCCATGGTGGTTAGGTGACCTGGGACAAGTCGCTGAGCCTCACAGGGCTTTCAGGCAGGTCCAAAAATGGCAGCTACAGAAAAGGTGCCAATTGGTATTGGTAGAAGGACATTCTTTACCTCTAAGTTCCCTATCCCGATGAAATCACAAGGCAAGCTGATTTTTTATGAGCAAACCAATGTATACATGTATACAATGCATAACAATGTATACATACATTAGTTCCTAAACTAATAACATGACTTTAGATCTATGAAGACTACTACATGGATGAAACAAGTATTTAATATATTTTCATTCCTACCTCCAACCTCAAGTTTCCCTATTTTTCTCAGGCCGTTTTTTCAACGCTCAAAGCTTTCTGGAGATGCTTCATTTCTCCTCAAAAGCAAAAAGATCAAGGTTCCATGATAAAGTCCCAATGGCACAGTGCATCCAGGGCAAGGGACAGATACATAAAGTAGCACCCAGGCAGGTGAGCTCCCATTTTGAGTAACTGACATTGCTTCACCTGGGAGCTGACAAAAAAGACATTCTAATCTTCCCTTTGGCAGCTCTTCCATTCCGGTTACACTTGATGACATTCACACTCCTTCCCCTCTGTCTTTCCCCACAGTCCTCTGTCCATCAGGGCCCACTGCAGCCCTCTGAACATCAGCATTATACAAGAACCTGCTTTCCAGCAGAAATACCTTTACGTCCTCAGAAGCCTGAGCATGAACAAAGACAGAAGGAGGAAAGGAGCTTCTAACACTCAGTCCTAAAATGCCCAATGTGAATAGGGAAGACTGGGAGTCCTTGACTGAATAATAAACAGTAAAAAGCATATTGAAGAGTAAGACAATCAAGAACCCTGAGATAAAGGCACCCCTAATAATTACGACCACTTTGTAAGATAAGGGACTTGGTTAAAATACTGCCAAAGTGAAAAAACAACTAAATTGTGCTCAGGTCACAGGAACCTGAAGATTACAACCATCATCATGTGTTCTGTTCAAGCCCAAAATTTCATTCTGATTTTTTTTCTGTGTCCTGACTTGCTGTCTAGATTACAAATAGGCCAGATCACATTTATTCCAAAAATGCAGATCTTTGCCATAACAAGTCCATGCCACTCAGTGAAAGCTGCTTCTAAGCTATTTTAAAAGGAGAAACCAACTGGCTAGATTTCCATTTCTTCTTCATTGCCTGCTCCCAAATTACAGGATTTTTATGGAGCTCAAATGAGGATTACCTCATGCAAGACTGCTTTTTAAGGTATAAAGTGCTATGTAACTATAAAAAATTATAATCACTAGAAATCACTCTCCTAGCTCATATATGTAACATAAGGATAGGGACAGAGACTGAAATGGACCTTGTGATCTCACTGGTACAGGGAACTTCTCTGGGTAAGGACACACTCTTCACAATGCAGAGTGACACCTTCTCAGACCATGGCCTATAACACTGAAAGGGGATCCCCAGTCACACAGCCAAGAAGTGGCTAAGCTGGCTTCTAGGCCAGCTCCAAGCTAATATGCCCTGCTGACTACACACACACACACACACACACACACACACACACACACACACACACACACACACACACACACACGATAAGTGGATACCACCTCCTGCTTTGATACATCCAACCAAGGCTTCCTTTTATTCTTTCTCTCTAGGAAGACAGAATATGGCCACTCTTTTATACAAAGCACAGCCAGAGTAGGTACAAAATGCACCACCTTGCATAAAAACACAGCTGTGGCTAGCCAGCCCTTCCTGGGATTTTGAGGAGAATCCACTGCTTACTTCCCTCAGTGTGTTTTTCATTTTCTGGAGGCTTCCCTCTGAAACAAGGTAGGGTCACAATGTGGATTCCTGAAGCAGTTTGACCAGAGTGGCTAAGAGGTAGGGGGGAGGAGAGGGGCCCAAGGCCTTCTTTTCTTTCTCCTGATGCCCTCCTCAGCGTCCATAGGTCTAAGCATCAGCTCTATGCAGACACCTCCCAGGTCTGCATTCAGCACTGGTTTCTTTCCTGTGTTCTAGGCCTATCTCACCAACTCCCTAGGGCACATTTCAAAGTGGACATCCTGTAGGCATCTAAAACTCAACATGTACTAGGGAAAACTTATCACCTCCCCACCCCCACCCGCCCCGAGAGCCCGGGTTTGTAAGTGCAGCATCCTCTCTATTTCTCACTCTTCCCCATCACCCACATCCAGTAAGCAGCTGTCCTCTGTCCCCATGGAAGTTTCCAGCAGCCTTCTGATTGGGCTCCTCCTCTCTCCAATGAATGCATCCTTCACACAACTACCCAAGAGAGATCCCCAAAGCACAGCACTGCCCACAGCCCTCCCCTGCTCAAGGAGCTCCAGGGGCTCCCTGCTATCTTGAGGCTCAAATACAAACTCATTCTGTTGTGCATTTAAAGCCTTTTACCACCTGGCCCCAACTGGCCTTCCTAGGCCTATCATCCTTCATTCCCTTCCCATAGTCCATTGTCTGGCCAAAGTGGTCTCTGTGCTGCTCTCACACCCCCTTATCCTGACAGGCCCTCCCTTCTCACCCAGGCTCATTCCCTCCAGCAGTTGTGGGGCCTCGGGGGCAGGAACCATCAAGCATTTACTCTGTGGACTTGATCTGCATGCTCATTTGGTATCATGCCGACTCCCCACAAAGAATTTAAGTTCCTTGAGGGCAGCACCTGCCATTTTGTTATGGTATTCCCAGTGTCTACCTAACACAGTGTCTGGCACATAGGAGGGGCTAAATAAACACCAACCCAGCTCTGACATTTATTATTCAGACCAGCACGGGTAAACAGCTTAACCTTTCTGGGCCTCAGTTCCTTCACTTGTAAAATGAAAGCATTACACCGGACAACCTCGAGCAAGGTCTCTTCCAGATTCAAGTCTAAGATCCTATTGGTCTCTGAGCCTTCCAGAGCTATTTTTCATTCAAATAGTGAGAGAAGATCCAGCTCTAAAAACATGCACTTTCCAGGGTACGGTTCGGTTCTACTTCAAATGCCTGCTCCAGAGACAGCATTAACGCAGAAAGTGCCACCAATCAAAGCTGCTCCTGCATGTGCTTTCAACAGAAATTCTATTTTAATCTCATTTCCACTCGCTCAGAACTCCCTGCAAAGTCATGATTTAGGACAGCAACTCTCCCTGCCTGGACTGTGCCCAAAAGGTGAATCATTTAGAAAAGTATGTGTGGCATGCTAACAGACTCAACTAGCTGTAAAATAGGGAAAGATAAAAATATAGGTCTTCTGAGTCCTTCAATAAAATGTTTGGAAATAGCATTTTTCAAGTACAAAAAAAAAAGGGTAAAGTAAAAGTTTAGCATTTAAAATGCAAGATAGGACTCAAGAACATGCCAAGCTTAATTACCAAACCATTATAATTAGTCACTACTCCTTTTTCCTTACAATCTCTGGGAAGATACCCAAATGCTCCCACCTTGTTTCACAAATTGAAAAATAAAAGAAACTGATACCAAGAGAACAAGAAATATGCCCAAATTCAGGGGAGTCTGAATCAGATTCCTGATTAAAACTCAGTGTTCCTTTGTGTTGACTATATTTGGGGTTTTGCTTTTTTGCCTCTCTTTGTATTTCCAGAGCCAAGGCATAGAAGGCACTCAATAAATGTTTGACTTGAATTTTTTTTCCTCTTGACTGATTTTTTTCTTATTCCACTTTTTCTTTCCTTTAAAAAAACCTCTTTGTTATATGGGATAACTCTGAAAAAGGGGAGAAGGATACAAATTGAAATCTAGGTCATACAAAAACAAAATATATCAATACAAATAGATTTTTATAAAATTCAGTGCTGTTAATTTCTAGGAATGCACTTACAAATAACGTACACTCAACTTGAATTGAAGTTCTAAAAATCTCAAAATAAAAATTAAAAAAATTTTTTTTTGCCATGTTCTCAAATATTTTTGGATGGAAGAAGGGACATATGCTGCCCCCTCCTGGCTGAATGTGTATTATACACTAGCTTTTGTTTAACTGTATTTGAATAAAATTGGTTTCCTCTGTACTTTACATATTTTATTGTATTTTATTATTCCAAGAAGGGGTCCATAACACAGAAAAGGTTAAGAGCCCTTGTTCTCAATGCAGACCCTATCTTTAAAAAAAAGAAAAAGAAAGGCCAACATGGTTTTTAAGTAAATGATGCAGGAAACTGGTCCCAGTAAAATCATATTAACACAAATAAGAAGGTCAACATACAGAAGAAGCAGGAAATCCAGTGTTTTCTTCATGTAATGTAACAGAATATAATGCTGTATTAATGTAACTCATTTCACTCAGACTTTCACTTACATTACCATAGATTGCTGGTATTCTGTTGGTCTCTGTGGGTCAACTCAATAATCCAAACTGACAAAATTCAAACTTGCTTATTGATCATCATCAAAAATACTGCTCTTATGAAGACCACTCTGACCTCTGAACATGCAGTACCACAGTGGTCAGAACTAATGAAATCTGCTTGAGCTGAAAACAATCTTGGGGAATCAGAAGTACATTGCTCTTACCTGTGTCTAAGTCAATTTAGCAAGTATAACACCCAGAGTGCATCTGAGTCATGGTAAATAATTCCCATCCATCAACTCAAAACCAACAGTAAGACTGAATTCTTTTTTGTGAACCAGAGGCTCTATCTGAGAGGCCAAGGCTTCTCTGGCTATTGGCCTTCTCAGATGAATACGCTGAAGAAGAGGGAAATGACCTATCCAAAGGCAGAAAAGCACCAAAATGAAAAAGCATCCCTTACATGTCCTGCCTTATGACTGGCAGGCTATATCACCATACATACCTGCCTAGTCTGTTTTCTCTGAGGATGCTATTATGTGTCACTGCTGACATGTTCAATAGAAATACAAGCCCACTCACACTACACAGGTTTTAGCCAGGAGGATGAACTTCTAACTCTCGTCTATAAGGCCCCAAACTGCTTTTTCATACAGTGAAGGTCATCTTACCTGACCTCTTCACCAGCAAAATCAAACACCTTGGTGATTTTAACCTTTTCTCTTTCGCTAGGTTTCTCTGATTCTTTCGCTGTCACGAGGGATTTGTCTGAACTCTTCTCTTGGCCTTCTCCCTCTGTCTACAAAACACAGCAAAAAATTCAATCAGTTCCCCCGGGTGGTAAAAGACCCAACAGATGGATCCCAGCAGGCAGGTCACAGCTGGATCACTTCTCACATAAAAAAAACCTCCCAAAGGAATTTTGTACCTACAAAGAAGATGCCTCTTCAACAAGAACAACAGAGAGAGTGCCATGACCTCACCCAGAATCTGAGCTTCCTCATTTGGAGGTGCTTGTAGCAGAACCTGAGACAACACAGG
Source organism: Gymnobelideus leadbeateri (assembly GCA_011680675.1). Taxonomy (NCBI): domain Eukaryota; kingdom Metazoa; phylum Chordata; class Mammalia; order Diprotodontia; family Petauridae; genus Gymnobelideus; species Gymnobelideus leadbeateri. The sequence goes on along the minus strand of WOXC01009681.1, from coordinate 378,733 downwards.
CAATTTGATTCTGACCATCAATTTTAAACCCCCGTGTGGGGGTAACAATTCTGGAGAGACAAAGGCGTCAGCCCTCTCTCTGCTCACCTTCACTTGGCTTCTCGGAGGCCGAGCCTGTGATTTTGGTCCCACATCGCTAAGGAAGCTCGCCCAGAGGGCGTCGGCTTGTCTTTTTTTCTCCTCCTCAGATGGAATGCTTTTTTCTGGTTCTACCAATTTCTCTTCCTCTTCCCCACTATTTCCTTCTGGTTCTGCTTCCACTTTTTCTTCTGTCTCCTCCTTGTCTTCCATTAGCAGTCCACCTTTTTTTCTCTTCCTATGTACCAACAGAAAGTCAGAAAAGGAAAGGAGAGACAACATCGGGTAATGGAGCAAAACTTTGATCGTTTCAATTCTTAGTTATCTTTTTTTTTTTTAAAGCAATTGGGGTTAAGTAACTTGCTCAAGGTTACATGGCCAGTCATTATTTATGTGTGGGTGCTCATTTTCTGAGGCCGGATCTGATCTCTAGTCATCGCTCTTACTCACTGCGCCACCTAGCCGCCCCTCTTACAGTTATCTTAAAGAACTCTGTGCTATACAAGTTTGGGGAAAACTGATCATCACAAAGTTGTTTTGAAGATTCTAAGTTCAGACTAAAAGGATCAGAGAAGGCTGTGACCTCATTTTAAGTATTAACCAGTCAGTCTACAAGCATTTAACTACATAATCCTAATGATGATAGCTTTCATTTATGTTACCTCATCTTATGCTAAAAACAACCCTGAAAAAGGGATGCTATCCCCATCAAAGTGGAATGACTTGCCCAGCTGGCTGGGGTCAGAGGAAGGATCTAAACTCAGCTCTTCCTGACTCCAAGTCCAACACTCTACCCACTGTACCACATAGCTACTTCTGGTGCTTTCCTATACTCCAGACCAAGGGTGGGGAACCTATGGCCTTTTAATTTGGGGTTCATTCATTCAAAGGGCCTCAGGGTTCCTCATCCCTGCTCCAGACACTGTGCTGAGTACTGGAGACACAAATAGAAATGCAGTTGCTACCTTCAAAGTGCTTACAATCTAGTTGGGAAGATAACACAGACCTAAACTGGTAATAAAAGACAAAACAGAGAGTAGGTGAGAAAGAGGAGTCTTGAAGGGGAAAATACAAGTAGATGGCGAGAACCAGAAAAGGCCTTCTTACTGCAGGGGCTTGTGCTTGAGCTGAGTCTTAAAGGAAGGACTCTATCTTAAGGGATTCTATACATGGGGAGAGAAGGTGTCCCAGGCAGGGGACAGTGCCAGGGAAAAGGTGAGGAGAAAAGACATGGGGTGTCATATGTGAAAAAAGCCACTAGGCCAGCACAGCTGGATGGCAGAGGACATGGAAGGAGTAACATGTTAAAAGACCAGAAAGACAGAAAAGGACCAGGTGGGAAGATAATTTATGTTTGATCCTAGGGCATGAGGGAGCTACTAGAGTTTGCTGATAAAATGGGGTGACATGGTTGAATCTATGCTGTATATATATATATTTTTTGAAAAATCACTGGTGATCTCATCAGCTCCCATGTGTTCAATTCCCACATGTGTGCAGGAAATTCACAGCCCTATTTATTCATCCTTGGTCTCCAGGGAGCTGCAGTTCTGCATCAACAACTATCTCCTGGACATTTTGAGCTACCTCAGATGTGCAGGCCTAAAAGGGAACCCAGTATCTTTCCTCCCGAATCCGCCCCTCTCCTGAGCTTACTAGGGAGGGCGCCATCCTCCTTACTGTACCTCATGTTCACAGCTCCGGCATCACCCTCACTTCCTCTCTCATTTTATGGATCCAATCTTGGCTACTTTGTTTTTCTACAACTCTTGCTTACCTCTCCTCTCTACTTCCACAGCCACCACCCTAGGCCAATACCATTATCACCTCCACCCTGGACTACTGCAACAGCCTCTACATCTTTTTTTTTACTTTTTAAAATGTAATTTTGATTGCTACCTTTTGTTTTTACATCAACTAATTATCTCTGTAAATCTTCCCCCTCCCTGTCCCAGACAGCCATCCCATAGGACAAAGAATATTTTTAAAAGGAAAAAGAAAAGAAAACCAGGAACAAAGAAGAGTGCTTAGGGCAAAGCCTTAGGCATACTTGCAGTCAGCAGAGAAGGCTGAGAAGGAGTGGTCAGACAGGCAGGTCAATTCACCCAACCTATACCTATCTGCTCCAGCCCTGAGAGGGAATAAATGGGTAAAGAATCTTGCTGCAGACTGAAAAGGAAGGAAGTGAAAAAGTACTGAAATTTTATGAACTAAAAGCAGTTAATTTAAATGTAAATAGTTATTAGTCAAGTAGAGTTGTTTGTACAGATGACTATTATATAACACATAAGTAATAATAATAAATATATGATAAAACTAAAATTTACCTTTTCATCGCATTACCTCTGTTTTAAGGAAAACTTACACTACTGAGTTATGAGAATGGATGATAAAAATTATATACCAAAGTATACTGTGTTCTATCGCAGGCCTTTCTGGTGGGGTGGAGGGCATGCAGTCACCAAAACCAACCCCTCCCCCTCACTTCCACACAGACTTATCCCTTGTGACCTGAGATGGGGCTTGAATCTGATGACATACACTGTACAAGAGTAAATTCAGAGAGTGTATGTGAAGAGCTCTGTAAACCTCAGTACGCTTTCATAAATAAATGTCAGGTATTTTGATAACATTTTCTACTGATAGGAATATATGAAATTTATCTAAGTCATCAATTCTTTAAGAGATCTTTCTTGATTTCCCCAGGTGTTAGAACCTCTACCCCCAAATGACTGTGTATTTATTTTGGAAATACCCTGAATTTACTTGCCCATGAACATGTCACATCCCCCAATAAGATTCTTCAGGGCTGCCTCGCTCTGTGTCCCTAGCACTTAGCACAGGGCCTAGCATATAGCAGGAATTTAAGAAATGCTTGCTGATGAACTGACTTTTCCCCAAAATCCTCAGAGTAAACCAATAGCCCACTTTCATTTTTGTGGGTAAGAAAACTGAGTTACAGAAAAGCTGGGGACTAATATGATGGTTTAGCCCATCTTCATCTCAGATCAGGAATCCCTTAATATTTGAAATTTTATTTTCCTTTCCATTAATTAAGCTTGTTCTTTTACTCCACACAATCAAAGAGAAAGCAAAAGGATGGCTGTTTTCTAGTTGGGCTCAAGCCCCTGACATGGAGCAACAGAAAAGCTGCAGCCTGCGGGTCCAGGGTCCAGCAATGGGCTGCACCCAGAAAAGGCACTGCTATGAGCACAAGTGAATGGGGGAAGGAGCCTCAGGGAAGCAGAAGTTACCTGGGGGTGATGGCCGGAGACTTCTTCTTGTTGTCTCTGGAATTCCTTTTTTTGCCTTTGTCTTTCTGTGTTTCCTCTTCATCTTGTACTTCATCTTCATTCACTAATTCATTTATATCATCTTCACTATATTCTCCACCTGAAACCACCCAATGTAATGAAAATGGTCAGTAATCAGCTTGGCATGAGGATGATGACCTCACCCACCAAATAAGAAACTTTCCCAGCAAGAAAAGATCAGTGACCATCAAAGATGGCAGGTGGGAAGAAGCAGGACAGCCTAGATTTTTCATACAACTACTCCAGCAAAAACTGAGGAAGAGGGGCGGCTAGGTGGCGCAGTGAATAGAGCGCCGGCCCTGGAATCAGAAGGACCTGAGTTCGGAGCCGGCCTCCGACACTTAATCCATACAAACAAAAACCTAGCCGTGTAACCTTGGGCAAGTTACTTAACCCCAATTGCCCTAAAAGGGGCGACTAGGTGACTCAGTGAGTAAGAGCGCCGGCCTTGGAGTTTGGATGACCAGAGATCAGATCTGGCCTCAGAAAATGAGCACCCACGCATAAATAATGACTAGCCTTGAGCAAGTTACTTAACCCCAATTGCTTTAAAAAAAAACAAAAAACTGAGGAAGATGAGCATCACACCAAGGGGTTACTGGGAAATCCAAAGGAAAACTACAGTGGGTATCTTTTTTGCAGCCCAGAACAGAGCAAGAGAAAGCCAGAGACCTGCAGACACTAGAGAATGAGACAGGCAGGAAAATCCAAGGTTTCCGACTGACTGGCGCTGAGGCCCAGCACATAGACCAAGGGGAAGCAGTAGCTGGGAAGCCAGGATGCCTGGTTGTGAACATGGAACCCTTCCAGTCCAAGAAAGGGCTAAGGACTGTAATTCTAAGAGAGTCAAGTCTGTAGTATTCTGGCTCTAAGCCAGTGGAGTCTTAAAGTATACTCATAAGGGATGGACAGGAGCTATTTCCTTGAGCTCCAAGCAGGTATTAGCCTGTAAGTAGGTCATTCAGCCCCAAACTGAGGTTAAGAGTGTGAAAAACTAAGACTGGGAGATCAGCGAGCAGACTGCACCCTGGATCAAACCACACAGGGTATTAAATATTTGTAGCTACCTAAGGTCCTCAAAGAACACAGTATTCCATACTCCAAAACAGCAGAATATAGATAATATAGACCCAAGACCAAGTACAGTCCCACCGTTTCCACCAAAAGTGTACAGGGTCTGGCCATGAGCCAAAGTCCCAATTCAAAAAGACTGGAAAAACGAATAAACAAAAGATGCCAACAAAAAAAAAATAGAATACAGGAATAGTCAAGGCATAAAACCAGAAGGAGAGAATAGCTAATCTTTTGTCTACTTCATTGGTTTTTCAAAAACCAGATCCAAATTTTTTCTGTTGATTCAATGGGGATGTTTTTGCTTTCTTTGATTAATCTCTTCTTTGATTTTTAGACTTTCTATTTTGATGTTTAGTTGGAGTTTTCTGATTTATTATTTTTCTAGTTTGTTTTGGTTTTTTTTTCAGCAGCATGCCCAATTCATCATTCTTTCTCTCCTTCATGACTGATCATGTTGAGATATATAAATTTTCCCTTAAGAACTGCTTTGACTGCATCCCCAAAATTCTGGTCTATTATCCCATTTTTCTGATTTTCTTTGATCAAAATTAATTCAGTTAAAGTTAAAGGAGTTGTTCAACTGGGAAAAATGTTTTTTTTTTTAATTATCAAATTTCTCTTGATAAAGGACTCACATCTAAGATACATAATGGGCCATATATACACATATATGTGCATATCTATATACATATATACTACACATATGCATATATACCCAAACACATCTCTCTCCACACACATGTATGTATGCATATAATTGCACCATTCCCCAACAGATAAATAAATGATCAAAAGACATAAACGGGAAGTTTTCAAAAAGAAGAAATCCAAGCCATCAACAGATATATTGGGGAAAAAATGCTCCAAATAATTAATAATTAGAGAAAAGCAAATTCAGGTAACTCTGAGGTTCCATCCATCACATTGGCAAATAAGACCAAAAAAAAGGAAAACTATTACTGTTGGAGGAGCTACAGGAAAACAGGCACCCAAATGCACAGCTGGTGAGAAAAGCAATCATTCTGAGGGCATGGTGGGATGAAATTGGAAGGAGAACCAAACAGAAGAAAGACAGAAAAGAGCTGTAAAGATTTTTATAACCAACTCTTTACATACTCAAGATGAGTACAGGCACCACATCTGGATTGTATCATAGTTTCTGATATACAGAAAGAAGAGGTGGAAATGGCACTAACTGGGAAAATAGGAAGAACAAAAACTTTTGGAGAGCAGGTTCCATTTCTGACTCCTCAGAACCTAGCACAGAGTCTGGTACACAGCAGGCACTTAATAACTCTGCTGATTCACTGAACAGCAACTGGATTAAACCAAATATACATAGAGGAGAAATTTGCTGGAGCACCCAAATGTAAGAATATTAAGGGAATGATTCACAAAGTATTCAGTGGAGATCATACCTTATTAATATTCAAAAAAATCAAAAGAATATCAACATCTGTCAATCTATATGACAACTTTCTCATCTACATAATTTTTTTGAGAACACTGAGAGCATCCTTGGTGACAGTATCAGCAGGAAATTCTCAGGTTCTGACAAGTGTTGTTACACAGCAGATCATATCTTTACCATCCACAACTGACTTAAGATGAAAAGAATACAAAATATCATTGTACTCATCATTTGTTGACTAGAGAAGCATCAGATTGCAAAACTCAGTTTTAAAGGCTTTCTAAAAAGGGGTCTCTCACTCATATAAGGAACTTACACAACACTCCTTTGTGGAACAGTGGAAAGAGTCCTGGTTCTCCCAATACCAAGACCTGAGTTTGAGTTCTGACTTTGTTGACTTACTACTTGTGTGACTTTGACCAAGTTACTCCTCTTCTCTGGGTCTCTTCCAAAAGGGTAGAGTAGGTTAAATGATCTCTGTAGTTACTAAATCTTATTTATCCTAATTATTGCCCTTTCCACAAAGTTCCCCGGCTCCCCTTGGAGTTAGGGGAGCATGAGAGAAAGAGCAGCGGATGTAAAGATAAAAGATCTGGGGTTCAAATAACTACAGAGGTCATTCATCTCCTCCCTTAAAGCTTAGCTCAAGTGCCAACTCAGGAAACATTTCTTCCATTTCCCCCCCCCCAGCTTAGTACCCTCAACATGCCCATCTCCAGTTTATTTTGTATTTACTCTGTATATATTTTATATTTGGTTATCTGTGTCATGTCCTTTCCCCAGTAGAATGTAAATTATAATAAATGCTTGTTAAAATAGAAGCTGCTGAAAGAAGCTCTGCTTCTTAAGAGCAACAGTAACAGCACGTGGTATTTGTACAGCACTCCAAGGTTTGCAGAGGGCTTTACAAATATAACCTCACTGTAGGCAAGTCCTCACCTTTGCGGGCCTCAGTTCCCTTATCCTCCTTATTCAGAGCTTAAAAGTGCCCAGCACAAAACTGGCTTGTCCTGATTAACTCTACAATAAGGGAGCTGATTTTGAGCTCACTTTCCAGCTCTAAATTCTATAATCCTTCTGTTAAATACTAAAAAGCCCTGGCACCATATGCAAAAACGTTATTATAAATTTTACTTTGAAACAAAATTTTTATCCTCTTTGCTTTATGGATTAAAAAAAAAGCACTGCGTCAACAGACGCGGCCGCATGCCTCGGGCTTAAATTCCAGCCTTTCTAGAGTCGGAAAGCGGAACCGGGAATTCCTAAAATGAATGAATGGAAGGATGGGGGATGAATGAATGGGGGAGCGACCTAGGGCGTCCCTCCCGGCTCCGAGAGTCTGGGTTCTTTTCCAGCCCTGCCTAGGTGTCAGCCAGGCCCGCACGGCGTGGGAACGCACGGGGATGCGCGCCGGGATGCTGCAAGTGGTCCTCCCTCCGCCCCAGGGCCGCCACGCGGGATGCGCACGCAGGTGAGCAGCGCCCGGCTCCCGGCACGCTTCTCCCCGGAGACCGGCGGACATAGAGGAAAGAAACAAACTCCCACGGGGGAGAGGGGGGTGGGGAGTCCGGAGGGGAGAACGCGCGGGAGGGGGAAGGGGGGGCCGCGCGTGCGCGGGGTGGAACGGGGCACGCGCTCCGGGCGGGGCGGGAGCAGAGGGGAGGGGGAGGCGGCGAGAGAGGTGGCCGAAGCCCGAGGGGGCGGAGCGGGGCCGGACCGGGCCGCCGCTCTTTCTCTCCTTGAGTCGCGTGCAGGCCGGCGGCGATCCCTCACCGGAGGGCACGTAGTCTTCGTCTTCCTCGGATGACGAGAAATCCTCTGAGTCGTACCCGTCCATGGTTTCGCAATCCGAAGCCTGCCTGCAGGACTGAAAGCGCCGCCACCGAGAGGCCGAATCCCGAGGGAGGAACCATAGAGAGGAGGTGGGAAGGCTGGGATAGAGAAGCTTGGCGGATTTTGCGCGTGCGCAGCACTGGCCGGACCTGTTCCTGACGCGTCACTTCCGGGGCGGAAGTCGGATGGTCTGGGCGAAGCCGAAGGGTTTTAATAGCAATGTTGTGACTTCGTGAGCTGGATTTTGTGCAGGAAATTGCAGCCTTTTGTGGGGAAGGAAGGGAAGATTTGTCTGGAGAACACGCATTTCGATTTCGGTGGGCAACGTGCGCCATTTCCTTGGGCTTGGTCTAGAATGGCACCTCATTCAGGGCGTCTTACGGAGCTTACGGCCCAAGCTTCCGTTTGGACGTACCGAGTTAACTGGTCACGTAACAAGCTGGAGGTGAAATTGGGCGAACGATAGGGGCGGGGAGCGGATCTGTGACTTCGTTAAAGGGGGCTGGCAGACGTGGATTGTCCGTTTTCTGCGGTTAATAGTCTTAGGGACTTTACTTGGGCACCGACAGGTGACTCGCCCAGAGTCCTGCAGTCTGGTAGCTAATGCTTATTAACTGCCTGCTGTGTACCAGGCACAAAAAACCAGCCCCCGCGTCCTCAGGGAGCTCCTAGCGTCGCGGGGAGGAGGTGTGCAAACAGACGAGATAGAGAGTTGGATAAATGGTGCGGTCTCAGAGGGAAGGCGCCGAGATTGAGGAAACCTGGAAAAGGATCGAGCAGCCAGAGGTGGGCCCGACCGGGTTATCCAGGCTCTCATATGCTCTGTACCACACTGACTGACCACATGATGTGTAATTGAGATTCGAAATAAAAAATATATGAGTCCAAGTTCGTGATTTCAAACTGATCAGGCCTCGCCTACAATCCCACAGAAAGGTGTTAGAGGCAGGACATGCCCCCAAGTTTGGACTTCCATCCATTCCTCCAGGCTGCCTTAGGACGCTCCACATCCCCACCCTGGCTGTACCTCGTATCTGGAACGCGCTCTCCCTCAACTCCCCAATTTGTCCATATGGTTAACGTATGTATATAAACTTCATTAACATGTAATAAACACACCGCTATAGGAAATAAAAGACACCCAAGTACCATCCATCTCAGGAGGTCTTCTTTGGATCCCTTCCCTATCCTCTACTCTCTCTTCCCTCCAAGATTACTATCCATTTCCATTATATAGTTCCTATATATATGTTGTTATCTGTGCCTTGTCTTCCCTATTAGAATGTAAGGTTCTTTAGGGTAGACTTTTTGCCTTTCTTAGTATCTCTTGTACAGAGCTTAATAAATGCTTGTTGACTGACTGCCCCCTACAAATAATATTTTAAGATTAAAAAAAGATATCCTTTGTTTTTAAAATATTTTAATAAGTAGCATCATATGTTTTCTATCTGGGCATCCTTTTCTTATATTGATATTTACTTTGTAGTATTTTGTTTTTACTTTTAGACTCTCTTTAGGGAGCATCTCTCAACTACATGGAGCAGCCCTTTCCCCTCCAGGGACTCAAACCACCCATTACTTTGTATTCCTTATCTTTTTGTCTGAGTGCTGTTTCCCAGCTAGATTGTAAAATTGAGACTAGGAATTGTCTACATCTCACATATTCTGTATCCTTTGATACTTTGCATTATTTAGCTGGCAGACAATGATTTTTACCAACGTTTATTGATGTTATGGTAATACTGCTTAAAGTTTTCCAGTATCTTTCCTCAAATTTTGTCACCAGTAGTAGAAATAATATAGAATGGGGGTGCATTCCCAAATGCCACGAAAGGTGAGTTTCTGCCAAAACATCATTTAAAATAGTTAAATGTGCCAGAACATAGCACCACAAGGGATAGAGTGAGAATTTTGAGTCATTGAAACTTGGATTCAAATCCTGTCACTCTAGGCAAATCAATTTACTTTGGGGCCTGTTTCTTCATCTGTAAAAGAAGGGATTGGACTATACAGCTTCTAAATTCTCTCCCAGATCTAACATCTGAGAGAGAATTGGGATATTAGAGTGCTAGGCTTGGCTTGGAATCAAGAAGGGTTTGAATCTTATCTGTAAAATGAGGTGGGTTTCCATGACCTCTCAGTTCTCCCTAACTCTGATCCTTCTATTTCTAAATCTGTGATCCGTGGGAAAATATCAAGTGCTTCCTTTGTGCTGGGCACTGCTATAAGTACTGGGAATACAAAAACCACTTATCCTTGGGAGCTTACATTCTAATAGGGGAGAACCACATATAAAGGGGCAGAGTATTGTTTTGGTCTGGAACATCACAGGACTAGTGAATGAAATCAGTATTTAACACACCCTTTGGAAAAAAAACAGAATTTATTTGATTACTGTACCCAAAGCTAGAAATGAAAAGGGTGAGGGGTGCGGTTGGAGGTTATAGTTGCCCTACAGCAAAGCAGGAAAACAAGTGGTTGTTGAGTACTTTGTCATGTCAGACTCTCCGTGAAGCTATTTGGGTTTTTCTTGGCTGAGGTGCTAAAGTTGTTTGCCATTTCCTTCTCCAGCTCATTTTACAGATGAGGAAACCAAGGCAAACAGGATTAAGTGACTTGCCCAGGGTCACACAGCTAGTATCTGAAGCTAAATTTGAACCCAAGTCCTTCTGACTCCAGGGCTGTTGCTCTATCAACTGCACCACCTAGCTGCCCCAAAGCAAATAGTAGCAATAAGAAATTTCTAATTGTGGGCTACACTGGAGAAAACAATTGCTTAACCTCTGTGAACCTTCCACTTCCTTTTCTATGAGATGGGAATAACTCCAACTAATAGGCTTATTATGAGGCTCAAATGAAATAATGTAAATAAAGCACTGCCAAGCTTAAAGGTCTAAACAATAAACCATCTGCAGATCTCTGTCCATTTTAGTGGCCTGTGATGGGGATCACTTCTAAATCAATGCATTTTAAAATTCGGAAATAGAAATATAAAATATAAAATATTTATATTTTGACTAGTGGTTAGAGTACTGGACTTGGAATGAGGGCATTAATGCATGTCAAGCACTTTGCAAACTTTTCAAGCCCTAGAGAAATGGGACTGATTATTATTGACCTTTGGGAGTGGGGGAAAGGAATGAAAGTTCCACTTTGTATTTTTTTTTTCTTTTATGGAGGGGGAAAGCAAGGCAATTGGGATTAAGTGACTTGCCCAAGGTCACACAGCTAGTAAATGTTAAGTGTCTGAGGCTGAATTTGAACTCAGGTCCTCCCAACTCCAGAGCCAGTGCTCTACTCACTGCACCACCTAGCTGCCCCTCCACTTTGTAGGCATCTCCGTTCCAGCATCACAGAATCTTTCCACACCCAGCAGTTACTGCTATAACAAATACTACTAAACACAAATTTCACAAATTAGAATACTGCCAAAACAAATTTCAGAAAGGGCCAATTGGTTTGAGTTGAGGAAAACATCCTATGTGACAGCCTTACTATAACAGTGTCTGTTAACATTCCGTCTCACATTTAGTATAGTCACATGTTTGAACAACAGCTAAAAAGCCAAAAAATTCACTTAGAAGGGGCGGCTAGGCAGTGCAGTGAGTAAGAGTGCCAGCCCCGGAGTCATGGGATCAGTTCCAGCCTCAGTTACTTTGCACCCAAACATAAATAACTAGCTGTGTAACCTTGAGCAAGTTACTTAACCCCAATTACTTATCAAAAAAAAAATTCACTTAGAAAATACAACACAGAATAGTAACAAGGGTGATAAAAAGTCTTTTAAGTGAAGTAGAAAAACCATATTCGTCATTTTCTCGGGTGGAATCTGCACAGGTCTGGTCATTAAACAATATGGTCATTCTCAAAGAAATAAAACTCTAGCGAGAAATAATGTAATTAATTTTTATTGGTAAACATTGACAACAGCATTAGAAATGTCAGTAGAAAAATAAAATTTCAGTTATTTTCTCTCATACAAAGATTTGATCTTATTGACTGTAGCAATTGGTGAAATAATCTTAATACAAAAGGGTAAGCTGATTTGAGTTACAACCAGTATACATGGTGTGTGCACAAGGGTGAAGAGCCTTCTGAATGGCACCAGTGCTTTACATTCAACAAAACTGTTCCTTGGTGTTGTTTTTGTTTTTTTAATTAGGCTTTATAACATAACAAGACTATAACTTAAACCACAGCAATTAGGAAATACGGTCGGGCTGAAAAGTTTTTAAAAGCTTGGCATTTGAATAAATTTAAATATAAGAGGAAAATTTAGAAGGTAATTCTGTGAGTGAACAAAACTTATCTCACATTTCACAAAAGATTAGGTTTTTGTTGCTTTAAAAAAATAGCAGAAGGCTATGCTGATGATGCTGGAATAAAGATATCTTTTGACTCCATGATCTTTCTCTGAAATTCATTTTTGTACATTTAGAAACATTGCCATGAAAGTCTCTTTTCCATTACAAAGCGCCACAATAAAGACCTGAAAAATCAGCTTTGGTGGTTTATGAGGAAAAAAATGAAGGAAGAGGCACAATATTGGTTTTATCAGTTTCTTTTTGACATAGAATTAAACAGGGAATTATCATCTGTCCTTAGGAAATTCAGGTTTTTTGGGGGGGAATAATTCCAAAAACCATACAGTATATGAAAGTGTTGTTCAAACCAAGTATCAGTTTGTTTGCTACCTAAATAACTGTATATCTTATAGCAGAATAAAAGATAAAAGTTGCATTGTTTTATCTTTACATAAATAATTGCTCCCTGAAAACTTAATTCAAGCTATATACATTTCACATAAAATCTATGTACTGCATTCATAAACCATTCAAAAGAGCATATCACATGTTGGGACTGACAACATAAACACTGAATATCCAGTAATTTGAGGATACGTAAGCTATATGCTGATAAAAGGGCAGCTGAACAAAAAAAAAAAAAGATGAGAGAAAGCAGATGGAAACTAGGAGGCCTTTCCAGATGCCTTATTCTTTGTGCTTTGGCTCAAGCATAATAACTAAACTTCAGAACCATAACAGTAACTATATATGTCGAGAAAGATCCATATATACATTTATATGCATATATAATGTACATATAGATGTATCCCTTTGGATAGAACGACTGTAATGGATATGGATATGTTCCTATGGAACAACGGAATCAAAATAATCTCTTACAATCCTGTTAAATGAGTCAATCTAGTGTTGCAATGTAGCTAAAATTTCTCAAACTGAAATTTCCAATTATGAGTATTTTTGCAAGTGGCAGTTCCCTGAAATGGACTAATGTACTCAACCAAAAAACTTCTCGAGAGAAAAGCCTAAAGATTAACTATCTTTGTTATCTAAAGGAAGGCCCCAAACACACTAGGTCAACTCCCTGAGGGAGGATTTATGAGAAGTCATGGTTAAGAGTCCAACAGGATAAGATGGCATGGATGGACTTCAATCTGCATCACTGAATGGATACCCACATCTTTGCTATCACAGATCCACTAAGTATCAGTGTGCAAATAACTATTAACATACTGTTTTTTTAATGCCACTATCATCTTTATCACGATAGAAATGATTTTTATTTTGAGGGTGCCAGAGATGAGCAGGGCAGTAAGAAAGAAGTAAGGTAACCCAATCTTAGGGCAGAATGATTTTGAGAGTAATGGAAGTGGGGTCTGTTCAACACAAAGTAGTAGTGGTGGCTTTTCTGGCTTAAGGTCTATAGTCCCCTCAACTTGTAAAGCCCAAACTAGTGGCTGAGCGATCACATGAAAAAACCTGGGATTCAATCCTGATTCAAAACCTTAAAGGCAGTACTTTGGCTCAGTTTAAACTTAAATTCTACACTATGACATAGATACTGACTATATGAGAACAGAAAAGAAAAAAAATCAAAATCCATTTCAGAAGGTTGGGAACCTTGCCAGTTAAGTATAAGAAAATGGTTACTATTCACCATTCCTGCCCATCCTGAGGCCCACTGAAATTCTTCAAAGGTAGCGTCTATCAGGGTACCACCTGAATGGCAGCTGTTACATGGCAACTTCTATCTGAAGATGAGAAGAAAAGGACCCACAGGACTTCCAGAAAGCCCCCTAAAATCTGTGCATCTGTGGCGTGGGATGCTTTCCTAAATTAAATTCAAACTTGCTACCTTTCTTTCAGTGAATTTAAACAAAGGCTTAAGAGGTCTTTAGACAAATTATCATTCGCTCTGCAATAAATATAGTAACTACTGGATAGTTATGTGGGAAAATTTACCTACTGAATAACACTGCCTACCTACCACAAGAATTTAATAATGGCTATAAATTGTGTCAGGGAATTTAAAATTGTCAAGAGTTGAACACTACGTGTTTTCACTTCTCCCAAAAATAGGGCATTTATGATTTGGGTAACTTATGTTAGTAATAAATTAGTTTTTATTCTGTATGTAATTCCTTCATGATTTTTCTGTATAGTTCTCTTATTAGATAAGGTTATCTGTTCATATTAGAGGCATAAGTATGTCTTTTTAAAAAGAATGCATATTATCATGTGTGGATTATCATTTAGTAATAATAACAATAATACCCTAAACTTTTAAATTTTTTCATTTAAGGATCAAGATTTAGTTACCGTAAACAATCTAAATTATTCCAGAGCCAGATCAAAAGAGCCTAAAATTGACTGCATTCTGTGCTATAACAATTCTATAAATCCTATAATTAATTTTCTCACCTTTAGGTCACAGTTTTCAGGCCTACAGTAAATGAAAATAAATCTCTAATTTATATTTAATGAACCAGCAAGAAAAGGACAAAAACTTAGCTAAAGTAATTCTGAGGTTTACTCCTGGCATAGTAAAATAGAAAATTTTTTGAGGGAAATCTGTGATTATTTAATGTAAAGGGCAGAATGTGAGAGAAAGGAGAGAATTAAAAAGAATAAAGCAGAGTTCACTTTAGGCACTTTCTGGAATAAAAGAGCTCTGATCCAACTAGATAATATCTTTACATTGTAAAAATTTAAGACTAAACAATCACAAGCACCAACATTACTTGAAGCTGAACCTCTCTACAAGCCAAGATCTCCTAAGAAGCGACTTGAGAGCTGACCTGGAGAAGAATCACCTTCTTTCTGCCTTAATGACTAAAGTGCTTTTGATTTGTCAAGCTAAAAAAAAGGTCAGTTCAAGTCACTTTCTACTGGGCACCTTGTCAATAAAATCAAATAACTCTAACAGGAGGAGAAGGAAGGCGTGACGACGGCAATCAGAAAAAGATGTCTGAATTAGTGAGCGTATTTTGATGATACAAAACTGCATTTTCACATTAAAAACAATCTCTGAAGTTCTCATTAGCTCATTACAAAGTGTCAAATAGTCAGAGGTCAAAATACTGAACTCACTTGTTATTCAGTAGCTGTTCCTTTTCCCCTTTAAACAGTGGAACCAATGCTATTCTCACTGTCACATTTTACATAGATCTCCCTGCTACAGTATTTCAACCACATTTGTTCTCAGTTATAATCCTCAAACAAAAACCTACTTGGCACTTAACTGTCACAAAAATGTAACAAAATCAAAGTTGGAAAAGCTAATTTCAATAAAGTAATCCCCTCAGACATCAGTCTCTCAGCCTAGTGTATTTTGCTTTATAATTTTTGTGCAGGTCTTCTAAAATACTCAATGCTGCATTTTCTTATAGGTCCTAGAATACTGGCACAAGAGATGACCGCTCCAAATGCACTGCTGCACAGGTTTGTGTACAATTACAAAAGAGCTCAAATGGTCGACATTTCTTCAAAGAGGAAAGCTGATGAACCCTATGATTTTTTTTTTTTTAATAAGAAATCTGGAAGTCACCAAAAAGGTCTTTGGCTCATGGAGCTGTCTTCAAAATGAAGAAGAGACCAAGATAGCAGGCCTTCATATACTCTTGTTCAAGCTGTTTCCATTTGAAAAACTTTAAATAAATGACCACTTTAAGCAATGCCCTTCCTTAATAAATAATCTGAAATCCTCTCTTCATAGTCTGTTCTATCACAGTCTGTAAGCAGATGCTATAGAGTTGCTAAAATCCGTAAAAAGGAAACCACCACTACACAAAATGTCTGGCCAACACCTAAGGTAAGGGCTTCAAAGGGGATCATTTCTTTGCCTGCTGCTCTGTAAACTCCAGCGATGGCCGCACCTGTTTAAAAATGTAACAAGAAGGGGAAACAAAGGTTAATAATCCAAGAAGGAGAGAACAGGATTTGAGATTCTACTAGAACTATAATTCAGATTTTACTTTTGTTTGCATATGAAAGAGTCAATTTTCTAAAGATCGGGGCAGCTAGGTGGCGCAGTGAGTGCTGGCCTTGGAGTCAGAAGGACCTGAGTTCGGATCCAGCCTCAGACACAACACACAACGCACACACAAACAAAATTCTAGCCGTGTGACCTTGGGCAAGTTACTTAACCCCAGTTGCCCTCCAAAAAAAAAATTTTTTTCTAAAGATGGCCTTTTTTCCCCATTCTTTCCCCTATGTGATCACTCAACAAGGTTTTAACTACTATGCACATGGTTTACAAACCACTAACTTTTGTATGAGATTTGTAGATTTTGCTGTGATTTAGTCAATCTGGAAGCAATCAACAAAGTCATGTCCATGACCTCAAGCCAGAGGCACAGGAATGACCTCTGCTTGGCTTAGCTAGTATTTCCAGGTCTCCTGGGCAGAAGCCTAGAAAGTTTTATTGAAGATAGGGATTCTTTACTGTTTCAGGGATGGTTTCTCTCCTCACACCTTTATTTTTCCATTAATACTTGCAACATCCTGAAGAATACAAAAATATCTCCACTCATATGGAGCTGCTGCAGACAAACAGGGTTTCAGGCTTCCTTAATTTTTTTTTCTTTTCATTAACCATCTCCTGCTGAAGGGAAATGGATCCAAGACTTCCTAATTCCCATTATATACCAAATTAGGATTCGGAGTTCAGAGAGTTAGGATCGCCCTGCTCCCTGTTTGTTTATTCATAAAATAGTTGTGACTATCTACTAAGTGCAAAGCACTCTACAAATATAAATCATGGTTTCTGCTCACAACTTATAATCTAGCTAAAATAGTGGTACAAATTAACATAAAGCCATTCAGATAATTATACAATTAAGTGCTAAGATGAATGGTACAGTCAATAAGTATTATAAGAAAGCAGAAAACTAGGGGCGGAGCCAAGATGGTGGAGTCAAAACAGAAAACAGAAGTTCAGTATGGGCTTAGTGATGAAAGGAGGTTTACAAGCACTTGGGAGATGCTATATAGGAGAATCAGATATCAAGATGTTAGGCCAGAGGACCTTTGGGTGCTTTCCAATTCAAAGACCTTATGTCTCCATATAAGGTTAGAAAAATAAGGTACAAACAGAGTCAAGCCTCTTGAATCCCTAGCTGGGAATCTTTTTCCCCTGGGCAATGCAATAGAAAACCAAACATTCATGATAAGAAGGGAAGGAGACCAGCTGGCCTAGGCCCCTTTGATGTAACATTAGTCTTCAGGGATCTGGCATAGGCATAACTACCACAAGAAACTCATTCATTGTTTGGAGATTCATAAAAGAAAAGGACACCTCACTGACCATGCCTACACTGTTTCTGATGAAGGAGGGAAAAGATTGGCCAAGGCCTTGCTTTGCTTGGGAAGTTAAATTTGTGCCACAGGTCCCTGTAACTATATTAGTCCTGTGTCAGGAGCCCTGGATCACACATTTAGAACTGGAAGGCACCGGAGAAGTCATCCAGCCTGAGTGCTCATTAAAAGGTGAGACAGCTGTACCCCAAATAGGTCCCAGGTCCTAGCACCTGACCTCCGGGTCAGAAACAGGATTCCACCCACTTCTGCCCAGCTCCCAATCCAGCATTCACCTCACAGGGCCAGTTCTACAGACTCATAAATCCAGGGTACTTACCATTTCAATAGGCTCTCACTACATTACCTCATCTGATCCCCACACAAATACAGTGAGAGAGGCAAATTAATACATTTATTTTAAAGATAAGGATACTGATGCTTTGACATATTAAGTAGCCTGCCCAAGGTCACAGCTACAAAAGGATAGAGCTGAGACTTGGACCAGGCAATGGTGTAAGTCCATAATATACAGGCATGCATGTAAGTCCATAATCCTTCCATTTCAACAAGCTAACTTTTAAAAGGAATATTCACAAATACCAACTGAAATTTAAAAGATGAATATTCCTAATGAACCACTATTTCCTAAGAAACACTTAAAAACAAAACCCAAAACCCCCAATAACACCAGAAACAGAAATCTATTAATTGTGTGAAGAGTTCTTAACTTGTGATTAGCCTTCCACTACTAAAATTTCCTTCAGCAACAGGACATGTGGAAGCAATTAATACACAATACAGAGTACACAACTGGTGGCACAATGGATAGAGCACTGGGCCTGGAGTCGGGAAGGCTTGTGTTTAAATCTTAATTCCAGGAACTTACTGGTTGGGTGACCCTGGGCAAGTCACTTAACCTCTGCCTCAGTTTCTTCAACTGTAAAATGGGAATAACAGTGCCTACCTCCCAGGGTTATTGTGAGGATCAAAAAAAGATAAAAAGCACTCAGCTCCGGGTCTGGCACACAGCAGACACGGTATAAATGCTTATTCCCTTCCCCAATGCCAGCAGGCAGGTCATACAGAAACAGTAGCTAACTATATTAGAAAAAAGGGATGACTTCCATTAAAATCTGTATTCATTTTTCCTTTCTAAAAGGCTTTAATTAACAAGATTGGGGTGGGGAGGGGAATGTAGGGGGAAACTTTCAGAAAAAGTCCCTGGCAGTGAAAAGACAAAATCTAAACCAGGTAAGAGGAAGTAAGAGGTCAAATCAGGGGATCTCTTTAAATTTTATTCTTTTTGTTAGTCCCACTCAAGCAAGTTTCTAAAATGATCCTTAAAGTTAGTTGATTAGACATATCAAACTTGTTCAACCAATATTTTTAATGTCTAACATACTTGTCAAGATTCCAGCAGTAATTGGTCCCACGATGCCCATCAACAGGATGCCTACAGACATGAACCTACCATATTTGTGATGCCTGAGGGTGAACAGTGCCAATAGTCCAGCAGGGACGTGGAACGAGAGAGAAGACACCAGTGCCCACAGGAACACACCATACCACATTTCTAGAGGGAAAATGAACAATCTGAAGTTGAATTTCTCACTATGATAATTGAAAAATAGTTTTATAAAACCCCAAATCCAAATCTGAAAACCATTTAAATGCAGCAGTGTTTGCATGTATCAACCATGTATATAAAAGTACTGTTCCATTACAGGAAGTACCATATAGCCTGCCCTCATCTCAAAACCTAAGGAAGAGAGTCAACTCCACACCCTGCTCAATGTGAGAAATACACACACCTCTCCAGAGCAGAGGGTCCGATTGAAGCATCTCATTCTAAATTCTGCAGTAATGCAGGCTTCATGGGACCTGCCCAAATGCAAAAACCAAAACTAACCAACCCTTCATTCAGAGCCTAAAAACAATTTGACGTTTGAAAAGTCAAAAATAGGGGTGGCGCAGTGAATAGAGCACTGGCCCTGGAGTCAGGAGGACCTGAGTTCAAATCCGGCCTCAGACGCTTAACACAAAAACTAGCTGTGTGACCTTGGGCAAGTCACTTAACCCTAATTTCTTCCAAAAAAAAAAAGTCAAAAATATTTTTCTTGGGTAAAAAACTGCGACCCATTTAAAACTCACTGTCCATAAACTTGACAAGCCTCAATTTTTTCAAACTTTATTAAAGGATTAGTCCAATCTCCTCTTTGCACTTACTTGGGCTCCTCTACCCATCTATGCTTTACCATGATGCCTGGCACATATCAAACACTTAATAAATGAGTGTTTGTTTCCTTCTTATTTCAGCAAGAAGATGATGGGCAATCACTCAATAAGCACATAGAAGGCACCGACTGTGTGCCAAGCAGGTGCTAAGAGGGACTGGGGTGAAATACAAAGACAAAAGTGAAGCAGTGTCTATCCTCAAGAAACTCGCATTCTACCGGGGAGGTGACATGCATACACAGACCAGTCACAGAGTGAATCCAGAGCATGTGGATAGGGCACTGGCATGCATGTGCTGGGTCTTAAAAGAAGCCCAGAGCTGGAGGTGAGGAAGGAGAGCACTCTGGAGAAGACACCGGGGGGCTGGAGATGGAGGGGCCTGTGTAGGAACAGCAAGGAGGTCTACAGCACAGGACCAAAGAGCACCTAGAGGGCAATGCCAAAACATGCACTTTCATTTCAGTAAAATTTTTTTAAAAGGAAAATATAGAAGAAAAAAAAAACCACAGTTCCAAGTTTACTTCTTTTGCTTATAGCTTTTGGGGAGGATAACTGAGCCTGTGATTTTATCAGTGTCAATGCAGATCTGCAGCTGACCTGTAGTTTCCAGTCTCTCAGAACTGCCAGAGAGGACTTAAGAGGTTCACTGACTTTGGCCCATACGGCCAGCCAGCTCTCCCTGCAAACCAGCTGCCTCTGATTTGCTAAGAGAAGATTGCTGCAAACTCCTCAAAGTAAAGGCCTTCCTACATGTGCCTGGAGCAGAAACAGAATGGTGGGAGGAAAGTACTACTTAATGTAAAATAAACTCATTAATGTCAATCAATTAATAAACATTTATTAAGCACCTAATATGTGCCAGGCAATATACTAAGTAAGCACTGGGGATACAAAAAGAGGCAAAAAACTGCCCTGCCCACAAGGAGCTCACAGTCTAGTGGGGAGTCAATATGCAAAAAATACTGACAACGCAAGTTATATACAGAATACATAGGAAAAAACTAATAGAGGCAAAACACTAGAATTAAGAGGGGTTGGGAAAAGCTCCCTGCAAAAAGTGGGATTTTATCTGAGATATAAAGGAAATGGGTAGGCAGAGATGAGGAAGGGTAGCATTCTAGGTGTGGGGTTAGTCAGAGAAAATGCCTGGAATCAAGAGTGTCTGGGACATAGAAGAGGCAAGAGGCCAGGGTCACAGGATCTAAGATGTGGTGGGGAGTAAGGTGCTAAGAAGCCTGGAAAGTTACCTGGGAGCTGGGTTATGGAGGGCTTTGAATGTCAAAAGGAGCCATGTGATATTTGATCCTGGAGGCAACAGGAAGCCACTGGAGTTTACTGAATGTGTATAAGAGGGCAGGGTACATGTGACACGATCAGACCTGTGCTTTACAAAGATCACTTTGGTGGCTGCTTGGAGGCTGGATCAGAGAGGGGAGACTAATAGTCCAGGTGTTTGGTGATGAGGGCCTGGGCCAGGGGATGGCAGTGTCAGAGGAGAAAAGGAGACATACAGGAGAGATGGTGCAAAGGTGAAATACAGGCCTTAGAAAGAGATTGATGGAATCCAACCACACTGACTTGTACATTTTGAGCCTGAAGGGCTGAGAGGATGGAATTGCTCATCACAGTAATAGGGAAGGTACTTTAATGTCATTAAACATTTTTCCTATATTCAAACCAATTTTACTAGAATTAGATTCACACACATTCCACAAAGCTCATAAAAAAAGTTTTAATCAAGAAGCCACCGCACCTTCTCAAAGAAGTAGAATTTTAACCAATCATTAAAATAAAACCTTGATATATTTATCAAGGGGTCTGATAACAACAAGAAATAGCCACACAGCATACCTACACCTTCTTCTTAGCCACTAAAAACACCAGGATGAAGAATCAGTAAAGAAGGCCTGTAACATCATTTCTGACTAGAATTTCAAATCCTTCCAACAATCCCCTATAAGGTATTAGTATGAGGGCTGAATCATAAATGAAAACAGTGAAGGAAATTAAGGATTTGTAGGGTTAACAGTGAATCATATTTAGACCTTTTCTACTGCTAAAGTCAGACATTAAATTACTACATGCAGGAAAAATTACATGTAGTGCTTCCTCCAAAAGTTACAATCATTTAAAAATATTTTTTTCAAGGTGGAGCCTGGGATGGTTTGGGTTTGGGGTTTTTTTTGCAGGGGGAGGGTCTGAATAAGTAGCTTCATATATAAATGTGTATATACACATATTATGCCTTAAGATAGAAGGACTTGAGACTTTAAATTTTAAGTAGTCAAGATTTTAATCAATACAACTGGGAAAAAAAGATTTTATTAAAAAGGTTCACGGGGTGGGGCGGCTAGGTGGCGCAGTGAGTAGAGCGTCGGCCCTGGAGTCAGAAGGAACTGAGTTCAGATCCAGCCTCAGACACAACTCACACACAAACAAAAACCTAGCTGTGTGACCTTGGGCAAGTTACTTAACCCCAATTGCCCTCAAAAAAAAAAAAAAAGATTCACAGGGTGGTTAGGTGACGCAGTGAGTAAGAGTGCTGGCCCTGGAGTCGGGATGACCCAGGATCGTCTCGGCCTCAGAAAATGAGCACCCACACATAAATAATGACTGGCTGTGTAACCTTGAGCAAGTTACTTAACCCCAATTGCTTAAAAAAAAAAGGTTCACAGTATATATATATATGCATATACATTTTTTAGATCAATAGAACTATTATAGGGCTCTTGATGGAAAAAAAAATAAAAGCCATTCCATGGGGCACTTTTGAAAAAACAAGCAATTTTCCTTCAATCCACTGTACATTAACTTGCCATCTATTTCAGAGCCCTTTATTGATTGCTGTATAATTCAAATCCTGTTGGTTTCATTCTCCATCCTCTCTTTGTTTCAGCCTCCAAGGATAAGGTGGCTCTTCCCTTGGCTAATGAAAACCTCTCTACTTATGTCCTTGATCCCAAGAGGACCTTTGTACTCATTTTGTATTAATGAACATATGTATGTGGAATGCCCCCTTCCTGCATCACAGAATAAGCTCTCTGAGGTCAGGGGCTGCTTGCTTTGCCTTTGTATCCCCTGCCCCAAGCAGGTTCACAGGAGAAGCTTAATAAATGCTTGTTGAATAAAATAAAATTTAATACTAAGAGTTTTATGTGTGATAAACACTCTTAGGAATGGTTTTGCCAGACTGACAGCAAATTTTAGCTAAAGAAAAGTAGCGTGGTGTGATATGTCCTATTGGAGGGAATACCCATATTTATAAAATGCAGGTATAAATGAAGTCTTTTTAAAGTCGGTCATCATTTCTAAATCTGTGGTCTCAGATTGGTCCTTGATTATTCCCTCTCCCTCATCTCCCTGTACCCAATCAGTTCCCAAGTCTTACTGATACTTGTTCTACAAAACTTTTGCATCACAAAGCTACCAGGCTAGGTCAAGGCTTCACCTCCTGCTGAGACTATCTATCTTCTTAACTCGTCTCCCAGTATGCACTCTCTGCCTTCTCCAACCCATTTGTGTGGGGACACAGATGATGAAGTGCTACTCCTGAGGTACAGACCTGACCATGTCACCCCATTCACCAACATGCCATGATTGCCCATCAATTAGAGAAGGAAGTACAAACCTTTGGGCTGGCATTCCAGAGCCTCCATGATAGGCTCCCACCTACCCTGTCAGCCTAATTTCATACTACTCTCCTTTGGGAACTCTTTCTTGAACCCAAGCCAAACTGGCCCAATAGCCATTCCCCAACTGCATTGTCCTACCTGACACCTCCATACAAAGTGTCTTAATAAATGGTCACTGAATGATTCAGGGGGATTTGGAGTCAGAAGTGAACCTGAGCATTCTACATTCACTCACTATTTGAGTGATTTGGGCCCAATCATTTCACCCATCTGGGCCTCAGTTCCTTCAACCACTAGAGAAGGGTTTGGACTTGACGGTTTCTAAAGTTCCTTCTACCCCAAAATCTACAAGTAAAAAAAAAAATCCAGAGTAGAACCTTCTCTATAAAAGAACAAAAGGGAAATAAATTTAGTCAACAAATTATATACTGTACATGAAGATTATACAGCCCTTCTCCTATTGAAATCCTTCTAATCCCTCCCAACACAGCTCAGATCTTGACTTCAGAAAGAAACCTTCCCTTGTTCCCATACACTCTCCCTGGAAGAAATTATTTTTCCTACCTAAAACTTCACACTCCTTTCTTATTCAATGCCATAAGCATTTATTAAATGCCTACTATGTACAAGGCATGGTGCTAGAGATACAAAGGTAAAACTGAAATATTCTCTGGCCCCGAGAAGCTCACATTCTAAAGCACAACACATACAGATAAGTAAATATAAATGATGTACAAATTAATTTTAGACCAGTAAGAGCTAAAAAGAATCACACAGGTATCTGAACTCTTGGGCTCTTTTCTGCTTTCTTATTTAATTCATATGAACCCTGCCCTACCAAAGCCCTGTTATTTTCCCTGGTTCTCTATCATACTCCCTATTCTCAAGCCCAAACACTCCATAATCCTATGCTCTATTCCAAACTTTCTCTTCTCACCCCAAAGGAAACAACTCCTCTGAACCCCTCCCTTTCATTGGAGGACCTCAGCCTCATTCATCAAGAAAACTGAGCTCCATGCTGAGTAGCCCCTCTCCCTAGTTCTATATCTCACTCCCCTCAACAGCATGCTCCTCCTTTACCTCTGTCTCATTGTCCTGGCAAGGCTGACCTCTCTGTCCTTGCCTTTGCTCCCAATCTCTGCAGTCTCTTGCCTGTTCACTTACCCAACCACACACCCACACCGCCCCCCCCCCACACATTTATAAAAGTCTTCCAACCCTCACCTTAAAAAGCAAACAAGATCCTTTCATTTGACCCTGTCATTCCTTCAAGCTATACCAAAACTCCTAAAACTTTCATACTCAAACTCCTAGAAATGGCCCATTATGCTATGGCTCAATTTACTCATTTCTCAATGTCTAGCAATCTGGCTTCTAACAACCCTCTCCTCCCCTCTCCCCTGACTAAATGGTTTTCTTCAAGGTTACTTCAAGGTTCTCTTCTTAATTGCTAGTTCCAATGGTTTTTTTCTCAGTCCTTATTCTTCTTGACTTCAGCCCTCCTCCTGTATACTTTATCCAGGGTTTCCTTAACATTGCTAACCCATTTTCCTCCCACCTGTTTCTCAATCTCCTTTGCTGGATCATCATCCAAGTCCAATCTCCTAACCCTGGGTAGGTCCCAGGGCTCTGCCTTGAACCTTCCCTTCTCTCTCTACACACTCAGAAGGCTCATTAGCTCTCAGCTATCATATCTATGCAGATGACTCCAAATCTATACATCCAGCATTCATCTCTCTCCCCTGAACACCAGTCCCAAATCACCAAATGCCTGGTGGATATCGCCACATAAATGTTCCACAGTCACCTCCATATGCAAACCTAAACCCATCCGTCTTCTCAACTTCCTTCCCTATTTCTATACCATCATCCTTCCAGTCAATCAGCTGCCAAGTCTTATCAATTCTACTTCCAAAACACACCTGCCATCTGTCTCCTCTCTACTCCCAGGACAATCACCAAGGTTCAAGCCATCATTACTGCTTTCCTGGACATCTCTGCATACTGTCTCTGCCTTCTCCAATCCATCTTCCAGGCCTGACCCTGTCGTTCCAGTCCTTCTGTTGCCCTTGGGATAAAATACAAACACCTTTCCTTGACATTTAAAGCCCTTCCAAATCTGTCTCAGACAGATCTTTCCCGAATGATGTCCTATCACTCCCTTCGCAAACTCCATAGTAAAGCCAAATTGGCCTACTTGTGGCCCTCCACATACCATTCCAGGCCATCTAGCCTCTAAGTCTAGGTATCTCCTTCCCTCAATTAGTTCAAGGGTTGTTTCCTCCAACAGGTCTCTCCAGTTGTTATCTTTCCACACCAGTAATTACCCTTGTTTTGTACATATGTTGTATTATCTATGTATCCAACAGAATTAAGTCCTTAATAGCAGGGTGGTTTTCATGTCTGGTATCCTCAACATGTAGCACAACACATGTGTAATGGAAATGTAGATTTGAAGATCTTCCCTGCCCCTAGGCCCTTTGATTGGCTTAAGGCCCTTTGATTGGCTTAAGTGACTCTGAGAACCTTCTTTAATTTGAAAATATACTCTGCACCCTAATAGGTTGAATGTGGTCACATGGAGCCCATGGTAGGAGGCTTGGTTTTCAGAAATGACCACACCTTGATGCTGTGTGATTGGGCAGTGGGTCAAGAGGGTGGTTACATTCTCTGAACTTGGAGAAGGCTATATAATTCCTGATGTGAGGCTTTGCTTTGGGGCTCAACTTTGAGAAGTGTTGTGTGATTTGACCAGATGAGACTCTGGGCAGCCATTGAGAGGCCCCCGGCTTTGAAAACCCAGATGTTGATGCTTCCCTCTCTGGTAACTGTGATTTAGTATTGATATAATGGTTGGACAGTTTGGAAGCCTGTCTGCTTGATCTGGCTGAAGTTCGGGGTGCTGACATTTTCCCCCTCAACTAGGTAATATATGTTTGTTTAATTAAAGTAAGCTTGTTAACCCATTTTGAGTTGCTTTCCTTTTGAAAAGCAGATCTAAGAACCTGTGTTGGCAGCCACTCTGGGGATGCTGGGGTGCTTGCTGCTACAACATAGTACCACTGGATGGTTAATAACTGCTTGCTGAATTGGATTTGAAGGCAACCAGGAATTCAAAGAAGCCTAAATGAGGAAAAAGTTCATTACCAGTACAGTGGACAGTGCATACAACAACATGGCATTAGGAGACAGAATGCTATATACAGGGGAAAGCTAGCAGGCTAATTTACACTCAGTGTATACATGGTGAAGTAATGGGGGCAAAGAGGAGAAGGAAATAAGCATCTATGTAACACGTACTCTGTGCCAGGTACCATGCTAAGGACTATTTTAAACAAATATTTTCCCATTTGATCTTGTGAAATAAGTCTGGAAAAGTAGGGTGAAGCTAGATGATAAGTAATCTTTCATGATAGAAAGAAAACATTTATGCTTTACAGCATAAAATATATGTCCCCTGATAAAACGAAGGCCCTTTGAAGGCAGTATATTTGGTATTTTTTTCTTTATTTCTTCAGCACAGAGCATCTGTGCTTGGAACATAGTAATCACCTAATAAAGGCATGTTGGTTGACTGATTTATGCTAAAGCAACTAAGAATTCTGAAGCAAGAGAGTGACACGGTCTGGCCTGTACTTTAAGAATTGGCAGCCATGTAGAGAATGGATTGGAGTAGTGAGACTTTAAGCAAGAAAACCATTCAAGTAAGAGATGATTGGGATCTAATCCCTCCTAGGAGTTCACCCTGGGAGGGAGAAAAAGGGGACAAGAGATGGGACAGATGTCGTGGAAGCAGAATTAACAAGACTTGCCAACTGACTGGATGTGAGGAGTGATGGAAAAGATTTTAGGGTGACTCCAAGGATGGGGGTGTGTCAACGGAAATAGAAAGAAGACATGCCAATTTAATGGGAAATATAATAAATTCTATTTGTGGGGTGGCTACATGGCACAGTGAATAGAGCACCAGCCCTGGAGTCAGGACAACCTGAATTCAAATCCAGCCTCAGACATTTAACACAAAAACTAGCCGCGTGACCTTAGGGGAGTCACTTAATCCCAACTGCCCTACCTTCTCCCCTCAAAAAAAAGCAAATAAATAAATAAATTCTATTTGGGGGCATGCTGAGTATGAGATGCCTTTGGGACACCCAGGTGGAAAGTCCAGCAGCCAAGTCAGTGGAAGAGGACTAGCACTCAGGAGAGGAATGAAGACTGGATATGTAGATACTCAACAAAAGCATAGAACATGCTGCTAAGATACCACCCTCATCAATACACTGTCCCACTCTTCACAGTAACTCTTCCACACCTCATCCCTCCTGATGACTCCCCCTCCCCCTCTCCTTTCAGCAGAGAACCCTGCCTCAGATTCTTCAGAAAAAATGGTGGCCACTCTCTATGAGCTCCCTCTTCTCCCCTCTTCCTCATCCCCTATCACTCCGGTGCCCTCTGCCACTCTTCTCCTTCATCCCTGTCTCACATGATGAAGTGGCCTTACTCCTTACCAAGCCTAACGCCTTTACTAAGTTCAAGCAATCCCATTCTATCCAGTTTCTTCCAACAGATTGCCCCCTCTGTCATCCCCACTCTTTCACTTATTTTCAATTTATCTCCATGTCTGCTGCTTAGAAACATGTCCATGTCTCCCCTAGACAGAAAAACCCCTCACTTGATCCTTCTATCCCTACTACCATCGCATTTCTCTTCTGACTTTTGTAGTTAAATTCCGGAAAGTGCCATTTACAATAGGTGCCTCCACTTTCATCTCACTCTCTTTCTACTCCCCTTACAATCTGCCTTCCAACCTTATCACTCCAGTTATGAATGATCTCTTAGTTGCCAAATCCAGGGGCCTTTTCTCCATCTTCATTCTCCATGACTCTCTGCAGCCCTTGACACTATTGATCACTTTCTCTTCCTGCACACTCTCTTCTCTCTGGTTTTTTGGGGGCCACCCCTCTCTCCTTGTTCTCCTCCTGAGGGCTCCTTCTGTCTCCTTTGAAGGACCCTCTTCCAGATCACCCTCTCTAGCTATAAGTGTCCTCAGGATTTTGTCCTGGGTCTTCTTCTCTTCTCCCACTATACTACACTTGGTGATCTCAGTCGGGTTCCCATCACTATCTTTATGCTAATAACTCTCAAATCTCCCTATCCGGTCCCAAACTCTGCTGACCTACAATCAAGTGCTATTATTATAGCCATTTTACAGATGAGGAAACTGAGGTAGACAAGAGTTAAGTGATGGCCCATAACCACACAGCAAATAAGTATCTGAGGTCTCTTCCAGGCTGGGCACTCAATTCACTACACAACCTTAGTTGCTCTAATGGGCTGTCCTAGGAGGTAGTGGGCTCCCCCTCACTGAAGGTCTTAAACAGAGATAGCTCAATGTGAATACTTCTTTCAGGTAGGGGACAGACTAGATGGCCACTGAAGGCCCTTGCAAGCACAAAACGTGAAAGATCTGTGATGTAAACTTTCGTGACTTATAAACTCAAAAGGCAGTACTGGGTGAGAGGAAGGAATCAAACTTTTCTTAAAAAGTGAGTAAGTGTAAAGAAAATTATGCTAAAGACCAGGAGCCAAATACAAATGCAAGTAGAAAAGAAAATCAATTCATAATTTCCTGAGTGATAAACCTCAGAATGTTCAGTGACGTTCCATGCTGAGTAGACAATAAACCCAAGTAACCTTTTCAATGTGTCCAAAATGGGAACTATGTGAATTCAGGATACCTGGCATAAGCTAAATTGAAATAGATTCTGAAATTTCAAGCAAGAACAAGTTCTAAAGGCTATCACTATACTTACTGTATTTACAACCACCCAAAAACCAACAGAATGACTTGTTAGAAATGCTTCTTAAGGTACAAGGCACACAGAAGAAAATCCTCTGTACCCAGAATGATTAGACCTTTCAGTACTAAAAGCAGACCAGAATAGACACTGCTTCTTTAGCAGGTTCCATACTTATGACTTTCTCCATCCCAGTATGGAAATGTCTATGCAAACAGAGTTGCCTGGGGAACCCTTTAAGGTCACTCATCCAGTATTATCAGAGGTAAGCTTTGATCCTAAATCTCCTTGCCATCCCCCTCCTCTCCCACCCCCAAAGACCTTCTTTCTTTCCCCTTCTTTCCCCTACACCACAAGTAGACTGGCAAAAGTACTGGACTTGGGAGCTTATGCCAAGCCCACTTAATATTTGGAATTTTGGGTCAGGACCATGAACAGATTTGATTAGATTGCTTTATCTGAAGCATGGGCATAGTAACTGTACTTCTTAAGACTCAGGGCTGAGAAGAGGATCAAACACTGAAATCCTTTTTTTCCTTCAATGCCCCAATTCAGGTAGGGCCTCCTCCAGGAAGTCTTCCTTGATACTCAATCTAGAAGTTTTAGTTCTCCTGCTACTCAGACCTCTTGTACCACTGGTGACTGTTCTATATTCTAACTTTTATTACAACTATCTGGACACCTCTGGCCTTTAAGCTCCCTGAAACCAAGTTTGGGTCTTACTTTGTCTTTCTATTTCTAGAGTCTAGCCTAGAACCTTGCATAGCAGCCACATGATAATTTTTTTCTTGAAAAATTGAATCAAATGAGAATGTATGAAAAGTAAGCATTCAATCAAAACATTAGAACCAAAAAGGACCTAAACTATCTAGTGTAACCCTCTCTTTTACAGGTGAAGAAACTGAAGCTTAAAGATGTTAAGAAACTAGAAGATAATGGCTCCAAAGGGGCAGGGCCAGAACTAGAACCCAGGTCTCCTGAGACCTTCATATATCACTTCCTAAAATTCTCTAGCCCTGCCTCCTCCTAGGTTCAAGCAATCCCATTCCATCCTGTGCTCTCCAACAGACTGCCCCCCATTTTTCTCAGTCCACACAAACATAAGAAAAGAGGTAACATCTTTAAAAAAGAGAATCTGAATCTAGCTCCAGTAAGGTTGCAGGGTGTTTATAAATTTCTTTATAAAGAATTTTAAAGATTTTATTAAAATAAACATTTATTTAATATTAAAAATATATTACATATATTCAATATTATAACTGCAATATACAAATTAAACATTTATTTTAAAAATTCTTTTTAGAGAATTACACACTCTGTGCTCAGCTGATTTTGGAGTGACAGGCTGTCAAACACGTTCTCCTAAGCTTCCAGCCCTGATTACAAATCACGAGGAGGAGGCACCTATTCCAGCTCGGTTATTAATTCTGCCACAGACATTTCGCAAACCATGCACTAAGTCTTCCAGGTAGGGGGTGCACATGCATCCCTAGCGGGGCGGGCACAGACCAACCCGGGTTATGGCCAGGCCGGCGCTGACCACCCAGCAGCTCCCTCTGTCCTACTGCCTACGGCTTGTAGAGGGCAGCTCCTGCCCCAGGCCCCTGCCAGTGGTGTGGCCCTGGGCGTTCGCTTCGCCTACCTCAGTTTCCCCACGTGTAAAATAGAGGGTCTGGTAAGGAACAAATGAGGCTCCGTAACAGGCTCCGTAAGCCTCAAAGAGCGACACAACGCGGACTATCATCAACATTATTATTGTTATTACTGATCCCGATGTTTTAAAAAGAGCCGGTCCTGCCCTCCTCCCCCGTCCCGGCCGCCCCCCACTCTAAAGGACCTGAAAGACTACAGCCGTGGCCTGAGGTCCGGCGAACGGACACTCACCCCGGCCAGGGAACCCGGCCGGCGACTCCGCTCCGCCCCCGTCTACGCAAGCACACGGCGCCCGAATTAGAAGGGGCTCCAAGGCTGCGGGCCTGCCCAGAGGCCCGCCCGGCCCTCTCTCCCCTTCGGCCGAAGCAGGACACGGGTCAGGGGGCGCCGGAGGCCGCGTACCGAGGGGCTCGTCCGCAGGGGGCGGTTCCCGGTGGGCATCACGTGACCGTGGGGCGGGGCACCCCTCCAAGCCCGCCCCCCCCCCTCGCGCAGGCGCAGGCGCGGCCGGTACCTGGAAAGGAGCAGAGGGAGGTGGAGTTGGGGCACAGCGTCCCGTTGCCCACCCGCGGCACAAGCTTCAGGCTCAGGATCTGCTGCAGGAGCCCAGCCGAGCCCCCGCTCCCGCCGCTCCCCTCGCTCTCCATCCCGCAGCCATTCACCTGTGCGAGAGGACAGCGAGAAAATACGACGGGGCCGCCGCCACCGCCTCTGCCACCGCCTTGGCGTTGCCCACTCCACTCCTCTCCCCACCCCGGACGCAGCCTTCTTCGTCCCTCCGCCAACAGGCGCTGTTAAGTGATGACTCTCCACCAATCAGTACAGCTCTGAGCTAACTTGGGGGCGTGGTCAATGCTAACCCCGCCTCTTACGTGGCACGCCCCGCCCCCGACAGAATGAGTCTTACCCATACCTGCAGGATCCCCACCTACACCCACAAACGCCCCTACTCTGCACCGTCCTCTGCAAAAGAAAAAGAGAACTGCACGCCCCAGTCCTGGTCCAGGGTTCTTCCAGTGTCCTAAAAATCTTAGTGCAATTTTAAGTTTTACTGTATTTTGAAGTCACTTTATATACGTTAAAAATATTTTTTTGTGAGCCCTCTTATCATTTACACTGAGAGCAAACTGCACTTTCTCTTGAGAGCCTTTCTAGTTATCAAGCCACTGCCCCAGGAGAGGCCATCACCTTATTGGAAACTTGAAAGGTCTCTTCTGGGTCAGCCTGCCCCCAGAAAGTAGCATGAGCCATCCCTGGGGATAACAATCTCCCAAGAGGGAATTCACCTTATTCTCATATGCAAACTATGGAAGATTGGGAGCATTTACAATTGTCAGGTGGGTGAACTTGTTCTGGGGGAATTTGCTTCCTAGTAAATGTGTTCAAAATAATCAAAGTACTTCGAGGTAGAAGGGACCCTAGAGCAGAGCTTCTTAACCTCTTTTGTCTCCTGTACCTCTGTGGCAGTCTGCATCTCAGATGCATAGAGATTGCATCTCAGAATAACCTTTTAGGTCCAGAGAAATTAAATGACTCAGTGCTTTTCCCACTACACCAGGCAGATCCTGACAAGGAATAAATGATAACCATCGACAGGACTGTTTGCTTGAACATGAGAGAATAAAGAGCCAGGGTCAGAGATTTAGGGTCAGGTTTACAAGTGACTGGACTTGAAGTCAAGGAAGCTGCTGCTGATACTTAGGTCTATGTAGGCTCTATCTCTCCTACTAGATTGTGGTATCAGGTATCAGATTGTGGTATCTTTCCTAAACTTCCAAATACAGGATTCTTAGTTTTATTACTAACTTGCTCTGGGACACCAAGTCAGCAAACTGCTGGGCTTCCTTTCTTTTTTTTTTTTTTTTTTTTTTTTTTTTGCTTTTGGAGGGGTTAAGTAACTTGCCCAAGGTCACACGGCTAGGTTTTTGTTTGTGTGTGCATTAAGTGTCTGAGGTCGGATCCGAACTCAGGTCCTTCTGACTCCAGGGCCGACGCTCTACTCACTGTGCCACCTAGCCGCCCCCTGGGCTTCCTTTCTTGATTTGAGAAATAGGGACAATAATACCCTACAGGACTGTAGATCAAATGACATTATGTAGGTGAAGGTGCTTTGAAACGTATAAGGTATTGTTATTATCAACAATGACTGTGGATTATTTTTAAAGACCCTTCACCCCTCCCCTCCAAAAATCAACCTCCTTTTTAAAAAGGCTAATCTTTTTTGTTTGTTTGTTTTGCTTTTTGGAGGGCAATTAGGGTTAAGTGACTTGCCCAAGGTCCCGTGGTTAGTTGGGGTTTTTTTTGAGTGTGTGAAGTGTCTGAGGCCTAATCTGAACTCAGGTCCTCCTGACTCCAGGGCCTGTGCTCCATTCACTGCAACACCTAGCCACCCCAAAGGCTCATCTTTTTAAACAAGATTTTTCCAGTGGGTGGTGCTATACAAAATATTAGAGTACAGATAATTAAATTTGAGGATCACCCAATGGACAATGGAGAGGTATGTTGTGGGTACAGGTAGCAATGCATTGACAACCAAGAACTGAGCAAGGGAAATCATATAGAAGGATATCATCAGAGAGACATTTGACTGGAAAGGAGACATATGTTGTCACTTGGCATAAGCAAGGGAGTATGGATGGACAGCACACACATCAAAAGAACTAAACGAACACCCAGTGTGTCAAGTGGACCCCTTTTGGAGGCTATAATTATGAGATGAGGTGCACATGAGGTACACAAGATGAGAGAACCATGGATGGATTGAAATGGACATCATGGAAGAAAATACCCCCCTTGATAAGATCACAGACTCATTGAAGTATCTTTGAAATTTGGCGGAGGAAGGAGAGGTAATAAATATCTATATGTTGTTTTTTCAGTTATTTCAATCCTATCCATCTTTTCATGACTCCATTGGGGGTTTTCTGGGCAAAGATATTAGAATGGTTTGCCATTTCCTTCTCCAAATCATTTTACAGATGAAGACATTTGGGCCAACAGGGTGAAGTGACTTGCCCAGGGTCACATAGCTAGTAAGCATCTGAGGCCAGACTTAAAGTCAGGCCTTCCACAATTCCAAAAGATTCATGATGGAAAATGCTATCCACATCTCGAAAAAAGAGGTATAGAGTCTGAATGCAGATTGAAGCACACTATTTTCTCTTTTTTATTGTTTTTTCTTTCTTATGGTTTTTCCCTTTTGTTCTGATTCTTCTTTCACAATATGACTAATGTCAAAAAAGGTTTACTATGATTTTACATGTATAGCCTATATCAGATTGCTTGCCTTCTTGGGGAAAGGGAGAGGGGAAGGAGAGGAAAAAAATTTCAGACTCAAAATCTCATAAAAGTAAATGCTGAAAACTATCTTTACATGTAATTTGGAAAAATAAAATATAAGTGAGGGGAGGGAATAAAGTGAACCCAGGCTTTCCATGAAAAATAAATAAATAAATTCAGTTCTCCCAGACTCCAGGCCAGAGTTCTATCCACTGCACCACCTAGCTGTCCCTAAAATTTTTATATAGCCAGCTAAGGACTTAACAAATATTGTCTCATTTGATCATTGAAGTATCACTGAAACAGTAATAACCATGGGGAATAGTGTGTATTGACTAAATTGGGGGTCATTATGAATAGAGGACAACATTGGTTTTCCTGAGCAAAGCCATTTTTAGCTTGGGTACCTCATAAATCACTCCTTTGACAGGCCTTCGAGTTCCTCCCTAAAGCCACAGGCACTCAAATACATTAGTCTCTGACTCCTGCTGCCTCAGCAGGTCTGTGCTGCCAAGGCTCTGGTTGATCCCATCCATTTTGACTGCCCACAAAAAGGAATATGGCCTTGTACTCTGCAAGTGTTCTGTGGCCCAATGTCTGGAGTCTGGAAGACTGGCTTCTGACTCTTACTAATTCTGTGACCCTGGGCAAGTCACTTAACCACAGTTTTCTCATCAGCAAAATGGGGCTAATAATAGGACCAGCCTCCCAGAGTTGCTTCAAGGCTCAAATGAGATAACATTTATAAAGTACTTTGCAAATCCTGAAACATCGTAAGTTGCTATTTTAATGATGTATGTTAGGGTGAGTTGGGATTTGAGGATTTCATAACCTAAAAATGGGAAACTGTCCACTCCCAGAAAAGCGATCTTTTTCCACTGAGGATTAGAAAAGATTTGTAGACTAGACACCCAGGATAATTAACTTAATTTATTTTGAATCAACAGGAATAATGCCTTTACTTTGACACTAGAGGGCGCGAAGAACATCATGATAAAAGACTCTTCCTATAAGAAAAGTTTTGTCTTGTGTTCACAGAATTATGTTCCTTTAATGTGTAATATGTGATGTTTGGACATTTCCTGCATCTTCAGGACAGTATTACATCTCAATTACTCTACTGTTTATAGGTCACACAGCCTAAAAAACTAACCCCGTGGTTCCTATTTAAAAGGGTTTACAAGCCCCATGGAGAGTGGTAGTCCAGGCATTTGAGGCTAAAAATTAATGGTGCTTTAAGCAATAAATACTTGCAGAATGTTATAAGTGTATATGAAATGACTTGAGGGTTCAAGCACATTTTTTTTGTTGCTGAAACATTGGGCCCCACTGGACTGGCCAACAGACTTCAGGCCAGGTTTAGCTCAGGGGATCATAGCACCATCATTTCAAAGCTGAAGAGAACCTTAGAGACCATGTATGTTTTGGGGAGAGGAAATAGGGAAATTTCCTTCTTAGAAAATACACAGCCTGGTGGGGAAAAGGTGATACTTTGCCTTTTTTTTTCTTTTCAGTTTTTGGAAGGCAATTGGGGTTAAGTGACTTGCCCAAGGTCACACAGCTAGTTTTTATGTTAAGTGTCTGAAGCCAGATTTGAACTCAGGTCCTCCTGACTCCAGGGCTGGTGCTCTATTCACTGCATCACCTGATTGTACCCCCTCCCCTTTTCTCTTTTTGGAGAAGATGTTGCCTTTTCTCCCATCCTGGAGCCAAAGTCCAAGTGGACTTCCCCCTTGATTTCTCAACCCCAGACTAGCCTAAGTCTAGCCCCCCAAAGGAGAAAGAGAAGTGGGTGCCATCATCCTCAGTCTTGGGCCATCTTACCATTACCCTCCCCCTCTGAACACACACACACACACACACACACACACACACACACACGGGAGAAAAAAGCCAAGTGGAAGGTGCTGGTGTCACCTCTGGTGACAGGTGCCTTTGGTGCTCTTGGGCCAAAGTTCTGGCAGCTGCCTCATTCTGTGCTTGGGGAAAATGGGGTCATCTGCGCTCCTTTAGACACTGAGCATATGCTTTGTCTCATTACAGAAGAAATGAAAAAAATGTCTTCAGTGCTTCAGTTGATCCAGGATCTGGTTGGTCCAGGGAAGGGGAACCTGTTGCCTCCTAGATCTTTGGGTGTGGCATTTTGACTGAATCCAAGTTCTATGAACAAATCTTTGTATTAAGGGGATTTGTTCTGTGAAGTGTGGATTCAGTCAAAGGGCTGTACTTGAGGACCTAGAGGGCCACTTGTGGCCTTGAGGCAGGATCCTCATCGCTGTCTTAGTCCTGCCAGTGATTTAGATCACACACGATCCTTGGATTGTCCTCCTGTGCAATTAATTCTCCTCCATGTCTTCCTTCCCACACATACACCATAGAGGTTCCTCGAGGTATTCTTACACTTAGTGGGTGTAAGTGGTGTGCTCATACTGTGCTCCTGTGGTTCCTGATCTTATATTTCCTGTCTGCCCTGAGGAACAGTGGATAAGGAGGGGTTTAAGTCTCATCTCTGATACATTCTAGGTGTGTGATCCTGGGCAAGTCCCTTAACTTCTTAGTGCCTCTGTATCAATGAAATCAAAGGTCCAGTTGTTGACCTCTGCTTGACTTCTTGCACAAGTCATTGTTAGTCATATGTTGCTGACAGCTGGTTTCCACCATTCCTTTCCTTTTTGTCCTTTGGATCACCTATAATTCGATTTTTTTTTTGGCCTTTTTGGAGGGGGGAAGGCAGGGTAATTGGGGGTAAGTGGCTTGCCCAAGGTCATACAGTTAGTAAGTATGATCAAGTGTCTGAGGCTGGATTTGAACTCAGGTCCTTCTGACTCCAGGGCTAGTGCTCTCTTCACTGTACCACATAGCTGCCCCCCCCGTAATTCTGTTCTTGAGAAACTATAGTATAGTGTTCTATGGTTCACAGCCACATAACATCACTAGATTTTAAATTTTTTTCCAAGACTGGACCTCCCTGTCTCACAAGGCTGGAGATAAAGGTGCCACTGATGGCTGGATCCTATTACTCATTGCCACAGGAGTTTTGACCTGTTCTGTTTCTGACTTTGGCTGATTCATCCCTCCTTAGGCAGCTTGGTGGCCTCTTGCTCCCCACTGGCTCACTAGATTGATGGAGCATTTAGTGCAGACACCTGATTGGCTTAGTCCACTGCATTTCAGAACTCCTGAGCTTAAGAGATCTGCCAGCCTTTCAGCCTCCCCAGTAGCTTGGAATCCAGGGATGTGTATCCTACCTAGCTAGAATATTGGTATTTAAAAGATGGTGTTCAGGAGCAACTTGAGAGCATTGAAAGCATTTCACAGATTTCCAATGCACTCCTGCCTGCATTCTTCCTTCTATTGAATTTTGGGTTCAGCTTATCATCCATTTTCGGTACCTAAGAAACACTTTGCAAAACTGGAAAATGCTACATAAATGTGAGTTGTTAATAAAGAATCCTCCATTCAGCAAATATTTATATACCTTTTATGTATTAGGTGCATATATACATGCATATATATGTTAACTGTATGCCATCAGGGAGATGATGACATGACTTGCAGCTGACTTTGACTTGAGTGAGGGAAAACTGTGCAAGGTGGGTCCAGTGACCACATATTCATCAAGACGATGGGAGATGGCTCAGGATGCAATGGGAGACCCTAGCCCATTGGTTTTTTTCAGGTTTTCACTTTGAGTGAGGTAATGCCCACTGGGGATTTACTGGTTAATTTCTTTCTCTAAAACCAAGCCTTAAACTCAATTCACTCTGGAGCTCATAGACTGGACAACAATACATCCCTGCCCTCCTAATTCAGAGTGAATGTAAATAGTAACTGTTTCTCTTTTGGCAAGCAAACCTGAGGGTCTTCCCTTCCCCTTTTGATTTTTTTTAATGAAAGGGGCCATTCCTTGACTCATTTCTTAAAGAGGACCAAATATATATACACTAACAAAATGAATTGGCCATCCAGCTCCTATGTCATAGTCTGAGCATTAGGCATTTTTCATCTACTTGGTTTTTCCTGTATTGATAGTTAGTGTGATCCCTCAAGTAGCCAGAAAATTAACCGAAGAGAAAGTCCTTAAAGCATTCTGGGACTTGAAATCAAAATAATCTGCAAACAGAAGCATTTGGTAGACCTCACCACTTAAAGGGAATCCTTCTTCTATTTGAACCATAGTCAGAATATTTTCTGTGACTGTGGCAAACACTGTTAGCAAGCATATTTCTCCCTATTTTATACCTCATTTGGCATTGATAATCAGTGGCCCACTTGAAAAAGTTATCACTGTGGCAGAATCTATCAAGGAATATTGTAGGATCTTAACATGTGCATAGAAAGTACTCGATTTTAGAAGAGCTTTTTGCTCTACCAAATAAAATATCTTTCTTGTAGTCAACAAACAATAAACATAACAGTATTTTTTGTTCAATTTTGTGACAGTGAATATGTAACCTATCATAGAGAATAATTCAAGAAAGTCTACCCGTTCCAGTCTCAGATTTTCATTAAGGATGCCCTTAATACCACTACAAATGAGGATTTTATAGAGAAGGAAAAGTGATATGACATTGCAGTGATGTATCTTCTTAGTCTTTGGTGGTAATAATTTGATTTTTGATGTTCAGTCATTTTTTAGTCTTGTCCAACTCTTCATGACCCCATTTGGGGTCTTCTGGGCAAAGATACTGGAGTGGTTTGCCATTTCCTTCTCCAGCTCATTTTACAGATGAGGAAACTGAGGCAAAAAGGTAAAGTGACTTGCCCAGGAATCACACAACTAATAAGTATGTGAGGCTAGATTTGAACTCAGGAAGATGAGTCTTCCTGACTCCAGACCCAATGCTCTCTCCATTGCACCACCTAATAATATGATTTTTCCCTATTCATTTAGTATGGGCTAAACAATGGTTAAGTAGCTTCAGAACTTGTATCATCTATATATCACCTCGTAAAAATGAATTTAATAGAAATAAATGTAAAGTTCTCCATTTGGAATAAAAAAAAAATCAACTTGATAAGTACAATGTGAAGGAGATGTGGCTAGATAGCTATTTACCTGAAAAAAATCTAGACATTTTAATGAGTTGCAAAACTTGTTTTAGTAAACAGTGTGATATAATAAAATAAAAAAAATCAATAAAATGTATATAAAATATAAATTAATAAAATAAGAGCTGGCATTTATATAGTTTTTTAAGGTTTGCAAATCACCTTACACAGAGTATCTTATTTATATCTCACAACTCTGTAATATGCAATTGTTAATGTAACTAAGTGGGCTGCAGTAGATAGAGTATTGGTCCTGGAGTCAAGAAGACCTGAGTTTAAATGTGGCCTCAGACACACTTACTAGATGCATGATCCAGGGCAAATCACTTAACTTCTGCCTATTTCAGTTTAGTCTCATCTGCAAAATGGGCATAATAACATAGGGTTGTTGTGAGACTCAAATGAGATATTATTTGTAAAGCACTTTGCAAACCTTAAAGTGCTATATAAAGGCTAGTTATTATCCTTTACAGATGAGGAAACAGAATGAGAGAGGATAATTTACTAGTTCAGCATCACACATTCAGTAAATATATGAGGCAGAATTTGAACTCAGGTCTTCTCGATTAGAAGTCCAGCTCTTGGGGCGGCTAGGTGGCGCAGTGAGTAAGAGCGCCGGCCTCGGAGTTGGGATGACCCGAGATCAAATCCAGCCTCAGAAAATGAGCACCCACACACAAATAATGACTAGCCATGTAACCTTGAGCAAGTTACTTAACCCCAATTGCTTAAAAATAAAAAAATTTAAAAAAAAGAAGTCCAGCTCTTTGTCTACTGAGCCACCAAGCCAAAGGCAACAAAACAAACCCAAAAATGTATGCAATCTTACCCTGAATTAAACACACACACACACACACACAATGCCCTGCTACATGGGGGGGTGTTATAGTTCCACAGGTCCACCATACCATGCTTCTGCCAGATCCTCTCTCTGGACTCCATATTTTAGAAAGGCATTTAAGTCAGAATAAGCCTAAAGAAAGAGGGGCTATGATCATGGTTGACCTTGAGATCCTCCCATACAAGGATTGGTTGAAGAAATTAGAGATGGTCAAACTGGAAGAGAGGAGGTTTTTTGGAAGATATAACTGTCTTCAAGTATTTGAAGGTCTGGAACATTGAAGATGAGTTAGACTTATTCTGCCTTGCTCTTACGAGAGAACTAGAGTTTCGTAGAAGCAAGCATAGACCCAACATGAAGGGAAAATGTCCTTAACCATTAGAGCTGTGCAAATGGAATGCCTCAGAGAGTGGATGGATGTCTTCCAGTGGAGAATGACCATTTATGGAAGACAAAGGGGATTCTCATTCAGATGAGAATTGGATTAACAGACTGGGGGGCCTTTTAACTCGGAGATGCTAATTCTGGGAGGTTTCCCTTTCTGTGAGACATATTGAAAGATGTTCTCTTCCTACTCTTGAAGTTATGTCACCTCCAGCATGGTTTCCTTTATCTATTTGGGTCTGGTCCAGGAGTTCTTACTGATTGTATCTCCTTAAGGGTCATTTTTGCTTCCTCATATAATACTCTGTCGAATGTCTAGATGCAGTTGTTCTGCTGATCTCAGGGTAGGGCCAACTGGTTCCTTTTTCTATAGTTTTTGTTCTTTTTTCCTTCTGACAGCTGGATTTTCACTCATAGCTTTCTAAAGACTCACTTCTTTCTCCACTGTTTATTTTTCATTTTTGTGAAGTGATACTATTCAAGACCTTCCATCATTCTCTTCCATAACATTTTGCAAATGACTGTATTCTAAACCAAAGGTTAAAGTCCATGAATTTGTTGTTTTTCAAATTTTCCAGTCTCTCTGAATCCTAGTGCCTTCCCTCTGTGGAATATCTCCAGTTTTGTCCATATTCTATTATTCTATATGTGTGTGTATACACACACACACACACACACACACACACACACACTTATGGAGAGAAAGAGAGTTTTTTGCTTGTATTTTGTCTCACCCAATAGACTGGGAGCTCCTTGAGAGCAAGGGCTATTTTTGACTTTTCCACATATCTTCAGTGCTTACCATAGTACAATGCCATCAAAAGCATTTAATAAATGCTGTTGACTGGATATCAATTTTCAACATAATTGGTTTCCTCTTAATCCAATGTATTTTATTTTATGTATTTAAAGCCATTATTCTGAGAAGGGATCCATAGACTTCATCAGATTGCCAAAAGGATCCATAACACAAAAAATGTTAAGAACGCCTTCTCTAAATTATTGCCACCCTTAGCTGCCACATCTCTTTGCTTGATAAATGAGATCTAGTGTTTGATGGCATGGCAATTTCAGGTTCTTTTGGCCTTATCATCACTGCTTACATTAATAAAACTTCCATAGGAATAGTGGTAATCAGAATCAATATATTTCCTTTATCCATTTCCTATTTTTGAGCACCAACACTTTAGCTGAGATCGATCGCAATTATTGTCATGAGACAAAGCTTTTCGTCTTATCTTTTTACTCACTTTTAATCTGGTGTTGATTTTGACATTTGCTATAACTAGTCAGTGGTTCAAGAGTATACAACTAATGCAAATATAATTCCCATATCAGTAATCAGCCACTTTCTATCTTTTAAATTATTGTCAAGGCGGGGGCAGCTAGGTGGCATAGTGAGTAGAGCGTCAGCCCTGGAGTCAGAAGGACCTGAGTTTGGATCCGGCCTCAGACACTTAATGCACACACAAACAAAAACCTAGCCGTGTGACCTTGGGCAAGTTACTTAACCCCAATTGCCCTCCAAAAGGCAAAAATAAATAAATGAATGAATAAATAAATAAATAAATAAATTATTGTCAAGGGGAAGCCAAGTGGTGCAGTGAATAGAGCACCAGCCCTGGAGTAAGGAGGACTTGAGTTCAAATCTGGCCTCAGACACTTACTAGCCCGTGTGACCCTGGGCAAGTCAACCCTAACTGCCTGCCCTCCCCCCTCCAAAAAGCAAAAAAATAAAAAATTATTGTCAAAGTAAATTTTTGTGATATTTTTTGTTCACTCTATCCAGTGCCTTCAAATTATTTTTTAAAATACATTATTTATTTCTTCATTTTAAAAAATTGGTTTTTTTGCAGGGCAATTGGGGTTAAGTGACTTGCCCAAAGTCACATGGCTAGTATTTGTGTTAAGTGTCTAAGGCCAGATTTGAACTCAGGTCCTCCTGACTCCAGGGCCAGTGCTCTATTCACTGCGCCACCTAGCTATCCCTATTTCTTCATTTTTTTTTCTTAGTCCAATTTTAAGTTTATTTTTGAAAATCTACACAGAAATGTTGAACCATTTCATGCATCTTCAGCAGCTGGAGCATCTCCACCCTTGGTGTTCCTGGTATATATCACTTGGGCTCTATGTTTGGAAACCAGCTTAATCAGACCTTTACTGAGCAGTTCCTGGAGAGCTGCTCGGGCTAGAGAACCCCGGATCTTCAGTCTCTCTGAGACTACTGCAGGGGTGATAAGTTTATAGTTGGGGACCTCCTTGCAGAGTTTGTCGTAAGTTGCTTTGTCAAATAGAACCAGATTGTTGAGCTTGTCTCGAACTTTTCCCTTGGACCACTTCTTCTTCTTAGCCTTGCCCCCAGACTTGTTCACGGGATCTTTGTCCTTCTTGGCCGACTTGCCGGCATCTTTCTTCTTCTTATCGTCCTTGGGAGGCATGGTGAGGCTTCAGGTACTCCTGTTGCTACCGCCTCCGAGCTAAGATGTCGGACAAAAAGGACTATTTCTTCATTTTTAACACAACTTTTTTTTATTCCTAAATTCTCTCTCTCTTTCCTACTCCTCCTCTACCCATTGAAAAGACAAGCAATGTGATATCAATTATACATATGAAATCGTGCAAAAACATTTCCATGTTAGACATGTTGCAAAAAAGAAAAACAGGAAAAATAGAAACATATAGTGAAAAAAATATGCTTCAGTCTACACTCAGACTCCGTCAGTTCTCTCTGGAGGAAATGGCATTTTTCATTACTCGTCCTTCAGAATTGTCTTAAAGAAAGCATTCATGATGTATAGGTATGAGACTTCTAAGCAATCTAAAAACCCTTGACATGTTTCATTTATTGATCCCAAACTATATATTTTCCACTGCTTTTCACAGAGAAGGATCTCTGTTCCCACTCTCACATTAAAAATCACTGGCATTTGGGCGGCTAGGTGGTGCAGTGAGTAGAGCGTCGGCCCTGGAGTCAGAAGGACCTGAATTTGGATCCCGCCTCAAACACTTAACACACACAAACAAAAACCTAGCCATGAGACCTTGGTCAAGTTACTTAACCCCAATTGCCCTCCAAAAAGCAAAAAAAATCACTGGCAATTGTTGACTTTGTTTGGATGACATTATGGAGTCCTTTGTGTAATTATTCTACTTCTTCATTTGTTCAGTCATTTTAATAGTGTCCAATTCTTCATGACTCCATTTGGGGTTTTCTTGGCAAAGACACTAGTTAGTCATTTCCTTCTCCAACTCATTTTACAGATGAGGAAACTGAGGCAAACAGGGTTAAGTAACTTGCCCAGGGTCACACAGCTAGTGTCTGAGACCAGATTTTAACTCAGTTAAAAGACTCAGTAGTCTTCCTGACTCCAGACCTGGGGCTCTATTCAATGAACCACCTAGGTGCCCCCATTGAATTAATTTATCAGACCTTTTCTAAGGTTCTGGCTGCGAGCTAGGAAAGGAGGAATGAGTATTAGGTACGTTCTCATGTTCTTCTATGCATGTGAAATGCTTTTATTTCTTTCTGATTTTGTATTTGAGTTCCAATATTTAAGTTTATGATATGTTTTTGTTTCTTTTCTCTATTCTCTATTTGTGCTCTGGTGTTTGAGTCTAAAATAAAATTTTTGGGGAAAAAAGAGTATTTGCTAAGGTTAGGGGTGGAAGAGGGGAGGAAAGGGGGCTAAAAGGAAATTGAAAGAAGAGAAATGTGAGACTATAATTTATTTTGTCTCAGACAAGCTGCATAGTGATGAGTGAAGGTAGGGGGAGAAAGGAGGAAGAGAGAAGATGAAAGGACAGGGATGGAAATAAATACAGAGAGAGAGAGGTGCATAGAAGATTACAGAATGATTTAAGTGTAAGACTGTGTTATTAACAAAATGGAGGGTATACTGAAACCAATAAAGAAAAGTTTCTTCACACAGCATCTAAATCACAGGTTTAAGTGAACATTAATGTTTGTATATACTTCTAAATACTGGAGAAAAATTAATCAATGGACTAGAATAGAAATTCCAGAAAGAGCACCAAAGGTATATTAAACATTTATGTTTGATAAACCTTTACATATTAAACACTGGGGAAAAGAATCATTATTCAATTGCACTATTGGGAAAATTAGTTTCTCTCTCTCTCTCTCTCTCTCTCTCTCTCTCTCTCTCTCTCTCTCTCTCACACACACACACACACACACACACACACACCAATTTAGATTCATACCTCATACTATAAATCACAAAATAAATTTCAGTAAGATCAATAAATTAATTACTTTTAAACCACAGAGAAAGGTTAGAAAAAATGGAATAATATATCAGGCTCAATTTTAGAAGGCAGATAAATTCTTGTCTATCAAACAAATGTTAGAAATTATCAGAGACAAGGTAGATGGATTTTATTATACAAATATAAAAACAAAGCCATTCTGTACAATGAGAAATAATATAGACAAAAATAAAAGAAATGCAATTATTTAGGGAGAAATAATTTTTATCAGATAAAAACCTGACATCCAAAACACAACATATAAGCACTAGCCTTATTTCCAACAATCAAAAAATATGAATAGAAAATTGACAAAAGAAGATATATGAACTATAGATAATTGCTTGAAAAGAACTCTGATTTAAAAAGAGTGAATTAGAGCAAAGTACTACTTTATATTTAGAAAAATATATACAAATAAAATTCAATGCTGGTGGGGGATATGAAGAA
This sequence comes from Gymnobelideus leadbeateri, assembly GCA_011680675.1. Lineage (NCBI taxonomy): Eukaryota > Metazoa > Chordata > Mammalia > Diprotodontia > Petauridae > Gymnobelideus > Gymnobelideus leadbeateri. The sequence continues at coordinate 333,828 of WOXC01009681.1, read as the reverse complement.
AGATATATTCAAACATTGTTAGTGATACTGAAAAAATAGCATAATCTTTTGAGCAAGCAATCTTTAACTACACAAAAAGTTATAAAACTGATCATACTTTTAATTTAATGATCTCATTACTAGGAATTTGCCACAAGAATATAATTAAAAAGAAAAAAGCATTGTATTTGTAAAGATGTTCATAGCTGTATTGTGTATAATTTAAAAAGCAAAATGTTCAGTGACTGAAAAGTAACTAAGCCAGTTGTGGTGTATTAATATAAAGAGATACTATATGTTATTGACCTGCAAATTCACTGGTATGAGAGCTCAGGACATGGGAACTCTCCACGTTTATGAAGATCACAACTCATCTATAATTTATAGCGAAGGTGTTGCCTAAGACTCAGTGAACTTAAGCAACTTACGCTTGGTCTTACAGCTGTGTTGTTGTTGTTGAGTTGTTCTTCAGTTGTGATTCTTTGCCACCCCATTTGGGGTTTTCTTCGCAAAGATACTGAAGTGGCTTGCCATCCTTCTCCAGCTCATTTTACAGATGAGGAACTGAGGCAAATAGGGTTAAGTGACTTGTCCAGGGTCACATGGCTAGTAAGCTTCTGAGGTCAGTTTGGGATTCACAAAGAGTACTTCCTGACTCCAGGCTTGGAACTCCATCTACTGAACTTAGCTGGTCTCACAGTAGGACAATTCTAATGCCATTAAAAATAACAAATAAAATGAATACAAAGCAATTGAGAAGACATGAAATAATGCAAAAAGATGAAGACAGAACTACAACTAGAACACATACATTGACTGAGACTACATAAAATACATGCATTCATACATGCTAATGTATAAAGAGATGGTAAGGGGATAGAGAGGAAATAACTGAATAAATACTTTCATGGTACAGTGCATAGAGTGCTGGACTTGGAGCTGGGAAGATCTAAGTTCAAATCCTACCTCTGATACTAACTGTATGGCTATGAAAGAACCACTTAACCTTTCATAACCTCAGTTTCCTCTTCTGTAAAATGGGGGTGATAATAGCACCTACCTGCCAGGATTTGAGGACTGAATTAGATAACATATGATAAGTCCTTTACAAAACCTTATATATACTAATTGTGTATATACATATATGTGTATGTATACATACTATATAATTATATATACTAATTGCCAGTTACTATTATTATTTATTTGGATATGAAAAAGTGTTCTTTATTGAAATTATTTCAAATACGTGTTCAATTTTTTCATTCATCAAAGTTAAATTCATCATTAAAATAAGTCATATGACTCAATTTCTCTACTTGGATGCTATGGGTTGATAGTACTCCAGGATCAAAAGGAAACAGGAGAATGGATTGGGGGCTAGGGGAAAGGAAATTAAAGATTTCATTCTATTAAAAAAGGAGCCAAAGAAAAATTATAGCCAAGACAGAAAAATCAGTGGTGCTTTGAAACTTTTTTTTTAATCTATTCTGTTATAAAAGTCAGGTATTGTCTGCATAAAACTGTTCCCAGCATCAGTAAATAAGTATTAGTGGAAAAATCCCCATCCCTTGTGTAGATCTTTTTCTCTCCGAGACAGCCCCTCCTTCCCTTTAGGGAAGGTAGGGAAGGATTCCGGTAAGTGACTGTCTTACAGTGTCCATAAATTAAAGCTTCCCTGGTGCCCAGGAAGTGTTGACAAGCTTTGGGCCCTACTTCTCTCGAGCATAGGAGGAAGCAAATGAGGTCCAGCTGAACTTGCTCCTTCCCTGGGGCAGCACTAAATCCAATGTGAGGTCCTTCTGTTCCTTCTCAGAGTCAACTGGCCGGTAGCCTAGCACCCGAAGAGCCCCAGCGCACAGCTCTTGTACCCGGTGGATCTTTGGGAAGGGGAGCACATGGCGCCAGGCCTGGGAGACGTTGAGGGCATCTCGGGAGGTGATCTTGAAGGCCTCTTTAAGCTGGCCAGGCCCCCGGCCGTGCGTGATGTTATAGATCCAGCCCTCCAACTGCGGGGTGAGGCGAAGGCCAGCGAAGTCGTACATGCCTTGGATCTCGGCCAGCGGGTTTCTCACCAAGTCCTCAAAGCGCACCAGGCGATAGCGGCCCCGCAGAAAGGGCGGCGGCTTCTGCATGGCCACCTCGGTGATACGCACGTGGCTGCGGCACACCTCCTGCACCACCCGGAGCCCGGGGTCCGCTTCCACCCACGTGCCGTTGGTGCCCAGCACGATGCCGTTGTCCCGTGCCAAGGCCTTGGCTGACTGCTCGCGGGACTTGAGCACGGCTCGGGGGTCCCGCACCAGGTGGATGATGTGCAGGTTGAGGGAGGGGTCGGTGAGCAGCGGGTAAAGGACCTGCAGGTTGAAGAAGCGCACCTCCTTGAGCACCACGTGGCTGTAGGAGCGGCAGGCGGCTGCCACGGCCCGGAACGGCTGCTGTCCACACTGGCTTTTGCACGCCGCCTCGCTGCTAATGTCCTCTCTCCGGAAGGCGCTGCAGGCGGGCGGGGAGCACAGGGCCCGACTGACGGCCCACTGGAAGAGGTCGGACAGGCTTCGGTACCAGGGCAGGTAGGCGCTGAAGACGTTCATGTCGCAGAGGAAGACGGAGCGCACCAGGTCGCGCACGGCCATGTGCAGCACCTCAGCGTTGCTCTGGGAGAGGGTCACCCACACGTGCCAGGCTGGCTCCATCAGGTAGAAGACGTCTGGGTGCTGGCTGAACAGCTGCCCCACAAAGGAGGAGCCCGAGCGCCACGAGGACAGAATCAGCACGTGCACGTGGGCCGGCTTCTCCCTGAAGGAGGGCAGCAGGTGGTTGTGGTGCGTGTACAGGTAGAGCAGGAGGCCCATCTGTACCATGAAGAGGGCAGCCATGGCGGTGCTGGACATGCGCAGCCAGGCCATGGCGGCACAGTGGGCCGGAAAGGCCGCAGACACTGGGGACCTACAGAAGAAGTAGAGGCTGGTCAGTCCCCACAGTCATCCCTAATCCAGTCCTTTAGGGAAGTTCAGGAACAGTCCATCCTCTCCAGGTTTGCCTGGCATCTCGGGCACAACCCATTCCTTTCCTAGCCTTTGCTTCTGTTTCCCCTTCTATGGTTCAGAAACTAACTTACTTAATTGTCCAGGGTTACTGGAAAGTATGATCTGTTACTATAGCTATTATTGCATTGTGTTATATTACTGTATTATCTGTACTGTTAGCAAAGAAAATCAATGTATATAAAGACCCTAATAAGTCATAACTGCATTTAAATAATAATGAAGAAAATAAGTGCCTTTTTAGAGGACAGAGTAAGACCCAGAAAAGCACTCTGAAAATTATTCCTGAGGAAGCACTAGGGATAAGACAACCATATAAGCTCCCCACCTCACCTAGAATATGAATTGCATAAGATCAGGGAATTGTGTTCTTTTCTCTGCCTTGAAGGGGTCCTGGACATATAAATGACACTCAACAAACTTGATTAATTTAGGTGAATAGAAAAATGGGAGTGAGTTCCTTGCCTAATTTCAACTCCCCAAGCTAAATAGCAAAGGGATGGGGTGATTACTGAACTCATAATGTACAAGGCAAACACCTTGACTATGTTTTGCAGGTAGAATTACTGGTTAGGTCTCTGCCCTTTCTATCAGACTACCTAATGAAGAATTTTAATTATTTGTCATAATGGTGAGGTGCCTCAGTGAATGGAAAATTGGTCCTAGAGTCAGGAAGACCTGAGTTCAAAGCCAGCCTCAAATACTTGCTAGCTTTGTGGTCCTGGGCATGCCACTTAACCACTCTCTGCATGGGTTTCTTTATCTGTAAAACAGGGAGAATAGCACCTATTCCAAGGTTTCTGTGATGATAAAATGAGATATTTGCAAAGCCCTTTGTAGGGTGTCTGAGAAGTCAGTGCAGTTTTAAGCCTTCATAGCCCTGGATTTTAGTTGGGATTCGAACTCAGGTCTTCCTGACTCCAGTTTCCAGTGTTCTGTTCACTGTGGAACACTACATTGGATTTGGAGTCAGAGGATATGAATTCAAATCCTGATATGGTTACTTGTTACATGTGTAACTTTTAAGCAAATTACTAAAACTCCATGGGGCAGTTTCCAAATTTATAAAATAAGTCACTAAACTTGGTCATCCCTAAAGTCCCTAGCTGGGGGGTGGAGCCAAGAGGGTGGAAAGGAAGCAGGAACTTTTCTAAAGTCCCTAGCTGCTCTAGAAATTCAAGCTGTACTTGAGCATATATATTGATGAACATTGGATCAAATGAAAGAACACATGCAAAGCTTTTTGCAAACCTTAAAGCACTACATAGATGGCAAATATTTTGTTGTTATCATAGTAGGGTGCATGTATCTTAAAAAAAAAATGTCTCCCAAACATGCCATGCTCATTCTGAAGTCCTAGCTCTCATGCTATTCTGGTCCTCTCCTAAATTCTTTCTGTCCTTCAGGGACCAGTTCATGTCTCACCTTCTCCATGAAGCCCTCCCAGATCATTACAACCCACTAGGAAATGTTATTTTTCCCCTTCTTACATAGCTCTCACTTTGGGACATAATCATATTGTCTTACATTGTTTATTTAACCATTTCACATGTGTGTTTCGCCTTTCCAACTAGCTAGTAAACTTTGAGGCAGGCTCTATCTTCTTTTACATCTCCCAAAGTACTTAGCACAGTACTTGGTATGAAGTAGGTGTTCAGTAAATTGCCTCCTCTTCATTCCACCAAAACTGCTCTTTCCAACATTACTAATGATCTAATAATTGCTAAATCCAATGGCCTTTTTTCAGTCCTCATTCTTCTTGACATCTCCACAGTCTTTGATCCTGTTGATCACCCCCTATTCCTTGATAGTCTCTCAAGGTTGCCTTACTCTGGTTCAGACCCTCATCACCTTACATCTGGACTATTGTAATAGCCTCTTCCCCACTCTGATCTATCTTCTATTCAGTCACCGAAATAATTTTCCTAAAGCATAGGTCTGATCATGTCAGCTCCCTACTCAATATACTCCAGTAACTTCCTTCAGGATCAAATATAAAATCCTTTGGCCTGAAAAGCCCTTCAGAAACTTAGCCCCCTCTTAAATCTTACTCCCCAACATATATTCTTTGATGCAATGATATTGGTCTCCTAGCTGTTCCACAAATAAGGCACTCCATCTCTTGGCTTTGGGCATTTTCTCTGGCTGTCTCTCATGCCTGGAATGTTCTCCCTCTTCATCTCCAACTACTGGCTTCCCTGGTCTCCTTTAAGACCCAGCTAAAATCCCATCTTATACCAGAATCCTTTCCCAACCCCTCTTAATTCTAATGTCTTTCCTCTTTTAATTATTTCCTGTGTATCCTGAATATAACTTATTTGTACATATATGTTTGCTTGTTATCTCCCCTGTTAGATTGTGAGCTCCTTGAGGGCAGGGTCTGTCTTTTACCTCTTTTTGTATCCCCAAAGCTTAGCATAGTGCATGGCACATAGTAGGTGGTGAATAAATGTTTACTATTGATTGACTTGTTTCATTCAGCATCATGATGTATTGGAAACACCACACTGGCTTTGAAAACAGAGACCAGTGTGACTTAAGGCAAATAATTTTTCTCTCTGAACCAGTTTCCTCATCTATAGAATGAGAGAGTTGGACCAAATCATCCCTAAGCTCCCTCACAACTATAAATCTATAATCCTAGGAAGTCAAAGATAGTAACATGAGAAATATAAAGGGGAAGTAGTCCTTTGATCTAACAGCAAAAGGATTCCTATTTAGACAGACTTGTAAAAGTTTACAGCATCTTCCAAACAACATTACTACCCCTGTCCTTAGGAATTTGGGGCATGGAGAGACAATGGAGTGCAGATCTCTGGATTCTTCATGTACCTATACACTTCCTAAGATTTGAGACAGCTAGATGGTAAAGTGGAAAGAGTGTCAGACCAAGAATCAGTAAGACCTGAGCTCAAATCCAGCCTCAGATACTATTACCCTGGCAAGTCACTTACCCACTGCCTGCTTCAGGTTCCTCCTCTGTAAAATGCTAAAAATGATAGCATCTACCTCTCAGGGTTGGTATAAAGGTAAAATGAGATATTATTTGTAAAGCATTTTGCAAACCTTGTGTCATACAAATGCTAGCTATTATTAGATCAAAGACTCCCTTATTCTTCAGTAAACCTCTGCTGTTACTGGTCCTGTCAGTTTCTACAGTTCTGCTTCTTACAGCCCAAGCACAGAATCCGAGGGTCAGAATGCAATGCCCTATACAGATTCAGATTCCTCTCATCTTGGCGTCAGTGGGCAGGTATGCCTCCCAGTTCCAGAATTCCAAAGCTTAGGGAGAGTGGATTGTAGTTAAGGAAGCATTAGCCTCTGAAGGTCATAGCAGGAGGAAATCCTTGGCTAGGGGAGGCTATGCCATAAGACTAAGGAATAAGCCTGGGAGAAGAGGAAAAGAGAGGAGAAAAGGGGGGAAGAAAAGGACAATAGAATAGAGGCAGGAAGTCAAGGAGGGAGGGATGAGGCAGGAGAAAAAGTTGCTTGAGGTGAGGTATGATAAAACCTCAGCAACAATGGCTTCAGGTGCCACTGAGAACCACCCAACCTTTGTCTCTAATGATATAATGGAAAGAGGATTTGCCTATGCCTGTGCCAGGAAGCTGGGGGGAATCAGAGCTGTCTAAGGGTTAGCCAGGAAGTAGGGGCCCAGTAAAGATAAAAGGGTACTCCAGCAGCTCTGGGTTACAGACCTATTGAAAAGAGAATGTAAAAAAAGCCTCTGGTAGGACAGCCTTTGGTTTTGATTCCCTGCCTTGAATCCTTTCTTTGCAGACCTTATCTAGGGCAACTGGACACAAGTGGATCTGCCTTCTAGCCACTTCTTCTAATACTGCTACCCATCTAGGGCCTGAGAAATGAGTCTCCAGTCACCAGGAATCCTTCCAGTAGAAGGTAAAATCCTCACTCTTGTAATTTGTCTTTTTACTTCCAGTGCCTATTTCAGAGTAGGCACTCAGCTATCAAATTGGAAGCCAGCTCTAACATTCCATGCTTCTATAAGTCTAAGAACTAGAATCCTATCATTAAATACTAGAATTTGCTGCTTCCCCAACAGAAATAGCTACAGGAATGGCTACCCACTTCACCTCATCCCAGGGTCTGCCTCTTCTCCCTCAGTCAAGGATGTCCAAAGTGCTGCTGTGTCATCCTAAGGCCCCTGGCAGGATAAGAGGACTCTAGAAACGAGGGGTTAGGAGGGAAAGACAGGGGCATCCTCTAGATCGGCAGAAGTGAGAATTCCAGAGTTCAGGAATAGAACAGGGAGATATGGGGGAGCAGGGAGAAGGGAGAGAATCTTAGTGGAACCCGTAATGAGGGGTCTAAGGAATGGAGAGGAACAAGGAGAGAAGTGAATTAAATGACCCTGGGTGCTCAGGGAAGAAACAGCTGCCGGTACTCAGAGGACAGCAGAAAGAGAAATCAGAAGCTCCCCTAAGCACGAGAAAAGCGATCTTGGGACTATGGGGAAGTAAAGTGAGGAAGGAGAGGTGCCAAAAGGCATAAGGAGAGGCTGTCCCGGGACTACCGAGAGGAGGAAGAGGCACCCAGTGGAACCGGCATGTGAGGGTCCTGGAGACCGGCACGTAATACTTAGTGAATTGAACCTGGGAGAAGGGTGAGAGCGTTCTCCGATGCAACAGGATCCCGGGTACCCAAAAGAACCCTGGCCTTGCGCGCCTGGAGGAAGGAGGCTGCTGCTTTCGCTGGGTGAGTGATGTGTACTCGGTACCGGTAGCTCCTCCGCCCCCAGCCCCTTTCCTCAGGACTGCAGCCTACCCGCTGCCCGCCTGGCTGCCCGGCCCCACCATACCTGCTTTCAGCTCGCGGTGCCCCTAGCTCCGGGGCTGCCCTCCCCTGTCCGGGGCCCGTGGCGCCTGCTCTGCTGCGGGGCTAGCACAATGAGTGGTTTTCAGACGTGGCCGCAGCACCGGCCGGGAGAGGAGGGGGCAGGAGGGAAGGGAAGCCCGAACCCCTCCCCGCTCCCCGGCGAGGTGGGGGTGGTACTCAGTCCCGGGCAGGGAGGGAAGATGGGCGCCGACGCGCTGTTCTGCCCTACAATGTGTTCTGCCCACCTCCCGAGAACGGCAGCGCTGGACTTTGGAAATCACCTAGTCCAATTTGTGTATTTGAAGAAACTGAGGCCAAGAGATCACTTTGTGATCTGCCTGCTGCAGAAAATAGCAGAGGGTCAAAATCCACTATGACACTGGCTCTTCTAGAATGTGGAGAGGTGGATGGAGAGGCCAGTAGCCACTAGGAGTGCCAGGCGGGCAGGAGTCGGGAGGCACAGCCCACAGATGGAAGTGGTCTGGGACAGCTGCCTCACTGAGGACGAGAGATTTGGATTTCAGCCTGATTCTGCTGTTCATCTGCTAGGACGCCTTAGGTTGGTTACCCAGGAAAATGGGGGGAGTTAGTGGGGATGTTCTTCTTGAAGTCCCATTCCTCCTCTGACGTTCTATGCCCCCAGAGGAAGGGAGTACATGATTTCAGAGCTGGAAGGCGCCTTAGAACCATTCTAGTACAATCCCCTAATTTTACAAATAAGGAAACTGAGGTACGAAAATATTTAAGTCACTTGCCTAGGATGGCACTATTTGAATCCAGATGGATCTCAATGGCCACCTCCTGGTTCCAGGTACTTCTCCAGTCATTCAGCAAATTCACTGAGTGCCTATTATGTGAAAGGGGTTGTCCTCTTTTACAGTTCTCCAGGAGAACCAGGTGCATATGGGGGGGGCATGATCACCCCAACACCACACCTTGGACTAAGCAAGGGAAGGGAGAACTGCGGAAAGGTTATGAAGTCAGCTGGAGAGCACAAAAGGCCCTTGTGAATGAAATAGGAATCCAAGGCAGTCACTGCAAAACCTTAAGCCAAGGTGACCTGGAATACAAGCTGCCTTCCAAATCCAAAACCAACCTTCAAAACAAAACAAATGGTTCAAGCAAAAAGAAACAAAAAAAAACAACCCAACTTATTTAGTATTCCCATCCCTTCTCACCCCCTTACTCCATTCAGACCTCTTCCCTCATTTCTCAAGGGGAAAAAAAAAGGCAAAACAAAATTGGAAACCTAATATGATTAATTCCCTAAATTGATCTGGAAGAAAGAGGTTAGCCTAGGCAGGGGAAGGATGAGGCGATACCTAGCAACGCTTTGGCTCCCACTGAAGGGGTCAGCTCTTGGACTGTTGAGACCTCAGTTCAGGTCATAAACCTCTCATCCTGGCACATGCTCTCAGTGTGCCAAGAACCACATCTTACCCTTATCTCCACATTTCTTAGCACAATCCCTAGTGCAAACTAGGTGCCAAATACATTATTTGGTTGAATAAAGTAAATTCCTTTCCCTGTGAATAAAAGGACAGGCCTCTCCTACCTTAATAGGATGGAGAATTTGAGTTTCTTGTAAGAAGAAATCATTTCCTCTCTAAATGCTACTTTTAGGACTCTGCCACCACTGAAGTTGAAGGCAGCATGCTATAATTAGTGGAAGAGCCAGAGCCTAGGCAGACACTGGAATCCCACCCATTGCACCAATGACTAGGTTATGACTAGGGTATACCCTTAGATACCCACATCCAGAGAAAGAACTACATAATCTGAATACAGATTGAAGCAAACTATTTGCTCTCTCTTGTCTTTTGTTTTGTCCCTTCTTTTTCATTGTCCACTCCATTGGTTATAATTCTTCTTTACAACATGAGCGATATTTAATGTGAAGGTATTTGTAGAATCTATATTTGATTACATGCCACCATGGGGTGAGGGAAGAAAATTTGGAACTCAAGGGATTGTGGAAATGAATATTGTAAACTAAAAGTAAAAAAAAAAAGACACTTCCCTTAGCCTGAAAATAGAGGGTTATGTTAACATTACCTACCTCACAAAGGATGTTGTGAAGGACAAATGAAATAAAGTATGTAAAGTACTTTGTAACCAGAAAGTGCTTAATAAATGCCTTCTTAACAATAAGGCCATTATTCTGATAAATTAGATCAGAACCTACCTATGCCCCTGAATTTGGGAGGTAATTTAAACAAAATCAGGTTGGTTGGTTTTGTTTTTCTTAAATTATCAAACAACTGCTTTAAATCTGTAGAAAAACAGTCTTGTAAGTTAATTTTTTTCCCTCTCAACTCCGTCTCCTTAAGTCCACCATGCTGCAGAACCAGAGCTCTTCCTGCCTTTAAATAATCAAATGCTTCCAAAACAAAGTTGTAATTTTCCAGTCAGTGGTTAGAACATGCCATCGAGTGGATTTAGCTAAAACTCCCATGTTTGTTTGGGGTTGTACCTGACTGATTCTGCTATAGCACCAATGAATAAACTCCATGTACTCCAAGCAACAAACACCTTAACAAAGGAAGCTTACAAAGAACTTAAGATTGCAGAAAAGGGTTTACTGGAGAAAAAAATATGCTACAAGTCTTAACATATATATTGTGAACAATTTAATCATAAAGATACAAAATTAAGGAATTTTCATGTAGTTCTTTATATATACAAATTTTGCAGTAAATATATTTAACAAAATTTTAAGTAAGGTTCATCACTTAAACAGATCTTCCCCTCCCCTTCCTCTCCTAATGTCTTACTACTTTTTTTTCTTATTTGGTTTGAATCCCAGAAGTTATTTTTAGATTATATTCGAAGAAAATCTATTCTGGCATTTTTACATTCCTAGATGTTAAAAGAAAGAAGAAAAGAAAAATTTTCCAACATTAGTAGACATTTAGACAGACATTAGACATTTCTGTGCTTGAAATAAATTAAAACGGCTTTATTTTCCAGACTCCCATCTTGGCCAGGTCAGAATCCTGAAAAGATGTGCTTCTGAAATGAGAGCCATCAGTCTTTCCAATAAAGGGCCGAGAGTTGAAGAGGCAGCACATGGAAGCAGGAGATTCAGGTAACAGTGGGAGCATCGATTACAAGTGGAGGACACCTTTCCAATGCCACAAAGCGAATTCCTTTACCCTTCAAAGCGCTTGTCTGTTCTCAGGATGACTGGGCAGTAGCCAATCCAATGACCCAGGCTCCCTCCTTGTCTGTCTCCATGCCAACATGTTGAAGGGAAGGTTCATTTTCTCTCCTATCACTGGGCACCAGGCGACCCGAGCTGACAACAATGACTCTTGTGTCTTTTGCTGTGTCATCTAGAAGGGGGGGTCTACATTCCAGAGAGCGCCTGCCTGCCTTTGGTCCAAGCTTCTCCTTCCCTGAGGTTCACAGGATCATAAATCTACACCTAAAAGGCACCTTAGAGCTCATCTGCCCAACCTTTCCCCACAGACACAGTTACTGGTAAAGAAACTGTAGCACAAGCCTAGATTCGAACCCAGGTCTTAGACTCCCATCCAGCTCTCCTTCCCCTCCACTATGCTGTTCCATTTTCTGGTTTGATTGTTTTGTCTTTGTGTCCCCCTGAAATCCCATACCGAAATCTACCTTCTTCATGGCAGCTTCCATTTTCATAGCACTCTGCCTGGACTTCTTCTATGGACTGATCTTATTCTCCCTTGAATCAGTTATCTGTCTATATGTCCTTCCACCATTAGATCGAGTTCCTTAACAGCAAGGCCTGTGCTGTACTCTATCTTTGCACCCAATGCCTTGTGCTGAGTAAGGCTGTAATAAATGTTTCATTAAACTGAATTGAGATCAGACCCTCTCACAGGAGGCCAGAGAAGATGGGTGGTGGTCAGCCAGTATTCAAGCTGTTAGGTATCAGCTGGAAAAAAAAGAAGCAGTTATTCCAATCCCAATAGCAACATCTCATGGATCTGGAATGGAATGGGACAAAGTTTCTGTCTTTAGTCCCAAGTTCAGAGAGAGAGAACAGTGAACAGAAGACGACATGAATCTAAGCGAGACTAGCTGATAAGAGGCTTTAGGTGCTTGCTGAGCCAAGGGCAGGGAAGTGCCATTCCTGGCCCCAAATCTCTTACATACAGACTTCTACTATTAGTTAAAGGTAAAGTTCTAAATGGAAAATGTATATGAAAAAATGAGTGTCAGTGATGTGCATGCCTATCGTAGGATAACCCTACAGAGATAAGGGGTTTGGGATATGGAAAGATGCATAGTGTGTGGCCTCCAGATCCAGAGCCCTCAGAAACGGAACCCTTTCCAAGATGTTGGAGTGGTCTGCTGTCCATTCTCCCTCATATCTGTGACTACCAGAAATAGTGGCAGAGCCTCCTTCCTAAAGTGAGGTAGGTGTGACTGTGCCCAGTCATTTTTAGAGGGGCCGCTTCTTAAGATAAGCGCTTCTTGTAAATTTCCACTGGGGTCAATGATGTCACAGGGACTGTGGTCACCATTTGATTCTGAAACACAAACATCTTGATTTTATCAAATATCCAAAGGAAAACGAGCAGAATACTGATATACTGGATCCAAGCAAACTTTACCATCTCCCAGAAACCTGGCATATAGGTACCAACTGTTAAGGAACCACTGAATGTCATGTATCAATAACAGAGAGCTAAGACTTTGTTCCAACAGGAAATAGCCAAAATGTTTCAAATATTATTATTAAAAGGGGTAAGATAGGGAAGGTCAAGATATAAATATGGATGATTCTGGCCTGAAAAACTAGCTGCTAAGGGGAGAAAAATGAGGAAATTAAGTTTTTTTTCCCCTTAGGGAAAAGTTGGTAGAAACAATGTTATTTTAGTGGGACTAGAAAAGCATGCAACTCAACAGGACTCCATCGCTTTGAGTATCTGCCCCCACTTAGCATAACTTAGGTATTTCTTCCTTTCCTTTATTATCAAAATAGAAAGTCATAGCCACTGCTAACTACTGTTATCTCATCAGGTAACCATCAAAGGATATGAAATGACCTCCACGGGGTATCGGATGACAGCATTAACTATAAATGGTGCTTCTGCAGCCCTTCCCACCAGCCAAATAGGGTTGGGATCAGCCAAGATCGTGGTTACTGCAATGAAACCAGGAAGAAGTCCCTTAAAATGGAATAACCCCCAAAGCCCAAATCCGTTCTCGCAGAGGACTCACTACATGTCTGTGTATAGTGCTTGCTGTGTCTGGAAGCTATGGTAACAGGAGAAACACCACTGGAAAAAACATCAGCCCCTCAATAAGGCTCCATGTGCTGAGCTAAACAAAAAGGAATGGCCCCACAAGCCCATCCTCTATAACAAATGACAAAATCTTGAAGTCCTGCCATAGTGGAGAGGTTTGACATCATTCCATTTGTGCTAATAATGCAAGAAGATACTGAATGAGTATCTTATGCTCCCTTTATCCATCTGTGAAATACAAACAGTCAATCCTATTTCCTTCTTTTCTTTTATATACAGTTTCTAGGAGCATTCAGAATGCTCACTGTCTACTACACTTATCAAACCAAACTAAACTCGGGAGTCCCACTGCTACCTCCACATCTGCTGCTCCTCCTCCATTTCCTCCTAGTCTCTCCTAGTCCTTGAGCTTGCCTGATCTCTCCGAGGCCTTCATCTGCTATTCCCTTGCACCCCCCTCTGATCCAAGCAACCCTCAAAGCCCGTTTATTCTACCTGTATAAAATATTTCATAGCCATTCCTTCTTTTTCCTTCCTGTTGATGTCACCCTTGTTCAGGGCCTCCTTACCTTACTTAGATTACTTCAATAGCCTCCAATCTCTCCCCTCGATTTTATTCAATACACTTGATAAAGTGCCCACTTCATCAAAGGCATTGCCATATTAATCATCCTCATAAACAACTCAGCACATACCACACACCCCTGATCAAAAACCTGCCATTGCTTCTCACTGCCCAGTCCTGGGGTCTGAGGCTCTCCACGAGCTGGCTTTGGCTTCTGCTAACTTTTCCAGCCTTTGCTTACACAATCCTCCTCTACATATTCTGTTCCTACCCAATTGGATTATGTGCCTCTCCCTAATTACATCCCTGATTTTCCCTCTGCCTGCTGTTCCCTGTGAGTAGAACCAAAACCCCTGAACTTCTTCTGTGGAAATCTTATCCATCCTACAAGAGAAAACTCACCAATTCCTACTTGAAGTCTTCCCTGATACCTCTGAAATGATTTGTCCCTCTTTTGAACTCCTGCAGTATTTCATCAGTCAGTCAGTAGGTCCAGTAGCATTTATTAAGCACCTACTATGTGTACAAAGCAATGGGAATACCAAGAAAGGCAAACATATGCAAGGTACATATGGTGCCAATGGAAGGTGACCTCACATTACTTTCTTACCTGCTCAACACATTTCAGCCTCATATTCAATTGTAGATTTATCTCAATCCCTTCACAGCCTGACTCTTTCCTGGTTTCCTCCTCTCCATGCATTCTATTCAGCTCCACTGGCCTACCAGCTGCATTTTATATCCTACCCTTCATCTCCCTATACCGAGCCTTTGCACAGGGCATTTCTTTTCTTTTTTGCTTTTTGGAGGGGGGAAGGCAAGGCAATTGGGGTTAAGTGACTTGTCCAAGGTGACACAGCTAGTACACGTTAAGTGTCTGAGACTGGATTTGAACTAAGGTCTTCCTGATTCCAGGGCTGGTGCTCTATTCACTGTGCCACCTTGACACCCTACACAGGCCGTTTCTTGTGCCTAGAGTGCTCTTCCTTTTAACCTATGCCTGCTTCCCTGGTTTCCTTTAAGGGTCAACTCAAATCCCATCTTCTTCTGTTGGCTAGATCCTTCAGCTTTTAAGCCCCTTCTCTTTTCAGATTACCTTTCATTTTCTTCGTTTATGTGTATGTATGTATGTATCTATATGTGTGTATATATATATATATATATATATGTGTGTGTGTGTGTGTGTGTGTATAATTATGTATATACCTACATATAACTATTTGTGTAGGTATATATGGATGTACACACACATACAAACACACAAAGTCATTTACATGTTGTCTCTTCTACTAAAGAGGCCTGGAACTGGTTTGGGGTTTTTTTTTTCTGTTCTTTGTACCCCCAAGTGCTTAGCACAGTGCCTCAAACAGTGCAGGTACTGACAGACTAAACTCCTTCAGAGCATGGAACACATCCTATTCACTTTGTATCATCCTCTATATCTAACAGTGTCTCAAACATAGCAAGTGGCAAAGAAATGCTTGGTAAATGAATAAAAACACTTAAAGTTAGTAATGAAATAAATGCAAGGACTTATTATCATTAACCCAAGTGAGCCATTAGTCTTGGAGCTATGGTGGCCGCTCCAAGATCCGTCCAGGAAGAAGAGCCTGCCCTCTCTATTCATCACTACCAGAGTCCACGCTGTCATTTTCCTCTTGAACTTTGAACAAACCTCTTTGAAGGATGCCACCCTTTAACAAAATCCTGGAATGAGACTCATGACTCACCATTCCTTTCATAGTATGCAGCAACAATTCTCTTGAATCTATAGTCCACTGCAAAAATGCTCGTCCCATTGATCACTGACACCTGTGATACAACAGGTGACATAAATATGAACACCAGTCTTTGTTCCCAACCTTCTCCCCATTTCCCTTCTCCCTCTCTAGGCTTCAAGTGACTGAGAGTGGTTCCTGGTCAGTGTGAAACAATGATATCTAGTATATAGCTCACTATATGTGGCAGGCTGAGGACTGGCTTTCTCTTCATTCTCATTGTATATTCTAAGGATGAAATCTATCTAGAAAGCCAAAGTACCTAGCTCTGAGGTTCCTTCATTCTGGAAGAAAAATGGAGCCCTGGAACTGAAAGGGGTTTGGAGTTATAGTACTAAATACTCTCTCACAACACGTGTCTGGCCATGCTACTGTGGAAGGCCTCCAATGCTGGAGATTCTACAATCACCCATCATGGCTTACTAGAGAGTTTAATTATGCTGTCAAGAAGTTTTTCTTTATGTTTAAGTGAACTTTTATTATCATTTAGACCCCTTTTCTTTCAGTTTTTCCTTTCCTGAGACAAGAGAAAAAAAAGATCAGCTGCTTCTCTCATCACAGATTTTTAGATGCAAGGAGTCTCAGAAGTCAACAAGCCCAATTCCCTCCTTTTACAGAGAGGGAAAGTGAGGCGCAGAGAGGATGCCTTGCCCAGTCTAGAAAGGGAGTAAGGCAGAATAGAAGCTTGAGATTTTCTGACCCCAACTTCAGTATCCCACCCACTGTAATGCCTCTCTAAATGAAATCGATTCCTTAACTTTTCTTAATATATTTATTTCCCAGATCCTTGGTCAGTTTTCTTGCTCTTCTCTGGACACTTCCCAATTTCTTCATATCACTTTTAAAATGAAAAGATGAAAAATTTCTAATAATTGAACACAGAATTTTTGAGCTGCCAAGTGCCTCAGAAAGTATCTCGTCTAACCCCTCATTTTAAAGATTAAGAATGAGCAATCCTGGGGCGGCTAGGTGGCACAGTGAATAGAGCACCGGCCCTGGAGTCAGAAGGACCTGAGTTCGGAGCCGGCCTCCGACACTTAATCCACACAAACAAAAACCTAGCCGTGTAACCTTGGGCAAGTTATTTCAATTGCCTTAAAGGGGAGCTAGGTGGCACAGTGAGTAAGAGCACCGGCCTCGGAGTTGGGATGACCGGAGATCAGATCCGGCCTCAGAAAATGAGCACCCACGCATAAATAATGACTAGCCGTGTAACCTTGAGCAAGTTACTTAACCCCAATTGCTTTAAAAAAAAAAAAAAAGAATGAGCAATCCACAATGCTGGTGACTAGGCCTGGAACAGACCTTGTAGTTTCTCAGGCATCTTTCCTATGGGAGGGTTCCCCCATCCCATCTCCCAGAGCTGTTCTCAGGCTCAGTGCACACCCTCCCTCCCCCCCCAGCCAGCACCTGTGTCGATCATCTCATTGCCCAGCACCCTCCAGGGCCCAGAGAGTACACAAAGGGGAGGGGAATGGGGAGGGGGAGGGGAGGGGAAGAACATCATTTTGAGGGAAGTTGGGGTAGCCATGAAAGACTGTTCCTTAGAATATCCTTGGGAGTGCTTGCTTTGTTGTATTTTCAAACTGCAAAATTCTATTCTACTAAAATTAAGTGAAAATTAAAAAAAACAAACAAACCCAAAGTCCAGATGGAAAAGAACACTTGTCTAAAGTGACACAACCAGTCAGGGGCAGAACAAAATTAGAAAGTTGGTCTCTTGAGTCCCAGGTCAATGCTCTATCCCCTGGGCAACACTGCCTTCCACAGGCAGATAAAATCATGCTGAGGGTGGGGAAAGGTCACTTTACGTCCCTGCCATTTCATGGTACCATCTGACCTGCTGACATAGAGTCTTCACCAAGTTATCTTTTTTTTCTCCTTTTGGATCGGGGATTGCAGGGCAATTGGGGTTAAGTGAGTTGCCCAAGGTCACACGGCTAGTAAGTGTTATGTGTCTGAGGCCAGATTTGAACTCAGGTCCTCCTGATTCCAGGGCCAGTGCTCTATTCACTTCACCACCTAGCCGCCCCAAAGTTAGCTTTTTAAAACGATGATTATATGCTCTTTACCCATATTCAACTTGTGGTCCACAATGACCTCAAGTTTCTCCATGTCCATTCAGTGCTTCCTGGCTTTAGGTGCCTAAACAGACTCCCTGCACTTGTCATTCTTTCATTAACTAGAATTTCTGTTCACTGTTTCACTATCACTCTGCATGAATTCAGTTTTAAAAATATCCTCTTCAGTAAATGCCTAGGTGGTGAGCTATATGTTCCCCCCCCCATTCACACTATATATTGCAATTGCTGGTCAGTATTCCAGGCTGCTCCCTCCATTCAAAGGAAAACATTTGCACCTTTCATTTTCTCAATAAACAGTAACTAATAAAAGCAGCAAAACTCAGAGGGAAAGAGAAGCAGCTTACATTGTATTTGTTATCGACGCCCCGATGTTTCAAAGGCTGTCTCTGTTGTAGCTTCAGGTCTCCATTCACAAACAGTTGGGAACCTGGGATAGGGGAGAATGACTGGAGAAAAGCCATGCTCTGCATCACAAATCTCGACATCCTCTGAAAGAATGATTTAGGAGAGATAACTAAGCTGTGGCCAAATCTTTGGGGCGTCAAGTTCTAGAAGCCAGCGGCCACAACCACTCTGTTCCTGCTCCTACAGAAGCTCGTGGCTAATGAATATTTCGAGCTCAGATGGACTAGCAGGGCTTCTTGAACTTTTCCCACTTGAGACCCATCTTGGAGTTTTCTGTGGTGTTGCTGGTCACTGAGTGGCCTGAGGGCATGACCCTTGCAAAGTGCCATCTATTCAGAACCAAGGCTGCAATGAAGTTACTCAATGCAACACAGGCAAGCTCTGCCAGAAACCCCTCGGACTTGTTACCCATTTGATTCTTAGTTTATTTTTGGTCGTTGTGCATTTAGAAACCTTTTACTGTAGCCAATATGGGGTCTCAACCCACATTTTAAAAGCGCTGATCTATAGAACCAAATGAGACAAGTTTAAGCCATTAAAGCCCAAACTAGGCCAGAAAATAGGCACAGAACAGCCAAGGTCCTAGTAGAATGAGGAGGCAGAGGCCCCGGACCCTCCAACAATAGACATTCTTTTTCTTGGCTCTACAGAGGGTAGGGAAATGTGGCAGGAATGGGATTCCCTCAAGGCTGCCCTCTCCCCACCAAGGCAAAGGCTCCATAAGACAGTCACTTACAGTCAGCTGGTAATTAAAGGTCAGAATAAGCTGGACTCCAAGGACATGCTCAGTAGGCTTCAGGGGAAGCTCTAATTTGAAATGCAACACATCCATTTTCCCATCTTGGTTCCTGTCTTCTTCTCTGGCCTGGAAGACATTACAATCAAGCCCTTAACCCACTTAAAAAGAATCACAAATAGATGTACCTGGACATGTCCAAAATCCACTTTTACCCCTCTATTCACCACCTTTATCTGCAATGTCCCATGAGAAAACAGAATCAAGTTACATGTTTTTCTATGTTAAAAGGCAAAATGTAGGGGGTGCTAGGTGGCCCAGTCAATAGAGTACCGGCCCTGGACTCTGGAGGACATGAGTTCAAATGTGGTCTCAGACACTTAACACTTACTAGCCTTGTGACCTTGGGCAAGTCACTTAACCCAAATTACCCTCCCCTCCCCTCCCCCTCCAAAAAAGTTTTTAAAAAATGCAAAAAGTACAAAAAAGTATATTGGCTTACATTATCCACTGAAATGCTGTCTCCTAGGAACCAAGAACTAGTATTGGTCAAAGGATCTAAGAAAAAGAGGATGATATATAGCTAGATTTCTGAAGTGGCCCTAGAAAGATGTCAGTGCTACCCGAAAGGCAATGTTAAGAGGCGTGTCTGATTCTTATACTCTAAGTCCTTTGAGGATAAACACTTGATTTGTATAGCCCAGCTCACATCAACTAGCAGACAAGCACCAAATAAATCAGGATAATCATATTTCTGTGTGATGTATAGATACAACACCTCCCACGAGTGGCCAATCACTGAAGCAGACTCACACCTTTACCTGGGGTGTCCATTTTCTAATTTATCACTTTTATTAAAAAAACAAAAAAAGCTTCACATCAGAGTATAGGGAACTGATTAAAGTTTCAATTCCAACTGGTTCAAATCAAAGTGTCGTAGCTGGAAAGACAAATATAAAAAGACACTGGTGGGATTTTGGGGAAAGAAATCTTTATTTCTTTTTCTCTTTTCTTCAAATGCTTTATTAACTTCTGGTTTACATCATTCATTTCCACCAGATTTTGAGTTACAAATTTTCTCCTCATTTTCCCCCTACCCATGTCCCCAAAATAGCAATCCCACAGGATATCCCCTCCTCCAATCTGCTCTCTCCCATATCTTCCCCCATACCTCCTTTGACTTTTCCAGTAGGGCATGGTGCATCTCTATGTCCCACTGCCTGTATATCTTATTACCCAATTACATGCAAAATAGTATTAATAATAGTATATAAATATATATGTATATTTTTTAAACATTTGGTTTTAAAACTTTGAATTCCAGATTCATTCCCTTCCTCCCTTGTCACCCACCCTTACTGGGAAGATAAGCAATTCAATATAGGTTGTACATGTGTAGCTAATGCAAAACATTACCACAGTAGATATATTATAAAAGACTGATTATAATTCCCTCCCTCCTATCCCAACTCCCCCTTGTTCTATTCTCTACTTTGGTCCTGTCCCTTTTCAAAAGTGGGTGCTTCCAACTTCCCTCCCCCCCAGCCTGCCCCCCTTCCATTATCCCCCCTCTCATCCCCTTCCCCCCTACTCTCCTGTAGGGTGAGATACCCTATTTAGTGTATATGTCATTCCCTCCCTGAGCCAAATTCAATGAGAATAAGGTTGACCCATTCCCTTTTGCCTTCCTGTTCTTCCCCTCCATTGTAACCATTTTCCCTTGCTTCTTTTATATGAGATAGTTTACCCCATTTTGTCTCTCCCCATCTCTTCTCACTATATTCCTCTCTCACCTCTTAATTTCACCTTTTAAGTATCATCCCTTCCTATTAAATTGGTCCTGTGCCCTCTATCTACGTATACCTGTCAACATATATACACACATTCACATATGTATTCATATGCCTTCTATTCCCTTCAACTATTTTCATACTGAGAAAAATTTCATCAGTTACAATTATTGTTTTTCCATGAAGGAATATAAATAGTTCAACATTGATAAGTTCCTTGTGATTTCTTTGCCCTGTTTACCTTTTCAAGCTTCTCTTGTTTCTTGTATCTGAATGTCAGATTTTCTATTCAACTCTGGTTTTTTCTTCAAAAATACTTGAAAGTCCTCTATTCCATTGAATGACCATATTTTCCCCTGAAACATGATACTCAGTTTTGCTGGGTAGATGATTCTTGATTTTAATCCCAGCTCCTTTGACCTCTGGAATATCATATTCCAGGCCCTTTGATCCCTCAGTGTTGAAGCTGCCAGATGCTGTGTTATCCTGATTGTGTTTCCACAATATTAAAATTGTTTCTTCCTGGCTGCTTGTAATATTTTCTCCTTGATCTGGGAATTCTGGAACCTGGCTATAATATTCCTAGGAGTTTTATTTTTGGGATCTTTTTCAGGAGGTGATCAGTGGATTCTTTCAACTTCTATTTTGCCCTCTGGTTCTAAAACATCAGGGCAATTTTCATTGAGAATTTCTTGAAGGATGTTTTCTAAGTTCTTTCTTTGATCATGGATTTCAGGTAGTCCAATAATTTTTAAATTATCTCTCCTGGATCTATTTTCCAAGTCAGTGGTTTTTCCCATGAGATATTTCACATTGCCTTCTATTCTTTCATTTGTCTGGATATGTTTATAACAGCATTTTGATTTCTCATATAGTCACTAGCTTCCATTTGTTCCAGTCTAATTCTGAAGGAATGATTCTCCTCAGTGAGCTTTTGAGATTCTTTTTCCATCTGGCAAATTCGACTTTTTAAGGCATTCTTCTCCTCATTGCCCTTTTGGGCCTCCTTTGCCATTTGAGTTAGTCTATTTTTTAAGGTGTTATTTTCCTCTGTCAGGCTGTTGACTCTCCTTTCATAATTTTCTTGCATCATTTTCATTTCTCTTCCCAATTTTTCCTCCACTTTTCTTATCTGCTTCTTAAGGTCCTCTATGGCCTGTAACCAGCTTGTATTTTCTTTTGAAACTTTTGGTGCAGGAGTTCTGACTTCACTGTCTTCCTCCTGTTCCATGCTTTAATCCTTTCTGTCCCCAAAATAGGAGTCTAATGTTGGATTCTTCTGTTTGTTTTGCTTCCTTTGCCTGGGCATGTTGCCACTCAATTACTTGACTTTTGGGCTTTTTGCCATAGTAGGACTCTGCCACCAGACAGGGGAGCTTCTGTCCCAAATGCTGGGGTTTTCTCAGCTGCTGGAGGTATTAGTTGGGTGCCCTCTCTGAAGCTTCCACACTCTCTGGCAAGCTGGTCACACACCCCAAGACCTCCACCCTAAGCAGCAATCCAGATCCAGAAAGCAAGAGCGATTACGCCCCAGACTGGTAGCTTATTCCCTCCACAGTCTACATAGCAGCGGCTGCACTGGGGCTCCTCAGTGGCTTCTCACCCTGGGGGGAAGAGGCCAATGCACTCCTCACTAGTGGGTCCCAAAGTCCATACTGAACTGACCTCTCACTTTGTCCTTAGCATCTATGTGTTGATAATTCTGGAAACGGCTACAGCTGCTGGTGTTCTGAAGTCCCTCCAGCTGGCTGCTGGTCAGGCCCTCCCTGGGGCTAAAACCTCTGGCTCACATGGGGCTGAGGCTGGCTCCCAGTGGGCTGTGCTGGTCACTCCCTGACAGGCTGTAGGGCTGTCCTCAGCAGGAGGTTAGCTTTTTTGTGTCATTTTGTGGGTTCTGTAGCTCCAAAGTTTGTTCAGAGTCCCCTTTTACATAAATTGGGGAAGGTGGGAGCCAGAGCTGCACAGAAGTCCTGTTTCTATTCTGCCATCTTGACTCCATCCCAGAAATCTTCATTTCTAATAGCTAATTTGTACTTCAGGGCAGTCAGAAAAATCTAGTTTGGGGGTCGGCTAGGTGGTGCAGTGAGTAAGAGCGCCGGCCTCAGAGTTGGGATGACCCGAGATCGAATCCAGCCTCAGAAAATGAGCACCCACACACAAATAATGACTGGCCGTGTAACCTTGAGCAAGTTACTTAACCCCAATTGCTCTTAAAAAAAATCTAGTTTGCATCTTTCTTTAAATAAGAAATTTCCTTATGTAGTAGAATAACAACAACAAATCCCTAAGCAGACAAAATATGACCTAACAAGTGCTTTCATAACCGTTCTTTCATTTGATTCTAACATAAAATTTGATCCTGTGTGAAATACATAGAGTGACTATCATGCCCATTTACAAATGACACAACTAAGGTGTGGAGAGGTTAGAAAACTTGCCCATTGTTATACCATAAAGTAAAGGTCAAAGCTGATACTGGAACTCAGATTTCCCTCCAGGATTTACAGATTTTTTTCAGACACAAAAGGACCTTAGTAATAAACCAGTCCAATTTTCTCATTTTACATAAGAGTAAACTGAGGAAGAGTTAGGTGGAGTGACTTTGCCAAAGTCACAGTTCCTTTGAAACAGAGTTGGGACTAGTATTTGAATCTCCCAACTCCCATTACTGTTCTTTCCTCTGTACTATACATGTACCCAAGTTTTGGAGGATCTG
Organism: Gymnobelideus leadbeateri; assembly: GCA_011680675.1. Lineage (NCBI taxonomy): Eukaryota > Metazoa > Chordata > Mammalia > Diprotodontia > Petauridae > Gymnobelideus > Gymnobelideus leadbeateri. The sequence continues at coordinate 310,664 of WOXC01009681.1, read as the reverse complement.
GTTTTAGAGTCCTAGAGAACAGTCTTCTTTATACAATATTATTCTAAAGTGGCTCATATGTCAAATCAGCACCTAATAAAAAAAGGACAGGCATCAAGAGAAGTGACCAATTTCCTTCCATTCTAACTTAAAGAAAGAGCTAGTTTTCTGGAGAGGTGATCTGTAAATTCTCCCCCATCTGAGGTAATTTCTCACTAGGTTTATTTATGCTTTGCTGCATCTCATTCCTCATAGCCAGTGAAGCTAAGAAGTCTCTCTAGTCTCTCAATATTCTCTAGCACCCAATCCTTTGGCCCCCAACCAAAAAAAGGGGGAGCTGCTCCTTTCCTTTTCCATCTTTTAAATCCTTAGTATTCTCCACCCATTCTCCTATATCCTGAGCTGGACTTTGATTCTCACTTCCTCTAGCCCTACATATTCCTACTGGGGATAGGGTAGATTTGGAGTTTCTCAAATCCTGTTAAGTGGAATGCTAGCTTAGTGATTTTGAAAGAATCAAGTCACAAATACTATAAAACATCATCATGATGCAATAACAATTAAAATAGCTAACCTTTCTATAGGGCATTAAAGTTTGCAAAGCACTTAACATATCTTATTTAATCTTTACAATAACCCTGGGAGATAAGTGCAATTATATCCCCATTTTATAGAAGAGCTAGTTAAGTGCCTGAGGCAGTACTGAAGTCCACCAGACCACCTCATTCCCTCCCAAAGGAAGCTAAGGATACAACAGAAAAGTCCTGTTTCTGCCTGAGACACCTCCCCAAAGGGCATCCTCAGTTTGCCCCTTACCAGACAATGCTTTCTTTAAGGAAAGCCCTCCATGTCCAGGAGCCTCATGCCTGGCTTGTGACAGGTGAGGAAAACTTGATTTATTCAGAATGGTGGAAGGATATAGTTTTGCCCTATTAAGGAAAACTTTCAGGAAGGAAATTGTTTTAACTCCTTCTTACAAGCAAATCACTGGCCCCTCAGTCACCTGCTTCTTTAACACTGCACTATGCCTCCCGGAAATAAGACAAGGGGAAACCGACCAATAACTGAGATGGGCTGTGTGTTGTGAGAGGACACAGGTCTGGAAAAAAGCAAAAAACAGAAGAAGAGAATAAAGCTTTGATGTGATGGGAAGTCCTGGCCCTTCTTGCAAATGGTGACCAACACCCTCGAAGCTTGGTAGCAAAAACTATCAAGTCTGTGACCAGTGAATTCAAAATAGAAAAAGTCCCTAGACCATGTGCACAACCAAACACACAGACACTTGTACTGGCACAATAACAAGGAGAAGAAATAAATACACTGAAGGGGGAGCCCTCTAAGCAATGGTAACACCTGCTCCCCAGGTGAGTGACCAGCCTTTTGGAGATCAGAAGTTGAATAAAGATGAAAAGAATGTATTTTAAAACAGTATCCTTATGAATAATGAATTTTATTAGCATTTACATTATTCCAACTTGTCCCACTGCAATGTGTCTTAGACCAGACTTTGTTGGGGGACACCTTGTGGCCCCCACATCTCTAAGGCTGGTGGCTCCCAGAGGCCAAACCTCTGTGCTTCTGAACCTCTCTGGTGTCTTCAAATGATCAGATATTTGCTTTATCTACATACATGCTATATATCCCTCTCCAAGCTTATACAATGTCCTCTGCCCCCCATGTACGTTTCCTTTGTACAGGGGTTGGTTTTTGTCTTGCCTTTATAGTATAAAAATGTAGTAACAGGGGGTGGCTAGGTGGTGCAGTGAATAGAGCACTGGCCCTGGAGTCAGGAAGACCTGAGTTCAAATCTGGCCTCAGACACTTAACACCAAAAAAAACTAGCCATGTGACCTTGGGCAAGTCACTTAACCCCAACTGCCCTCCAGAAAGCAAAAGAAAAAAGAAAAAAGAAATGTAGCAACATGGCTTGCACACAAGTAGAACTCAATACATACTTTCTGACCTGAATTCTTAGACTGAAATACTCAGAAGAGCCTGGGAGAGAAGGAGGCATAGTAAACTATTTACCAAATTTTAAAAGGGAGGAAGCTAAATTCTAAGAATTTTATTGAATCTCTGCTTTATAGCCAATTAATATGTTGCCCATGACAATTTTTCATAATTCTTTTGAAGTTTTGTCATAAATTAAGCATGCCATTGTTTGTGATGAAAAACCTCATTCAAAATTTAATCAAGAACACAAAGATCTCTTAGGATAGGAACAGGAATTTATTCTCTTCCCCAAGTGAAAAGGGCAGTCTTCCCTACGTCAATCCTGAGGAAGAGACACCTTACAAAAGGCAGAACAAGAATTTATACCTACCCGGTCCCTCCTCCCATGGACTGAGAGGTGGGTTCAAGGCGTAAAAATCTTCCCCAGTGGTAAACAACAGAGAAGCCTGCCACTATGACTTACAAAGAACAAGGATGCTGATAGACAGAAAGGGAAAGGGGGAGAAGGGTCCCAAAGCAATGGGGAGGAGTGAGCTCGGGCTGTCCCCAACCCCCACTGGCCAGGAGGAGGGGCCTGAAGAGGTGGGGAAATTTGAAAGCCTCCTGAAAGGGCTTGCTGCTGATTAACAGCAGAAGAAGGGATGGGGGAAAGAAGAGGGAAGTTCTGAGTTTTCACTCCCCCCAGACACCACTGAAAATCTTCTGAAGCATCTGTAGGCTTAAAATTGCAGCTGTTGGGCAGCTAGGTGGCGCAGTGAGTAGAGCGTTGGCCCTGGAGTCAGAAGGACCTGAGTTTGGATCCGACCTCAGACACTTAAGGCACACACAAAAACCTAGCCGTGTGACCTTGGGCAAGTTACTTAACACCACTTGCTCTCCAAAAATAAAAAGACAAAAAAACCCATTGCAGCTGTTTGGGTTACTTATTGCCATTATTTAAAGACACTGACAAGACCCTAATTTGGGAAAATAATTGGAAAGTTTACATTTCCAACTTGACAGTAGGCAAGAGATAAGTCTAGAAGGGTCAGAGGGCAAAAGAGGTAAGTGGTGACGGCTGGTGGTGCCTCCTTTGAGGCACCGGGGGAGCTCCCAGTCAACAGGACAAGAACAACAGCCAAGTCAGCTGCTCTCCTGGAGTGTGAACACAAGACTTGGCAAAGATCTCCCAAGACAGGTCAATCTTGAGGACTGCTACCCAATTCTGATGATTCACATTCACACAAATAATACTGTCAGAAGGAATCCAGAAAGCACTGCTAAAGATGATCAAGTTCTGGGCAAGGATCTGCAGCCCTGAGGGGCACAGTGGGGCTTTCATTGGCACTGCTGAGCAAAGACCAGAGCTACAGCCAATTTGGGAAATGAAGATAGTGGATGACAATGAAGCTCACTCTCTCTCACACCCCATTATCCAATCAGTTGTCAAGTCTTGTCATCTCTGTCTCTTATATATGTCTTCCTCCCCCTCTCCCCTGACACTGCCACCACCCTGGTGCAGGCCCTCATCACCTCATTTCTGCCCACCAACAATTCATGAACTGTTTATTTCTGCTTGGAACAATAACAAGCTACACCTATGGATCCTTCACTAAACCATCTATAAAATTTTAGTTTAGGCAAATGTTATCTCCCCTAGTAGAGTGGCCAGCTGCACCATGAATCCTTCAATGCACCAATTATACACATACTGAGTTTCCATTAGCCTTGGTTCCCAACATCCATCTGGTTAAACATGATAATGATGGGTGGCAGACTAGGCACTTCTCAGTCAGCCCTGACCGATAGCTGACTTAAAGCCTAAAACCACACCTCCAGGTAACCCCACCTTGGGCTATTTCCCAGTGAATTATGGGCAATACGCCTGCTCAGTTGATATTAAAAGTGCATGTTCCTTTAAGCACTAACCACTCCTTAAGTCCTCCCTAATCCCACCCTTACTCACCTAGTTAGCACAGTTGACACCTGATTTACTACTGTGACTCCTTAAAAACTATACCTATGACTTTAAGTTTGCAGGTTCCCTAGGAACTCTTGCCCACTGTAAAGCATAACAATTAACTTTTACAATCCTGACTTCAAAGTTTGCTTGGGCCTAGTGAATTCATTCCAGACTGAACACCAGGGACTCTGGTCATAGATTGGAGCCCCTGTGTAACCTATTGCCATCCCTTCCCTCTCCCCGTCCCTCCACCCCCCCCCCCTTACCCCCCACCCCCACGTCACCACCCCAGTGAAATTCATTCTCTACTCAGTGGTCAAACCGATCTTCCTAAAGTGTTGGCCTGACCATGTCACCCTCCAATTCAATAAATTCCAGTAGTTCCCTATTCCCTCCAAGATCAGATATAAAATCCTGTTTGGATTTCAAATCCCTTCACAACCTGATAACTTAGTACCTCTCTAGTCTTCTCATTATTTTCTTCACACGTATTTTCTTCCACATATTCTTTGATCCAGTGACCCTAGCATCCTTGCTATTCTGAGAGCCTGACTCTTCATGTCCCAATTCTAAAACATTTGCACTGGTTGTTCCCCATGCCTGGTAATCTCTCCTTCCTCATCTTCACCTCTAAGCTTTCCCAGCTTCCTTCAAGCCTCAGCTAAAGTCACAGCTTCTGCAAGAAGCCTTTCCGATTCTTTTAAAATCTTAGTCCCTGTCCCCTAAAACAATACCAAATTTACCCTGTATTTATATTTTTGCATATAATTAATCATGTTATCTCCCCCAATAGACTGTGAGTTCTTGATAACAATGACCAGTTTTTGTCTTTCTTTGTACCCCTAGCAGTTACCCTCAGGGCCTGGCACGAAAAGCTTAATGATTGACTTCAATTATCCAGTCACCTGGGGAAGGTCTTTTTCTGCCAAAAGCAGAGAAGCTAATAACTCTCTAGTTTATCTTAATAATAATTTTATCCCTCCAAAAGACTCAAGATGGAAAATGCTATCCACACTCAGAAAAAGAACTATGGAGTTTGAATGCAGATCAAGGGAGAGTATTGCTCTTTTTTGTTTGTTTTGTTGCTTCTTTCTTGTGGTTCCTCTCATTGGTTCTAATTCTACAACATGACTAATGTGAAAATATTTAATATAAATGTATATGTAGAGCCTATATCAGATTGCATACCATCTTAGGATGGGAGGAGGGGAAGAAAATTTGGAACTCAAAATCTCATGGAAGTGGATGCTGAAAACTAAAAAGTAATTAATTAGTTCATTAATAATAACAATAACTTCATCCTCTTATAGTGGAGGAACCAACAAGACCAACTGCTATAAGGAACCTAATTTCACTAATGGGAGGAATTGGCTGATGAAAGAGAAGTAATGGGAACATTGGGGGACTGGAATCTGTGATAAGAAGACAAAAGCTAGACATGAACATTTAATTTTTGAAGGACAGATTGCAAAGGTTTTAGAGAGAGGAAAATTGGATTCTATGAATTAAGCTCTACAGAGAAAGTCAGTCAAGAAAAGAAGGGAAGCTTTCAAGAAAGAAACTGAAGACACAAAGAGGAAAGATTCTCACAAGGGATATAAATACAGCTCTCTAAAGAGACTGATGTGTATGAACAGAGAATTTACAGATCAAATCAAAATTTTAAAAGACAGGTATAGAAGGAAGAAGCAGCTTTAGGTAATGCAATAATAGCAACACAGTTCTGTAAGAACAGTGTCAGGAATGTTTATGTGCAGAATCAGCTAGGAAAGAAACTTAACTATTGGGGAAAATCATTTTTAAAAGCTATACTGGGAAAAAGAGGACAATCAAAGTAGGGAAAGAATGAAGATAATTAACAAAGGACAGAAGACAGAGATGCTCAACTTGTATTTAACTTCTGTTTTCACTTCCAAAGACAATAATCATCATACTAAAGAGAAGAAAAATGGCTAATAGGACACTGAAATACAGTGTTCTTTGACAAATCATTGAGAATGGGAGCGATTCCTCAGGACTGAAGGATAAATATTATTGGAATTCGAGTCTGCAAGTTATAGGCCAGTGAAATTGACTTCTATTCCAGGCAAAATTCTTGATTTTATTATTAGAGGAATAGTTAGTGAACATCAATAAAAAGAAATGGTGATCACAAAGGGCCAGCAACATAACTTTTTTATGGTGGTAGTGTAAAGTATGCCCATCAATTAGGGAACAGCTAAACAAATGTTGGCATAGGAATATAATGGAATATTACTGCATGATAAGGCATAATGGGTATGAAGAAAAGAAGCACAGGAAACCATGAACTGATGCAGGATGACTTAAGCAGAAAGATGACTGCAACAATGTAAGTAGAAAGTGCAATGATAACACCCAAATGAAATGCTACATAATTATACCCATCTTGGTCCTGTAAAAAGACTAAGAAAAATGTACTCCTTCCCTTCTAGAAATGTGGAACACTGCACGGACTGTTAGACTTGGAGGGGAAGTTGGCTAGCTTTGACACACTTTTATTTCCTTTCTTTTTATTCATTGTTACCTTTACAGATGGCTTTATTACTTGGAGGAAGGGATATATTCAGAACAAATTAAAGTGATGTAAAAAAACAAAGATATCAATAAAAAAAATAAGCTCATACAGTTAACTTGGCTTTATCAGGGACAAGCCATACCTGATTAACTTTAAAAAAATTTTTTTTCAGACATAATGAAATTTATTTAAATTTCATGCATTATGGTAGCTACAGGTGTAATCATATGAAACTGAAGGACAATAATTTTGCCCTGTCCATACAACATAGCCTTATTAAGTTAAATGAATGGGATGTTCCATAGTTACAAAGAAACAGAAATGGTTAAAATATTTTAAGTTAGTCCTATATCACTGCCATTGGGCAGGCCAAGGCTGGTGAATTCTTGGAACTCAGACATTCTAAGCTATAACTAGGATTAAAGTTTATCTTGTGTCTGGCACCAATCTGGAAGGGGGTCATCACACTGTCTAATAAGGGGTGAATCAGCCCAGGTCAGAAATGAAGCAGGTCTTGGGAATCTCTGAACAAGTTGTAGTATATGAATATAATGGAATACTATTATGCTATAAGAAATGATGAGCAGGATGCTTTCATAAAAACCTGCAAGGACTTACATGAACTGATGCTGAGTGAAATGAGCAGAACCAGGAGAACACTGTAAACAGTAACAGCAACATTGTGTGGTGATCAACTTTGATAGACTTAGCTTTTCTAAGCAATACAATGATCTAAGACAATTCCAAAAGACTCATGATGGAAAATGCTGTCCACATTCAAAGAAGGAACTATAGAGTCTGACTGCAGATAGAAGCATACTATTTTCTCATTTTTTGTTATTTTTTTCTTTCTCGTGGTTTTTCCCTTTCTTTCTGATTCTTCTTTCTTTTTTTTTCTTTTAAAGCAATTGGGGTTAAGTAACTTGCTCAAGGTTACACGGCTAGTCATTATTTATGTGTGGGTGCTCATTTTCTGAGGCTGGATTCGATCCTGGGTCATCCCAACTCTGAGGCCAGTGCTCTTACTCACTGCGCCACCTAGCTGCCCCTCTGATTCTTCTTTCACAACACAACTGATGTGGAAATGTTTAATATGATTGTACATGTATAGCCTGTATCAGATTGCTTGATGTTTTGGAGAGGAGGGAGAGAGAAAAAAATTTGGAACCAAAATCTTATAAAAGTAAATGTTGAAAACTATCTTTACATGTGATTGGAAAAAAATAAAATACTTTTAAGCAAGGAAAAAAAGATTCTTGTTCAGATATGGATTAGACTAGATGACGTCTGAGGTCTCAACCATCTCTGAAATTCTCAGATTCTGCTATGTAATATCAAGAAAATCACTTATCTTCTCTCTGACTTCATCTGTATAAAATGAGGATTTTCTATTTGCCTCACTTCATTAGGCTTTTGTGAGGATTAAATGAAAAAATTCAGGCAAAAGCAGTTAGAAAAAAAAAAGACTAAATTCCTTATAGAAATGCACAGTATTACTACTACATAGCTTTATTAATTAGGCAAAACCAAATTAAATTATAGGTGAGAAGTAGATTAGGCTTAATTTTGGTCTTCGGCACTCCTGGGCATGTTTTAAAACTGCAACGTCAGAACTCACTACTGAGTTATATCCCCTTTCATAATGAGCTAAATGTCTTCCACTCATCATCACCTCTGCCTACACTCACTGTACCACAATGTCTCCCACTAGTCTCCATTAGTTTATTTGTAGATTCTTTTGTTCATCACTTATTCCTTATTAGTCTATGGGTTCTGCCAGTTCCATATTATAATAGCTCCCTTTTAGTCTGGGGAAAACCCATGGTACAAAAACTCTAGGGAAAAATGTAAATAAAATGGTTCAATATCTACAAAATATCAAATATTTAATAAAATAGGGAATAGATATTCTAGATAAATTCATCTCACAAAGAAAAAATCAAGGAAGCAATAAATGAATTTCCAAAAAACGAATTCCAACAATAAGAATCATATCAATTCATAAGTGAATTCCATCAAACATTTAAGGAATAATTAATCCTCATGCTACATTAATTGTTCTCGAAAAGGAAGGAAGAAAATGCTCTTTGAAACTACTTATATCAAGAAGTATGATTCTAGGGGCGGCTAGGTGGCGCTGTGAGTAAGAGCGCCGGCCTCAGAGTTGGGATGACCCAGGATCGAATCCAGCCTCAGAAAATGAGCACCCACACATAAATAATGACTAGCCGTGTAACCTTGAGCAAGTTACTTAACCCCAATTGCTTTAAAAGAAAAAAAAGAAAAAAAAAGAAGTATGATTCTGATGCCTAAACCAGGGAGGGGTAAAAGTAAAGAAAGAAGGTGCAGACTGATTATCATTAATGAATATTGATATGAAAATATTAAAAAAAATAACAAAGAATATATAAAAAATATGACTGTATTCATTATGGCCAAATTGGATTTATATTAGGGATGCTCAGGACTAGTTCAACCTTAAGAACACAAATGGTATAATTAATCACATAACAAAAACAATACAATTATATAATTGATACATTTTATGATGTATTTTGTATTAAAAATACACAAAAAGCATAGGAATGGATAGTCTTTTCTGAATGTGATTAAAAGTATTTATCTCAAGTCAATGGCTAGCATTTATCTGTACTGGAAGAACACCAGAATATTTCCAAATAGCAGAATTAAATTAGCAAGGATGCCCTCTGTCTCCACTATGATTTGAGAAAATACTAGAAATGTATACTATAGCAATAAGACAAGAAAAATAAATTAGGGGAATGAGCATTAGCAAAAAAGAGGGCAAAATCATTCCTTTTTGCAGACAGTTTGTTAGCTTACTCAGAAAATCCTGGAGAATCAACAAAGTTAATGGAGATAATGAGAGGTAAAGGACCTGGGTTCCAATTTTGTCTTTTATTCTAGATAAAACCTGTGTGAACTTGGGCAGGTCCCTTTGCTTCCTTAGGCCCAAATTTCCTCATCTGTAAAACAGGATAAAAGCACCCACCTCACAGGACTGGTGTGAGGACCATCTTTGCCAAATCTTAAAGCACTATACTAAGTGACAGCTATTATTATTACAAAGAAACAAGACCTCCCATATCTTGACAGAGACAGGACCAGAGGTATGGAATGAAACATACATTTTCAGAAATGGCCAATATGTTGATGTGTTTGGCTTGACCACACAATCTGTGTTTCCTTACCAAAAAATTTCCTAAACCAATGATATTATCCTTATTCATAGCTAAACCAAAGTGCCAAAAGATGCTTTCTAAAAGCAGAAAGATTTAATAGAATGTAGAAAAAAATTTATATACAGGACATGATGAAAAAAATTATGAATTAAGGGTGTCTGGAGCATCACAATATCTTAAAGATGATCATAAAGTAATAAGTCTCAAAACTCCCTGGTACTACTTCTACAGGAAGCCTTTCTTGACTACCCCAACTCCTGGTACCATCTCTGCCAAACTACTGTACTTAACTAATGTATTTGTTCTTTTATATACTAATTGTACATATATTTCTGTATGTATTTGTATTCCCAGCATTTCAACCACTGTTCTTCATGCCTGGAAGGCACTCTAACCTTAGCTTCATCTCACAGAATTCCTCTTCCTTCAAGACCCAATGTAAACACCATTTTCCACATAAAGTCCATCCTGAACTTCTCAAAATACCTTGTTTCCTCTCTCACCTGCCTCAATACAGTGGATTCATCATCCAAGATCTTCTCATATCAAACCCTTCCATTTGTATATGTCTTCATTGTCTCCCTTGTTAAAATATAAGTTCCTTGAGAGTTGGGATCATTTCATTGATTGTCTTTGTATTATTCCCTGTGCCTAGTACAGCTCCTGGCATACAACTGGTGCTTAGTAAATGTTTGTGGATTAAATGACTGTGTCACCTGCAAATTAGCAAAGTCATAAACAACACAAAGCCAAACATAAAATCCCTGTACACATAATTCATTAGAGACCTCCTTCCAAGCTGATCCCAAACCATTTATGACTATTCTTTGGGTTAGGCCAAGTTTGAAAGGTCAGGTTTTTATTGGTCATATTTACCATAAGTATTTCAACCAATCTGTTATTTTTCTTTTCATGTTGATGTTTTCTTTTTTGCTGTGTAGAAAATTTTTAATTTTAGTTTAATCAAATACATTTATTTTGTCCCATAATCATTCTTAGTCAATAAAAAGATACCTTTCTACATACCACAACTGAGATAAACATATTTCATTTTCTTAAAGAAATTTTTTTTAATGTTTATGCCTAGTCAAGTCAAGAAGCATTTATCAAGGGCCAATTATGTGTCTGCCACTGTACTAAGAAAAGCAAAAACCAGTCCTTGCTTTCTAGGAGCTCACAGTCTAATCAAGGTCTATCATTTAGCTAGAATTCACTAAGGGATATAATGTGAGGGGCAGCTAGGTGGCATAGTGAATAGAGCACCAGCCCTGGAGTCAGGAGGACCTGAGTTCAAATCCAGCCTCAGATACTTAACACAAAAACTAGCTGTGTGATCTTGGACAAGTCACTTAACCCCAATTGCCCTCTAAAAAATAAAAAAAAAAAAGGGGGGGAATATAATGTGAGATGTGGATCTAAAATAATTTCCTGCCCAATCAGTAATCAATGTCCCTTTATTAAATCATTAATTCTTTTCTGGGGTTTTTATCCTCTATAAAAGGTTTGCCTTTTGTATACATCTAGTTAGCTGTCTAGGATTATTCTTTTCCTTCATATGCCTCACTCTGCTTTTGACCCAATGCCAGATAATTTGGATGGATGCTTTGTAATAAGTATGGGAGTTGTTATTCAGTCATTTTTCTGTTCTGTCCAACTCTTTGTGACCCAATTTGGGGTTTTCTTGGCAAAGATACTGGAAGAGTTTGCCATTTCCTTCTCTAGCTCATTTTATAGATGAAGAAACTGAGGCAAACAAGATTAAGTGACTTGCCCAGGGTCACACAGCTAGTATCTGAAGCCAGATTTGAACTCAAGAATACAAGTTTTCCAGAGTCTAGGCCTGGCATTCTAGCCGATGCACCACCTAACTGCTAAGTCTGGAAATACAAGACTCCGTTTATAAGCATTTTAAATAGTGACCTTAGGTAATCCTGCCTCCTTATTTATTTATTTATTTATTTATTTATTTATTTATTTGTTTTTTGCTTTTTGGAGGGCAATTGGGGTTAAGTAACTTGCCCAAGGTCACACGGTGAGGTTTTTTTTTGTTTGTGTGTTAAGTGTCTGGGGCCGAGTCCAAACTCAGGTCTTTCTGACTCCAGGGCCAGCGCTCTACTCACTGCGCCACTTAGCCGCCCCCGCCTCCTTATTTTTCTATACATATTTCAATATTATTTTGTCCAGTTGTATTTAATCCTTGGTATTTTGATTGGTACTGTATTAAATATTTAAGTAAAGCTCAGGTGTATTGACATTTTCACCATATATACTTATCCTTCTGTGAACACTATCCCTGTAATTATTTATATCTTTATTTCAGTCCCTATAATTTTATAGTTGAATATATTGGCCATGCATATATTTAGGTAAGTTGATTCCCAAATATTTAGTGGCGTTTGTTATTATGGTAGATGGGGGTTCCTTGATCTTTACTGTTAGCAAATAAGAATACAAATGATTTTGGTGAACTAATCTTGTTTTTCTGTGGCCTTCCTCAACTCATTTATTGTTACTATTAGTTTTTGGTAGGAACATCTGGATTTTCTAAGTACCCTATCATGTTATCTGCAAATAATATTTTGAACTCTTTGTTTTTAATGTTAATAATTCTAGTTTATTTTTTTGGTCTTATTTGCAAGTGTTAACTGCAAATTAAAATAACTCTAAGGTATGTATCATTTCCTACTCATCAAATTGAGAAAAATATGGTAAAGATGAAAAAAGTAAATGTTTGCAGAGCTATGGGAAACCAGGCATATTAATTCACTTCTTGATGAATGGTGGAGCTATGAACTGACCCAACCATTCTAGAAAATAATTTGTAAATATGCTACAAAATTTGCTAAACTGTTCATATCCTTTGAGTCAGAAATCCTACCACTGGGCTTATATCCCAGGGGGGTCAATGATAGAAATAATGTTTCCATTTGCATCAAAATAGTCATAGCTGTTACAGCAAGAATCTGTAAAAGCAAGAAACTAGAAACAAATTATACACCCAATGCCTGGAAATGCCTGGAGAGAGCAGTGTATGAATGGAAAAGAGTGTGGCATGGTGGGGAGAGTGCTCAATTTGGAGTCAGAAGACCCAAGTTTGAGTCCTGGCTGTCCTACTTTTTCACTGTGTGACTTTCAGCAAATAAACCTCTCTGGGACCTATTTTCTTCATCTGTGAAATGACGGGGTTAGACTGGATGACCTCTGAGGACCTTTTCAATTCTGCTGTTACAACTGTAATAAAATGTTATCTCACCATCACAAATGACAAACAGGAAGAATTCAAAGACATGTGGAAAAACTTATATGAACTCATATACAGTAAAAAAAAAAGCAAAACCAAAGGAACTATATATATATATATAATATATATATAAAAATCTGAGTAAATGAAGTCAACACTAAAAAGCAAAAGAATTCAGGTCAAATACAATGGACTTTTGCGAGGAGAGCTGAAATACTCTTCCTTTCTGTTAATAAGTGGCAAATTATAAGAATGGAAAAACTTTATTTGTCCATGGCAATCATGATATATCATTAGATGGTTTAGCTTCTCTGTTTTTTAGGGGATTTTTTTGTTGTGGTGGTGGGTTTTTTTTTGCTTTTTGGAGGGCAATTGGGGTTAAGTGACTTGCCCAAGGTCACACAGCTAGTTTTTGTGTTACGTGTCTGAGGCTGGATTTGAACTCAGGTCCTCCTGACTCCAGGGCCGGTGTTCTATTCTCTGTGCCACCTAGCCGACCTCTGTTGTTTCTTTGTTTTTTTACAGAGAGGTATTATGGGAGGTTATTGATTGGGAAATAATATGTCCAAACAAATTGTCAATAACAAATTCTGCTTTAGAAGGAGTATAGAGTCACCTACCGATACCACTGGCAGCCGAAGATTATCCCCTTGAAACTGGTTAAAAGTGGGGAATGTGCTCCAGGCTAGATACTCTCCAGAATTGGAGCTCAACAAAGCCACAAACAGCACCTCATGTTGGTACCGGACAGTCGGCTGCTCCTCATAGCTGCTACGCTTCAACCAAAAGCCTAGACAGAATATGGAAGTCAGAATCAAGGCGTGGAGAATGAAGTCCCCAGCCCAAAGTGTGTTTAACACTAAGAAGCAGATCTAGGGGGCCAAAGAAGCAGATGAGAGCAGACACAAGATGTGGCGATATGTGAAGAGACACCTCTGAGAACAGCAGCTGGGAGAAGAAATGGGCAATGAGGGAAGGCCAAGAGTAAGGTTAATGGTCCCAGCTTGGGGAGCCAAATTTGGAAGATGAGAAGGGCAGTTTCCAAATCCAGGAGGAACTCAGAATTAGGACAGGCATCTCCAGGATGGAGAGATCAAGCAGAGAATGGAAGAAGTCATGCATGGGGGGAGTACTTGGTACACCGTGGGCTCTTAATAAATGTATATTGCTTGACTGTAATAGAGCCTAAATCTGGTGGGCAACATGTATGTCAGTCTCTAAGTATAAAAATATTTTCTCTTTCCTCCTAATTGTAAATGTACTTTTGCTATATATATTAAAAATATATATATATATATACACACACACACATATATTCACAATGTACATAGTAATTGTGTGTACGCCCTCTCTATATAAGTATACATATTGTATATAACACATTATGGATGTTGTATATAATGTATTATATTATGTGTAATATGTTATATATATTTTTTAAAGCAATTGGGGTTAAGTAACTTGCTCAAGGTTACACAGCTAGTCATTATCTACATGTGGGTGCTCATTTTCTGAGGCTGGTTTCGATCTCGGGTCATCCCAACTCCGAGACCTATGCTCTTACTGCGCCACCTAGCTGCCCCTAATATGTTATATTATAATGTATTACATATACAATATGTTATATAGTATATATAAGCTATACATAATTATAATACCTACAATTGCAAATATTCTTTATATGTACATATAGGAATATATTACAATTATATATATTATATATAACATACATAATGTCATATATAATATACACATGTATGTATGTGTGTATACACCTGTACACATAAAATGTGTAAAATAAGTCCAAAATAAAGATGTACTCATATATTTTCATGTTTGTTCATAACTCTTTGAGAACAAGGGCTGTCTTTTGTCCCTTTTTGTATCCCTAGAACTTAACACAGTGCCTGGAACACACAGAGTAGGCACTTAATAAATGTTTATTGATTGATATACATCCTCTGTGTGTGTGTGTGTGTGTGTGTGTGTGCGCGATTGTGCGCAGGAGCACACACATGAAAAATTCTGGAAAATGGGAAGTAAAGGACATGGGTAAGGAAAGAAGTCAGATTCTTGCGTGAACAGTGCAAGTTGCATTAAAAAAGTCCTTATGGGGTATATCTTGCATATGTGTTCTTAATTTGGGGGAACAAGATATCTATATCAGATGGGACAGTGCACAAAGTTGCTAGGCCAGTCAGTAAACATTCCTAAAGCCCCTAGGATGGGCTAAGCTCTGCTCTAAGGGAGAATACAAAGAAATGGAGTCCCTGTCCTCAGGGGCTCAGAATCTAAACCAACGGCTTCCTTTGAGAGTATCTCATCCCAGAGGTTAGCATAAATGCCTGTCATTTTGCCAGGGAATAGAGCTGGAGGGAAGCCAGAGAATGAGGGTGGACACACTAGGAGGACAAGGCCAAGGGGTGCATGTCAGGTTCTGGGGGCACAATAATATCCCCTTGATGGTGGGGTACAGAGGGTGAGGTTTGGGAGGACCACGACATGAAGTTAGAGGTCTGCACTGCCTCATTCTGGGGCGCGGGTTTCTGGACACCTAGGTTCGGGAGGCACACTGAAGGGGGTGTATGGATGGCTTGGATCTGGCAGATTGGGGAGACAAGATATGAAGGTAGACATCTGAATGGCCTGGGTCTGGGGGACCGGTCTGGACAGCCTGGGTTTGGGGAGTATTGCGGGGTAAGATGGGAGAGGTGTCTGGATCGCCTATGTCTGTCAGGTTTAGGGGGACACAATGTAGGGGGGGCATCTGGACAACCTGGGGGTTGGGGGTTCTGGACGACCTGGGTCTGGGGGTTGTGTCTGGATGGGCCAGGGTCTGCAAGGGTTTGGGGGGGACAATGTGAGAAGGGGCTGCACGGCCTGGGTCTGGGGTTTGGGGTGGGGTGTCTGAATGGCCCGGGGCTGGGGGCTGGGAAGGGGGGGGACGTCTGCAAGGCCCGGGTCTGGGGAGCGGGAGCATGCTGTGGGAGGGCCTCGGGCTGGGCCAGGCTCACCATGACTCCGGAAGGCCACAAGCAGTGGCGGGATGTAGGTGAGGCTGGAGACCAGAAGCAGGAATACGGCGGCCTTGGAGCACAGGCCCGCGCGGTAGACGACCTCTGACGGGTGTGAGTATAAGTCGTAGAGGGCCATGGCGGCCGCCGCGCTCTCCCGCTGTAGGGCTGTGCTTCGTAGCCTGAGGCGGAGGCCTGCACTGCGCGAGTCACCAACACCTACCAGATTTGGCTTCTCTCGGTTGCCATAGCCCTGGTCTCCATGGTAACTGTCCTGCCTCGGTACCTGAGCCAATAGCAAGATCGCCGTTGGAGGTAGCGTCTCTCTCAGCCAATCATATAGTGATGCGAGGGGGAGGGGATCCCAGCTGAGAAAGAATGTTACAGTATTCTCTTTGCCCCAAAGATAACTTGTATCTTTGTTCCCTGAGATTTACGCTCGGGATATGTTTCCGAAACTTTGTGTATAAGCAGAACAATATTTTATTTTTTTTCCGCTTAAACAGCAGTTTATATTTTTGTCACATTCCCGAGTAAGGCAATATCTATACTATTCAAAAGGAAATGAAATTCACGTGTATTTCCAACTTCATCTTGTGGTCCTCCCAAAACTCAGTTTATCTTTTAAAGTATTTAGGGACCGATCAATCAAATGGAACTTTACATTTATATGTGCGGCAGACTGCCTTTAAAGCACTGGGCACACAACCGTCTGTGAGGGTCAATCAATAAACATTTATTAAGCCCTGGAGATACAAAAAAGGGCAAAAGACATTCCCTGGAGCTCACAGAGCAGTTGGGGGAAACAACATGAAAAAGGGGTTTCAGCAAAATGTTGGTACCATTTGTAACAGCACAAAGTTTGAGGTCCAGAAATAAAATTGTCTGTTTGGATAACAACTCCTCAAGACTGTTCTCAATATGAATTCACAGTACAAAAGAGAATGATTCCAGTTCTTAAGAACCCATCTTTTTTAAGGACGAATTTACTCCAGAACAGATTGATGACAGTTTTATGTTTGCAAATCTTAAATTATCACAATCTCCAAAGACTAAAACTTGCCTTTGACCAAAAGGTCAATAGAAGAAAGGCACAAATGTTTTCCAAGATGATTAGTGTATGAAAAATGGTGTAAAGGAATTCACTGACTATATGCATAATTGGAAAAGAAGGTAGCATGTGAGAAGGGCAACAGATAACATATGGATAACTCAAATGACATACTGTTGCCAAAGAAATCTAGAAAGACCTATGAAAGGATGTTTTTCCTCATAGCAAACCTAAATTTACTTATTTACAACTTCCATACATTGCTCCTGGTTTTGACCTCTGGGATCAAACCAAACTAGAGTAATCTCTACTTCAGATGATAGTCCTTCAAGTATTTGAAGACAGCTATCACATTACCCCACTATCACCCCCAGTATTCTACATCTCTAGGCTAAATATGCCCAGTGCTTTCAACTAGCCCTTATATGTCATAGAGTCCAAAAAAAAAAAGGCAGCCATCCTGTTTATCTTCCTCTAAACCAACTAACAAGCCAGGTGGTGAAACTGATAGTTCTGAATCTAGAGTTAGGATAGACTTGCCTCAAACACTACTTAATGGCTGTATAACCATGGACAAGTCACTTAAAATATTTATTTGTCTTTCTTTCCTCATCTGTAAAATAGGGATCATAATAGCACAGGGGAAAAAATGAGATAATATTGACAATGCACTTTGCAGATCTTAAAGTGCTATATAAATGTTACTATTGCTTTTCTCGATTCCCGGCCATCTTGGCGGCAGGTCTCTGGCTGAGGGTCCTCCCGAACCGAAGGCAGGAAGATGGTGGCCGCAAAGAAGACGAAAAAGTCGCTGGAGTCCATCAACTCGAGGCTCCAGCTGGTCATGAAAAGCGGCAAATACGTGCTAGGCTACAAACAGACCCTGAAAATGATCAGACAAGGCAAAGCTAAATTGGTCATCTTAGCCAACAACTGCCCAGCCTTGAGGAAATCAGAGATCGAATATTACGCTATGTTGGCCAAAACTGGAGTACATCACTACAGTGGCAATAACATTGAATTGGGTACAGCATGTGGGAAGTACTACAGAGTATGTACACTGGCTATCACTGATCCAGGTGATTCTGATATCATTAGAAGCATGCCAGAACAGACCAGTGAAAAGTAAACTGTATAAAAGTATACTGTAATAAACCGGGCCAAAACTTGTTTTAAAAAAAAATGTTACTATTATTGTAGATAATTTTGGCAAACTTTTTTCGTTTTGTTTTGTTTTTTGAGGCAATTAGGGTTAAGTGACCTGCCCAATGTCACACAGCTAATAAGTGTCAAGTGTCAGAAGCAGGATTTAAATTCAGATCCTCTTGACTCCAGGGTGAAAACTGCATTTTAAGTCCTCCAGCTTTGTTGGGCCTTCCAGTCTCTGGTAATTTAAGTCACTTCCAAATTCTACTAGGGAATCTCTTCAGAGATCAGTTTAACTTAAAAGTGTCTTGTAGAGACTGGATTTTTTGGAATAGAGAAAGAAAAGTTCAACTCTTTTAGAAAAGGGCTAATTTGGAGTATTCTTTTTTTTTTTTTTGGCTTTTTTGAAGGGCAATTGGGGTTAAGTAACTTGCCCAAGGTCACACGGCTAGGTTTTTTTTGTTTGTGTGTGTTAAATGTCTGAGGCCAGATTGGAACTCAGGTTCTTCTGACTCTAGAGCCTGCACTCTACTCACTGTGCCACCTAGCTGCCCCCTAGTTTGGAATATTCTTAATGCTCAACCCCAATTCCTTTGTATTATTAATGACCAAGTCACTCAATTGCCTCAGAGAATGCCTCCAGGAAAAAAAAAGACCCCTCCCAGCTTTAAGAAAAGCT
This sequence comes from Gymnobelideus leadbeateri, assembly GCA_011680675.1. Classification (NCBI taxonomy): domain Eukaryota; kingdom Metazoa; phylum Chordata; class Mammalia; order Diprotodontia; family Petauridae; genus Gymnobelideus; species Gymnobelideus leadbeateri. The sequence continues at coordinate 291,920 of WOXC01009681.1, read as the reverse complement.
ATTTTTGTGTAATGAGTTGAGTTAGAATGGCTTTTTGGAATTGACCATGCATTAAACTAGCAATTCTCAGCCATGTCCTTGTAGGGGACCACAATTGGCCATAGGGGAGTGGTATAAAAGATCCCAGAAGGGAAAGAATGCAAACCAAGGCTGATACCTGGAAACTGATTTTTTTGTTTAAGAGATCAGCAAGTTTTGCCATAAGGATATTGTTGGGATTATTTGGTGCAAATCATTGGAGAGGACACTTAAAAATGATAATGCTAAAATTTCCCCAGGATCCCAGAAACATTTCTAGAATTGGGGATATGGACAAGTATGCCAATTGTGCCCCCATTTAATCAACTAAGAACAGAAAGGTGTGCTACATCATTTTAAAAAGTTTCTGTTCTCACTCTGGAAGTAAACTATGCTGTAATCTCTCTCTCTCTCTCTCTCTCTCTCTCTCTCTCTCTCTCTCTCTCTCTCTTTGTAGCTTCCATTGGGGACCCCTGAAGAATGTTTCCTCATCCCTAAAAAAATGGATACTGCTTTCACATGGGATTTAGATGAAATGGTTTGGGGTTGTTGGGAATCCCAAAATGTCAGGGTACAGGGGAATGATTGGGTAATGGTGTGGAGGTTTAGGGTTATTGATGCTGAAGACCCCAAAATACCAGCATGCTCAAGACCCCAAATACCTGTCCTGCTGAATGAATTTGTCTCATGTCTTCTCTCAGCCAGAGGAAAACAAAGTTTATTAAAGGTTCACCATATTGGGTAGACTCTCTTAAGGAGCCTCGATATCTGTGACACTTGCACTGGACAAGTGGGCCAGAATCATCTGACACAGAGTGAGTCTGTTAGTCTGTGTTAGATCATTCTCTGGCCTTCTCTCTTTCATGGAGCAAAGATGGGGTCCTTGGAGTCTTTAATAACAGGAACCTGGTTGCAGCAGAGTAGAAAGAACTCAGGGAACGAACCAGAGACAGAGAACATGCTTGATTCTTGGCTGCTGCCATGGCCAGGAAAAGCCCTTCCGGGGGACCCCCTTGGAGGAAGCCCAGTGACTTGGGCAGAGGGAAAACCTGATTTTGATGCCACAAAGAGGGTCACTGGTCCAAGGAGTGCCCCTCCAGGGCACCTCCCCAAAGGGAGCCCCAGAAACCAACACCTCTAAAACTATGCCCATCTGACCAGGAGGGTCATTGGAGGTGTAACGGCAAGCACCCCAATATCCCCAGGGTGACTGCCAGCACAGGTTCTTAGATCTGCTTTTCAAAACGAAAGCAACTCAAAATGGGTTAACAAGCTTACTTTAATCAAACAAACATACATTACCTAGTTCAGGGGAAAAAGGTCAGCACCCCGAACTTCAGAGTTACAGAACTTACAGATCAGACAGGCTTCCAAACTGTCCCAATATTACATGCATCAATACCAAATCACAGTTACCAGAGAGGGAAGCATCAACATCTGGGTTTTCAAAGCCGGGGGGCTCTCAACAACGGCTTCCCAGAGTCTCATCTGGTCAAATCACACAACACTTCTCAAAGTGAGCCCCAAAGCAAAGCCTCTCATCAGAGTTTATATAGCCTCCTCCTGACTCAGAGAATGTAACAACCTTCTGGATCCACTGCCCAATCACAAAGTATCAAGGTATGGGCTTTACTGAAAAACAAGCCTCCCACCACAGGTTCCAGGTGCTCTTAAGCTAGGGGCAGGGAAGATCTTTAAATCTGCATTTCCATTACAGGAGGAGGGACTGTCACCAAGGTAAAAGTGGTAGAGCCACTGATGGGGTGCTTGGGATGTATATATGTTTGTAACATCAGTCTGTAATATCAGTCTGTAACATCAGTTTGTAAATGGGGTGCTTTGGGATCTATGACTGTAAAATCAATTTGTAAAAGCAGTCTGTAAAATCACACTTCCCCCTCCCCAGTCTCAAAGCATTAACACTGCCCTTTCTGCCTGCCAGCACTCTGCCCAGCAACAACTCATGAACTGTTTATCTCTGCTTGAAACAATAACAAGCTACCTATGAATCCTTCACTAAACTATCTATAAACATTTTAGCTTAGGCAAATGTTATCTCCCTGTAATGGAAATGCAGATTTAAAGATCTTTCCTGCCCCTAGCTTAAGTGCACCTGGAGCCTGTGGTGGGAGGCTTGGTTTTCAGGAATGACCACACCTTGATGCTGTGTGATTGGGCAGTGGGTCCAGAAGGTTGTTACATTCTCTGAGCCAAGAGAAGGCTATATAAGCCCTGAGGAGAGGCTTTGCTTTGGGGCTCACTTTGAGAAGTGTTGTGTGATTTGACCAGATGAGACTCTGGGAAGCCGTTGTTGAGAGCCCCCGGCTTTGAAAACCCAGATGTTGATGCTTCCCTCTCTGGTAACTGTGACTTGGTATTGATATAATGGTTGGACAGTTTGGAAGCCTGTCTGTTTGATCTGTAAGTTCTGTAACTCTGAAGTTCGGGGTGCTGACCTTTTTCCCCTGAACTAGGTAATGTATGTTTGTTTGATTAAAGTAAGCTTGTTAACCCATTTGAGTTGCTTTCCTTTTGAAAAGCAGATCTAAGAACCTGTGTTGGCAGTCACCCTGGGGATGTTGGGGTGCTTGCCGCTACAAAATGGCGACGAGGATGGGATCTGCTGAGTAAAAGGAAAGTATGGGGGCTGGGATAATTGTTTGTTTCCCAGTTGAGGTAGCTGTGATTCTGTGGAGCCATGGAGCAGGAGAGAAAGACCTGCATGCTGACTTCACTGAGCTGAGAGCAGGAATGGTGAGCTGCCTGCATGGAGACCTGTGGAGAAGCCTGGAGCTGCTGCCTTCTGCTGGAGGAGAAAGAACCCAGGAGTTTGGAGTTCAGCCACAGGACAAGATAAGGACTGTGAGGCAAAGCAGGGGCACTGAATGTGTTTCCTTGTTGCATCCCACAGTTTGGGACCCAGGGGGAGGATGGACTTGTGACTATGGTGGGTGGGGTGAAGTGCCATGGACCCCAAGGACCCCACTTTGGTTTTGTTGCCCAGCTCCCTCTCTGGACTTGGAAGCAGGGGCTGGAGCAGTGTTGTGTGAAGGACACCCCCCTCCTCCCAAGAGATCTTTATATGATATATACTTTGTATTTTGCGAATTGATGTGAAAATGCAATGTACTTTGTTTAAGGCCCAGTGGCCACTTTGGTAACTTTAGGTGTACCTTGAAAATATGACTTAAGGGATGGTTAGTGATAATTGAAATGTAAACTGTCTATGCTATAGGCATACTTAGTAAGACTTTACTGAATAAGCTATTGATTGTGCTTTGAGATATTGTTACAGATAAGAGACTAATTGAGTTAATCAAGACTTTGTCCCATGAGTGGAAGGCTTGTACTTTGAAAACTGATGTAACTGATTGAGTTAACTTAAAAGTGACTATTTTTTGATTTTACTGATAAGTGGACTGAGTTAACATTTGCCCCATGAGTGGAAGACTTGGACTATTGTATTTTGAGATTATATTGTGATTTTCTTATGTACCTGGAAAATGTGACCTAAGAGATGTTTAGTGCTAATTCAAATGTAAATTGTGTATGCTATGGGCATGAAAGATCTTGGGGCCAAATGTAATGGAAATGCAGATTTAAAGATCTTCCAAGCCCCTAGCTTAAGTGCACCTGGAGCCTGTGGTGGGAGGCTTGTTTTTCAGGAAAGCCTACACCTTGATACTTTGTGATTGGGCAGTGGGTCAAGAAGGTTATTACATTCTCTGAGCCAGGAGAAGGCTATATAAACCCTGAGGAGAGGCTTTGCTTTGGGGCTCACTTTGAGAAGTGTTGTGTGATTTGACCAGATGAGACTCTGGGAAGCCGTTGTTGAGAGCCCCCCGGCTTTGAAAACCCAGATGTTTATGCTTCCCTCTCTGGTAACTGATTTGGTATTGATGCATGTAATGTTGGGACAGTTTGGAAGCCTGTCTGTTTGATCTGTAAGTGCTGTAACTCTGAAGTTCGGGGTGCTGACCTTTTTCCCCTGAACTAGGTAATGTATGTTTGTTTGATTAAAGTAAGCTTGTTAACCCATTTTGAGTTGCTTTCCTTTTGAAAAGCAGATCTAAGAACCTGTGTTGGCAGTCACCCTGGGGATGTTGGGGTGCTTGCCGCTACACTCCCCTAGTAGACTGGCCAGCTGCACCACAAATCCTTCAATACCCTATCTATAGATAACTCCTTAGCCAATTATACCCATACTGTGTCTCCGATGGCCTTGGTTCCCAACATCCATCTTGTCAAACTTGACATTGATGGGTGGCAGACTGGGGTGACAGAGGGTTGACTTTAGTGAAGTGTCAGGCCTAAAACCACACCTCCAGGTAGCCCCTCCTTGGGCTATTTCCCAGTGAATCATGGGCAATACGCCTGAGCAGTTGATATTAAAAGTGCATGGTCCTTTAAGCACTGACCACTCCTTAACTCCTTCCTGATCCCACCCTTACTCACCTAGTTAGCATAATTGACACCTGATTTACTGTTTTGACTCCTTAAAACTATGCCTATGTTCTTTAAGTTTGCAGGTTCCCTAAGAATCCTCACCTGCTGTGCTGTGCGGCATAACAATAACAATAAACTTTACAATCTCGACTTCAAAGTTTGCTTGAGCCTGGTGAATTCCTTCCAGACTGAATCCCAGGGTTTCTGGTCACTGATTGTGATCAGGGTCCCTGGTAGAACCTATTACCCTTCCCCCATCACTACATCACCACTTCACAGTACCCTGTCCTCCAGTCTTCTCAAGACTTAGAGTGAAGGGGAAGCATGGGGCTTGGCGGTACTCCCACTTTCTCCATTTCCCTCACTGAACTCTGGGCAAGCATTGAGGCTGAAGGTAAGGTTACTCACTTTATTATGGCTAAGTTCTCTGTCTAACCAATTGGTTCTACCCTCCCCTTGACCAGTCAGGTCAGGGGCATGGAAGGGAAAACCAAGGGATGTCTCCAGACATGCCCAGTCCCCTGCCTACTTGAGGATCTGTGGTTTGAACCCTCCTTCCTTATTATCTCCTCTTCTCCTTTTCCCTTGTCGGGAAGGGACTTGTTGGTACACTTGGGAAGCCAGTTTTCTCCGGCTAACCCTCCCAGATCTCCCCATGTTCCCCCAGAAGTGTGGGAGACAGTTGAGCCAATTGTCTGGGATCAGGGAATTCCTGGGAGAGCTACTCACCACCCCAGTTACTGTTCACCTCCAAGATCCTAATGTATTTCCCCATCACTGTCCATATCCAATCAAGCCTGAGGCCTGGGAAGGACGACAACCATTAACTGAAAAATTCCTAAAATATAAAATCCTTGTCCTTGCCAATCTCCACGTAACACCCCAATTCTTCCTGTAAAAAAGCCTAATGGAGAATACCACATGGTTCAAGATCTCAAGGCTGTTAATGGCTGTCATCCCTATACACCCCATCGTCCCCAATCCATATACAATACTTACTCAGATCCCTGGGGGCACTGGATGGTTTTCTACCATAGATCTCAAAGATGCCTTTTTCTGTATACCTTTGCACACAGACTCACAATATATTTTTGCATTTGAATGGATACTTCCTGGGGAAACAAGTCCACATCAGCTTACTGCTACAGTCTTGCCCCAAGGGTTTCAGGATAGCCCACATCTATTTGGCCAAGCTTTGGGAAGGGATTTAAGGGATCTGAAATTACTTGATAGCAGCTTAATCCAGTGTGTGGATGACTTCCTTATTTGTAGTCCCACCCGGGAGGCCTCTTTGGCTGCTGCTGCAGAAGCCCTTAACTTCTTGGGTAGTCAAGGGTATAGGGTCTCTTCGGATAAAGTCCAGATACAGACACCAGTCTGTAAAGTATCTGGGCCATCAACTAACTCCTCCCTCTCACTCCTTAATCTCTGATAGAACAAAACTGTCTAACAAGGAACTGATACCCCAAACAAAAAAGGAGACAGTAAAAATTTAAGTTACCTGACCCAGATGAACTAGGTATTTAGGTAATACCCGAATTGGCAGCTGTGATGGCTGAACAGCAAAAACGGTAAATAGTAATAGCTCCTAGTGTTTTTGTGGATAGTAAAATAGTGATGAATGTGTCAGGTAACAAAGACCCTTGCCCAAATTAAACTCAGAGGCTTCTCAGGGTAGAAAGAAGAAAGGAAAGGAATTTATTACAATCTCAGGAGAAGTGACTCACACTGAGCACATTCAATACAGTCTCATTGTCAGACAGCATCAGGCACAGGGAAGAGACATACTTTTATAGCCCCAGCCCCCTTACCTAATTGCAATCCCCCTCCCTAGCCCCCTTTCTCTCAGCTCATTCTCACAAGCTTTGAGGGCACAATCTGGACGCTTGCATTTTCCAGGCCCCCTTTGCTTTATATTGATGTGATGTGATCAAAGCCTGCGTCCTTGGCCTTGTTCCTGGAATACTTCTGAATGCTTCTAGGTCAGCTTACCCTTACAGTATAACTGGGCAAGGAACCAAGTATTGTAATATTCTATATTTTGTGAGTCCTGGTCCCATGGGAATAAGTAGGCATGATTACCCCACAGATTTAGTATTGCAAAGTTCTTACACCCCCTTACTGTTAGTCTTTTGACCTGGGTGAACGTGCAGGTGTACTTTATCTTGTGTTCCCATCCCTTTTCTTTTGGAACGCTTCAGGGTCAGCAGCTTGTTTTTTTACAGAAAAACTGAATTGAAAACCCAACCCTAACTTCTATGACGTTCTGCTAGTCTAAAAGTTTATGAGAGGTCTTCATCATCATCTCACACAATAAACAAATGTTTCATATGATGCATGCCCTCCACAGTCACTGAGGAACTAGGTTGCTTTCAAAGACCTGGTCTTTTCCTTTTAAGCGTCCAGGTCCCATTGATGAGGTACAAGTTCTGGAAACCCCCTTGAACTCTGATTGAATCTTCCTATTTGATGAGGCATTTGCCTGAGACCATAAGTCTTTCATTGTGGCTGGGCCCCAACCTCCGTTACTAACCTAGGCCTCATTGTTCAGCTACTTCCCACCCTTGATCCTCCCAAAATATCTATAGACCCTTCAACTAGCCTAGCCCTCCATTGTCTCATCTCCAGGTAGCCTCCTGCTATTTTCCACTCTTTAACTACTCCTGAAGACCCTCCCCAAACTCATTACTGGGGTCTGACCTCATTTGACTCCTCCTAAAGACTTTCCCCAAACTCCTCCCCTAGACCACCCCCTAGATTCTTCCCACAACCTTTCTGTATATAAGACCCCATCTTTGCTCCATGAGAGAAAGAAGGCCAGAGAATGATCTAGCACAGACTCACTCTGTCAGATGATTCTGGCCCACTTGTCCAGTGCCAGTGTCACAGATACCTAGGCTCTTTAAGAGAGTCTAACCAATATGGTGAACCTTTAATAAACTTTGTTTTTCTCTGGCTGAGAGAAGACCTGAGTCAAATTCATCTGGCAGGACCTGACGTGCTGGTATTTTGGGGTCCTGAGCACCCCTAAACCCTATACCTCATCATTTTATGGTAATCTCAACAACTTAACCCCAATGTCCCTGCCTTCCCCCCTCCAAAAAAGACAAAAAAGAAAAGAAATTTGGATGCTATGCCATTTGGTGCATATGTGTTTAGCACTGATGTTACTTCATTGTACCTTTTCGCAAGATGTAGTTTCCTTCCTTGTCTCTTAATCAAAGCGATTTTTGCTTTTGCTTTGTCTGACATCATGATGGCTACCCCTGCTTTTTTTTTTTTTAATTTTATGCTAAAGCATAAAAGATTCTGCTCTAGGCTTTTACCTTTATTCTGTGTGTGTTCTTTTGTAAATAACACACTGCAGGACACTGGTTTTTAACCCACTCTGCCATGCACTCCCATCATTACTGTGTATTTTTCTCCATCCTATTTTCCCTAGGTTTGTACTTTTCTCTTCTTTTATCTTGTCATTCCCCATCAGTGTTTTACTTCTGACCACCACCTCCTTCAATCTGCCCTCCATTCTATTGATGGAGTATAGGCTCTGGGAACCCCCTAGAACTCTGAATTTTCCCAGTTGATGAGGCATTTGCCTGAGGCCATAAGCCTTTCATTATCCCTAGGCCCAAATTTCTGTTATTCTTAACTTAGGCTAGCCCTCCATTGTCCAGCTACTACGCACCCTTGATCCTATGAAAATAGCTATACCCAAATCTGTTAACTATCCTAGCCCTCCACTGTCTGTCATCTCCAGGTAGCCTTCAGCTATTTCCCACCCTTAATCCCATTCCTGGAGTCTGACCTTAGTCCCATAAAGATCCTCTTTAGACTCCTCCTCAAGATCCTCCCAAGCCCCTCCTCTAGACCACCCCTAGATCCCTCCCACAATCTTTCTGTATATAAGATCCATCTTGCCTCCAAGAAGCAGCAGACATTCAGTCTGGCTCAGACTAAGTTTATGTCAGATTGTTCTTGCCTGCTTTCAATACAAAAATACTTAGGCTCCTTACAAGTCTACCCATTATGGTGAATCTTTGATAAATCTTGTTTTACTTTGGCTGAGAGAAGGCTTGAGGCAAATTCATTTTGCAGGATCCCTTGAGCTGGTGTTTTGGGGTCTCAACCACCCTTAACACTAAATCTCAACACTATAACCCCCCGTTTTTGTCCTCCCTTTCTATTTCCCTATGGGGTAAGATAGATTTCTATGCCCAACTAAGCCAAATCCAATGACGGTAAGTTTCAAACAATGCTCACCCCTGTGTCTTTCAAATCTCTTCACAGTGATACAATTTACCCCCATTCTCCCTCTTCCTTCTTCTCCAAGTGAAATCCTGTTTCTCACCCTTTAATTTTTTTGTATTGTTCCATCAGAGTCATTTTATACCCAGAATCTCTATGTGTACTCCCAACAGTTCTAATAAAGAGAGTACTATCGCTTCTCGGCCTTTTGGCTAAGATCAAGTGTAGTATAAAGAGAGTACTTAAGAGTGAGAGAAATGGGGCAGTTAGATGGCACAGTGAATAGAACACTGGCCCTGGAGTCAGGAGGACCAGAGTTCAAATCCGGCCTCCTTGACACTTACTAGCTGTGTGACTTTGGGCAAATCACTTAACCCCAACTGCCCTGCAAAAAGCAAAAAAAAAAAAAAAAAAAGTGAGAGAAATGATTATCTGTCGTATTAATAATCAATTATTGAATGAGGACCAGAATTTTCTTCTAGACTCTGAAGGAAATGGGTGATAATAAGGTTGAGTTAACTTTCTTCTCAATGTTATCCAGACCCCACCCAACCTTACAAGTGAATAAGCCCATTATGCTCTACACAAGTTTGGGTGGGGATAATTTTTTTTATTAGAAATTTCCAATGTTGGGCAATTTAGAAATAAATGACATAATCAAAGTTACTTCCACCTCTCATTACTTGCTAACCAGTCAGAGTTGATTGCCACCCTCAGGAACACACACTCTTCCAAGGACATATAAACTGTGAACTGACTGCTATTATTTGTTTTTGACATTCAACGGTGTCAATGACCCATTTTATTGATATTATGCTGGCATTATTCACAAAATTATAATTGCCCAGAAATTACGTCTTTTGAACTTTTTAAACATCACAAGAGTTCTAAGTACCATCTTCTCATGGAGAGATATAAATAGTTTATCCTTATTGAATACTTTTTTTCTTTTCTGTTGACCTTTTTAATGCTTCTCTTGAGTCTTCTGGTCTTTTTATCAGGAATGTTTGAAAGTCCCGTATTTCATTGAATAACCATTTTTTTCCTCTGAAAGATTATGCTCAATTTTTCAGGGGAGTTGATTCTTGGTTGTAATCCAAATTCCTTTGCCTTCTTGAATAAGATATACCTAGCCCTTTTTTTTTTCACAACCTGTTTATTAAAATATAGCTCTGAAAACAGTCTTTGAAAAAGGCCTTTGTGATTTATGCCTTTAAATCTAAATGACTCTGACTTTCACTGATTGGCTAATCCTAGATCCCAGCCCAAGCCAAACAAGTTCATTGTTTGAATTTTGATGAATTTTGAAGTAAGTGCAAATAACAATTGTTTTCTGTTCTGGCATGAAACTCGGAGGGTCTTCCTCTCCCAGATTGATTTTTTTGGGAAGGAAAAGCGGCCATCTATTGTCTCAATTCTCAATTAGCTCTAAACTAGGAATGGGTGTTGCCTAAAACAAACTGAGATCTGGGAAACACCTTAGCTTAAAAAAGCCAATGTCTCCCACTGTATCCAGGGCCGTGGCCATTTGTCTTGACTTATGTCTTGTTATTGGACTCCCAAAGACTCTGGAGGAGAGAGTGAGGCTAATGGCTTTGCATAGGTCTGCCTTACTTAAATTCACTTGCAAGTGAAGACATCCCCTTCCTGATGTCATTGGTCCTCTTTGAAAACAAAGGACCAACAACAACAAAATACATATGAGAGAAAAAGAGAGAGAGAGAAAGAGAGAGAGAGAGAGAGAGAGAGAGAGAGAGAGAGAGAGAGAGAGATTGTATGTGTGTGTAGATGTTGTTTGTCCTTCATTCTCAATGAGGACTATGACATTGATGGGGTGCTTGGGATGTATATATGTTTGTAATATCAATTTGTAATATCAATTTGTAACATCAGTTTGTAAATGGGGTGCTTTGGGATCTATGTCTGTAAAATCAATTTGTAAAAGCAGTCTGTAAAGTCACACTTCCCCCCCAGTCTCAAAGCATTAACTCTGCCCCTTCCCCCTGCCAGCACTCTGCCCAGCAACAACTCATGAACTGTTTATCTCTGCTTGAAACAATAAGCTACTTATGAATCCTTCACAAAACTATCTATAAACATTTTTAGCTCAGGCAAATGTTATCTCCCTTAGTTAGAGTGGCCAGCTGCACCATGAATTCTTCAGTACCCTATCTATAGGGTAACTCCTTAGCCAATTATACCCACACTATGTCTCTGATGGCCTTGGTTCCCAACATCTGTCTTGTCAAGCTTGAGATTGATGGGTGGCAGACTGGGCACTCCTTAGTGGCCGTGACAGAGGATTGGCTTTAGTGACGTGTTAGGCCTAAAACCACACCTCCAGGTAGCCCCTCCTTGGGCTATTTCCCAGTGAATCATGGGCAATAAGCCTGCGCAGTTGATATTAAAAGTGCATGGTCCTTTAAGCACTGACCACTCCTTAACTCCTCCCTGATCCCACCCTTACTCACCTAGTTAGCATAATTGACACCTTAAAACTATGCCTGTGACCTCTGGAAGTTTGCAGGTTCCCTAAGAATCCTTGCCCACTGTGCTGGGTGTGGTGCTGTGCAGCGTAGCAATAAACTTTACAATTTCGGCTTCAAAGTTTGCTTGAGCCTGGTGAATTCCTTCCAGACTGAATTGCAGGGTTTCTGGTTACTGATAGTGATCAGGGTCCCTGGCAGAACCTCTTACCCTCCCCCCTCCTTATCCTCCTTTCCCTCCTCAACATCAGGGAAATGATGCCATAACATGCAGATGAATTGGATTTAAGTGAGGTAGGGCTGTGCAAAGTCACCACCCTTACTCTTCTGGAGCCATCTTGGTCCAGTGGCAAGATATAGATCAGGATGACTGAATACGACCTTGGATAAAGTGGGAGACCTTGACCTTTTTAAGCTAAGGTCTTTAATTGGTCTCCTTTTGACTGAGATAACACCCATTTACTAATTTCCTCTAGGTAAGAAAAGAAGCAGAGAATGGATTCTTTTATCTAGTAAAAAAAAAAAAACAAAAACAACTGGGAGAGGAGAACATTAGGGTTTCTGGTCAAAACAGAAACAATTGCTATTTATATTCACTTCAGGGCCCAAACTATGACCAAGTAGCACTTCCTCTGAGACTTCTTGTTGGTCAATCAATGTGGGAGGAGAGCCAGAGTGGGTTTGGGTTTAAGGCATAGTCCTTAAGAAAAATATCTAGCCCATAAACCCCATGACTTCTTGAGAGGTTTCAGCAATTGAAATTTACATTTCTTTAAGTTGGTTGGAGAGTCTTCTATGCATCCACATTGGCTTCCAGAAAAATCTCATTTTTCCTTCTTAGTGGAATTATTTCCTGTTACATATCTTTATTTAATTTTTGAGCAGGTCTCATAACAGATCTCTATTTATGAATAAAAACAACAACAAAAATACTGAGAAAATGTGCTTATAGAACATAAAGTCTAAAGCACTAGAATGGATGTAGGATTGCTCCTGGAGAGTGTTCTCTCTTTTATGTTTTATATAATCTCCATCCTGTGACTTTGGGTACCAACTTGGTTTTTACTATATGGAGTCAGAGCCCTTTTCAAAGGCAATATTATTTTTTGTTGGTAACAGAATGGCTCAAATCAAAACAAAACAAAATCAGTCTTCAGACTTAGCTGAAGCAGGTTGCATTTAGGAACAGCTGAGGGAGAAATTATTTTGGTCTTTAGCCAGGTCTCAGTGTTCTGATACATTCCTATAATAAGTAGACTTAAATCAAACTGGATTTGACTGAGAGCTAAGGAAAGGAAATGCCTGAGTCAATGTTCCTGTTAGTCCATAGAAGCTAGGAAGTGCCTTTTGGACACAGAGTTCAGCTGAGGTCCTGCTCTTCCCATTTAATCAGTAAAAGTCATCAGATATCTCCTACCGATTAGAGAAAATGTTCCAGATTCCTCTGCACATGCCAAAGAAATAATTAACTTCTCCTATAAAACACCTTCAGTGTGCTAACCAGAATCCATAACTCTTTTCACTTTTGCTTCTAAAGTTCTAGGTGGTGATGCAATGTTATTAATATACATTAGTAAAATATGGGCAGCTCTGTGGTGCTGTGGATAGAGAATTGGGTCTGGAGTCAGAAAGATCAGAGTTTAAATGTGAACTCAAATACTTACTAGTTGTATGACCCTGGGCAAGTTGCTTAACCTCTCCCTGCATAAAATTGAAGAAAGCAATGGCAAACCAGTCCAGTATGTTTGCCAAGAAAACCACAAGTAAAGTTGGTCCATGGGGTCACGAAGAGTCTGACATGACTGAACAGAAACAACAATGAATAAAATGTATTAATAAAATAGAAATTAATATAAAATATATTAGTGCATAAATGATGTGTTAATAAAAAGAAAATGGCGTAAAGTAGAAAAGTATCTAGCTGGGTCAAATATAATGGCATAATTCTGGCAAATATACATAAGGAAGAGAGACTCAAATTGTATTTTATGTATCCTTAAGTTTATTCTTTTCAACTTCATTCATTTAATTTTTGAGAATCTTGAAGGGGATCTAAAAGTTGAAAGTTCACAAGATTGAAATTTAGTAAACATGGGTTCTAGTCCTATAACTACAGTATATAATCTTGAAAAGCCATTTGACTTGTTTGGTTCTGTTTTGTGCAATGCACATTATCATTCATACAATGCTGAGGTTGGGATAGATGACCTCTCCGGTCCTTTCCATTCCTGACATTCTGCGATCAAATGTTGGATGTTAAGTTTAACATGCGTCTAGGTCATTTTATTCCAACCTTTACATCTCATGGAATGGGTTGAAGTAAATCCAGCAAACATAAGTAAGTGCCTATTATGTGTAAGGTACTATGCTTCTTTGCTTCTTGAGTATATGAGCTCAAGAGACTGTCCCCAAACACATGTATGTGTATATGCATGCCTGTATATGTATATGTGGCATTAGCAACATATGTATATGTGTATATATGATAGCAGTCATATATATGTATGTGTGTATATATGTATATGTTCTAAAGACGGAAATGATTACAGAGGATCTGTTTGCTAAATGTTTTTGCCTCTTCCAGAATAATGTGGACTTTGCAAAGTCTTTTTTTTTTTCTTTTTGGAGGGGGGACGGCAGGGCAATTGGGGTTAAGTGACTTGCCCAAGGTCTCACTGGCCAAATTTGAACTCAGGTCCTCCTGACTCCAGAGCTGGTTTTCTATTCACTGTGCTACTACCTAGCTGCCTCACAAAGTCTTATTCTTTTTAGTTTATTATTAATGGAAGCCAGTAGATGTGCTCAGCATTCTGGGGAACAGGGGAAAGAATCAGAGACTTGGATTCAAATCCAGCCTCAGACATTTGCTAGCTATATGACCATGAACAAATCACACCCCTCAGCTCCTTCCTCTGTAAAAATCCCTGCAAGATACCTTGGGGTTCATGGGCTAGATATTTTTCTTAAAGACTATGCCTTAAACCCAAATCACTCTGGTTCTCATTGATTGGCCAAAAAGAGGTCTCAGGCCAAGCCCCACTGGTCATTGTTTGGGCCCTGATTGGCTCAGAGTAAATATAAATAGCAATTATTTCTGTTTTGGCCACAAACCCTGAGGGTATCCCATCCCAGATAATTTTCTTTTGACTAGATGAAAGAATCTGTTCTCTGCTTCTTTTCTTACCTAACCTTAATCACTGAATTACTGTTGCCTCAATGAAACTGGGACTGGTTAAGGATCTTGGCTTAAAAAGGTCAAGGTCTCCCACAGCATAGACTTTAGATTATAGTCTATGGTCTAGATCTATATCTTGCCCCTGGACCCAGATAGCTCCAGAGGAGTGAGGCTGGTGATTGTGCACAGCCCTATCTCACTTAAATCCAATTCACATACATGTCTAGGCATCACTTCCCTGATATCATGGTCCTCTTTGTGGATGAAGCACAAACAACAACAACAGGATTGTGAAGATCTAATAAAATAGTGTGTGTAAAGTGCTTTTCAAGTCTTACACAGTACCCCCTCAAGGGCTAATTTTCCAACTTCCATTAATATGTATGGGTGGGCAGGGTCCCAAGAGGGCAACAGACAACTTCTCTCAGAGTTCTAGGGATAATCCTGGTTACTTTTTGAATCAGATACTATGTGATGATAAAGAGACTTCTGATTGGCTGAAGAACTGGAAGGGTTGATGACTCATGAGTTGCTGAGACAGAGTTGAATGTAAACAAAAGGAGTAATCTTGTCATCTGTCAGCCTTTTTTCTTCTTTCCCAGGGCCAATAAAGGAAAACTTCCATGGTGTGGCAGGTAGGACTCAAGGCAGCCATCTTTCTCACATCTGGTGACCATGTGTTCACAAACACATGTTGCTTCTATTTCTTTTATGTTTTTTCATTCTTTCTTCATAACTAGGTGAATAACTCTTTTTGTAGGTAAGTATCCTAGAAACCATAAGATAAATCAGAGCCACCCAAGGTCCACCTGGCAATGAGTCGATAGCAGAGTACAACCTAACCTTAGGGGCCAGTGACAGAGGAAAAACTTATAGATAAAGGTGGAAAAGACCCCCACCCCCACCCCAAGGATAACTGCAGCTTCAAGGATTACTTTGGAACCAAGAAAAGTGCTGGTTATGGACTATAGAAAGGTGCTGATTCTTAGAACCTAGGAGGTGGACCTAAGAGGAACCTCATGGGAGTTTAATGAAGGGAAAAAAAGAATTTCTGGCACCAGGAATCAGAAAGTACTCCTTGGCTATGTGTTATGCCTCACATGCCTCATTACCATTACACTTTATATTTGAGTACACTGCACTCTGGACCCTAGTATGTACAAGGGGAGAGTATCCTGCCAGCTTGAGCAAAATGTTTTTTTGTAACTAGTGTTTTTGTTGTATCTTTTTAGCAAATTCCTTTTCTAAAAGCAGTAGAGTTCTATAGTTGGATTGATAATGGGGAACATGCCAGATTGGGGCTTGTGAGTGACAATGAAGAGGGATAGGGTTTAGGGTGCTCCAGACCCCAAAATACCAACACACCAGGTCCTGCTGAATGAATTTGACTCAGGTCTTCTCTCAGCCAAAGAAAAGCAAAGTTTATTAAAAGTTCGCCATAATGGGTAGACTCCTAAGGAGCCTCAGAGTCTATAAGGTTTGTATTGGAAAATTCTAAGGTGTTCTCATACCACATGGAGACAAGATGGGGTCTTATATACAGAAAAGTTGTGGGAGGAATCTAGGGGTGGTCTAGAGGAGGAGTTTGGAGAGGGTCTTCAGGAGGAGTTAATAAGGCAGATTCCAGTAAATGAGTGATTAAGGGTGGATAAAGGAGGCCTAAAGATTCAATCAGAGTTCAAGGGGGTTGCCAGAGCCTGTACCCCATCAACAATACTAAAAACTTTCAGGATGCTCATGGATACTTATCAATAGGGTGGGAGATAAGATTGCCAGTCTTTTCCCAGCATTGAAGCTCACTTGTTGTTCTATTGGATTAGAATGAAGTAGAGAGTGGGACGACTAGGTGGCACAGTGAATAAGAGTGCTGGGATCTTCTGGCCTCAGACACTTAACACCCACACACACAAAAAAAAAACTTCAGGCAAGTTACTTGACCCCAATTGCTTTAAAAAAAATTAAAAGTTTGTATTGACAAGAGGGCCAGAATAATCTGACACAGAATGAGTCTACACTAGATAATTCTCAGCCCTGTCATGGAGGCAAGATAGATGGGAACAGAAAGAGTGTGGGAGGATTTAGGGGTGGTCTAGAGGAGGAGTTTGGGGAGGGTCTTGAGGAGGAGTCTAAGGAGTATCTTTGATGGGTGGGAAATAGCTGAAGGCTACCTGGAGATGACAATGGAGGGCTGGGCTAGTTTAAGGATTACAGATTTGGGTACAGATATTTTCATTGGATCCAGGGTGGAAAGTAGTTGGATAATGGTTGGGCTAGGCTAGGTTAAGAGTAAGGAAGACTTGGGCCTAGTTATAATGAAAGGCTTATGGCCTCAGGCAAATGCTTCATGGGTGGGGGGGGTGGGGGGGTGGGGGGGGAACTTCAGAGTTCTAGGGGTTTCCTAGAATAGGTATCCCATCAGTAAGACCAGAGCAGACTAGGACAACTACTTTACTTTATTTTGGGAATTATGACTCTTTTTTTTTTTTTTTGCTTTTTGGAGGGCAATTGGGGTTAAGTTCTAAGCCTGAATTTGAACTCAGGTCCTCCTGACTCCGGGGCCACTGCTCTATTCACTGCACCACCTAGCTGCCCCAGGGCATTATGACTCTTGTAGTAATATACCCTGGAATGAACACCCTATTGACTCATTTTGAGCTAAATCTTCAGATTTATTTCCCCCCATAAAAGCTGTTATCTATGTGTGTCTAGCTCTTTCTGTATGTATTTATTGAATTTTTGGAACCCAAGTGTAGAATTGTACATTTATCTTTATTTCATTTCATCTTATTAAATTAGCCTGCCATTTTAAGTTGTTGAGATATTTTGGGATCCTGACACTGTCTGATGATGTGTTAACTATTCCTCCTAGCTCCTTGCCATCTGCAGACTTGACAAGCATGTCATCTATGTCTTCATCCAAGTCATTTGATCCACTGGGAATCTTTGCTCCTTTCCTTCCTGGTTTGGAACATTTACTTCTCCATCTGCTAATTCATGTCCATCCCTTCCTTCAAAACTCTTTCTGAGTGACTTCTACATAAAGCTTTCCTGGATTAATTCTAGTTCCTCTATCATTTGCACTTACTCACATGTCCTTAGCATTCACAAATATAAACGTGTAATTCCTTTTGCGTTTAAAATTAATCTATTTGTATTTTCACATGGAGTCATTATTCTACCTCTTTTATAAGCTTCTTTAGGACTGGATCTATGTGTTTTACTTCCTTTATAACCACATATTGGGTCTTGCTAGGCATAAAAGATATTTAAATATTGACTTAACTAGTAGATAGGTAATTAAAATTATCAAGATGAAATAGGGGAAACAAAGAAAATATTGCTAGGAAAGCTAATGGAAACAAGACCCTGAAAGATTACAGAATATGTAGAATTTGAGCTGTGAAAAAATGAAAGGAGGGGCAGCTAAGTGGTGCTGTGAGTAGCAGGTCTGTCGGCCCTGGAGTCAGAAGGCCCTGAGTTCAGATCCCGCCTCAGACACTTAACACACACAAATAAAAACCTAGCCGTGTGACCTCGGGCAAGTTACTTAACCCCAACTGCCCTCCAAAAAAAAAAAAGAAAGAAAAGAAAAAATGAAGGGAAGGTGGGTGAAGATTCAAGACAGAAAAACATCACACATGATTGAGAAAGGTGAAAGGCAATGGTTCGTGTAGCTCTGAATCATTGTAACTCTTAAAACCAGAGAAGAATAAAAGTACTTTTTAAGCAGAGGTGGGCATAAACACACATAAGGGCAATCTGGTTGGGGTGGCAGAAAGGGATTCAATGTCCTTGGGAACTCTACTGCTTTAGTGAATAATGCTGAATAAATCTCCTTACCACTCAGTACTTCTATCTGTAAAACAGAAAAGCTCACAGGATAGCTATCACTTCCTTTAGAAACAGGTCCTAAAGAACACTCTCAGTGAGAAATCTGGTAAAAATATAAAGTATTTCTACTTTTACTTTCACAATATTTATGTTGCTCAGAGGTGCAATCTCAGAATAACCAAAATGTTTTTAGATGTTCTGTGACATGTCTCAGGAATTTTAATTATAGGTAATGAAGGAAGAGCAGCATTAAAAAAGGGGCCTTTCAGATACATCAGAATTTCCTGCATGTGATATGCATTGTGCACATAATTTGGTCAACACTCCCTCTAAATATTCAGTTGCTCATAAACAGATGACTGCTCTGTACTTCCCCGGTGATTCTGTTTAGAGGAAGATAATTACATCACCAGCTGGAGAGCCTTTAAAGTATGCGGAAAGGCAGGTGACCTGTAAAACACAGACTTGTGACTTCTGAACCTTGTTCAGAATGGCAAACAGGAATGCCACTCTTATGAACCTCTGCCCAGGGAATTCATCTACCCTGACAGTCACTTCCATCTTCCTTCTGTCCTCTGCTAAGTAATGAAACAAGACCAAACCCACAGAAGGGTCTTTTATTGGAATCTCATTTGTAATAAATAGGTTCCCAGTCACAAAACTTCTCTGCCCCCAGGGCACCCCTCCACACACTTGTTGCCATCACCATGTGATGTCACCAGTACTACTTATAGACCCCAGAAACCCTCAACAACAGCCCCCCATAGTCACCCAAAACACCACCCAGAGATTCCAGGAACCTGTCACCATCACCCCTCCCCACAGTGACTCCCTGGATCTGTCCCATCACCCCTCCCACCACAAACCCCACTGAGCTATCACCATTGCCCCTCCCCCTGACAAGGTGCAGGCTCTGGGAACCCCCCTTGAACTCTGATTAAATCATCCCATTTGATGAGGCATTGGCATGAGGTCATAAGCCTTACATTGTGGCTGAGCCCAACCCACCCTAGAGCCTATCAAAGTGCCATCCACTCTTGAACTGGCCTAGCCCACCATTGTTTGTGGTCACCAGGTGACCTCCAGCTACCTCCCACCCTTAATCATGGACCTCATGGACTCCTCCTGAAGACCCTCCCCAAACTCCTCCTCTAGACCACCCCTAGATTCCTTCCACAACCTTCTGTATATAAGACCCCATCTTCCCTCCATGCATGTGAGAGTGCCATAGAATGACCTAGCACAGGCTAACTTTGTGACTTGAGTTGAAATCATTCCACAGGATCTGGGGTGTTGGTATTTTGGGGTCTCCAGAGCAACCCTAATCCTCTTTATGGGTAACCTCTTCACTGCCTCCCTAATCCCCCCAGGACCTGTCACCATCGCCCCTCCCCCCACAGGCCCCCAGGACCTGTCACCATCGCCCCTCCCCCCACAGGCCCCCAGGACCTGTCACAATCGCCCCTCCGCTCACTGACACCACAGATCTGTTGCCTTCCCCCATGTGATGTCACCAATACCACAGATACAGACCCCGGAAATCCCTCAACAACAGTTCCCCAGTCACCCAAAACTCCACCCACAGAGATTCCATGAACCTGTCGCCATCACCCCTCCCTACAGAGACTCCCTGGATCTGTCCCGTCACCCCTCCCCCCACAAACCCCATGGACCTGTCACCATCGCCCCTCCCTACGGTGACTCTAAGGACAGGTCACATCACCCTTCCCAGGCTAGATCCCCTCAGGATGTGTGAGAGAGGGGCTGTGGAGCGCGCAGGCCCCGCCCCTTGGTGACTGTCGCCGGAAGGCCCGCCCCCGCCCCAGTTGCTGGGCTCTGTCAGTCGGAAGTCCCGCCTCTCGTACCTCCGCCGCCGTCGTCTCCTCCTCCTCCTTCGTCGCCGTCGCTGTCGCCGCTGTTGTTGTTGTCGAGGCCGGGCCCGTCCGGTCCCTTCCGCGGCTCCGAGAGCCGGCTCCGTCCCTTCTCCGCCGCCGCCGCCGCCATGAAGTGGATGTTCAAGGAGGACCACTCGCTGGGTAAGGGCCGGGGTGGGGGCGTGGGCCCGAGGCCGGGGTCGGGCTGGGGAGACGGCTGGTGAGGCCGAACCGGGCCCGAGCCCTCCGCCCCCTGCCCTAGCTTCGGTCCGGCCCGCGGCGGAGGCCCAGGATGGCCCAGAGGACCGGGGCCGGAGCTGAGCGCGGCGCCCGTCCCCCGGGGCTCCACCCGGCCCGGCCCCGGGCTGCTCCTCGGACTTTGCCCTCCTCCGACTCTGGACGAGGGGAGGGCCGGAGGCGAGGACCCCCGCCCACAGCCCCTTGCTTTGTCTCCTCCACAGAACACAGATGTGTAGAGTCTGCCAAAATCCGAGCCAAATACCCCGACCGGGTCCCGGTGAGTACGGAGCGCGGCCCCGGGGGCGCCCCCCGCTCTCGCAGGCCGGCCCCGGGGGGTGTCATGGGAGGCGGAGGGCCGAGGGAGGGCGCTGGGGGCCGGTCAGCCTCCGGGCCGCTCCCCGTTACATTAGGGCGGTGCTTCTGGGACGGGCCGAGGGGGCCCCGGCGGGGGTGGTGGTCACCTTGTCACCTTGTCCTGATGCCTTCCCTCCTTCTGGAAAGGTGCGGCAGGTAGGCGAAAGGGCATTGGGCCTCCCCAGGTCTGTACCTGGCCGCAGCCCCCCAGAGAGGCCGGGGTCAAGGGAAACGCCTGAATAAGACCGACTAGTGGAAAGGGGAACGAGATGGGGGCGGGGGTGTAGGTCAGCAACTTGGTTAAAGTTAGAGCTCCCGTAGATTCTGTCAGGTTTTCCTGGGCTGCTGCTGCTTGGGTGCTCCCATCACTTCATAGCTTTGTTAGCTTAAATCATTAACCTTTTCTGTCTTCCTCATCTGCCAAATGATGGAGCCCCTTCCAACTTGTAACATTTCTTTGGTAACTCAGTTGTCTTCTGAGTTGTAATGGGTTGAAGGTTGGGGGATTAGACAGAACTACAATAAATAATTTTCTTCACTTGATTTTCTAAGACTCAATTTTTATGAGTTGAAAAAACATTACATTAAAAACTTTTTTTTTTCTATAAATGCCGCTGATCAGGGATGTAGAATACAGTAACTTCTTGGAAGAAAACCATTCACCATATAAATACTCTCCAAAGCATATAATTTTAAGCAGCAAAGGTAACATTTTACTCTCCCATCAGGTTGTTCTCTTCCTCTAAATCACCTGACATTTCTCACACACTGTGCCTTCATCAGCTTCCCAAGCACATGACAAATTAAAGCCTTTATTTCAGAAGCCTAACCCTGATCTCTGCTTTTCCAGGTGATTGTGGAAAAAGTCTCAGGCTCTCAGATTGTTGACATTGACAAGCGGAAGTACCTGGTTCCATCTGACATTACTGTGGCCCAGTTCATGTGGATCATCAGGAAAAGGATTCAGCTTCCCTCAGAGAAAGCAATCTTCCTGTTTGTTGATAAAACCGTCCCACAGTCTAGGTGAGAGGCAGTCATGTACTGATGCTTTGATCACTTACTTGATAGTGGTACTTAGAAGTACTTTTTGGCCCTTAATTTCTTGGGGATAGTCCTTGAAATGTAGGCTTTTGTTTGCAAGTGATAACTAGAAGAAAGGGGAAGATCCCATGATTTTATCTGCCTGTGCTAGTGCAGGCTGTGAAGTGGAGAATACACACTGTTAAGTAAAGTGAATCCCCAGAACCACTGAGAGCAGCTTCCTGTGGCTGAGGTTGAACTCCAGGTCTGAGGCTTGAGACAAACGTCTCCTTTAACAGTTCACAAAATCAATTCTGCCCATGCTGCCTGGAGCTCTTCGTTAGGCCTTGAAAAGTCCTAGACTTGAACTAATCACCCTGTTTGCCACATCTCCAAATGCTTCAGTCAGCTTTTCTCATTGCAGCCGTTTTTTTAACTGATTGTCATGTCATTTACTAGGGCTGGTTTCCCTGTAAAGGGCTATGAGAATCACATGGATTGTTAGGTCCCTGTTCTTTTTGATTCCTCTTGATCACTTCTTGCTTTGACTGGCAATAGAATAAGATCAGTACTCTAACTGTATTCCTGCTTGGAACTTCATTCTAACTACAACTTGGGACCAAAAATTCAGTTTCAAGACAGCCTAGTTCTCCAGCTCTGTGTTGGCTTTATCAGCTTTATCTTTCTATGAAAGGGAATAGACTTAAACTCTTCTTCTCTTCTCACTTCTCTTACTCTACATTGATTACTCTCTGGCCTCTGGACAGATTCTAGTTTCCTGTTTTGCTTTGCTGTCTGAAAGGCTGGATCCTGGCCCTTTGTAATATTAGAGACCAGGAGAGTCAAGACTGGTTTAGGCTCAATCTGTTTTCCAAAAAGAGAATTTTTCAAAAGAAATACTTAGCCCAGTGTGAACAAAATACACTTGATTTTGAAACCTTTGAAGCTCCAGAGGAGGAGTCTAAACCAAATTCATTCCTTATTTCTTCTAAAAGTAAACAGCTCTGATTTTTTTAGGTATTACTTTCTTTTTCCTTAGTCCCTTCAACAATATCTACTTCCTGGTGCTGGGTAGAAATGGAGTAAGAAATAAGATCTTGGCCTTGTATGGGTGATTCCTACCTGAAAAGGAAAAGCCAGGCCATGCCCTATTGAAGTTCTTGGGCCACAGCTGTAATCTGGGAAGTTTTAGGGTTATTAGGAAAAAATTTGTCACTTTAGTGTCACCTCTTCTGGCCTTCCCTCTCTTAGAAGCCTGTGATTAGGAGTGGAGGGCAATGCATTTCTTTTTTTTTTTTTTTGCTTTTTTTTGGAGGGCAATTGGGGTTAAGTAACTTGCCCAAGGTCACACGGCTAGGTTTTTGTTTGTGTGTGCCTTAAGTGTCTGAGGCTGGATCCGAACTCAGGCCCTTCGGACTCCAGGGCCAACGCTCTACTCACTGCCCCACCTAGCCGCCCCTGGCAATGCTTTTCTTGATGCTTCTTTCACTAGGGTTGGAAGCTGCTGGACAGCTATAGTCAACTCTTGTCCTTCCTTAAGGGGATGGGGTCATCTTGTGATAAGAGGTAGGACTTCATTTCCTACCATCTGAGACTCTAGAATAGGATATGTGGCAATTAGGTTGTTTGGTTTTGGGTTTTTTTGCTCTTCATTCTGAACCTTTGATACTCCTTGAAGAAAATGAAAGCAAAATACTGTAAGATCACTTCATTTTGTGATTGCTGCACTTTAGTGTGTCGGAGGGGCTGTGAGCTACACTCACTGCCTTTCTATTTGTGAGGTGAGGTAAAACAGAAGAATCGTCAAGTGATTTTATCCTACAGGGCTGTTTCATAGCCACTTCCTCCCAAAGCTCAAGTCTAGGGAGGCTCCACATACGTTCAGTGATCTACCTCAGCATTTTATAAAATGGTTAACCAGGGATTAGAATCTATGCTTTGCTTCTGTGATATGTAGAAATCTTATGGAGAGATGCCTACTGAGTAATTCTGATATAACTACCTGCCAGATTCAGGGCCTTAGCCTATTAATCCTTGATTAATGGCTTTTCGCTTCACACTCTGAAACAGCTGTTTCTTTTGTCTTTGGAGTTGTAGTTATTAAAATAAGCTTATTAAGTAACAGAAAGCAACAAATGTCATTCTTAGTAACCATAGATTCAGGCCCTATGTAATACAAGTACATATTCAAGTAAATGCCAATGGAGTTCTGCCAATGGGGAGCTCCCTTCTTTTCTTTCCATAAGAATCTCCTGTTTTAGCATTTTTAGCAACTCCACCTAATATTGTGGTTTTGTTTGTTCCATCCCCTTCAGTTGTTTCCAGGTACCCCTCTGTCAGTGTGACAGTTTTGGGTGTTGCTACTGAAATTGACTTGTTTGATAGATTTAAAGAATTTGATTTCTAATGGTGTGACTTTGTGTATTCCTTCTAAATTCTAATTTCTTTAAGAAGGGGTATCCCAATTGCTGTTTTTTTCCCCTGGAGATCTATGTTCTTTGTAGCATTCTGTGTTAATTGGAAATCTGGCCAAATCAAACTTTGAGACCATTCGGAAATCAGTCAATGCTCTGGGGCTGGCATTAGAGAGAACACCAAGATATAGCATGTTTATTTTCTAGTTTTTTTTATTTGAAGCCAGTTTATGAATCTTACTGATAATTACCATGTTTGAAATAGATTCAAGAAAGTGTTGTTTATGAAATTATTGTTATAGGTGCACTGAGCTCTTTAGAGGAAAGATGGTAAGCAAAATTTTAGGTGGTTATATGGAACTTAGTGATCCATTCATTCATCAATTAGTGATCTCCTTTAATGAACATTTTTGATACTTATTAGGTGAACCTGAAATTCCCCTTAAGAAAAGACTTAGTGGGGCCGATAGGTGGCTCAGTGAATAGAGCACTGGCCTTGGAGTCAGGAGGGCCTGAGTTCAAATCTGGCCTCAGACACTAAACACTAGCCGAGTGACTTTGGGCAAGTTACTTAACCCCAATTGCCCTGCCTTCCACCCCCCAAAAAAAGCCAAAAAAAGAAGAGACTTACTTTGGTAGTTGAAGGACAAGGAAGAGATGATTACAGAAGCAACTGTATGTAATTCCCCCTCTTTTCCTCCCTTCTCCCTTGGTACTGCCCCCTCACTTGTGTTTTCAAGTCTTTGATCTTATTTTGAATTACTTTATGGTACCTTCAGGACCATGTAGTAACTTCAGCTACTACCATTCACAGCAGCTGATACAGTTCCTTGGCAGTGGCAAAAAAACTGTTTTGGAAAGGAAGGAATTCAGGGGTCTGTAGGAAGCACTGGGTGTGCTGGTTAGCCCCCGAATTGGCATTGAGCCTCTTAGAGGTTCTGTTGCAATGTGAGTTAGGAGCACCTGTAGATACTCAAAAGGTCAGCCCAGGCTGCTGGGTCCAGTGGACTGCTGAGCAGAATGCAGCTGATATTGCCAATGGTCTGGTCATTTCTGGGTTTGAATACTGCTGGGGTCATATGTTTATGTTTTGCTAAATTGTGTAGTCACTTTGCCCAGCTAGCACAAACAAGACACAGAAGTCCTAGAACTGAGTTGGAGGACACCACTGTCTTTTTAAAATTTTTTTTTATTTTTTTGCTTTTTGGAGGGGGAAGGCAGGGCAGTTGTGGTTAATTGACTTGCCTAAGGTCACATGGCTACTGTTAAGTGTCTGAGGTCAGATTTGAACTCAGGTCCCCCTGACTTCAGGGCTGGTGCTCTATTCACTGCCCCACCTAGCCACCCCAAGGGACAACATTATCTTTACAGGAATATTTCACTTTGAGGATCTCAGTGACCCATGACCCATTAAGTCAGCTTTGAAACCTACATTCCACTTCCTGCTTTATTTTCCTTTCTTAAGATAGTGTGACGGACTTAGCAAGTGTCAGCAGCCTTGGTGTCCAATCGTGGCCTGTTTTCTGACTGAGCCAGTTTGTGTGGGCACAGGGACACTTTCAGTAGGATATGCCTATCATAAAAAATGGACAGGCACCAGATCAGGTATTATACTGACAAAAGTAGTCACCTCAGTGGCTTTCCCAGCCATTTAGGCCAGAAGTTTTTAGTAGTACCAATGATTTGGAGTTGCAGGTTGGAAGGCTGTGCAAAGAGCTTATAGCCCAGAGCCTAGCAAGCCTGAGGCTCATAGTGGCATTGGAGAATCCTTGGAGGATGCCAAAGGAGCATACTTAGTGAGGGTGTGGCCAGGTGAGCAGGTAGAACACCATGGTATAGGGCTGAGAGGGCAGAAGAGTTAAGCTTTCCTGGAAGTCAGCAGAGAGTATCTTGGGCTGACGACCAGCTAATGCCACCCATGTAGACTTCTCTTATTTCCTGGTTTCTCAGATCCTACTTAGGTTTGTGTGCTTATTTTCCTTTTTGGTGGAGCAGAGGAATTTTCTGTAACTGCTTCTTTGGTTCATCCTTTTTTCACCTCAGGGTTAAGTGGCTTCCTGTGTTTTGACGACAGTTCTTGATCGTTAGATTTTATGGCAACACCATTAGTCTGTTCCTGCCTCTCTAGCTCAGGGCTTGGCACTGTCAAATATCCCCCTTCTTAAGGGCTTGAAGGTTATCGGTTCAGATTTAAAGTGTATCTGCCACTTAAAAGTTTCCACGTAGATTATTGTGACTGAGAAAAAAGATGACAGTACTAGTGGTTTTGACCACTTCACAGAGGAGTCACCTACTTGTTGTCTTAAATAACCTATGGAAGCTAAGTGGGGAATTCTTTTCCTGGAAGGAATTTTTATAGAGTTTATTAGCCATTCTCAGACTATGTGAATAAACCATTATAGAAGGCAAACTGCTCTTCCAAAGAATTGCAACTCATTGCTAGACCATTAGAATTTATTTGGCTGAGCATTCACTTGGTTTCCATGGCCCACAGCAAGCACATGGCTTTGGTTCCCCACCAAAAAGTCAAGGCACTGCTTTAGCTCAAAGTTGCTATACTTGTCATTGTTAACTCTAGGATTAAATGGGTGAGAAAAAAAGGCAAAATTTGAAGTCTGAATTGGGAAACAAACCTGGACTAAGCTTCTGAGGTAAGAACATCTCTCTTTGACCCAGTTATTCTGCCATATGTTTATTAGCTTATTTCATATTCACAAAGATGTTTGGTTGGTGTCACTGGGACATTATTTGGGGAGATGTTACCCTGAGTTATCACAGTCATGATAGGCATTTCAGAAAAAGGGAAAAAGATGTGATTTTTAGACACAGATATTCTCAGGTCATCCTTCTGAAGCACTGCCTCATATTTCTCCCAAGACTTTTCCCATAATTCACAATGAAAATAAAAACCACCTTCAAGGACTTGCATCCTCTTCTGTTAAAGCTGTGTCACTTGCCCTTTTTAGAGTATCCTCCTGCCTGTCAGTGCTCATGTCTCCCATGCTGGTCTGAGCTCATGTTTGTAGGAGCACCCTTTCTTATATTAACAAATCCTTCAATTTCATGTTAAGCGATTCTCACTTTACATAATGCCAGTTAGTTATGTAACTACCACTTAGACTTTCATTTGCTTTTTGGAGTGGGGAGGGCAGGGCAGTTGGGGTTAACATGGCTAGTAAGTGTTAAGTGTCTGGGGTCAATCTGAACTCAGGTCTTTCTGACTCCAGGGCCGGTGTTTTATTCACTGTGCCACCTAGCTGCCCCTAACACTTTTCATTTTAAAATTCATCTGCTCCCACATTTTGGTCATTACCACTTGTCCAGATTGAGTGAGGGTTCCCCTGTGTTAGTACTTTAAAGACCAGTGCCCTTATAGTAGTAGTCAGAAGAGGATAAGAGGGGAATGCTTGGGACAGTCAGTATTCCTTTTGCTGATTGTAAATGTCCTGGAACTTGTTCCCAGGATTGCTGATGGCTTTTCTCCATCAATTTAGCAAGTTACCGACTGATGGCTTGGGTCATTTAGGCATTTGCTGTGAACTTACTGGACTAATGGTATCACAAGATGGCTGTCAAACCACATGTCGAAATCTTGTTTTCATTTTGACCTCCAAACAGAGCCACCCTCAAGCTTAGTCAGTCTAGTACATGTTTACTTCTATCACCAATATCTAGTCATTTCTTATGGAGACTTAACAGCACACTCATGTGGGGAGAGTATGGATAGAGTTCCAAGTGTTACTAGTGTTACTCTCTTAAGTGTATAGTTCTTTCATGGCATAGAAATGGATTCGGTCTCCCATTTTAACAGTCTGTTTTCAGGCTGAGAGAGAGCCAGCTTTGCCACCCACATGAATGTGGTCTCAGAAATAATCTATTTCTGGAGTTTGTGGGGAGGTTGTGCAGGGTGCCTTTGAATCTCTGGTACACTCATTGTATTTTGCATTTGTTACCTGAGGAATCACTTCATCCTCCTTAATAAACAAGGATCTTTATCTGTGGGAAACTTCCAAAAGACTTATACCTACCCAAAATATTCCATATTCGTTCTCTTTATTTTTAAATTCAGAAGGAGTTAGTATAATGAATTCATACTTTTTTGGTGACAGGTCACTTAACTACTCTGGGCCTGTTTAAAAAAAAAGTGGGGGTGGGGGGTTAGGAGTGTAGAATGCATGACCTTTGGGGTTTCTTCCTGTACTAAATCTATCATTTGATCTTCTTAAAGTGAATTGGAAACTACATGCCCTCAATTTAATTTTTTTTACATTCTACATTCAAAAGCACCAAAAATATCCATAAGTCTCACCCATTTGTGAGGGGCAGAGCTCCTGGAGGAGCAGGGCAAATGCCTCTTAAAGTAGCAGGCCTTGCCTAGAGACACTCAAGTTGGCAGTGAGCCCTAACAGCATGAATTTGTTTATAGCCATAGAGGAACAGGAAATTACTTTGGTTTCTTGGAGGATTTTTGGATCCAGTCACTAGCCCCTTTTCCTTTTATAAAGCAGTAAATGTTATGCCCTGAGTCTGAGTTCTTAGCTGATAGATAACATTTCTTGGAGAAACAGCATCACTGCCCCTTCTTTGAATTGAAATTTTATTTGCAGATCCTTTCTTGATATATCAACTTTCATTGCATCTCAGTATTTTCCAGTGGAAACTCCTGAATAGCTAATAGAAGAGGTGATTAGGGAGTTAGGACTTTTAAAACAGATTTGAATTATACAAATTTTGTAGTATTACACTGAGCTTTCTCCTTCCTTAGACCTCTACGAAGAAGTCAGATAATGAAAAACTTTTCAAATGAAGAACAAAATCCTTATAAGGAGGAGGGCACAATCCCTGCTGTAGCCTAAAAATTAGGACAGAGACTTTTCAATTTTGATGACCTATTTTTCAACCTAATTATGTATTTAAAGCTAAAGTATACATGCCAACCACAGTTTGGTGCTAATCTTATGTAGGACCTTAATGGCCCAAAGAATTAAGCATTTCCAAACCAAAGGGGTTTTTCCTAATATAATTACCAGGATGGAGCCACCTTTCACATCCTTTGTTCCAGGAGTGGCTTCACTAGTGGAGCCATATAACGTAAGTGGCAGGCTCAAGGCATAAGTAGGGGAAAGGAAAAAAGGGGCAGGACAAATGAGCAAGAGAGGGGAAAAAGAAACCGGTTGAGGCCACCTCTCAAATGGCCTCCACTGTAGGCCATGTGTGAGGACTGTGCTGTAGTACAGCTGGAAGTTCAAGATTACAAGCCCCAGAACAACCATTAGCTGGCTGGTGTACAGGGCTGCTATACTTAGTTCACCTCTCCCTGAAAAAGTTTGTTACCAAATTGCATAGCTGGCCAACTCTCCCATGGTTTTGGGATTTGGGAGGAAGGGGCCTTTGGCTCTCTCTGTCTCATCCAGTGACTCATCCGACACGTTTCATTCCATTCTTCTGGGTACCCATTTCCCTTCTATAAAAGAGGAAGGTAGTTGTTCCCACCTACATCATGGAGTGTTGGGGAGATCATCTAGTTGATGTCTAAAATATGGGAATTCCTCAAGTGACAGGCCTCAGAATGGAGAAGTGTCATGATTTATGATAATTACTGGAGTTTTCTTCATTTTCCCAGTGTTTGGTTTTAGTGAACTGACCTGAGTTTTCTTTGTGTTTTCTGTTTTTCTCATTCAAGCCTAACTATGGGACAGCTTTATGAGAAGGAGAAAGACGAAGATGGATTCTTGTACGTGGCCTACAGTGGAGAGAACACATTTGGCTTCTGAAGGCCAGGGTCCAAATAGGTGCATCTTTCCTGCTTGTGTATCTTGTAAATAGCTGGTCACTTTGCGTTATTACACCAGACCCATAGTGCATTTGTAACTGGATTTATTTCTTAATATATTGAAAAGTCTTGTTTTATTAGACTGGTAAATTATCAGAGTTTTATTTTCATTTCCTTTGTTGTGCATTGTCCTCATGGCTACAAGCTCCAGGGGGCTCTGCTTCTCTGGAACTTGTATTTAATGAAGTTATTTCGATATTGAGATGAGGTAGTTGGGGAACTCAAGTGAAAAGGGGGAAGATAACCCATTCTTCTGGATTATGTTTGAGGTGTTAGTTGGATAAGTATTAAAAGCATCTAAGTTAAATCCTTAGCAGTCAGGTCACTTGCTTCACTAGATTATTCCAACTGCCAATCATGTTGGACTGAGCTAATCTGTTCTTTCTGGACTCTATTGAGGTGAATAATTACAATAAAATTTCCTCTCACAAAGGCACTGTAGTCTGACACTGTCCTTCATTTACCTCTTCTGGGCTTGCTAAGTAGGTAGTTGTTTCCTATTGAGACAGGAGAGCTGGTGGGAGTGAAGACAGTTTGAAGTGAGTGGTTCCTGCTGGCTGCTCATAAAAGGGACAAGTCAATCCTGACTGCATAAGTCTAAAGCAAAGATTCCATCCTACAGATTCCAGAATTACAGGAGTGGTGCTAAGAAGTAGTAGGAGATAGCATGTTCTCCATTTATTTAGGAAAAATCATGTGTTCCCTGAATAAGGGGCTTTTATTTCTGCCCTTACTTTCTTTTCCCAGGTACGGATTCAATCCATTCTCCCCAAAAGCAAGATGAGAGAAAGTCAGGCCAGTGGTTTCATCCCTGCTTTTATTTTTTTTATTTTTTTATTTTTTAGCAATTGGGGTTAAGTAACTTGCTCAAGGTTACACGGCTAGTCATTATTTATGTGTGGGTGCTCATTTTCTGAGGCCAGATTTGATCTCGAGGCATCCCAACTCCGAGGCCAGTGCTCTTACTCACTGTGCCACCTAGCCGCCCCTTTAGGGCAATTGGGGTTAAGTAACTTGCCCAAGGTTACACGGCTAGGTTTTTGTTTGTGTGTGGGTTAAGTGTCTGAGGCCGGATCCGAACTCAGGTCCTTCTGACTCCAGGGCCATCGCTCTACTCACTGCGCCACCTAGCCGCCCCTCATCCCTGCTTTTAAAAGGAAACTATTGCAAATGTAACACACAAACTAGGATATTTGGGAGTAGGGCTGACTGCATTCTCCACTCACAGGGATTTAAGGAGCTGATTCACAGGTTGTCACCTGGTTTTTTTAAGAAGCCCCAAATTATACAGGTGTCCTTATTAAAGTCTGCTTGTTATGTGCTTACTAAAGCTGGAACCTTAACCATAGCAATGGGGTGGAGGAAACAGTCTCACTTTGCTACTCCACATCCGGCTGGTCCCTCACAAATCTGACTTAATGGAATCAGTGCCTCCTCACTATTCTGGCTGGGGCAGGTAAACTCCTACCAGAAGGGGAATGACTTTGAAAGGGGAAGAGATCTAGAAAGGCCTGAGGGGAGGGCAGAAGGGAATTGGTGTATGTCTCTCAGATCTCAAAGGAAAGCAGAACCTCCTGAGAGCCAGCAGGATATAGTGGAAACAGCTTGGAACTGAGCTGAGTACAAAGACCTTGCTCTGCCTGTTTTTAGCTGTGTGACATTGGGCAAATGATTTCACCTGAATCAGTTTCCCCATTTGTAAAATGGGAATATTTGTGTGAGGATGAAAAAATTTAACTAGTATATGTGAAAGCACTTTAACTGTGAACAAGAGAGCTTAACAGTAAGTCTGCTGAGGAAAGCTTGCATTTCTCTAGTCCGTTGGCTATGCCATTTACTTTGCTTTTCTCATGTGACCAATCTTTGTTTCCTTTTGTTAAAATTTAAAAAGTTTTGTGAAAAACTTGTTTAGTAACCATTTCCAGTTAAATTCATTTCAATGAATAAACCATTGTAACTTTTCTTTTTTCCCCATGTCTGTTACTATGCACCATCCTTTTCTCCCTGCCTCAGCAGAACTTCCTAGTTACTTGTAGTCTGATAAAAGAAGTTAACACAGGGGCGGCTAGGTGTCGCAGTGAATAGAGTGTTGGCCCTGGAGTCAGAAGGACCTGAGTTCGGATCCGACACTTAATGCACACACAAATAAAAACCTAGCCATGTGACCTTGGGCACGTTACTTAACCCCAACTGCCCTCCAAAAAGCAAAAAAAAAAAAAAAGTTAACACATTAGCCATGTCTAAGAATGCATGTTTGGTTGGTCCTGTACCTCTAGTTCAGGGGTTTGTTCTTAACCTTGGGTCTCAGAAATTTTGGTTTCTTTTGTCATCATATACAATATAGATTTTATGCACTTGATTCTAAGAAGTGGTCTGTCTATAGGAATCATCAGACTTGCTGAAGGGGTCCAAGACACAGGGTCTAGTTCATTCCCTCTCTACCAAGGGGGTAGATGGTATATTTCATCTTCAGTCTTCTGGAGTCATGCTTGTTGGTTGCTGCTTTAGGTCAGAGTTCTGATTTACCTTCATTTTCCCCTTCTGAGAAATATCCTGAATGACTACAGAGTGACCAGCAGATGGAATGAAGAGTGATTGAACCCAAGCTCTCTATCCATTAAACAATTCAAATGGCCTTACCACTTGAAGTACAAATGAAACCAGTAAAAATAGATTTATCTGTAAATGTCCCATCTTTTAAAATATACTAATAACTGACATTAATGGTGCTTTAAGGCTGATAAGGCACCTGGCCTATACGATCTCACTTTCAATTTTACAGATATTGAAACAGACTCAGAAGGCAGGGTTTTCCTTGTACAAGGATCACCCTCCTCTCATCCCCTTGCTCCAGTATAAATTCCTTGAAGGCAGGAGGTTTGTTTTGGTCTTTCTATCCTCTGTCTTGCAAGTAGTACTTAATAAATGCTTATTAAATTGAAGTCACTTGCCTCCAGCTTAATGTTGGACTTGAACCTAGGTCTCCAATGACTTCAGGTTTCGTGGTCCACTTTCTAAATCATACTGTCACTCTTGAGATCCTTTTCTGGGACCTCAGATGTAACTTAAGAGCGAAATCATTTTGGTTGTAATTTGATAGCAGCCACCATGAGCTATAGAGGATGCAGAGAACATTCAAGGTAAGCTCAAAAGTTGGATGTAACAGGGAATTGGAAAAGCCAACCAAAGCGGGACTGAAAGGCAGATGATGATCCAAGAGACTTTCACCTCCATCAGTTTTTCCTCTCATCTTTGTTTCCTAAGGGAAGGAAACCCCTCCCTCCCCCCAAACTCAGGCTGTTGTTTAGGAGGCAGAGGCATCCAAGGGGAGAGTGGGAGGATGGGGCCTATTTATACATCTTTGATCTAGAACTCTGCCTTTTATCCTCCTCCTCACTTAATCCTTTAAGTTGAGCTCTTGCTTCTAGATCTAGGATGAGGATGTGGGTCACTACAAGGCTTTACAAACCAGGAACCAGAGCTCTAGAAACCTAGGCCAACAAGTTAGAAAATTTCTAAATTTCGGGGTATTTGTTGTTCTTTCATATATTTCTGACATCAAAACATCTTACACGTGTAAATTTAAAAAAAAATAATACTGACTTTTATAAAAATTAAAATCCCTTTTTCTGCCATTAAAATCATGGGACTCAGGGGGTAAATTCTGCTGTTGGCACTTGGGAAGAGAACATAATGGTAAGCAGGAACCCTAGCAGCTTGGAATCAGCAGGAATTCAGGCTCAGAGGCCTGGCATTGCACCTGATAGCCCATCACCCAGCAGGCCTGGCTCTTCCTTCTGCCCTGCTGATTGGCTTGAAGGCATATTACCAGGGGATGAAGGGGACCAACAAATGAGAGGATGATGGAGTTGGAGATAGTACAAAAGAAGAGTACAAGGTGAAGAGGGGCACTGACTTGGAGGCCAGAAGTCTTAAAGAACTACAGACTGGACTGCAAATATTTTTATGGTAAGAGCCAAAAGTTGTTAAGATAGGAAACACTTTTGCCTGCTTACCAGTTATTACAAGAAAATGAGAACAAACGTCTGTGAGGCCATATTTCCGTCATCATCTGCCCAGTTGAACAAAACTCTAGTTTCCTAGAGATTGTTCCTATTTGCATGTAGATATTTTGCACCCAAGTCATCCGCTTCTACTTCCTGTCCAAAATTGGCTTGTATAGAGTCTTTTTTGTTGGATGGAGTTGGGAGATTGGGAATGACAACTGATTTGTTATCCTGTCTTTTTCTCTAGGTCATTGTCACTAACAGTGGATCTTTGCTTCTCTCCCCCAAGCAGTACTGCTAGTTTCAATAAGCTTTCCATTTTTCTGTGCTGTCTCTGGGCCACCATAGCAGAGGCACCATTACTGTTTCCACTCGTGGTCTCCCCTTTTTGAGAGCCATGTGCTTGAGGCCCAAACTTGGCAGCTAGTGTCCCAAGCTAGTAACTTTCTGGCTGTGGATTCCCTCCACTGGAAGGGCCACCAGTGTGCTAAGCCACTTTCCTGCATTTCAGAGACTGAAAAGCAGCTTTGTGTATTTTTTTTTTCTATTCCAGCTAGTACTCAGCACTACAGCATCATTAAAAAATGCGAGTTTAAGGGGCGGCTAGGTGGCGCAGTGAATAGAGCGTAGGCCCTGGAATCAGAAGGACCTGAGTTCGGAGCCGGCCTCCGACACTTAATCCGCACAAACAAAAAAAACCTAGCCGTGTAACCTTGGGCAAGTTACTTAACCCCAATTGCCCTAAAGGGGCGGCTAGGTGGCGCAGTGAGTAAGAGTGCCGGCCTCGGAGTTTGGATGACCCGAGATCAGATCCGGCCTCAGAAAATGAGCACCCACGCATAAATCAAATGACTAGCCGTGTAACCTTGAGCAAGTTACTTAACCCCAATTGCTTTAAAAAAAAAAAATGCGAGTTTGCCATCTCTCAGTTGCCCCAAAATATAAGAACAACTCCCTTAGTGTCCATAGATAATGTTTCCTTGGAAGAAGTTTCTTTTTATAGAACCAGCCAGTCTAGAGGCATTTCTCATGTGCCTACTGAGTATCAGACTAGACAGTGGATACAATGAAGACTGGGACCCTACCCTTAAGCAGCTTATATAATCTACTGAGGAGATACAAGTTTACAGATAAGTAAATACAGTGATTCTGGTAGAGCTGGGATGGGGCACTGAGAACCTAGGAAATCAGGAAAGGTTTTGTGAAGTAGGTAGCACTTGGCCTGGGGTGTGGGGTCCAGGAGATGGAGATGAAGAAGGTAAGCACTGGTGGCTTGGGAAAATGATGAAAAAGGGAAGAACCAGTAAGTCAGCTTTGCTGGAGCGTAGAGTGCATGAGGGCAATGAATGTATGATTTGCCTGGAAAGACTGCAATGAGCTTTCAATGTCAGGAGTTTGTATTTTATTCACTGAAGCTTGAGCAGGGGAGTAACATGGTCAGAACTGTGGAATATCCATTTGGCAGTGCTATGGAGAATGGCTGGCAGAGAGGAGAGTGGATACAGGGAAATAAATTGTGAGGTAGGTTTAATTCAGGAAGAGCTGAGGTAGATTTGAATGAGGATAGTGTCCCTGGCAGTGGAAAGGGATGATATGGAGGCAATGAGACTTTGCAGTTAGATAAAGGGGTTCAAGGGAGAGTAGAGAATTGAAAATGAATCCTAGGTTGTGAAAATGAGTAACTGCTATCCTCAACAGAAACGGCAAGTTTGGAGGAGGGATGGGTTTTGGGGAAAAGATGAGATCTGTTTTGGACATACTGAGTTTGAGATACCTATCAGTATAAATAAATATAAGACTGGAACTCAGAAGTGAGAGTAAGGCTGTATATGTAGATTTGAGTCAACCTATGGAAGCTGGTAAGATAACAAAAAAAGAACTAGAGAGTGGAAAGGATCTAGGACAGGGGTGGGGAACCTTCAGCCTTGAGGCCACATGTGCCCCTCTAGGTCCTAAGGTTTGGCCTTCTGCATGTCTGGTCTAGGAAATCAAGGGGCAACTCTGAAGAAAGCATACCATCTTTCAGGTGAAAGCCATGAAATCTGAAATCCCCAATTATCCTTACAATTTTTTTTTTTTTGCAGACTGGGTATTTCTGCTTTTTAAGAGAAAATTCAGAGTGTGCCTAGTCTGGTGGATTTCTCATTATAGGTTATATGGATTCGACTGGTATTTAAGACTTGCTATCACAACCAAAAGTTTTGGATTCATTGTTTCAGGCTTCCTCAGAAGGCTCCTTTTGGGGCTTCTGATATAAAGAGAGCCTTAGGGTCAGGTTACTTCACCTCTGTGGGAGTAAGGTGTTTTCCTTCCATTTAACGATGGTGTATTTCCTTTCTGGAGGAGAAACGGAAATACCAACACTGTTCCAGGTTGTCTCGCCAGAGTCAGAGGGGAAATTGGTGTAAAGACTAGAAAACTTTGGTTAAGGTTTGTTCAGCACATTGTTTTTCAACCACAAATTGGTCCTAGGGCCTGAGAAGAGGCAGCTTTCCATAGAAACAGACATTACCAAATCAGGCAGTGCCAGGGCAGTCTGTGCCAGGGATTGATCATTTTCCCCCTACATGAGCCTCTCTTCCTTTCCCAGACTATTAGCTAATGCTTGGCATTGCTTCTACAAAATGAAGCACTTAATATAGTTATCCACAATTCCCGTTATAATTTATGCCCAAGGGCCATACAAAGAATACATTAAAATATAATGCAAGCTATTTAAATCAAAGAGAAACTTTAAAACATTGCATTTGCTCTTTCCTAGGAGTAGGATTAGAATCCACTAATGGAGTACAGAACACCAAGAGCTGAAGCAACATTAAATCAACCTCCTCCACAAGCTAATTTAGTGGCATTCTAAGTAAAGCTACCTAAGGCTGCCTTAATTTTTTTTTATACCTTTGGGGGTCCAGTTCCCTAGCAGCAGCACAACTTGGAAGATTGTGTTTTTGGAAAAGGTCATTTTAAAATTGGAAATAGTCATCAACTATTTGTAAATGTTGTAAGTAGTACACTTTCTTCTAGTTGTGAAGTCTGAAGTTTATGCTGCCTGGTGGCAGAGATCTTTTCTAAAAGAGATGTTGTTAATGATGTGGCCTGCTTGCCTGAGGGGAGGGGTATTTTCTTCTAAGGCAGGGCTCCAACTTCCCTGATGAGATCTGTTTCAGTCTGCACAAAAACAGGTTTCACTAGAATCTGATTAAACAGATGGAAGCTACAGTATCTCTCAAACACATTTATTTAAATCTTTTTTTTGGGAGGGAGGGATATTGTCTAAGAACCTATCACAATATGTGACAGCCGCCCAAAGACAGTCATTTGAAAAAACACATCGCATCTTATCAAGATGCCATTTCACTACAGAGCTTAATTCCAATCAGTTCTAATTGGCTCTGTGCTCAGAATGAACATCTGCATAGGCTTAAACATTTTAAGATCCTTTGGCAAAAGCTCTGCTTTTCCTTAGCTAACAGAAAAGTCGAGATCTGTGCGATATGTGTATGGAAAGCATCCTGTCTTTAATGGGTCTGTGCAGATTTTGTCTTCTCATTTAAACTGCTCATAGTCTGGTGAATTTCTGATCCAGGAACCAAATGCCTGCTTCTGAAGTGTCCTCCAGGCTTCTTGGTAGCTGGCTGCTGACTCTTTGTATTCCCAGTAGGTTTCCAGCTTCTTGACCCTAATGCAAACACACATCCACATGTAAAGGCTGTTCCTGAATATCAACATACTATTTTAGCCAATACAACCAGACTAAAACAACTGTACCAATATAGCAACTCTTACTGATTGTTAAAGGGAGCTTACCTAGGAGCACATTAGAGTAACAATGCTACTACAATGACAGATTTTGCTGGAGTAAAATAAATGCACGCAGTTGCACCTACTTCTAGGCCAAGTTTTCTGAGTACGATTTGTGATCCAGCCCAGGTGACACAGACCATAACTCTAGCTACCTAGTTTGTGCACTGCCCTAAAGGGTAGACATTAGGGCCTTTATCAGACACAATCAGCCCTCCCAATAGGGTTTCTGATTGCTCTCCACCCTTTTTCTGCACACCAGTTTCTGCAGAGGGACTGTCACTCTGAGCTACATTTATACTCAGGTGCAATGAAAAGGTCTGAGGTTTTTCTTAGGGACTGTCTCCCTGGACTAGAGTTTCCTCAACTTTAAGATGTCGGCTTTGGTTTGGATGATTTCCAAAGTCCCTCAAACTCTAACATGTTATAATTGTTTATTAATGTTCTTTGTCCATCCTAACTTTGACCCCCTTGCTTTCTACACAGTGATTTGCTAAGATATCTCCCACAGCAGAAGCCCTTTTCTTGTAACTAAGCATATAACTCAGTAATTCTATTAATCTCCTACCATCCTTTGCCAGTCAAGTTGGCTATACAGTTTGTAACTCAGGCTGGAGAGCATTGTTTCCAAGTGGGTTGGTGTAAGGCTATGTACAACCCAAGTTTGTGTTAAAACAGACCCAGCTTTGATGCAGTCCATTCTCCTGTACAAAAAATACAAGTATCTTAGGAAGCAAATGGCACCTGATACAAGAATATACAGTGGCAGCAACATGCAGCTTGATCTCTTTAGACAACACCTTTTCAGTGATGGTTCATCTCTCCTGTTGTCCTAACCTAGCACTTGTATTAGGTTCTCTGTGCTTCTGCTGTCCAGAAGCCACTTAATTCCTGTCACTGATGGGAATAAAAAAGGAGTGAGGGAGTTCCTTGTAGAAAATCTAAAACACCAGAAGGCTATGGCTACTCTGAAAATTTATTTCCACTGTCATTTGACCAAGGTTCAATAAAAGCTAATCAATGACAGTCTTACAAAATTCTAATCCTGTCTTTGTTTGCAACTCACTGCATGATCCCCTCTGAGTCTTAGAACCAGCAGACACCTCCACTCCACCATTTTCACATCAGCCATATGAAATACCTTCTAAGAAGGACATGGAGGAAAAAGGGGTCAAAAAAAACCTGCCTGCTAGGAAGTTGGGGCAATCATCTCTGCAGGAAACTCTTAGGCACTCATCCTCCTAGAAATAAACTATTAACAGCTGGACAAAATAGTCTTTTTTTTTTTTTTGCTTTTTGGAGGGCTATTGGGGTTAAGTAACTTGCCCAAGGTCACACGGCTAGGTTTTTGTTTGTGTGTGCTTTAAGTGTCTGAGGCTGGATCCGAACTCAGGTCCTTCTGACTTCAGGGCCAGAACTCTACTCACTGTGCCACCTAGCTGCCCCTCAAAATAGAGTCTTTTAACAGTGACAGGGGTGGGGGGTGTGTGTGTGTGGGGTTGGTTACCTGAGAGATTCAGGTCGCTTGTTCTCAGAAATACTGTTCACCAGATTCTGGAACATGTTGAAGAGCTCCACCTTACAGACTTTGGATCTGCTCAAGAGAAGGAAGAAATTAGCAGTTACTCTCTGAATGCTGAGTATGTGTCCAGCACTGTGTTAGGCACATGAGGACACAAAAGATTCTTTACTCCTCCTGGGGGCCATGGCTTCCTCTGTGCACCTAAGACTTCCTTCTATACATGAAACTATGGGACAGCATGTTGTCAGTGCTCCCTTGTGCATACCAAGTGCCATAAGAATTCACAGAAGGCAAAGAGCATTGTTGGCTACGCTAGTGAGAAGGCCTCAGAAAAGAGGGGCACTTGGGCAGTCTGTAAAGAAAGTAAAGGATCTGATTGTGGGCAGGAGGCATCATATTTCAGGTATGAAAAGTGGACAGTATTAGCAAAAAGCACTGGGATAGGAATGAGGATGGCTTATGTGGTGAATGGCTGTGCTTTCCCTGAAGGGACCCATCACAGGAAGTGGCCCTATAGTTTTGTGTTGCTCAGATAGCTGGTCCCTGTCATGAGATGGGCCCTTTGGGAAATACAGCTCCCTAGCCAGAGGTGGCCTCTAGCCAGGAAAGCTCATCTAAATGCCATTCCTGACAATGTTATACTTGGGAGAGAAACTAGGAGTACTGGAGAAGTGGAAGTTTAAGTTTCCAAGATCCATTCAGCCTCAGACAACCCAGGTGAACAGTTGTGTCCAAGGCTTGGGCATTAATGGGACTAAGCCGTAGGGCCCTAGAGACTTAGAACTTAACATGCAAGCCCAGAAGCAGCACAGGCTAAAATGAATTAAGGCCTACTTTTTGGTGAATTCTGTTATAAAGAGAGTGTGTAACTTTTTGTCTCTGACAGACTATTTATTCCTGTTGTTACTGACCTCTCTCTCTCTCATGTGTGTGTGTGTGTGTGTGTGTGTGTGTGTGTGTGTGTGTGTGTGTGTGTGCATTGCCTTACTGTTTGTTTCCATGTCCTTACTGAATGTTTCCATGTCCTTACTGAATGTTTATTTGTATTTAGTCAAAGGATAATATTACATTAGCATTTGCCTCATTGACCCAATCTCTCCTAATCTCTCTAGGCCAGTTTGTACTTGGGTCTAACACCACTGTTAAACTGCTGGGGGTGGTGACTGATGTGGGTACAAAACCAATAAGTAATCTGAGCAGGTGACAGATGGCTCCCTAAAAAGACAAATCACCACACTGCCTCAGCTCCTTTTCTCCACCTAGTACATGGACCTGAATGGCTGCTGAATCAGCCTTTGGTGCCAGTGAATACAGACTCTACCTTGTAAAATCCTGGCAGTTGGGGTAGAATCAGGGATTCTTAACCTGGCACCCATGAACTTGTTTTTTAAAAGATTTTGGCAACTGTTTCAATATAATTGGTTTTTCTTGTAATCTTATTTTAAGCGTTTAAAACATTCTTGAGAAGGGGTCCTTAGCAAAAAAGTCTATGGACCCCTGTTTTAAAACCTGGTTCCCACTGAGCTATTAGTTAGGAAGAAGAAAAAAGGAAATTCTTATTATCATTCAAACCATAGAGATGCAGGAAAGGTTTCTTCAGGCCAGCTAATCAAGCATGTCTGGAAGGGATGTAAACAATACTGCTGTATCAATCATAAGAACCATGTTGATCTGTCCATGAAACAAGAACATGAAACCACTGCGGAGCCTAAAAGACCATTCCCCAAACACCAGTAAAACTCCAAGAACCATGCTAGGTGTCAGTCCAGTGTAGTGAGCTATTTCTTCCTCAGACTATTCAAGGCCTTCTGTAAAACAGAATTGGGACAAGATGTAATGGCCTAAAGATTTAGATGTTAACAGTAACATCCATCAGGAAGAAACAGAAGCATCTAACCAATCACTAACTTGGTGAGCCTTCAAAAGAAAGTGGGCCACTGTCACAAGACCATCACGTCTGAACTGCTCCCCAAACTCAACGGCCTACTGCACAGTCACTTCTCTTTAGCAGAATCTCATTCGTACCTTCTCAAAGGGATGAAGTACCTGACTCTTCCTAACTTACTTTGCTTTTCTAGAACCTTCTTTTCAGAAAAGATCACTGAGGAGTATGTAAAAAAAAAAAAAGGGTGTGGGGATCTATAAAACCCAGGGGAAAAAGTCTTTTTTTCTGCCCTCTTTTCCCTGCCCTCAGTAGATTATTATTGAGTAGATTCTGTTTTTCTTTTAATGACAGTCATTTCTCATATCCTTCTGCAATATCAACAACCAAAACTTAAGGAAAACTGACCAATATAGCAATCACTTCTGACTTCATACCAGAGTCCTCCTTTCTTTATGAAGATGGTGTAAAACCACTTCTTCTCCAGGGCCAAGAGTAGTCTGAGTTCTGCCACCTTTCAATGTTGTTTTCATTTATATCTCTATAGTCAGTTTATATTATTCTGGCTCTGCAGTCTTTGTTTTGTATCAGTTAATAAATGTTCCATGTGTGCCTTAATTCTCTATAATCTGTCACATCTCATGGTATGATAGTATTACACTACACTCAGATATCACAATTTATTCAGCTGTTCTCCAGTTGATGAAAATTCATTTTGGGGGGGTCTACAGAAAAGATACTGCCATGATTATTACAGTATGTAAGGGACTTTCTTTCTAAGGATATGGGTCTACTGAAGGCTCACTGGGCCAAAGGGCATGAAATGTTTAGCTGATTTTTGGCATAAATCTAATTTTCCAGAGTAGTTAGACCAATTCACAGCTCCACCAAAAGTTTACATTATTGGGGCAGCTAGGTGGCTCAGGGAATACAGTACCAGCCCTGGTGTCAGGAGCAAGTGAGTTCAAATCCAGCCTCAGACATATAACACTCACTAGCCGTGTGACCTTTGGCAAGTCACTTAACCCCAATTGCTCTGCCTTCCCCCTTCCAAAAAAGACCAAAAAAAAAAAGTTTATATTATTGCTGTGCCCAGCAAGTTATTCCTAACTTTCCACATTTTCTAAGTTCTGTTAGATGAGCTGAGCCACTAGGAACAACATCTGATTTAGTCTGTCAAATACACTAGGTTATCAGTGAAAATAAAGAGAAAGGAACTCACATTGTGCTGATAAGCAGCTTAGTGAAAGACTTAAAGAAGTTCAAGAAGCTTAACAGAGGAGTGTTTGGCTCAGGCCCTCATCCTGACTGCTAATGCCTCTGACAACTCATGTTAAGAGATGTTAGTATCTTGGTGATTTAATAGATGACCTTAGAACATCATGGAACTTTTTGTAATATCATGAAATCAGATTAAGACTAAACCAGCACTGCTCACCCAGCTATACCCTGAGGCTATGAAAGTTCTACTAGACTTATGCTGCTGGGAGGGAGGTACATAAGGAACTTAATGCAGACTCCAAGACTCCAAAATCCATCAGTGAGCCCCAGTAAGAAGAAACAGGAAAAAATCCATACAGTCAACATTAAATGTTAAGAAATTTGTGGGGGGTGGGCGGGTGGAGTCAAGATGGCAGAGTAGAAACAGGACTTCCCCGTGGCTCCCGGTTCCACTTTCCACAATCCATGTAAAGGGAGACTCTGAACAAACTTTGGAGTTATAGAACCCACAAAAGGACACAAAGAAGCTAACTTTCTGCTGAGCACAGCCCGGCAGCCCAGCAGGGAGTAGCCAGCAGAACCCTCTGGGAGCCAACCCCAGCCCCATGTGAGCCAGAGGTTTTAGCCCCAGGGTGGGCCTAACCAGCAGCCAGCTGGAGGGACTCCAGAACACCAGCAGCTGTGGCCCTTTCCAGAATTATCAAGACATAGATGCCAAGGACAAAGTGAGAGCTAAGTGCAGTATGGATTTTGGGACCCACTAGTGGGGAGTGCATAGGCCTCTTACCCCTGGGGCAAGAAGGCTCTGAGGAGCCCCAGCGCAGAACCAGAGGGCAAAAAAGAAGTTTATAGCAGGTATACATAGATAGAGGGCAAAGGACCAATTTAATAGGAAGGGATGATACTTAAAAGGTGAAATCAAGAGGTGAGAGGAGATGGGGAGAGACAGAATGGGGCAAACTTTCTCATATAGAAGAGGCAGGGGAAAATGGGTACAGTGGAGGGGAAGAACAGGAAGGCATAAGAGAATGGGTCAACCTTATAATCACTGAATTTGGCTCAGGGAGGGAATGACATACACACGAAATAGGGTATCTCACCATACAGGAGAGTAGGGGGGAAGGGGATGAGAGGGGGGATGATGGAGGGGGGGGAGGGAAGTTGGAAGCACCCACTTTAGAAAAGGGACAAGATCAAAGTAGAGAACAGAACAAGTGGAAGGTGGGATAGGAGGGAGGGAAATATAATCAGTCTTTTATCTACTATGGTAACGTTTGGCATTAGTTACACACATACAACCTATATTGAATTGCTTATCTTCCCAGTAAGGGTGTGTGACAAGGGAGGAAGGGAATGAGTTTGGAATTCAAAGTTTTAAAACGAAATGTTTAAAAAAAAAAAAATATATATATATATATATATATACTATT
The DNA here is from genome assembly GCA_011680675.1 of Gymnobelideus leadbeateri. Classification (NCBI taxonomy): domain Eukaryota; kingdom Metazoa; phylum Chordata; class Mammalia; order Diprotodontia; family Petauridae; genus Gymnobelideus; species Gymnobelideus leadbeateri. The sequence goes on along the minus strand of WOXC01009681.1, from coordinate 248,124 downwards.
ATTAATACCATTTTACATGTAATTGGAAAATAAGAGGAGGGGATATCCCAGGGGACTGCTATTTTGGGGAGGTGGGTAGGGGAAAAACAGGGAGAAAATTTGTAACACAAAAACTGGCTGAAATGAATGAAGTGAATCAGAAGTTAATAAAACATTTTTTTAAAAAAAAAGGAATTTGTAGGTTAAAAACAAAATCCAGTGAATAGAGCGCCGGCCCTGGAGTCAGAAGGACCTGAGTTCGCAGCTGGCCTCCAACACTTAATCCACACAAACAAAAACCTAGCCATGTAACCTTGGGCAAGTTACTTAACCCCAATTGCCCTAAAGGGGCGGCTAGGTGGCGCAGTGAGTAAGAGCACCGACCTCGGAGTTGGGATGACCCGAGATCAAATCCGGCCTCAGAAAATGAGCACCCACGCATAAATAATGACTAGCCGTGTAACCTTGAGCAAGTTACTTAACCCTAATTGCTTAAAAAAAAAAAATCAAAGTTTCTGATGGAAAAGACCATTTTAAAATGGCACACTCTTCTGGAGGGCCATAGAAAGGACAATGTCTAATGGACACAGAAGTTGCAATGAAGAGCTCTGGCTTCTAGTCGTGACTCTGCTAAGATGAACAAGAACATTACAGGGACGACGAGGCTCTTACTTTCCCAAAGTCTGGAGGACAGGACCAACACAGAAGTTGACCAACTTCTGTTGAACAACAGTGACCCACACAGAAGAGAGGTATTTGTCTTTCTGTTGGTCAAATAACTATTATCCCTGGGCAAGCGTGGGCTAGCCTCTCTCCTAGAAGAGAAAGGGATTCAAAGAATATCCTCCATTCTCTATGTTATCAGGAAAGAAAAAAGGGCTTGGATATAAAAATGAAGAAAAAGGAGCTGAAGAAGCAGAAGACTCCTGACCTGCACCAAAATATCAGAGAGTTAAAGAACATGGTACACAGGAGAAAGGGAAAAAGGATGACTAGACACTTGTATCTAAGTAACACGTATTGCTATAGAAGGAGAGGGAGCAGCTGCTCTTCCCTTAAGGCATGGGTTCCCAAAGTGGGCGATACTGCCCCATGGGGGGAGCTGAAATGAACCAGGGAGGTGGCAGTAGCTTCAGATGTACTAGGTAGGGCACTAAATAAAAATAAGGAGGTAGTGGAAGCATAAGGAAAGAGAATTTTGAAAAACTGCTTGCATATGTTTCATTTGTTGTGTAACAGAGTTAAAGTGGTAGTGATTATGTTATTTTACAAATAAACACACAAAGTGCAAGTTATAACCCACCAGTGGTCAAGTCTGCCAATAGGTCTTAATAGGCAGGTGACACATTGTTGGGAAATCCAGCATGCACTGACAGGAATATGTGTGTGCAATGACTTGTTTCCAATACAGTTACATGACACAATATTGTATCATCAAAATTTCAACGCAGGAAACCCCCCCACAAATTTACAATAAATTTTTAAATTTAAGATGCAACATTTCAAAAAATAAGCATTTTTTGAAATTATACAAATTTCAAAAAACATTAAAGGGTTAAAGAAAGTTGATTTCCAGGGAGGCATTGAGTAATTTTTTTTTAAAGGGGGTGGTAGGTCAAATAAGTTTGGGAACCTCTGCTCTAGAGGCATGAAGATGTGGATCCTCAGGTGCCATCTGGTGAGAGACCATCCTTGAGGGTAAGGGACAGAAAAGAACAGTACAGTTTAGTGATTCTTTTTTTTTTGCTTTTTTGGAGGGCAATTGGGTTAAGTGACTTGCCCAAGGTCACAGGGATAGTAAGTTAAGTATGTGAGGCTGGATTTTAACTCAGGTCCTCCTGACTCCAGGGCCGGTGCTCTATTCACTGCCCCACCTAGCTTCCACTTAGTGACTCCTTTTTAAGGCAGCTATCTGGAGCTGATAAGAATGATTATGGTATAGAAAGATCTGTCAGTTTTTATGACATCCCACATCTGGGGATTCATTTGAGCACAGATGATATTGTCAGGAATTATCTAGAAATCATTTTTAAGGATTATGAAGTACCAGGCAAGAAAGTAAAGACCTTGGAAGCCTTGTTATCTCCACTGTAGAGGAAGGGCAGGTTCTTGGACCAGGAATGGAGTGCATTTACTGTAAAATATGTTTGCATGGAGTCTTGCAAATGTCATTAAGAGGTTTCTAAACTAAAAAAAGGTGAAGAGAGATTACTTGTGTGACTCTACCAAGAAAAATCCTCTGAAGATGAGCCACAATAAAGGAAGAAAAACAGTAGAAAAGCCCCCAAATTCACAGGAAACAAGATGCCAAGAAAGGAACCAACTATAAACCACAGCCTCTGATGTCTACACACAAGGGCACAATGTATGGATAATAATGACAAGGTAAGCCAGAGATTCTAATGCAAGGAAGCATACTGGATAGATGTCATTGAGATTTGGTGGAATAGGACTGCACTGTGGCTCTGGAAGTGTTCGTAATCTTTGGTAAAAGGCATATGTATGGGAGGATGTCTGCATAAGGAAACTGAGGCAGTCAAGAAACAGATCTTGTAAGCTTGGTCAGAGATACAAGATAGGAAGAATGGGAGACTTCACTGTCTGCAGACCTAACATCGCAGCTAATAATTTGTCGGCTTGTCTTAGTCATTTCAGTCTTCAAAAGGCAGAGGTACTAACAAGAGTAGCAGATATTCTAAGTAGGCTTTTGTACTAACAAGGAAACACCAACTGCTGAAATAAAATGGTGAGGACTTGGAGGGTGGGGACTGGATGCAGGGCGTGAACGTTCCACCTGAGAATCTATGATAGAAAAGAGAAAAGTTAGGCACTGAGCTCAGATTTTAGAAGAGCAGATTACGAAGGGTTCAAAGAAAGGATAGGCGCAATAGGACCTCATGGACTAAAATCTTCCAGGTGAATCCCCCCAGGAGAGAAGTTCTGAAGACAAAGGTAAAAAATTGTTACGAGGATAAGGAATACTCTCAAGAGACTGATGTGGCTGTCCATGGAACTCACAGGCCAATTTAAATTGTACAAAGTATACATGCAGAGGCAGAAAGCAAGGACAGGTTATGGAGAGTGTATAGACATGCATGGCCTGGTCCTTTGGGAATAATACTGGACACTGGTAATGCTTGGGGATAATGAAGAACAAAAAAAACACAAAGGTTTTTTTTTTTTTTTAAAGCAATTGGGGTTAAGTAACTTGCTCAAGGTTACATGGCTAGTCATTATTTATGTGTGGGTGCTCATTTTCTGAGGCCGGATTCGATCTTGGGTCATCCCAACTCCGAGGCCAGCGCTCTTATTCACTGCGCCACCTAGCCACCCCGGTTTTTTTTTTTTTTAAAGTTATAAAAAGAAAAAGAGGATCAAAGAAAGCACTGCTTGTCGTAGGGGAGAGAACACTAACACACAAAGAAGAGAAGAAATACTCAACTGTTACTTTGCTTCTTTTTTCTCTTCCAAGGATAATGATCTGTGAGTTAGAAAACACAGAACATAAATGACCCAAAGGGAATAGTAAAACTAAAAGAGGACCTAGTACCAAGCTTGGAAGAACAAGATCCCATAAAGAACCAGTGAATATGACAATTTCTGAGACTCTGACCATGGAAAATGAGGACTGGAGGACAGGGAAGAAAGTAGAGTCTAGAGGTCATAGAACTTCCCTTTGACCCATGGCACATTCTAGAATGACTATTAAAGGAACAGCCAGTGAACACCCAGAAGCATAAGTCCTGATCGCACAACTGGCACGATTTATCATGAACAGATCAGGCCAGATGGGTGGCCAGTTTTTTCTCTGACAGTATTACTACTGAAGTGGTAGATGAAGATAATATGATAAACATAATTTAACTAGATTTGAGCAAAGAAAGAAAGTAGATTTCCAGGGAGGCATTGAGTAATTTTTTTTTTAAAGGGGGTGTTAGGTCATATCTTTCTGGACAAGATGGTAGTGTAAAGTGAAGCAATACAGTTAGTTGGATTCGGACCCAACTAACCAGATTCAAAAGATTGTCATTGTTTCACACCCATTTGGAAAAAAAAGTCTCTACTAGAGAACTCCAGGGATTTGTGCAGCATTTTATCAAGGACTTTGGTAAAGGCATAGATTGAATGTTTACCAAATCCACAGGCTAAACCCAGGATGAATCAAGCAAGATGAAATTTAATAGTAATGTCTAGTATTACATTCAGGCTCAGAAAAGAAACCTTACAGGTCCTAGATGTAGGAGTGTGGCTAGAGAGTAATTTGTCAGAAAAAGATCTGAGGGTCTTGATGGATTTTACAAGCTTATTATGAGTTAACAATGTGTGATATGGGAGCCAAAAAAGCCAATGTGATCTTAGGATGCATTTAAAGACAGGATACATACAGGACTAGGGAGGTAAAGAATCCTTTTTTACTCACCCTGTCCACATCATGTCTGGAGTCCTTCATTCCATATTTTAGGAAGCACACTAATAAGCTTGAAGGAGCCCAAAAGATGGCCACCAGAACAAAAAAAAGACTGGTGTGGAGTGGAAAAGGAAAACACACTATCTGTTCTTTAAAGGTTTAAAAGGTGGCTCTATGGGTAAAGGATTATTAGCCTTATTTGGTGGCCCTGAAGGGCAAAATTATGAGCAAGAGGTACAAAGGGTAGAGAGACTTGAATAGGAGTCTTGGTAAAGCCTGGGTGAGGATGTTATGGATGAGATTTCCACTCAACTATGGATTGTCCGGGGCTGGGTTCCCTCCTGCCTCTGATTTGCTTGAGGCTCCTTCTTCTTAGTTTCTGGTTCTCTACCTTGCCACAACACCAACAACCACCAGCCCCTTCATCAGCAGGAAGCCAGCCCTGCCTTCTGGACTCTCCCCATCATAACACTCACTCCCTGGGAGCAGAGACTATTGAATTCTTCTATTTATATCCTCCAAGCTCAGCCAGAAGAAACACTTAACAAGTGCTTTCTGACTGCTCCATTCCTTCATTCCCTTCCAGTTCCTCTTCTCTGCTCCTGTAAAAATGAGAGAGCCCCACAAACCCAGCATTTCTCCCCAGCTAGCCCCGGATAGTGCACCTGGCCTGAAGGCTTCCAACACTCTTCTTTGTAGCTCCCTGCTTGAAACCATTGCAGCTCACATCGACAGGCTGTTCTGGGACTGCGCTCCAACCTATGGCTGTAAGAAGACACAAATGGCCATGTTAAGGCTGCCCAGCACAGAGGCTGTACTGTGCTAAAGAAAGGATGGATAAACATGTGAATTAATGCTGACCCCAGGGAGGGAGGGGCAGGGCCCAGTGAAATGATCCTGGATACCCATGGCACCAGACTGCTAAATGTTCTATCAGCAGAGCATGAGCTATGACAGATCCTCTCTGGCTACAAGGGCAGACCAGCTACATTGGGAGGGGTTCATCCCCAAGCTCAGCATGGGTGGGTTTTCTAGTTACAGCAGGACGGCAGTAATATATTAGTGAAATAATTACACCCCAAAAACCCAACACAGAACCTTGAACATTGTTAAGAATATAATGAGATCACGCTGAAGAATACATATATTATTATTTCTTAGGATTCTGGTGTAAAAATGAACTGGCTTTCTGTCAGAGTTGCTAATAGGTGAAAATCTGATTTTTGGTGAGAATAAAACAGTTCCCCTTGTGCTGTAAAGTATTAGATGGACTGGATAGGGAAGTCTTCCAGGAGGTCACTCCTGGATAAATTACTCACTCTGGAAATTGGATCCCAGGGTACCCCAGGTTATTGATGGGAGAAAGCCAAGTCACTTACCAGCCCCAGAGGGAACAACTTTCCCTGGGCAGTTAGCTCTCTTTGCCTGAACTGCACAGCGACTATGTTCAAACAGCAAATTTGACTGAAGCATTTTCAGTTCTTGTACTTGGAAGCCTCTGGGCAAACTGGACACATGCTGACACCTAGTTACGGGGAAAAAAACTCATCACAGACCAAACAGGGCTCTGATACTCTTTCTCTCCCACCATTCCTTGCCCCAGATTTCCCAATGACTACGAACTGAAAGTCAATTCCTTAAGAAATGTCCAGAAATGGGGGCGGCTAGGTGGCGAAGTGAGTAGAGCATCAGCCCTGGAGTCAGAAGGATTTGAGTTCGGATCCAGCCTCAGACACTTAACGCACACACAAACAAAAACCTAGCCGTGTGACCACCTTGGGCAAGTTACTTAACCCCAATTGTCCTCCAAAAAGCAAAAAGCGGAAAAAAAAGAAGAAATGTCCAGAAATCCCATCTACAGGATCAGACACATTCACTACAGGTTTAGGAAACCAACACTTTGTACTCTCCCTGCCCCTACCCTGGGGAGATGGCAGTGAGGTAGTTTTGTTGGGAGTGTGGGCTTTTTTTTAAAGTGAGATCCCTAGTTTAACCTACCCGATTTGAATGTAACAGGTGTAGAGAAAGGCTCCCCTTGGATTCTGGGTGGACTTACATAGAAAACAACATTCCCAGGTAAAGGCCAGAATCAAAAGATGGCCTCCTACACTAAGTACAATTTAACTTTACAATTAAACAATTCTACGTTGATGGGGGTTAAAGTGCACCCCTGTGGCAGTGCCATGGAAACAGTGCTGTCAGGGCTGAGTTGCACCTAAGCTTGCCACCGAGGGACAGAACAGCACAGAAGAAAGACCAATGAATTGTGAGTTCACAGAAGGATATATGTAGTATTAGAAAATGGGTTTGAGTCTTAGCTCCATCATTCATTAGAAGGATGATTTTGAGTAAGTCACAATCTCTCTAAACTTCTATACAACACAGATAATAATGCAGACACTACTTGCTTCACAGGTTTGTTGTGAGAATCAAAAAAGGTAAGGTCAAGTGTAGTGTAATTGGTGTTGAATGGGAAGCTCCCCTCATGTACCCGTTCACATAGACATTGTTCTTGGGTGCTGTTTTCCAATGCAGGTAAAACATGAGGATAGCACCTGGCAGTTATTTTCTTACCTGTCAATCACAGCTCTCTTCATGGCCTCAGGACTGTATGGACACTTTCCAATGACCACAGCTGCTAGGTAGATGGGCTTCTCTAGAAAGTGCATCAGCAGGGCACCTTGGCACCCAAGCACATTCCATCTTGCCAGTTTATCACTGCAGGACATAGAGCAGGTCTGGTCTCCTCGGCCTGGCTTCACTCGGAGTAATCCCACCTGGTGATATTCGACACCAGGCTTCTGAGTATCTCCAGCTTCCCCTGGCACACATTTTGCTCCAGTTCTATAAATATCCACTACTTTAACACCAACTGGGACAGTCCCTTTAGCAGCTGCTGGTCCTGCTGCTGATCCATTTGCTAGAGGGCTGAAATTGTTGGAATCTGGGGGTATTTGTAAGCTTCCTTCTTTCCCAGCAGAGTAATGCATGAGTATATCACTGGGGATCTCCCTGGGTTCTGTCTTCATCCTCTTAGTTATAAGGTAGGCAGGAATTTCTTCACATTTCCTTTTATTTTCTAGTACCACGGGGTCACGAATGGCCTCTGCTGACTGGCTGACTGGAGAACAAGGCTGATCTTCAGGCTCAAGCATTGGGATGATGGAGGCATCCCCACCTGCAAGAGAAAATATCTAAAACAAAGACTACTTTTACAGTCCCTACTACCTGAGAGGAGGTTAGTGACATTCTGGCCATTTTATAGTCCCAGAAATGATGCCAAGAAAACCAAAGCTCAGTAAAGAATGATGATAACCAACTATGAGCACAACCTCTTTAAGTATCAGCGTATTTCTATATTGCCTTCCTAAAGAAACCTGAAATGAGTTCACACACTTCTAATCCTCACAACCTACCTATGAGCTGGACAAGGGATAGGGACAGACCACAAGGCAGAGAACACAAATGCTTCAGGTGAAAAGTCATTCCATTAGAATCCCTATCTCCTGACTCCCATGCCTCATGCTCTCTCTGGATATTTAAAGGGACACTCTGGCTTGTAATGTACCTGAAACCTGAATCCATACTCAGGGAGGGATTGCTCTTAAGCCTCCCCACCCAAGCTATGACTTTATTAAACTCCTGTTATGGAGTATTGTTTTTACATTGCTTAAATTTCTCCCAGTATCCCCTTCTCCTCCTCCATGAAAGCAATCTCAAAACAAAGAATTTTTTTAAAGAAAAGAAAGAGAAAACCAAACCATATGTTGAACAAGTCTGAAAACATATGGAGTGTTTCACTCACACCTGTGGATCTCCTACCTCTCCAAAGGTGCTGCCCAAGTGATCCTTAAAATTTAATGTCTCTATTCCAGATGAAGAAAATCCAATGCCAGATTGGAAAGTTTGTTCCCTACTAACCAGCTCCAATCTGCCCTCAATTATACTGCTTCTTCAGTGTATGCTTCAGCGATCTACAAAGACTATTGGTCCTATGTGATAGATAAAATGCCATCAGAACAAACTTCATTTTTCAGTCTTTGGCTGTTATCAAACGCTGCTTAAAATGACAAGTGTGGCGGGTGACATTCATCTAACACCACCTCGTTTATGAAGACTTTACATACATCCTCAAAGCAGCCCTGTGAAGGAGACTGAAAGAATAGCTAACATGAAGACACTAATCTCACAGTGGGAATGTGACCTGTCCAGAGTCAAACACGGGTGCAGGTGTGGGCACTGGACAAGGTCTTTCTGGTTCTCAGCTGTATTTCTTCATCACACATAATGGTGAGGCATCCTCTAGACTAGAGCTTGAAAGTCTTCTGTTTACAGGAGTCTTTCTTACAATGGTTGCATTTCAGGTCATTGCTTGAAATGAACAAATTTGTGGTGGAAAAGAATACAGGAGTTTGATTCAGAAGGCCTGGGTTCAAGTCCCAGCTCTATTATTTACTAGCTGTGGCAACACGAGCAAGTCCTTCACTTCTGGGAGCCTCAGTCTCCCCATCTGTAAAGTATGGTATTTCTGATCTTTCTGTTTGTGACCAGACAAGAGAAGGAATCTGAAGACTTCTATAACCATAGAGCTAGTCTTAAAATGGGTTTTATTCTTTATGACCTTTTTTCTTAGGGAAATATGGTTATAGTTTTCCATAATCCTATTAAGGTTCTGACAATCCTGCCTAGATAAACACAAACAACAACACTGACATTAGACAGATACAATCACATTGGCTGGAAGATAAATGTAGAGACACTGACTGTAAAAGGCACAATAATATTGTAGCTTTTATTAACTCAGAAATCAATGGAAAAGACATACATCCCTAAGACAAGACAATGGGGCCTATCACAGACACAAAGGCTCAATCATACTCACATGGAGTGTGGCTAGAAAAAAACACAAAATGCAAGTCTGGTTTGAGTTTCCAAGTCCCTGTCTTGGTTCCTGGCATAAAGATGCTGTCCTGTTGCAGGCTGACTGCAGCCCTAAGTTGATAGAACAGGTACCTGTCGGGTAACAAGTATTAGCATAAATGAGTTACTGGTAACAGGAATCTCTCTGGTTTGGAAGAATATGGCTGGGCCCTTTGGCAGGAAAAAGCTACTACCCAGAAGTACTGACCTCAGAACAGTGGTCAGGCATAAAAGGACAATCCAAGCTGCCTCTCCCACCTCAACAGTAAAGGTAATTGATTTCTTTTAGAACACTGGTCTTTACTGTATATCCACCATTATCTGTGGCACCAGGGCAATTACTGGGAAGTTTCTCTCTATGCAGAGCATGGTCTAACTTAGCTTTTTATGCTAGACAGATATAATATGGTAATGGAAACTCTTAAGTTAATTCAGGGCCCATTGCCAAAGGGCTCCCAACTTCACTTAAGCTAACAGTATTGAGAACACTGAAACACAGTGCGCCAAGCAATATTATTCGAGCAAGTGAAGCCTCCGTGATTGAGTAGGGTTTGGTCATTGCAGAAGTTATTTTAAAAAATCCACTAGGTAGGTAGGAATCAATGAATAAGCCTTTATTAAGCACTTACTATGTGCCAGGCAGTGAGATAACAAAGAAAAAATAAAAAGCTGTTTACATCTTGTAATGGGGGATTAAATGTATTTAAATGAGGCCAGAAAACATAAATACAGAGTAGAGGCAAGGGAACAGTGGAAGTCACGGGAATTGTCACCATCTGTTAGAATAATCATATTGTTATTGTACCTAGTGAGTAAAGAGAAAGAGGAGCTAGAACATTTTTCCCCCCTTGGGGGTGTGTGTGATGACAATCAGGGCTGTGCCTTGCACAGCTAGTAAATATCTGAGGTCAAATTTGAACTCAGGTCCTCCTGATTCCAGGGCTGGTGCTCTATTCACTGTACCACTGAGCTACCCCCAGGGCAGGGATTCTTAATATTTTTGTGCTTATCTCAGACCCCTTGGGTAGTATGGAAACTATGATGGACCCCTTCTCAGAATCATGTTTCTTAGAAAAATTTATAATTGTAGGAAATGCTAAATTTCAGTTAAAGGTTGATAAAGATAAATAAAGATATCTTTTTCCCATCCAAGTTCACAGAACCCCTGAAATCTATTTACTGACCCTTAGGGGGTCCATGGACCCCAGGTATTATTCTTAAGAACTCCCAAATAGTGGTATGGGAAAACCCACACCCCTGCGTAAGTTTGCTGAGCAAGAATTTTCCTTAAAACTTTTTTAGATCTAATGAATGTGGAAGAAGGCATTAAAATCATTTTAAGAAGAATTTCTAATACTTCACCTCTGGAAACTCCTCTTGGCTATGACCTCAGCATGACTGTCATTAAGGATGTCTCCTGTGGCAAAAATAAGAAAACCTGTGAAATCATATGGAACTTGAGAAGGGCTCTCCCTCCACCTCCAAGTGCCCCAATGACTTTTCTGCCTTTATCCTCAGAAACAGAAAGATTCTTCCCCTACCACTTTGAAAAAACCATGCTAACTTTATTAATACTTCATAACTATTCACAATGATATATTAACAGCAAATCTTTAACCTGGAGGGCTCAGTTTCTAATCTGTAGCATATCGGATGATTCTTTTGCTTACAATAAGTTCATGTTTAGGGACTAAAAATGTTTTCCTACCTGCAACGAGAGTGGCTGACCCAGGGGAGTAAGGGTTTCTTCAGCAACCTAACATACCCATGGCTGCCCACTGCCTCTGGTATGCCCATTGTCCTATCAGGAAAAACAGCTTTCTTTTAACCACTATAACCTGGAATGGCCCTGATGCTTGCTGCTCCATGTGTGACAGTGAGAGCCTCACAGGCATAGGAACAGACTTAAAAAAACTAAGGTTAAAGACAAGTTTAACAGCTGAAATACCCATGGAAATTTCCACACTGATGTCCCTTCTATCTGTCTGAATTCTGGTTGTTTTCCCTGAAATAGAGAAGTATAAAAAAGCTATAAAGCTAAATTTTCCTCCTTCCATGACAGACTGCCAGACATAAGGCAAAACTGATGAGAGGAAATCTTTGGTGTAAATATGTAAATATCAGAGGCATCATTTGTTTAAAAAAAACCCTCCTCTTCTGAAGTTAGTTTTTTCATTGAGTGGCTTTTCATCCCTTCTTGTGCTTAAACAATACTTAAGCGCTGGATACCCAGCTAACTACAGCTGGCAATGGCCCCACCTCTTGCTAGGAACACAAAAGGAAGAAAGTTCAGCATGGACACTAGCTTCAAAGGAGTCAGAATCTACAGCTCCCACCCCCGCTTACCACTTTTTCTCATTTTGGACAGGCCAATGCATTTCGTTCCTGTTCCCATGGAGACAACTTCCTTAGTTACTGGGAAAAACAAATTATCAAATGAGTTCCCATTATCTAAATGTTCCCCAGGTTTAATGAGTCAGGTCACTTAGCAGCTTATTGCCAAGAAAAGATTCCTGTAATTAACAGCACATCTGGTACAAACCATCCACCTTGATCCTGGGAAAAGCGAGGGGGTTGCCACTTATCCCAGAGCATTGTGAGACTTAATGGCCGAGTTGGAAGACCTTGGTGAGTAATCCCCTATTCCTTAGTCAAAGGGCCGCACTTGAAGACCCAGAGGGCTACATATGGCTTCATGGCTGAAGGTTTCCCCACCCCTGCCCTACTCCCACCCATTCATTTTGCAGATGGAGAATCTGAGGCCCCAGAAAGTTAAATACTTGCCCACAGACAAACATACGATCAGTAGTGAACTGTGGTACCAGAACCCAGATCTCCTCATCTTCCCAGGATTCCTTCTAGTACTCTATCCCAACTCCTCAGTCCAATGAGGGGACAAACATTTGGGGATTACAAGCCACATGATAATTTTGCTTATAATATAAGACTACTGCACCCTGGCATTCTTACACAGTTGCAATTTAAAGTCTTGCCAGAACTGATCCTGTATAATAACACTGAGTCCTCCTAGGAGAATAGAAGCAAGTTCTTTAAGAGCAGGAGCTGCTTCACTTTCAGCTCTGAATTCTCAGTGTCTGGCACAGTTACATCCTTAATAAAGGCTTATTGATAGCTTGTCAGGTGTTCTGGAAAATAAAAAGTTTCACCTGGTAAGGATTTGTCACTGGGGTCACAAGAGCCTTCTGCTGCAGAATTCACCTTAACCACAGCTGCCAGCAAGGTCCATTCTCGATCTGGCTCAGGCTTTCCCTGCTTGGGCAGCCGAGTGCTATAGTGAGTATAGCACAAATAGGCAATTTCATCAGCAGTCCACATGATCTGAGCAGAAGCTCTGACATATGCCTGGGTCAGATCTGATAGGTCATCCTGGAAAATGGAAAGGAGAGACAAAAGGAGTAAGGACAAGTACCTAGAGACTTCCATCAGAAATTTGTAGTCAGCTCTGACCAAAACAATCTTCCTTTTCTGTCACACTGTACTTACATATATGGATCTTGATAATGTACACCAGAGGGGTCAAACACAAGATTCCCCACAATACTCCCATAGCAGACAAATCAGATTAAAATTCAACTGGGAAATTAACAAAATAAATAAAAATATAATAAAATTTCTATTATGTAAACATGTGGTTTTTGAAGTCAATATGTAGCCCCAGGGTATGCTCAGGTATGGTTTAAAGGTCATCTGTTTGATACCACAGATACCATCATCCCACTATCCTACTGGTAATGGGAATAGCAAGCTTGTGGGAGAGTTTAAATAGTTCTACCTTGGTCATGAACTCAGTACATTTATTTATTTTTTGGTTTTTGGAGGGCAATTGGGATTAAGTGACTTGCCCAAAGTCACACGGCTAGTGTGTTAAGTGTCTGAGGCTGGATTTGAACTCAGGTCCTCCTAACTCCAGGGGTGGTGCTGTATTCACTGCACCGCCTACTTGCCCATAACTCCCATTTATTTTGATATCAATTTTCAGTTTACAAAGTGCTTTCTTCATAGAGATTAGATAGCAACTCCACCAATTAATTATGGTTCTATATACCCCGACTAGTTATGATGACAAGCAACAAACATCCATCTCTAAGAAAATCACATGATGTACTAAGAACTGTGTCCCTGGGATAGGATATAGGAAGGGATCCCTGAATTTTAATGAGTCTCCGTAGAATTAGATTCAGACGCTAAAATGCAGTTAAGTGCCTACTGACTGGAAAAGCTAATGCGCTTTATTCCAGAGAACCTCGGATTGCCATCCTCCAGGCTTCTATTTCTGGAATTGTGGCACACAATAGGCATTTGGGAATACCGCTCAACTCAATTAAACAGACACTACCTACCACCTACAGCATAAGCCTCAAGAAGAAAGACAAGATAAGCCAGGTGACCAGGGCTCAAGCAACTCCTTACAGACTCTAGATTTCAGAGGAGAAACTGATATGCATGGATGGAAGAAGACTGCCTGTTCATCCCTATAACCCAATGATAGCATACTTTCAGATCAAAACCCAAATCTGCACAATCCCAACTAAAATCTCCCTTATTTCTTGCATGTATATATTTTGTATATATTTTTGCATCTTGTCTCCCCATTAGATTGTAAGCTCCCTGATGGAAGAGACTGTCTTTGCCTTTCTGTATCTCTGTTGATTAGCACAGTGCCTAGTAATGGTAGGGGCATAATATTTGATTGATTGATCAAGCCTCCCTATAAGGCAACTGTGCTAGGGACTAGGTAAAGATGAAAAACAATGCAATCTCTGCCCTTAAAGGAGTTTGCAATGTAATGGGGATACAAGGCATATATGCAGGTATGTTATAAAGTACAACTGGGATAACCCTTTCACCCAGCAAAACCACTACTAGGTCTGTATTCCAAAGGGATCAAAGAAAATGGAAAAGGACATATTTGTACAATGATAGTTATAGCAGCTCTTTTTGTGGTGGCAAAGAACTGGAAACTGAGGGGGATGCCCATCAAGTGGGGAATGGTTGACTGTGTTGTCCTATGATTGTGATGGAATACCACTGTGCTTTAAGAGAAATGATGAGGATGGTTTCAGAAAAACCTGGGAAGACTTACGTAAACCGATGAAAGATGAAGTGAGCAGAACCAGAACATTGTACAGAGTAAAGGCAATATGGCAAGGAATGATCAGCTGTGAAAGATTTAGCTACTCTGATACCTTGTCTTTACAATGTTGCAGATCTGTTCCAAAGGACCCAGGATGAAAAATGTTATCTGCCTCCAGAAAGGGAAGAAAAGAATTCTGAGTGCAGATTGAAACATACTTTTCTGTAAACTTTTTTTTTTGTCTTTTTCTTTGGCAACATTGCTAATATGGAAACATGTTTTACACTGACTTCACATGTATAATTGATATAAAATTGCTTTACCTTCTCAAGGAGGGGGTAGGTGTGGGAAGGAGAGAGAGGATTTGGACCTCATGATTTTAAAAATGTTTTTTTTAACACGTAATTGGGAAATATTTAATGAAATAAAAAATTTTGAAGTCCACAGAATCTAAACTTTGTTTTATAAAACCCACAGATTTTAGTGATTTAGCCAAGGTTCCACACAGAACCTCAGCATGGGAAACTGGCCCTCAGGGCTCAGTAACTCAACAGGAATCCCCTCTACAATAATCCCTGGGTAAATAGTCATAGGGACTGCATTTGAAGATGTCCAGGAATCGAGAGTTCGTTATCTTTGGTGGAAACTCATTCCATTTTTGGATAGTACTATTCGGAAATTCGTTTTTATATAGTCTAAATCTCGACAACTATGAGCCTCAGCTTTTACCTTCGCCCTCCATGGCCACCCAGAACAAGGAAAATCTCTGAAAACGTTTTCTCACTCCACCACCCCAGTCCAGCCTAAACGAACACACACACAATACTTCCCACATCCATTTTAAAGACGGGAAAACTGATAGGTTGTGACTCGCCAACGAGCCCCTAGCGGGTGTCTCAAGACCTGGATTTGCACCCATTCCTTCTGGGCTCCGAGTCAGCAAAACTATCCCCTAAGCAACGAGCCAGGCCTAGAAAGGGCCTGAGGCCGAGGGTCCGCTCCTTCCAAGCAGGCCCTTGAGCGCTCCCTGGGGCCCCTCCCCTTTTCTATACGGCCCTGTGGGCCTGCCCTCCCCGGCTGGAAAGGTGCCCCTGAGCCTCCGTGTCTCAGAAGAGGCGGGACCGGAAACACGAGGCCCCATCCCCCGGGACCGAGGCGCCTCCGGTGTGCCGGTAACCCCGCAGAGCAGGGTAATGAGGGGGAGCCCGGTCTAGGTACGCCCACGGAGAGCAGGGGCTGGGCCGGGCCACCCCTCCTCGGCGGCTCCCGCGACCTCACGACCTTACACGAGCGGCCCCCGCCCGGGACCTGCCCCTCCTCGCCTCCCGAGCCCGAGCCACCCCGGCCAATACCGGCCTGGCTCCGCTCACCCTCTGACCCGCAGGCCCCGGCTCCGGAACTGAGGGAAGTCAGCTGACTGCAGCGGACGTGACGTCAGGAAGCCTGCGGGTAGCGAGCCGGACTACGTAGTATTCGTAGTACTACGGCAGTACGAGGCGTGCTCGGGTCCTGCGCCGCCAGGTACTGTGCCAAGACGGATGCGCATGCGCAGAGAGGCGGCCGGTTTCTGGATGACGAAACGCCCAGGCAATAGCTTTGGACGCAGTTTCAGCCGAGGGCTGGATAAGCTGCTTTCCAGGCGGGGTTATGTTCGCACGGCACCCCGAGGTTTAATCTGCGTAAAACGTTAGCTAGTAGAGCAGTGTTTCGCATGACTTCACAGATATAACAGGAATTATACTGCTTGCCTTCTCAGTGGGTGGGGTAGGAGCTGGAAGGAATTTGGAACTCTCAAAGAATATTTTAGAAGTTCAATCTGCATTAACATTTCTCCCATCGCTTCTTTTGGAGGGGGAGAGCAGGTCAATTGTGAAGTGACTTGCCCAAGGTCACACAGTGTTGTGTCTGAGGTCGCATCTGAACTCGGGTCTTCCCGACTCCAGGGCTGATGCTCTATTCAGTGCGCCACCTAGCCATCCCATCACTTTCTTAAGCCTAGGAATCAACAAATCACGCTCAGATGCTCTAGTTGGTACTGAACGGCACAAGTAATCTGGGCCATTTTCAGCCTGTTTCTCCATCTGTAAATGACTGAACTAGAACTCCTTACAAGGTGACATCGTCTACAAGGACAGGCCTGCTAATGTCACTCCCCTACTCCCCGAGATCCGCATTTCCTCTAGAAAAATGGTCTAATATTAAACGCCCTTCCCAACTCGACTCCAGCCCATTTGGCTTTGGCTGCTAGCACAGAACTAGCGTCCAACAGGCCGGTATCCCGTGCACGTGACCAGCCCTATGCCTGGAGGTATCAGCTTCCTCTGAAGACCATCAGCAGCCCAAGCCCTCCCCCTTTCCCTGCCCCCCCCCCCCCCAATCATATTCAGATGTGTCTGGGTTGGGACTGTCTGACTTTGGTCTGTCCCTGGCCTCTGGTACCTCAGGGGTTGTTTGCAGAATGAAATGGGAAACACAAAGACCTTAATCTGAAAGTTGGGAAGAACCAAAAGGATGCTGTTCACAGCAGGGGTGGTCATTCAGCCCGGGCTTGAGGAGGGGGCAGCTGTTCTACTGCAGGGCAGGGCCAATCATTGAGAATTGCCTCCTGATGCTGTTGGGTCTGCCTTCTTCAGAGGCTCCTCTTCTCCACTCAGCCTTGCCACTTCTTCCTCCAATTGTTCCACAGCTCACTGGGTGACAGGGATGCTTATCACCTTAGTGACCCTTCTCAGGCTTTTCCTCAGCTCTTCAGTGTTCTCAGCCTGGGGAGCTCAGGACTAAAAACTGCTCCCGACGTGGTCTGAAGAGGTTAGAGGGTCAGACTTCTAGCTCACCACACACACTGTGCTGACTTGTACTGAGTTGTTGTCTTTAAAACCCTCAACTTATTCAGGAAACTTGAAACTGGGCCCCAGGTGACCTAATGAATTTCATCTTTGATGAAGCCCCTGTTGCAGCAGATCAAGATCTTTCCACTGGGTCATCCAGTGTTTGCAAATTTGATGAGCCTGCCAGCCCAGCCTTTATCTAAATCAATGATAAAAACGTTAAATAGCATACATTAAACTTTCACATCCTCAAGGAACAGTAAAGAAATATCAGAATACCAAGTAGAAAGGGCCCTGAAGAAGGTTGTAAGAAAATTTCAAATGGTAATCTCTATGTCTTCCTTCCATCTCCTCAGAACCCTAACCCCTTGTTAAATTCCTGAAACCTAACATCTGGTTACCACCCTTCTACCAAAACAACTTGAGGGATCTAAGAAAAAGTATTAACTGCATTATGGCTATAGTCCCTTATTTAGAAAAAAAAAAAGTATTTTCTTAGGCTTCTTTGAAAGCCACAGGGATTCATGTGAATTTTGCTTTCCACAAAAACTCTTTTCTAGAGCCGATGAGCCTCATCCAGCCTGAGTCCTAATTTACCCCGGCCGAAAGAAAAGGTTAGAAACCCATTCCAAAGGGATAGACACAAATATTAATTTGGATGAACCGCTGGTATTCCAAGACTTAAGAAATAAGTGAAGTAAAGCAGGAAAAGAGAAAACTGGTTTATTTGGTGGTGAGAAGTAGAAAGCGCTCCTGGCTGCACTGCCCTTGGCTGGAGACACCTGCAGGACTGGGCTCCCATCTTTCACACCAGTCCTGGCTGTCCCTGAATCCCTCGTCCCTATCAGAAGAGGCTGGACTCCTCTCCTCTAGCATGAGGCAGCAGCCACTGTGCCTTCAGGTAGACCAACATGTGATGGATTCTCCTTCTTCTCTTCAGGTTTCATGGCAGGAAAGAGAAGGACCTCCTGGAGAGAAAAACACATCAATTGAGGCCTAAGCCTCCCAGTGAATGCTCCTGCTGACACTGCCCAGCCCCAGGCTGTGTCAGGAGGCAGGTGCCTGGTGCACAGATCTGGCCAGGAGAAGAAAGCAGCTGGCTCCTTTCCCCCTTTAATCCTAACTAGAGGAGACCAACCCCATCACAAAGTGGAAGCACATGGCTCCTCTCCTTGCTGGATTCCCATTTTATCTTTCTATAACTAGGGACACATTTAGGATTGTTTGTTTATGCTTCAAGTTAAACCTGCTTTGGGATCACCATGTCTTAAGGGCTTGCAGCCGTTTACCTTAATGTTGTTAGAATCTGTAAGAAACATAGTCAGTCTGTCGATGCCCATTCCCCAGCCGGCCGTTGGTGGGAGACCATACTCCAGGGCAGTACAGAAATTGTCATCGATGACCATGGCTTCATCATCACCTGCAGCCTTGGCCTGGAGGAGGAAGAAAGGGATGTGAGGGCGTGCTGAACACACGTAGTGAATGGATTCCTGGAGTCCAGTGACTGGGTGTTTTCTATCCTTTTAGGGAACTCCCAGCACTGAAACTGCACTGTACATTAAACTTGACCCCCTGCAGATGATGCCAGGTTCCCTTCTAGAAGAGGATGAAGCGAACTGCACGTGTGGAAGAAAGCCATCTCAGCACAAATGCAATTCTCAGTAAAATAAAACTGTGCCTGCTACTCAGAGAGCACAGATCTGAGTCTAGCTATGTAGACAGGCCACCCTGCTTCCAGATAAATGGGCTCTCTCCCTTTTGCACAGGGTCACGGAGGGCACAAGATTGTCAGACTCCTGCTCATGCTTATTCACTCCCTACCTTGGCCTGCTCTTCAAAAAGCTGCCGCTGCCGCATGGGGTCGTTCAGCTCAGTATAGGCATTGCATATTTCCTTCTTCATCACAAAGAGCTCAAAGCGCTCGGTAAGGCCGTTCTTGGAACGATGCCTGGACAACGGAAACCAAAGGATGGTGGTCAGGAACTGGGTACCATGTGCCTTGGGAGTACCAGGGGGTGGTTTACTTAAGAAGATCAGAGAATCACAGATTATAGACAGAAAGGAGGGATCTCAGAGGTTCTCTAGTTCAGTCCCACCACTCTCAATTTTCAGATCAAGTTTTCCCCTATGCTACAACGGGGGCAAAGTCCATTAGTCATCTCACAATGGATACATTAAGCATTAGTGATAAGACACTTTTCAAGGGTATAAAGACTAGGTGCTATGCCTTTCAGTAAACCCGTAACACACAGTAAAGAGACACCAAAGATCTCTCCTCTCCCAGAGAGCTATGCTGTGTAGCTTACCACTTGGCCAGAGGGCTCATTATCTGTGGGTGGTCACAGATGAAGGTGGGGTTGATGCAGGTCACTTCCAGGAACTCACCTACAAGCTGAACAATACAGGACACACTGGAGAGGGCAAGTCTGAATAATGCTTTCCTAGTCCCAATCCTAAGGCCCCACCCAAAGGAAGGCTACAATACACTTCTGAATAGCTGGCTTATACTTCTATCCATCTAGCTTGACTCCTCTGTAGATGTCTCAGCTGGATTCTCCTCACTGTGGACTGCTGTCTCCACAAAGAATAGGAGGAGCCATCCATCCTTGGATGAGAGGGGCCAGGATCCCAAGGTCATGATCACTTACCTTGTCAAGAAGCCTTGCTGTAGTTCGGGGAGGGGGACACTCCACACCTCTCTCCACACAGATGTCATCAAGAATCTTACGAGTTTCTGTTATCCAAACATACAGAATTAGGGGAGAGCTCCCAAGTCCCTGGGGAGGAATTGTGTAAAGGACTAGGGCAGAGCTACAGGGATTTGTAAACCTTAAAGCATTACATAAAAGTGAGTTATTAGCAACGACTGTTTCTGATCCAATGGCTAAAGTCAAGGAGAAACATAAACTGGAGAATTGTCTTTACCTTCTGTTTCAAAAAGGCTGGTCTCGGGAAGCTTTGTGCCCAGAGCCCTCTCAAGCTCTTCCACCATGCTGATTCTGCGGAAGGGTGGTGTGAAGTCAATATGGTAGGCCTGGCCCTCTGGGCCATCTGGGTGATAGGTGACCTTGTGACTTCCTGTAATGTTCTTCACCATTCCTGAGAGAGAAACCTTCGACTTAAAGAGGATCTGCCAACATCCCACACAGCCCTTCCCCCATGTGGTGCAGAGAGCACATGTCAAAGGCATGGTGGAGAGGGTACCTGAAATCATCTTCTCGGTGATGTCCATGAGATCATGGTAGTCTGCATATGCCATGTAGAACTCACAGGTTGTGAATTCAGGATTGTGAGTCAGATCAATTCCTTCATTCCTGAACTGACGTCCAATTTCATAAACTCGGTCAATGCCACCAACTACCAGCATCTAGACAGAGAAACCAGCTGTGATCAAAGCAAGCTTTGGTAAGTGGACCTGCAAAATTTACTGGCAATCCTTAAAAGAAGAAACACAAACTATCAATAACCATGTGAAAAATTGTTCAAGATTGTTGTGTTAGCAAAGTAAAAATTGAAATAATTCTAAGATACTTTACACCCATTAATGCTGGGGAGAGCTGCAAGGACTGATGTAGAGCAAGTAAGGAGAGCTCAATTTTACCCTCTAACAACTTGGAAAAAAAATATACTGAAAAACTTTTAACTGCAACGCCAGGGGAGCAGAGATGATGCACAGGGCCCACCTATGGACAGAGACAGGAAGGATTAAATCAACAGAAAGATACATTTTTTCCACTTTTGTCTGACTCTGCATATCTGTTATAAAGGCTTTGGGTTCTTCCCCTTGGAGGTGGCAGGGAGAAAAAAAATGTAATTTAATTTTAAAAATACCCATGCTCAAGAGATATATAAATTTCTTATATACCTTCCCACATGAAAAGACAGTCTGTCAACAAGCAATGTGCCAGATACTGTGATAAATGCTGGTGATACAAAGAAAGGAAAAACACGGTCCCTGCCAACAAGGAAATAACATTCTCAAGGAGGAGGCAACATGCAAAAAACTGTACATTCTCTATAAAGGATAGATGGAAGGTAATTTCAAAGGAAAGCTACCAGCAGTGTGTGTGGGGAGGTGGGGATGGACTGGCAAAGACCTCCTGCAGAAGCTGGAATCTAGGTAGAGTCTTAAGGGAACTGAGGGAAGGGAGGAGACAGAGGAAAGGAGGTAGATAGGGAGGAAGAGGGAGAGAGAGGGGAGAGAATGAGGGGGAGAAGAGACAGAGAGAGAGAGAGAGCGCGCATGTAAGCGAAACATGCTAGGCATGGGGGACAAGTAGTGAAAAGGCATAGATACAAGAGGAAAGAAAAACAGGGAGGAAGGTTTTTCGATTGAAAAAAAAAAATTTAGTTTAAAAATTGAAGAACAACAACAACAAAGCATGGGGATGGAGGGTCATTTGTGAATAGCCAAGAAGGCCACTGGTTGTTGCGTCAGACAGTAGAGTAAGCCACTGGAGTTTACTGAATGGAGATCTGAGGGAAGGCTACTTCAATAGCGTAGGCCCACGGTGACAGGGCTCATACCAGGGTGGCAACCATGTAATGGAGAGAAGCAGATGTAAAGAAGAGAGGCTGTGAAAGTAGAAATGGTGAAGACTGGCTCTGTGGAGTAAGTGCCAAGAAAGGAGCTGAAGGTCACACCCTGGGAAAAGGGTGGTGCCCCCAGCCATCAGGAGAGAGGAGAGTCTGGGCAGACAGAGAACAAGTTCTGTTTTAGCCTTGCTGAGCTTCCTACCATCCAGAAGAATACGTTTCAGACATGTACTGAAAATACGTGGAGTGCTGAGGATCCCCAGCAGGCACAAGAGCAGAGCTAATTAGAATTCTGGCAGAAAGGAGAATGTCTTTGAGGTCGTATTTCCAATCCTGAGGATGTTGTTTCCTCACACCCTTCCCTGTGGAATCACTTGTATGTCCTATCTACCTTAATTAGCTATCTGCACGTAGAAACCCAGGGACTTCCTATCCCTTTCCTTCTCTAAGGGAAAGGCTTTCTTCCCTTCTGACCTTGTGATAGAGCTCTGGGGCGATTCTCATATACAAGTTCATGTCCAGCTCATTGTGGTAAGTGATAAAGGGTTTCGCAACAGCACCACCTGGGATGACATTCATCATGGGTGTTTCTATCTAGAGAAAGAAAAACAGTCAGTTGTCAGTTAACTCAGAGACACTACAGATTACATACATTTATTTCTAACTCTAAGTTAGCATGATAATCAAATGAGAATTACAGAGGCTAAAAATCTGGTTTACTACCTAAGCCTGTGTCCCTATCATTTTCTATGAAAAAGATCAAAACGTCACTAACATGACACCGTGAAGACTTCCTTCATATTGTGGGTGTGGGTCAAAGTCAAGAATGCTCCAACATTCCTGGAATTTATTCCCAGGATAGAGGAAATACTCAGGAAAGACCATCTCAACTGGGCTGAGCTTGAGCCATTTTCCATGACCCTTTGCCTAAAGATCCTGTTTAAGTAACAAACGTCCCTCCTTGCTGCCAAGGGGTGGGCTCTTCAGTTCTAGCAAAAGCCCTGATCTATGACTGTGCTCCATCCTGGGCTTGGGAACTGAGCAGGGTGGAGGGATAGTGTGAATCAGCTAGGACTTCATGCTATCTAGGGAGGGCTAATTCTATATCAACTTCAAAAAAGCCTATGCCAGCAACCAGCCTGGAGAATGCACCATTGTATCTGACCATGGGAATCTCCTGAGACCAACAAGGCAGGAATCCATGAGAAAGTTGGGCCAGACCCTTTAGCATATCCACCAGTCACCTCCTCAAGCCAGCATCCTTGCTCCCAGTGTGAACACCACTCTGGAAAGTCAGGTCCTGTCCTAGTACTTGGGGAATTGTGGAAACATGGGGGAACAAGGACACTGGCAGAGAAGGGACTCCCTCCACCTGGAATTGGAGGTTACTGACACACAGCAATCCTCAGGAAGGAGCAGGAAACAGTAGGGAAAGTACACATTAGGAGCATCTGAATAAACACCACAGAGAGTCCTTGCTCACCTCCAGGAAGCCCAACTCATCTAGGAAGCTCCTTATGTAGGTGATTATCTTGGAGCGGGTGATGAACTTCTGTCTCACAAAGTCATTCAGGATCAAGTCTAGGTATCGCTGGCGATAACGGGTTTCCTTTAAGAAACAAACACAGAAGTCAGCAGGCCATCATATTGTGAAACATTAAATGTAGATGGGAGACCAAAGGCCTAAGACTGTGAATACCAAGAGGTGGTAAGGGAACAAATAAGTCCTAAAAAGGGCTGGATTCAGAGGGAGGAGGCACTGGGAGCTCACCTTGTCTTTGAGGCCAAAATGAAGGTGCGGCAACATATGAAGACATGGTGACAGGAGAGTAATCTCATGGGGAATGATGCTCAGCTCCCCCTTCTTGGTCTTCCCTGGATTCCCCTGAACCCCAATAATGTCTCCCCGTCGAAGTTTGTTATTTATATGAAAAAATTCTTCTTCTGATTTATAATTCCTGAGGGGAAGGGACGTTCAATTCAGGACACAATGCCTGATTTCAAGGTGACCTGTCTTCTCACCCTGGTCTCTCACTAAAATCCTAAACAAATGTAAGGTAGTTGGTTCCTTTTAGATTCTCAACCAAGTTGAGGGCAGTGTCCTTTTCCCATTTCCCTCCCAGAGCCACATGTCCCTCCCTCCCACTATAGTTTACTGTTCTTTTCCATCTATGCATTCAATAAATCCTAGTTAAACTGATCGACTTGAGCTCTGCTCATCTACCCAGCCTCATCACACTCTGCCTTAGATAACAGGGTTGAGAAAACAAGCCCAACAGCACCTCTAAACCCCGCATGGGATGGGCCAGCCCATGGAAGCCTTTCATACCTGGAATTGGCCATCACTTGTAGCTTGACTCCCTCTCCTCGAAGATCATAAAAGATGAGTTTTCCCCCAGAAGCCCGTTTTGCATGGATCCGGCCTATGGAAAATAGAAAGCAGAAACAAGAGAATAATTTATACAATAACATAAATATTGTAAAGATAATCAACTTCAAAAGATTTAATAACTGATCAATACAATAATCAAACACAGCTCCAAAGTCTGATGATGAAACATGCATCCACCTCCAGAGAGAGAGAGCTGTTGGCCTCAGAGTAAAAATCAAAGCATATTTTCTCTCTCTTTTTTGGACATAGCTAATGTGGGAATGTTTTACAAGACTATATGTATCTATAATGAATTTTGTTCTTCTTGCCTTATCAGTGGATGGTGAAAGGGAAAGGAGAAGAGAGGAGAGAATTCAAAACTGAAAAGAAAATTAAAAAAAAAAAAATAAAAAAGGAAAGAGTAAAAGACAGGGCCAGCTAGGTGGTGCAGTGAACAGAGCACTGGCCCTGAAGTCAGGAGGATCTGGGTTCAAATCCAGCCCCAGACACTTGATACATGGTCTAACTGTGTGACCTTGGGCAAGTCACTTAACCCCAATTGCCGGGGCTCAAAAAAAAAAAAAAAAAGTAAAAGACCTTCACTGGCAAAGTCAGAAACCATTTTGTGATAATTAGCATTAAAGAGTACACTCCACATTTGTACCAAGGTCATAGCAAACAGCAGAACGAGCCCACTTCGAGGTCTTAGAGACACTTTCTTCTAATTAAACTAAGAATCATATTAGTTTCTTTGATCCAGAAGCAACAGAATTCCAGTACTCCTACCCTCAGTTATAGAACACCAAATCCAAACATTTAACTCAGCTAATGAGTACCATGTTTTTCGTGAACCTAGAGTCATGAAGGGTGCTGGTCTTAATGACACAGATTACAGATGCCTTTATGGGGTAACATTTCCACCCTTATCTCTGGTCCTGGTTTCCTCATTCACAGATTTGCTAAACATAACTGGATCCTTCAGGATTACCCTCCTTATTTGTGAAAGCTAGGATATAGGTATTCCTGAGAGAGACAGATGTTCCTTTTCCCCAACTGAACCAACAGACTGGAAGTATATTTATAAAGGAAACCTCTTATTTCCCCCCAAACCACTTCATGGCCCACTGCAGAAGTAGAGTTCAGGAGGGGTTATTGCCTGACAGGAGAGAATACATACCTGCCACTCTCACAGTGATGTCAGTCAAGTGGTCACCTGGTTGTAAATGATTATACTGCTCGATGAAGTGAGTAAGTGAAATGTCCACGTGGAACTTGTGTGGGTAGGGGTCCTCTCCACTAATCTTCAGCTGCTGGATTGCCTGGCTTCGGATCTTGTAATATTGCTGTCATCAAAACACAAAAGCCCAAGATGTCAAGTCAACAAGCACTTATTAAGCCCTTTCTAGTGCCAGGCCCTAGGGATATAAACAAAGGTAAAGGAGCCTCTCTGCTCTCAAGGAGTTCCCAGTCAGATGGGGGTGACAACATGTAAACAAAGATAGAGCAAAACCTTAGTGAGAAAGCACTGGCTTTAGGGGGGGAACCAAAAAAGCTTCTTGGCAGGATCCACAAACTCATCTATGTTGTTTTTGATTTCTAAGGTCATATCCTGCCATCTCCACACTTTTACTGTTTACTCTCAAGCATCATTACCTTTGAAATACTTAAAAAAAAAAACAACAACTTCAAATGGGATCTTCCCCTATATCTGAAGTTCAAGCCATTTGTTCAAAAAGTCTGTTCATGTCTGTCCTGGCTGGCAGTTTGTTTTGGTTTACTTAATGACTGTAAATACAAAGGCCAACAGAAAAACTGTTCATACTGGAAGAAAAATCTAGAACTTGAGAGATCACAGTCAAATATATTCAGATGATATTTGTTCAAAATAGCTTAACAAAACCATTCTCGGACATCACCTGGACCATACTTGGACATTTCATAGCACCTTCTATTTATGTCTTCCTATCGCCATTCTCTATAGTTGATCAACCAACTGACAAAGAGTTAAAACTCACATTTGGGTCCAGGCTTTCCTCATCAGCAGGCACGCCATTGTCAACAGCATGATTGGTGGTGGGGGCTTGATTCAGCTGTTTCTCACTGAGCTCTTTATGCTTTGCCTCCTTCTCAGCCATCTTCTTCTCTGCCTTCAAACGTCTCTTCAGCTCACTGGGTAAAGGTAATGACAAAACTCAGTATGGTCACTGCCTGGGGAAACCAGTGAGATCTTCTGGCTATGGATCTACTTCCCAAGGCTTCCTTGCTCTAACTTAGTTCTATACCTGAAGAGTTACCAATCAACAACTTTGTCACTTAACCACTGAGTCTACACCAAACAAGAAATGGGGGTAGAGTGTTGAGAATATGGCCAAAATAAAATACTTAAGTTCTCAGGACCTAACCAAAACCTAACAGGAGAGCAAGGGAAAATAAATGTGAGGGCTGAATTTTATGCTCTCCCCTCAAAATTAATTTTTTTCCCCTAGTGATCCCCCCTCCCAATTTTTCCAAGCCTGTAGCTCCAGAAAGGAAATTCTACGTACAAAGAGAAGCTGATTAGAGCACACAGCCCAAGAAAAAAAAATGACTGTCTCCCTGTCATCTGCAGAACAATGAAGGGATCTTGGCCTCTTCTGCTTACCAGGAGCTTGGCCTGCCAATCAGTCTTCTCACAGGGCAGAATCTATCCCTGTAACTGATAAACTCCAGAAGATGAAGTTCTTATTTAGGAGGCAATCTAGCTTGACTCATGGGAAAACCACACTGATTTACACATAAGCCACTCACTCCTCTTTCCCTCATGCCTAAAAAGAGGGCAGATGACCTCTTATATTTTATCTAGAAAACGGAGGCTCCCTCTATTTCTCCTTTAGGATCACAGCTTCAGAGATGGAAGGAAATCTCAGAGACCATTCACTCCAAGTCCTTCATTTTACAGATGAGAGAGCAGACTCAGAGAGGTCACACAGCTACCAGCTGCAGGTCCATATACCACAACTTGTTCAGCCATTCCCCAATTGATGGGCACCCCCTTAATTTCCAGTTTTTTGCTACCACAAAAAGAGCTGCTATAAATTTTTGTACATATGGGTCTTCCTCCCACTTCTATGATCTCTTTGGGATATAACCCTAGAAATGGTATTGCTGGGTCAAAGGGTATGAAATTATTTACAGCCCTTTGGGCATAATTCCAGATTGCTCTCCAGAATGGTTGGATCAGTTTACAACTCCACCAGCAACGCATTAGTGTTCCAATTTGTCCACATCCTCTCCAGCATTTGTCATTTTCCTGTTTTGTCACTTTAGCCAATCCGACTGGTGAGATATGCTACCTCAGAGTTGTTTTGATTTGCATTTCTCTAATCAATAGTGATTTAGAGCATTTCTTCATATCCTTATAGATATCTTTAATTTCTTCCTCTGAAAACTGTCTGTTCATATCCTTTGACCATTTATCAATTGGGGAATGCCTTGTATTTTTATAGATTTTACTCAATTCTCTAACAGAATTAAACTTTAAGCAAAAGTGAAAATTTTTCTGCAACATGTCATGCTTACTTGATGTACCCAAGAGAAGTTTGAAGATAAGTTTTGTCTTTTTTTTAAATAAGTGAGAGAACTCCATTCAGAGAATCAGATAATGTCTGTTAGAGAGCTTCTGGTATAAGCCCTTCCAGGTAAGTAAACTGAGGCCCAAAGTAACTGGCCCAATGTAACAGAGCTCACAAATGGCAGGACCAGGGCTTCTCTGGGCGCCAAGCCCAGGGCTCACTTTTATTGCCATGAAGCAATTCTTTGCCTTTGCTTAACAACTGTCAAGGTGGCCATTTTATGAACACAAATTATTGGCTTTCCTCACAGTCCATTTCACACTGCTGGCACCGGTGTTCCTTGGATTAAGATTAATTCCTACTCCTGAAGACTTCCATTATTGTTCAGCAAGAGGACTGGAAACCAAAAGACTGAGCACATGATCAACTGGATCCATTGCACCTGCTTAGTCAGTCAACTAGCACTTATTTATTTATTTATTTATTTTTTAATTAAACAAATGCTTTATTAACTTCTGTTTTACATCATTCATTTCCGCCAGATTTTGAGTTAGAATTATTTCCCCCCCCTGTTTTTCCCCTACCCACCCTCCCAGAATAGCAGCCCCACAAGATATCGCTTCCTGGGGCGGAGCCAAGATGGCAGAGTAGAAACAGCTCATCCAAGCCACTCTGCCCCCAGATTCCCCCCAAACTATGTAAAGGGGGACTCTGAACAACTTCTGGAGCCCCAGCACCCACAGAATGACACAGAGAAGCTAACCTCCCGCTGAGGACAGCCCAGCAGCCCTGCAGGAAGGACCAGCGCAGCGGTCTGGGAGCCAGCAGTGAGCAAAAAACAAACAAACAAAAAAAGATATCGCTTCCTCCAATCTGCTCTCTCCCATACCTTCTCCCATATCCCGTTCAACTTTTCCATTAGAGGAAGGTAAATCTTTGTGTCCCAATGCCTGCACATCTTATCTCCCAATTACAAGCAAAAGAGTATTAATAATAGTATTTATATATAATAGTATTTATATATATTTGAAACATTTAGTCTTAAAACCTCGAATTTCAGATCCATTTCCTTCCTCTCTTGTCACCCATTCCCTCTGGGAAGAGAAGTAATTCAGTATATGTTGTACATGTCTAGCTATGCAAAACATTACCATAGTAGATATATTGTACAAGGCTGCTTATAATTCCCTCCCACTCATCCCACCCCCAACCTGGTCCAGTCCCTACTTGATCCTGTCCCTCTTCTATAGTGGGTACTTCCAACCTCCCCTCCCCCCAAGGATGCCCTCCCATCCATCATCCCTCCTTTCATCCGCCTTCCCCCTATTCTGCTGCAGGTTGAGATATCCCATTTAGTATGTATGTCATTCTCTCCCTGAACCAAATTCAATGAGAATGTGGTTTTGCCTTTTTGCCTCCTTATTCTTCCCCCCCCACCCCTTGCAACCACTTCCCCTTGCTTCTTCTACATGAGATAGTTTACCCTACCCTGTCTCTCCCCATCTCCTCTTGCGACTTTCCTCTCTCACCTCATAATTTTACCCCTAAGTATCATCCCTTCCCAACAAATTCAACCTGTGCCCTCTATCCATGTATAACTGTGAACATATATACACACATTCACATATGCATTCATATGACCATATACCCTTCTTCCATTATTTTCATACTGAGAAAGATTTCATCAGTAATAGTTATTGTTTTTCCATATAGGAATGTAAATAGTTCAACTTTGATAAGTTCCTTTTGATTTCTTTTGCTTGATTACCTTCTCAGGCATCTCTTGCTTCTTGTGTCTGGATGTCAAATTTTCTATTCAACTCTGGTTTTTTCCTCAAGAATGCTTGAAAGTCCTCTATTCCACTGAATGATCATATTTTCCCCTGAAACAAAATACTCAGTTTTGCTGGGTAGGTGACCCTTGGGTTCATTCCCAGTTCTTTTGCCCTCTGGAATATCATATTCCACGCCCTTCGATCCCTCAGTGTAGAAGCTGCCAGGTCCTGGGCTATTCTGATTGTGTTTCCACAATATTGAAATTGTTTCTTCCTGGCTGCTTGTAGTATTTTCTCCTTGATCTGGGGATTCTGGAACCTGGCTATAATATTCCTGGGAGTTTTCTTTTTGGGATCTTTTTCAGGAGGTGATCGGTGGATTCTTTCAACCTCTATTTTGCCCTCTGGATCTAAAACATCAGGGCAGTTTTCCTTGAGAATTTCTTGAAGGGTGATTTCTAGGTTCTTTCTTTGGTCATGGCTTTCAGGTAGTCCAATAATTTTTAAATTGTCTCTCCTGGATCTATTTTCCAGGTCAGTGGTTTTTCCCATGAGATATTTCACATTGCCTTATAATCTTTCATTTGTTTGTATCTGCTTAACAGTATCTTGATTTCTCATAAAGTCATTAGCTTCCATTTGCTCCAGTCTAACTCTGAAGGAATGAATCTCCTCAGTGAACTTTTGAGATTCTTTTTCCATCTGGCAAATTCGACTTTTTAAGGCATTCTTCTCCTCATTGCCCTTTTGGGCCTCCTTTGCCATTTGAGTTAGTCTATTTTTTAAGGTGTTGTTTTCCTCAGTCAGGCTGTTGACCCTCATTTCATACTTTTCCTGCATCCTTCTCATTTCTCTTCCCAATTTTTCCTCCACTTTTCTTATTTGATTTTTAAAGTCCTTCTTAAGGTCCTCTGTGGCCTGCAACCCACTCATGTTTTCCCCTGGGGCTTTTGGAGCAGGACTTCTGACCTCACAGTCCTCTCTCTCTATGCTTCGATCGTTTTTGCCCCCAAAGTAGGAGTCTAAGGTTGCATTTTTCTGTTTAATTTGTTTCCTTTGCCTTGGCATGTTGCCACTTAATTACTTGACTTTTGGGCTTATTGCCACAGTATGGCTCTGGCGCCAGACAGGAACTTTCGCCCGGAACGTGTGTGGGGGGCCAACTTCCGTTTCTGACAAGCTGGAAACCCACCCACAACCTCCACCCTAGATCACAATCCAGATCCAGGGAGGTTAAAGCAAGAGCAATTACCCCCCAAGACTGATCGCTGGATCTCCCTACAGTTCCCAGGCCAGGAGCTGGAGCTGCCTCTGAAAACTGCAAAATGGCATGTCTCCTCAGCGGCTTCTAGCCCCCAGGGGAGGAAGCCTATGCATTCCCCAAATACTGGTCCCAAAGTCCATAGGGCACTAACCTCTCACTTTGTCCTAGGCATGTCTACGTTTATAATTCTGGAATCGCCACAGCTGCTGGTGTTCTGGGGTCCCTCTAGCGGGCTGCTGGCCCTGCCGCCCTGGGGCTAAAACCGTGACTGTGTTCGGCTCCCAGTGCAGCTGGTCCTTCCTGCAGGGCTGCTGGGCTGTCCTCAGCG
Source organism: Gymnobelideus leadbeateri (assembly GCA_011680675.1). NCBI lineage: Eukaryota > Metazoa > Chordata > Mammalia > Diprotodontia > Petauridae > Gymnobelideus > Gymnobelideus leadbeateri. Next base: position 217,069 of record WOXC01009681.1, on the reverse strand, counting down.
GGAGGTTAGCTTCTCTGTGTTGTTCTGTGGGTGCTGGGGCTCCAGAAATTGTTCAGAGTCCCCTTTTACATAGTTTGGAGGTGATCTGGGGGCAGAGTGGCTTCGACTAGCTGTTTCTACTCCCTCAACTAGCACTTATTAAGGACAGTGTTAAGTGCTCCCTTAAGTGCTCCCCCTAAAAAATTCTGCCCTCAAGGAGCTTACATTCCAGTAGGGAAGACTTGTAAATAACTAAACGTCTAGAAGATACCCACAGAACAGACAGAAGGCCTTCTCTGAGGGGAAGACACTGGCACATGGGGAGACTGGGAAAGACCTCTTGCAGAAGTTGGTATTTCATTTAAGGCTTGAATAAAGGACAGGACAAGCCACCTTGACAGTTAAGAAGCAAGAAAAAAGTCAGCGACTTCAAAGGAAATAATGAAAAAAGTGGGAATGGCAGCCTAACAGCAGCACTAGATTAAAACTGTGATGTGAAGTAGTAATGCTCAAAATTAGTCTTGCTACCCTGCTTTTCTGCTGGATTTCCTATAGAAAAATGCCCATTTTAGTTGGATTTCTGAAGTTCAGAATAAAAAAAAAATTAAAAGCTTTTTAGTATTTGGTTAAAAAGAGATGTCAATCAGTGAAATATATTAAGTATACAACATACTAAACACAGTAAACTAAACCTAATTGTTTAGTAGTTGATAAACTCAAAGACCTCAAATACTGAGATAAGGTCTTAGTCTTGGGGAAAAAAACTGGAAAGTGGCTTGGCCTAAATTGGGTATAGAGTAACATCTGAGACTGCATGCCCAAATAAGCTCTAAATGGAGCTTTACTTAGTTTCATTTACTTTAGTGGAGGAGTAAAGGGGAAGAGAGGAAAAATACTTGATAGTTTAAAAAAAATCATTTATTTATTAGAGGTAGATCAGACTAGGTACATGACATACAATAGCAAACACAGCAGTATAGTATTTCATAATCCCAAATACTGTTACAGCTACTGGGGTCAAGACTCACTATTTTACAAAAACTGCTGGGAAAACTGGAAAGCAGTCAGGCAGAAATTAGGTGTGAATTAACAAAACTTAAAACTGGACTAAGACTTTTCAGACATACCATATCAGGAATAGATTCAATTTATAAGAACAAGTGTCATTTCCCAATCCAGTGTGACACAGTAGACCAAGATAAACTCCAAATGGCTCCATGACTTAGACATAAAGGGTTACATTGTTAGAGGAAAAAGGAAGTTGGAGGAATAAGGAAGAATACATCTCTCACAACTATGGAAAGGCAGGGGAAGAGTTTATGTATGACCAATCAAGGGACACCAAGGGTCACAGAATTTAAAACAGATAATTTTGATTACATAAAATTTACAAGTCTTTGAACAAACAAAACCAATGTAGTTAATATTAGAAGGACAATTGGGGGAAAATCATTTGAGCAAGTTTCTCTGATAAAGGTCCTTAGCCAAGATATGTCCCAAAAATCTTGATAAGGCTTAAAAACTGCACTAAGACACCCTATATAAAGAACATTCAAATCTATAAAAACAAGAGCCATTCCCCAATAGATAAACAGTCAAAGGATGAGAACATAAAGTTTTGTGAGGAAGAAATTGAAGTTATTAACAAACACATGAAAAAAATGCTCCAAAACACTTATTAGAGAAATGCAAATAAAAAGAAATTCTAACATGTGGCCATAAGAAAGGCAAAGGTGACAAAATAGGAAAATGACAGCTGTCAGAAGGGGGCCCACTCTAATCCCGGAGCCCTGATTTTGGTTCAGTCATTCTAGAAAACTGTGATACTTTGCTCCAAAGTCACAGCAGTAGGAAAACCAATGAGCAAGCACTTTGGTGCCCCGGGGGTTGGTGGCTGAGGAGCACCCCCAGGTTCAACCTTCCAGGCTAAAACAACTCCAGAGGCTGGGAGAGGCTTTGGGGAGAAAATCAATTGTGCAGCATCCAAGATAGATGAATTCCAAAGCTGCCACTCATCACTAAAGGAAATTAATTCTGGAAGTTGCCCAGTTTTGTACTAGGCAAGTCATTTAACCTGTTTGCCTCCAATTCCTGAAATATAAAATGGGGATAACAACTCAGTCAACCTCCCAGGGTTGTTGTAAGGATTACATGATGTAACAACTATAAAGCACTTAGCCTGGTGCCTGGCTTGCGGAAGGCAATTAATAAATGTTTGTTTCCTTTCCTCCTTCCTGTGCATATGCCTTCTGAGACAGCAGAACTACTACTGGGTTTATACCTCAAAAGAATCAAAGAAAAAGGAAAAGGTCCTGTGTGTACAAAAACAATGGAACGAAGACAAATCAGAGATAATGTCTACAGAGCAATAAAGGAAAAAGACACCCCCTTCCTTTGTCAGAAAAGCCTTGCCCTAGTGAAAGAGGAGTGGTACAAAGTCATAAAACCACAACTTCTCCTACCCCACTCGGCCCCCTCATGAACTATCACATTTGTGGCAAAATACCCCAGCACAAATGCTGACCACCATTAACAGCAATCAGAAGTTGGATCAGGAGAGACATCTTAACAACATATAAATGAAAAGGACCTTCCTGATGTTAAGAGAAGGCTCTTATCGCCCCTTGTTCCCCAGGAGGCTGTAATAAACGTGAGTTTTCCGTCCTATTTTGGCCCATTTGGGAGTCCAAATTTGGTAAATCATTCAACAAGTTTTTTATTAACTGCCAATTGTGCCAGGCATAGAGCAAGCAGCTCACACAGTTTAACAGCAAAGCTCCAGATGAGAAATTCTGAGTAACTGATTTTTTCCTCCCTCAATCATATGGCAAAGAAAAAAACCCCAACACACAGGTCGAGTAGTTTGCTGTTTCTTTTGTGATGTGAAATCCCTTAGAGAAAACAGGTAAGGTGGAGAGAAATGAGAAATGAACATTTTTCACTTTCATTATCAATTTCACTGTGTACCATAACCGAAGCTAAACTAAAAGCCTTTTTCAATGTGCTGGGGAGCTTTCCTCTAGATCTTTGGTCATGAAATGAAATGAAAAAGCATTTATTTATTACGACCTTAGTACGGGCCAAGTACTGAGCTATGTACTGGGGGAATAAAGGACAGTCCCTCTCTCAAGGAGCTGGCAATCTCATTGGGGAAGACAATATATGTAGAAAGGCCCAAAGGTCCTTATGGTTTAAGGACGAGGTTGATGACAAGGTGCATCAGTCCTCAGCAAGCAACTATGCTGCTACCTGTCACAATTTAGGAATGAGGGAAGGTTTCCAAAAAGTCCAAGATGAAAGGGAAGTCTGGGTTGTCCTTGAGAGGGGATGAAGGCTCAGGGTCTTGCTGGGAATGGAAGGTTGACAGAAAGTAGGAAATTGTGAGGGGGAGGAGATAACTGGGTCCTGGTGGGCACCAATTCCCATTGAGCCCTCCGGTGAGCCCTGAATGGAGTCTGGGGCTGCTTGATAGTGCAGGGAAGATGAGGATTCACACTAGATCCAATTCACTGCCACGGGATTAATTTCTGACAGCTTTTGCAGTTTTTCTGACTGTCCAAACTTCAACACCCACCTCAGCTGCAGTTGCAGTTGCACCTGGGACCTAGCCTGCCTGGAACACTGAAGACTGCACTCTGACTCTCCTCAGAAACCCCTTCTCCCTGCAGCCCACCTCTCTTCAGTTGGCTGGGGCCTCCCAGAACCTCTTAAGGAGGGCCTCCAGGCCAGTCACGTCTTCCTTCCCCTCTGTACTGGTGGATTTTCTGAGATACCCCAGGTTTCTTAATCTCTCCCTATTCCAGGGGTGCCTTTTATGTGTTTTCTTACCCATTATAATAGAATCCCCCTGAAGGCAAGGGTTTAGCAGAGCACCCAGCACATAGTAAGAGCTTAATAAATGTTTCCTGACTTGAGTAGACAATGCATGGATACCAATTTCATGATTTTCCCTCTCAGTTCTACTCCCTTTTCCACTCACACAACTCTGATTGCATCGGTCTGTTGTAGATACCTTGCAGACTATTCACCTTCACCACTGTCATTTGGTGAGGCACAACAAATTCTTCAGAAAAGTTGGTATTCCATAACCCCCAGCCACATATCATCACTAAAAGAATACAGACGTTTAAAAGGTGAACCTTTCTTTCAGGGAGAAACTTGAGGTCATTAAAAGCACTGCTTCCTCTTATTCAGCTTTGGGCCCTGTTTACCAACTATCCACAATACCTTTTCAAGAGACATATCCTGCTGAATCAGCTCTCTATGGACTGACCATTTAATTACCTGTACCTCAGGACAGTAGGCATTCTTTCCCCAGGGGGATTTTCCCAGGTGCAGTGTCAGGCTGAATTCTTTTGAGTAATTATGGATTTCCTTTAGCAGATTACAATGTTCTTGTGCTTGATATAATCAGAGCAGTGTAAGCCAATGAAACATCTAAGGAGAATCTTTTCCCCAATCTGATCCCATACAGGCTCCCTAACTGACAGGAATCTTTGGTTAGTGTAACCTCCCTATTTTAGGGGAGTTCAGAGAGATTTTGATATTAATTAAATTTAAATATAATTAAAGAGTGTCAACAAGAAATGTTATCTCTCTTATTATTTTTCAGGGAATCTTCTAAGATCTGAAATATGCATAAATGAAATTCTGCTTAAGGAAAACTTTTTGTAGTGCCTTTTTCTTGGACAGACTAAAATGCTTTTTTTATTGGGGCAGCTTGGTGGTGCAGTGAATAGAGCACCAGCCCTGAAGTTCAGAAGACCTGGGTTCAAATCCAACTTCAGACACTTGACACTTAACTAGTTGTGTGATCTTGAGCAGGTTACTTAACGCCAATTGTATTGCCTTCCCCTTAAAAAAATAAAATAAAATAAAATAAAATGCTTGTTATTACCAAACACTAAGCACAGTAGAATCTTGTGTTCTTTAGACTTCTGGTCAATTATAGAACTGTAGGGGCAGCTAGGTGGTGCAGTGAATAGAGCACTGGCCCTGGAGTCAGGAGGACCTGAGTTCAAAATTCGGCCTCAGATATTTAACACAAAACTATCTGTGTGACCTTGGGCAAATTAATTAACCCCAACTCTTCTGCCCTCCCCCTCCAAAATGGAAAACAAAACAAAAAAAATTATGGAACTGTAAAAATGCCGTCTACTGTTGTAGAATGTTCATGAAAAGTCCCACAGTCCCCTTTTTATCTTCACCATGGACACTCCTGATGTGTATGCGGATTATTCTCATCAAGATTTTGTAGAGATTTGGGTTATAGGTAGGAGAGACACTAGATATCACTGAATCCAACCCCTCCATTTTGCAAATGAAACTGAAGCCCAGAAAAGTTAAGTCACCCAGCTACTCATTGACAGGAGTGACAATGGAGCCCCAGCCCTCCCAGTTCAAATCCACTGCACTCCTCTGAACCGCACTGTAATGGAAATGCAAATTTAAAGATCTTCCCAGCCCCCAGGTTAAGTGCACTTGGAGCCTGTGGTGGGAGGCCCACACCTAGATACTTGATTACTTGACATGTGACTGGACAGTGGGTCAAGAAGGTTGTTACATTCTCTGAGCCAGGAGGAGGCTACATAAACCCTGATGTGAGGCTCTGCTTTGGGGCTCACTTTGAGAAGTGTTGTGTGACTTGACCAGATGAGACTCTGGGCAGCCGTTGAGAGGCCCCCAGCTTTGAAAACCCAGATGTTAATGCTTCCCTCTCTGGTAACTGTGATTTTGGTATTGGTGTAATGGTTGGACAGTTTGGAAGCCTGTCTGCTTGATTTGTTTGTTTCTCTGTTTTGAAACTTCTGTCTGTATATTCTGAAGTTCGGGGTGACCTTTTTCCCCTGAACTAGGTAAAGGATATATGTTTGTTTGATTAAAGTGAGCTTGTTAACCCATTTTGAGTTGCTTTCCTTTAGAAAAGCAGATCTAAGAACCTGTGTTGGCAGCCACCCTGGGGATGTTGGGGTGCTTGCTGCTACACACACACTACCTCCCCATGAAGAAGACCTTGTGAATCAGTAATTACTGATATTCTCACCCTTTTCCTGGCATAATAAAGTTGGATATTCTTTCTGAATAGCTGATATTCTCCCCTCATTCAGTTAGCTCCAGAATTGCTCTCAAAGCTCTCAAAGCCCTTGACCATAGCACAAAGCTGCCAATCATTTTCTCTCAGGCCATTTCTGCTTCCTTATAGAACAGTCAATCAGTGCTGGGGATACAAAGAAAAGCAGAACTAGCCTCTGCCTCCAAGGAGGGCACATTCTAATAGGGGAGACAAGACAGAAGTAACCAGGTCCACATAAGACTGACCCACAGAGAGGATATGGAAGGTGGTGGCTAGAGGCCTCTTCTGCAGGAAGAACAATGGAAGATGAAGTCTGAAAGATATCAATGGCATCTAAGAGGTAAGGGGGCAGAGATTACAGGCACAGAATAGCAAGCTGGGGACTGGCTGATGAAGAAGAGTATCTGTCATTAACATCTTCACAGAGGTTTTCCATTTTTGTTCTCTTCTGTCTTTAGTTTCCTTCTCAAACAACCTTAGAATGATCTGACTTACTTTTTCCTCCCCTGCTGTTCACAATCTTTTGCCATGCACCTCTGTAAGATCTGGCAAATGAGCCCAGATTCTGAATGGGTGCTGCCCTCAGCTACCACATTTCCTGGCTGAGGCAGTGTTCAGATTCCCTAGATCTCTGTGGGCCAATTGACTCTCATTGATTAGACTTCCTTAGGAAGCTGTGATAGTGGGTTCCTTTATTTATTTCCCAGCATCAACAGCTAATTTAAATAGTTAAGTTGGAAGTGACTCAGTTATATCCTCTGAGTTCTTGTTACTTCTTTTTCTAATTTGGTATTGATGTCCATGGTCTGCCTGTTGATAGCTAGCTGAGTCAGCAATGACTTCTACATGATCGAATGTCTAAAAATATAATCAATTTTATTTTCATGATGTTATTTGATCCTCACCATATCTACTACTCCCCAAATATCTTCTTGAATTATTCATGATGGAGATGTAAGGCATAAAAACATTCTCATCTTTTATTAGGAATAAACCAAGTTTTCCAACATTTTGGGTCCTCCACCCTATGCACAACCTTTACATAGAAGTCATCAAGTATAAAAATAAAGTTGCCCAAACCTTGTTATCAAGTTCTGAGCTGACTTTTTCTATATCCTACTTTTCTGTCCCCTCTGTCTCAGTCCTGGGACCTCTTCTCTGTGTTACTTCACTTGGTGACCTCATCAGCACGCGTTCCCCCCCCCCCCCGCCCCCCTCATAACTATCTCTCTCCTCTGCATCAGACATTGATAGAAAAGTTGCAATTACCTAGAAGAAAGCACCTTTTACAAAGCTTGGTGCTATATGAAATCACTGAGCACCCAATGAATGACATTTCTTGGTGCCCTTTCTAGTTCTAAATCTATGCATTTAGGACACACAATTAAGCCAATTCCACCTTTACTGGCTGATTTATAGCTCTGGTTCAACTCATGCCTCTCAAGAATCGTTCAGCTTCTCTCTGAATTATCTCCATCTTCCTTTTGTTCTATCTATAGCAAGGCTATCAAGCTGTTAGGGTTGAATCTTTCCAATAACACATCCACTAGATCCCTGAACAAAGATCTTGAATTTATAATTAACAGTAGCAACATTTATAGTTTATACAGTTAGACATGGAGTCCTGGAAGGCTGCCCTCTTTTTCCACCCCACAGAAGCAAAGAGGGAGACACAGGCCTGATTGAGGGCCTTCACGGGCTGTCTGGCCAAAGTATTCATTCTCCATGAGCAGAGGACTTCCTGCCTCTTGGTCAGTACTCAGCTGACTGGCTGGCTCTGAGACATCTGACAATCTGTGGTTGCCAGACCCAGAGATGAAGCTCTTTCACCATGAGCTTGCACTCCACTAGTATTGCCATCCAAGACAGACACCATGGAGGGATGTGGCCACTATGTTGGTAATAAAATGTTTATAGGTTATAGTTTAAGAATAATCGATATTCTCAATTGGATTATCTAGTAGAAAGATAAAAACTGATTGATGTGCATTATAAAATCCACTAGGTTTAAATACCAATAATAAGAATGGGTTTAATGGATCTGGCCCTATGATTTCCTAGGTATGAAGTGGAAACCACTTCTACCAATACCAGTGATAACACATCTATAATCGACAGACATCTGTGTATGGGTTGGTCAAGATGGCTACCAAAGTCCCTTCCAGTTCTCAGAGGTACCAGAACACCAAGAGGGTGTCCAAGAAGGATGTTTAGACACATTTCCTTTCCCACTCCTTCCATCTTTTGGCTCTGAGACCTGACTCCTACCTGAAGATACAGCTTCCCAGAATTCCTTTCTAGCACTGGCTGCAGTAGAGAAGATGGAATACTCTTTGCTCCCTGTCACTTCCAGGGTCGCCCCCTCCCACCTTCAGTAAATGATCTCTCCTCTGAGGGCCACACAGTCCATAACTTTTACCCAATCAAAATCCTGGAAAGTGTTGTCTACAGACATCCTGGACACTCCCTCCCCCTCCTTCCTTCTCTAAGGTTTTCAAAAACCTCGCTCAGTCTTTCTCTCTTCCCCAACTCCTGCCCTTATACTAGGGGACTTCACTATATAATTGAAATACCCTAAGCACTGAGTTCTCAACCCCTTCCTTACACACTCTACTCCAGCTTATCAACAAAGATTCACTCTCCATCTCGCTGTCACCCACAAAAGCAACACTTCCTTGTTCAAGAACTGAAATCCCCTTATCTTACCTTACCTTTCCATCTCTCTCTCAGTCTTCCCTTATCAAAGTCTACAATTCATCCATACCAATACCTCCAATCCCTTGACCCCTCAGTTCTCTCCCAGGCCATCACCCCTACACTCTTCACACCCTCCTCCTTTCCCCATCTTGTCCCCTTGGTGAACCAGCTCAACTCTACACTGTCCTCAAGGACCCTCATATTACTGACTGCTCCCTGGCAAAGCCTCAGACACGGATCCCCTCCCCCCCAATCTGTTTAACAAAAATGAAGAAAAATCAGGAAACCATGTTGATTGAGTCCACTACAAATTTGTACTAAATTTTGATTGGATGGAAGATAATGGATTGTATGGTAGAGCAATTCTTTTACACACTTCTCTACTCACTATCTCACTCTTCACAAGGGCTCTTCCAAGCATTTTTATCCCTTCTGAAACCTTTAATAGCTTCTACTCCCCTCACCTTCTGAGTTCAGAACCTTGCCTTATATTTTACCGAAAAATTTGAGGCCATTCAGTAAGTTCCCTCTTCCTTATCCAATGCCACCTGTCACTATTTCCTCCTCCACCTCTTCTCATACCAACAAGGCCCTACTCCTTGCCAAGGCTATCCCTCTACATGCACAAGTGGTATCATTCCATTGTGTCTCCTCCAGTATATGATGAGCTCAATAGACATACTTATACAAAGGCAAGTGATTGTAGAGTAAGACCTATATTCTCTCCAATTTAATATTCACTGCGGGACTTCATATTCTAGGTTCAAATAAGAGAAAACTGAAAATAGTATCTGAGAAGTGAATATAAACTTTCTTTACATTTATGGATCAAATATGAGCCTATTTGGTAAGCAATGCCTCCCCTGCCCCCAACCAGTATTAAATACAATTAGGCAATTTTTGGAAAGCTGTCTGGAACAACCTAGGCTTCAGCTTGCTTTCAGAAAATACTTGAGGAATAAGTTAAGAATTTCTATAAGGGAAAGTTCTGATTAACACTTTCATAGCTTAGTGATTTCACTGACTGAAGAGTCAGTTCAATCAACAAGCATTTGTTAGGTGCTGGCTAAAAGCACTAAATTAAATAGTCCCTGTCTTCAAGGAGCTTATAACCTAAAGGAGAAGGCAACATGTAAATAACTGGGTACATAAAAGAGACATCTTAAGTATACTGAGTTCAAATCCTGCTTCGGGCACTTCCTAGCTGTTGACCCTGCCTCAGTTTCCTTACTTGTAAAACAAGATAAAAACAGCATTAACTTCACAAGGCTGTTGTCAGGATAAAAAGAAATATCGTGTAATGCACTTTGCAAAGTCTTGCTCATTTCCAGGAAAACGCTCCCTTTCCGAGAGGGGACGGGGCAGGAAAAACAAGGGCGGAGCACAGAACCCCTTTGCTAGCCTCTCCATAGAGCCCGGGCAGGAGACTAAAGGAAATCCTCGCCCCTTTAACCCGGACGAGGACGCGCGGCTTTGGGGGAAAGGAAAGACCTCTCTGACAAGCACCCCCAGCCCCAAACCGAAACCTCCGGTCTCCAGCGGGCCCCGTTGCATGCTGGGGCTTGTAGTTTCCGGCGGCGAAGGCGGCTTCTTCGAAGCACGTCAGCGCCCACGAGAGCCGCTGGAAGAGCTCCAGGCACAACCTCCTCCCCGGGGAGACCCGAATGGCTCTCCGCCCCGCACTCCACGGCCTTTCCTGACCCAGGCCCTCTCGCAGAAACGCTTACTTTTTGCTCAGTTTCGTCTCGGTGCCGTCCTCGGTCACCACCGCCGCCTGCACCGCTGCCATCTTCACCCGAGGGCCTGACCTGAAAGGGACTAGGGCTCCGATAGGAATTTCCGGGTCAAACCCGCCTTTATCCGGAAGGAGTCGGGGGTCCGACTGAGCCTGCGCATTGTGAGCTTCGTTTTCCTTGAAGACGTCGAGAGCCGACTCTCTAAGAGTGATTTCTTTCTATCCCTTCCAGCCAGCCTCTCTCTTAAGCCGGGAGGGAGAGGAACCACTTGAAGGTTCCTTGAGGGCGGGTATAGGCCTTCCTTTCCCGCTACTCTTCCCCTAAACCCCCGCTGGGGGAGCATGCGCACAAGGTGCTTTTTGCCAGCTCAGGGTAGGTCTCTGTAGGCATGGCGCTCGTGCTCGAGCTCGTGGGCGCGCGGAGGCGTCTCCCTCCGAAAGGGGCGGGGGATGGCCTCCTTCAGCACTGGGGTGCTGGAGAGCGGCGGCGGGGTGGACTGAGGAGGTAGTGGTCGGAGCCCCTGCCCGCGCACGTGCGGAGGTGATCTCCCCCTCCCCCCATCTCCCTTCCTCCTTCTCTTCAGATTTGCGACCAAATGAAACTCAGCCTCAGTTAAGGACCTAAGTTCAGGACACTTGTACTGGGTGCTCAGAATAAAAAGGGGTAAAAATAATTATATTATCATATATTATATATATATATTTATATAAAGCAATTATATTCACTCCTTGATGCGCATATACTCTAATGAAGTGCCATATCTCCTTCCTTCTTGTTCAGTCATTTTCAGTCATGTCCCCATCTGGGGTTTTCTTGGCAGAGACACTGGAAAGGTTTAGCCATTTCCTTTTCCAGCTCATTTTACAGATGAGGAAACTGAGGCAAAACAGGGTGAAGTGACTTACCCAAGGTCACGCAGCTACTAATCGTTGTGGTCCTCCTGACTCAAGCACCAGTGCTCTATGTACTGCTTAAATAGTTTTAAGTTATTAAGACTTTTAAGACTGTTTAAAATAGTCTATGAAGAATATTTAAGACTAAGTTATTAAGACTACTAATTCACTAAGACTTTTGGGACATTCTGTATTTTAACCATAGCTATTATGTGAAGAGCCTATTCAAACAATTCAAATAATCATTTAGTAGACTTGCAGTGACCTTTCCATCGAAACCCACTCAACATGTCCAAAACTGAACTTATTATCTTTCCCCACAAATTCTCCCTTCTTCCTAGCTTTCCTGTTGCTGTTGAAAATACCTACCATCCTTCCAGTCACCTAGTCTGGTGACAATTTAGGTGTTATATCCTCTGCTCACTTTCACTCCCTATATTCAATCAGTTGACAACTTGGTCATTCAGTAACTATTTATGAAGTACTTACAATGTGTCTAGTAATATGCAAAGTACTGGGTATACAAAGAAAAGCAAAAGTTCTTTCCCTCAGGGAGCTCACAGTCTGATGGGGAAGCCAACTAGCAAACAACTACAAATGAACAGAAGGAAGTCACTGGAATTGAGAGGGATTGGGAAAAACTTCCTGTAGAAAGTGGGATTTTAGCCGGGGCCTGAAGGAAGGTGAGGAAGTCAAGAGGTGGGAAGGGAATAAACGATTATATTTTGTTGTCCAGTCATGTCCCTCTACTCATGACCCATGGACCCATCATAGCACAGCTGACCCTTCTATGCTCCATTATTCTCAAAATCTGAGTTCATGTTCATTGCTTCCATGACACTATCCATCTCATCCTCTGCCATCCCCTTCTTTTGCCTTCAGTCTTTCCCAACAGCAGGGTCTTTTCCAATGAGTCACATCTTATTATATGGCCAAAGGTTTTAAACTTCAGCTTGAGTATTTGACCTTTCAGTAAAAAGTCTGAGTTAATGCCTAAGTATTGACTGATTTGATCTTGCTGTCCAAGAGACTCTCAAAAGTTTTATAGAACCCTAATTTGAAAGTGTCAATTTTGCACCACTCAGCTTTCCTTACAGTCCAGCTTTCACAGTCATATATTGCTACTTGAAAAACCATAGCTTTAACCATATGGACCTTTGTCATTAAGGTGATATCTCTGTTTTTTACTGTGCTGTCCAGATTTCCCATCAGTTTCCTTCCAAGGAGCAAGCATCTTTTAGTTTCATGGCTGCAGTTGACATCTTCAGTGATCTTTGAGCCCACAAGTATGAAATCTGACACTGCTACCATTTCTTCTTTAACTATTTGCCAGAAGTGATGGGACCAGTTGCCAAGATCTTAGGTTTTTTTTTTTTTAATGTTAAGTTTCAATTCAACTTTTACCCTCTCCTCTTTCACCTTCATCAAGAGGCTTCTTAATTCTTATTTACTTTGTGCTATCAGAATGGTATCATCTGCATATGTGAGATTGTTAATATTTCTGCTGGCAAACTTAATTTCAGCTTTTGATTCATCCAGCCTGGTATTTCATGTGATGTACTCTGTATATAAATTAAATAAATACGGTGAGGATATACAACCTTGTCATACTGCTTTTCCAATCTTAAACCAAACAGTTGTTCCATGTTCAGTTCAATCTGTTGCTTCTTGACCCTCATGCAGGTTCATCAGGTGACAAGTAAGATGATTTGGTACTCCCCTCTCTTTGAGGACTTGTCACATTTTGTTGTGATCTGCACAGTCAGAGGCTTTATTGTAGTTAATGAAACAGAAATAGATGCTTTTCTGGAACTCCCCTGCTTTTTCCATAATCCAACGAATATTGGCAATTTGATCTGTTGTTCCTCTACCTCTTTGAAAACCAGCCTGTTCTTCTGGTGTTTCTCAGTTCATATATTACTGAAGCCTAGCCTGCAGAATCTGAAGCATAACCTTGCATGTGTGAAATGACCACCATTGTTCAGTAACTTCAATCTTCCTTGGCATTGTCTTTCCTTAAGATTGGGACATAAATTGATCTTTCCAATCCAGTGGTCACTGCTGAGTTTTTCCAAATTTACTTCGTGCAACACTTTAATAGCACCAGCATTTAGGATTTTAAATAGTTCAGCTGGAATCCCATCATCTCCACTGGTTTTATAATTTTCAATGCTTCCTCAGGATCACTTGATTGAATTCTCTAGGGTGTATGGCTCTAGATCAGTAATCACACCACTATAGTTATCAGTAATGTAATCTTTTATAGTTCTCCTGTATGTTCTTGGTACCACTTCCTAACCTTTTCTACTTCTCTTAAATCCCTGCCATTTTAATCTTCTATTCTGCCCATTTTTTAGTGAAGCTTTTCTTTGATATCTCTGATTTTCTTGAAGAGATTTCTTGTCTTTCCCATTCTGTTTTTTTCTTCTATTTCTTTGCTTTGCTCATTTAAGAAAAAACTCATCTCTTCATTGCTATTCTCTAAAATTCTAAACTCAGTTGTGTATATCTCTCTCTTTTGCTTTCCTTCTTTCCTCAGCGTTTTGTAAAACTCCATCAGACAACCATTTTGCTTTTTTGCTCTTTTTGGTTTTTTGTTACTGCCTTCTATACAGTATTGCAAATCTCTGTCCATATTTCTTTAAGCACTCTACCAGATCTAATCTTTTAAATCTATTCATTGCTTCCACTTTGTTGTTCAGTCATTTCAGCTATATCCAACCTTTTGTAACCCCATTTGAGGTTTTTATGGCAAAGATACTGAAGTGGTTTACTATCTCCTCCAGTGGATCCATTTTGTCAGGCAATCAGAGAGGTTAAATGACTTACCCAAGGTCACATGGCTAGGAAGTATCTGAGGCTTAAACTCAGATCTTCCTATCTTCAGGCGCAGTGCTCTATCCACTGAGACAACAGCTGCTTCTACTTCATATTCATAAGGGATGTTATTTAGGTCATACCTATATGGTGTGATGGTTTTCCCTACTTTCTTGAATTTAAGTCCTTTTTTTGCTTTTTTTTGGAGGGCAGTTGGGGTTAAGTAACTTGCCTAAGGTCACACGGCTAGGTTTTTGTTTGTGTGTGTGTTAAGTGTCTGAGGCCAGAACTGAACTCAGGTCCTTCTGACTCCAGGGCCAACACTCTACTCATTGTGCCACTTAGCCACCCCTTGAATTTAAGTCCTTTTGCAACCAGCTAGCCTATGGGGATCTGCACAGAAGGAGATGAAGTTCTTAAAAGAAATGGATTTAATAGATTGCATTTAAAGAGGAAGTATGGGCATGGGGTCAGCTAGGTGGCAAAGTAGATAGCATGCTGGACCTGGAGTCAGGAAGACTTGAGTTCAAATCCAGCCTCAGAGACTTACTAACTGTGTGATCCTGGCCAAGTCACTTAACCTTATTTGCCTCCGTTTCCTCATCAGTAAAATGAAATGGAAATGGCAAACCACTCCAGTATCTTTGCCAAGAAAACCCCAAATGGAATCACAAAGAGTCAGACACACGATGGGACAACAACAGCTATGGGATGTGGCAGACAGGATGGGGAGGGTGAGGTAGAGACCCAAGACCTGCCATACCCTATGCCCAGACATTTTGGGGACAATTAGATCTTGACTTCTGGGTAGAGTCCCACCTAAATAGTTTCAAACTAGCAGTGGATCTCCCATACTATACAACAATATAGCTGTGAGCTGATCAATTGAAATTGGATAGTTGTGGCTTGGATAAATACTGATGCCAATGCAAATAGATACACTCGAAGTAGAGGAAGTCACAAAGCATATGGAAGCCAATCTAGGTGAGCAGAGGGGGTTGATGCTATTCCCAGGAGGAAGCTTTAGGTGTGGATCCTGATTTATCAGGGTGACAAGAAAGCAACAAATGCTCAGCCCTTAGAGGTGCTAGTAAATTAGTATAGGGAAATTAAGCACCAGGGCAGTAGGGACCCTTTAGCCCCACCCAACGCTCTAAAATCTCTGCCCCATTTAGGTAGTTAAAGAGAAGATACAGAGGGCAGTTCAGGGAGAGAAGGTATATCATGGGCTCAGTTTCTGGGAAGGCCCTTTCAATAACCTCTAAGCATATTACTGCAGGTATGCCAAACAAAAACCTTTAGTTAATCAGGTCCTCAGGAGGGTGAAAGATATTTCCTCTCTTACAGGAGATAAAGGAAGATGGGATACTTATTTATTTCTGCAATTTATACAATGACAACAATATAGTAAAGATAACTGTGAAAAAATTAGGGATTCTGATTAGCATAATTACCAACCATGATTTCAGAAGACTAATGATAAAACATGCTATCTGCATCAAGTTATTATAATTGGTGTCAGTATTATTTCTATTAAGAATTGCCTATTTTTCGGGGGCGGCTAGGTGGCATAGTGAGTAGAGCATCGACCCTGGAGTCAGAAGGACCTGAGTTCGGATCTGGCCTCGGACACTTGAAGCACACACAAACAAAAACCTAGCCGTGTGACCTTGGGCAAGTTACTTAACCCCAATTGCCCTCCAAAAAGCAAAAAAAAAAAAAAAAAATTGCCTATTTTTCATTACCAGTTACTTGCTTAAGCTGATTAGGATTGAGTTTGTTTCAACTGTGTGCAATTTTCTCATAATTATTCCTTCCCCTAGCCTTACACTAGACTAGCTTTAGACCTTCTGATAGAGAGGGTAAGGACTCACAATACAAAATGAGACATTATTTTTGGACTTACAAGAATGTATGAAGAAATTTATTTTGCTTGACTATACTTATTTGTAACAGGGGTTTTGCTTTTCTTTCTTTCTTAATGGTGGAGGAGAAGGGGTTGGAGCAGGGGTGGGGAACCTATGGCCTTAAGGCCACATGTGACCCTCTAGGTCTCAAGTGTGGCCTTTGACTGAATCCAAGCTTCATAGAACAAACCCTTTTAATAAAAGGATTTGTTTTGTAAAACTTGGACTCAGTCAAAATGACTTACCCTAGGACCTAGCAGGCCACATGTGGCCTTGAGGCTACAGGTTCCCCACCTCTGGGTTGGAGTGAGGAAAAGATTTCTCTTCTTGGAAAAAAATAAAATATAATTAAAAAAAATAAAGAGTCTCTGTTGTATTGAGTTTTAGGCTTCATGAAACCAGCAGTGTTACCAACCTACAGAAGCATCTGGAGGACTTTATCCACAGGGAAATACTTCAACTTGGACTTGGTTCTCATTCCCTTCCATAGTGCTAACATCTTTGGCAAGCAGATATCTCCCTGTTTTATGCATTACCTGATATTTATGATCAGGAGTTTATTGAACAAACTTGTCTATGAAATGTCTTTTGAGGAATCTTGAATGATTTTGATATATAGATGGGTAATGTCTTTTTGGAAGAGAGCCTTTAAGGCATCACTGAATCAAATGAGTTTCCATAATAGTGAATATGGTGGGCCCCGTGAAAGAAAGAGCACTGGTTCTAAAGTCAGGGGACCTCTGGGTTAGAGTTTAATGTGGGACACTGGGCAAGTCCTTATACCTCCTTTGGCCTCATTTTCCTTATCTGCAATTTGAGGGTATTGGGCTATGAATCTATGATTCTGTGTCATATCTTTTGGTCAACTGTGTGATAATAAATGTAGTTCCTATAGAATAGACTTCCTGTTCTCTACATGTACTCAGTGAGAAGGATGCGTTTGCTGTATGAATTTGCATTAAGATTTTATATAGGTGAAAAAATAGGCAAATATGTTGGTAGCTGCTGATGTTTTCTTAGCTTCCCTTTTCTAGTATTTATTAAATCTGACTCCATTGGTTTTTTCTCCCTTGTGAATCAATCCTTCAGTACTCTCACAAGTCTCTTGCCTCCAAGGCAGTTCTCTTCAGTATACACTTGTTCCAATCTGTCTTTCTTCTGTCTTTGTTCCCCTTAGTGCTATAACTTTCTAATTCCTTCATAAGCGCATCCAGAGCTATGGTGTTAGAGACCTAATGTGGTAACTCTACAGACTTGGATGGTAAAAACAATTTGACATAAACATCTTTGTAGAACTTTTCCATTTTTCTTCAGTTTGTTGTCCTGTTTGCTTCCTTAAATGTGCTGGGGTAACTTAATTTTGTTCTGTCTTTTACCAAGCTTTTTTGAACTGGTTTTACTGTCCACTGCTTCTTGCTGCTCTTTGAGGTGATATTGCTGATAATCTTCCATTATCCATCTACTTTAGTCTCAGGCCCCAAAAGAATTCCTGGAAGAGCTTAAAAAGGATTTTAAAAAGCAAATTAGAAAAGTAGAAGAAAAACTGGGGGAAAAATGAGAGTAATGAAAGAGAATCATGAAAAAAAATCAGTAGCTTGGGAAAAGATAAGCAAAAATTTACAAAGGAAAATAACTCCCTAAAAAATAGAATTGAGCTTTGTGACCAACCAAGAGATAGAGAACATTATGAAATGCAAAAGAGTAATTTTGATTACATTAAATTAAGAAAGTTTTGCACAAAGCCAATACAACCTAGATTAGAAGGGAAGCAGAAAGCTGGGAAATAATTTTTACTGCCAGTGTCTCTGATAAAGGTCTCATTTCTAAAATATATAGAGAACAGAGTCAAAGTTATACGAGTATAAGTCATTCCCCAGTTGATATATGGGCAAAGGATATGAATAGGCAGTTTTCAGATGAAGAAATTAAATCTATCTATAGTCATATTAAAAAAAATGTTCTAAATCACTATTGATTAGAGAAATGCAAAGTAAAACAAAACTGAAGGGATGGCTAGGTGGCGCAGTGAGTAAGAGCACAGGCCCTGTTGGGATGACCCGGGATCAGATCCAGCCTCAGAAAATGAGCACCCACACATAAATAATGACTGGCCATGTAACCTTGAGCAAGTTACTTAAACCCAATTGCTTTAAAAAAAACAAAACAAGAAAAAAAACCAACACTGAAGTGCTACCTCACACCTGTCTGACGATTGGCTAATGTGACAAAAAGGGAAAATTATAAATGTTGGAGAATATGTGGGGAAATTGGAACACTGATGCATTGTTGGTGGAGTTGTAAACTGATCTAACCATTCTGGAGAGCAATTTAGAATTATACCCAAAGAGCTATAAACTGTGCATACTCTTTGATCAAACAACAGCCCTACCAGGTCTCTATCCCAAAGAGATCATAAAAAAAGGGAAAAGGACCCACATGTACAAAAATATTTATAGCAGCTCTTTTTGTGGTAGCCAAGAATTGGAAATTGAGGGAATGCCCATCAATTGGGAAATGGCTGAACAAGTTGAGGTATGTGAAGGTAATAGAATACTGTTGTGCTATAAGACATGATGAACAGACAGATTTCAGAAAAATCTAGAAACACTTAAATGAACTGATGCTGAGTGAAGTGAGCAGAACCAGGATAACATTATACACAGTAACAGCCACAGTGTGCCATGACTGACTTTGATAGACTTAGCCCTTCTCAGCAATGCAAGGACCTAAAACAATTCCAAAGGACTCATGATGGAAAATGCCATCCACATCCAGAGAAAGAACCATGAAGTTGGGAAGCAGAGAGAAGCCTACTGTTTTTTTTTGTTTGTTTGTTTTTATTTCTTGTGGTTCTACCCATTCATTGTAATTCTTCTATACAACATGACTAATGTGAAAATATGTTTAATAGGAATATATATGTAGAGCCTATATCAGATTGCATGCCATCTTGAGGAGGGAGGAGGAGAAAATTTAAAACTTACAGAAGTGGATGTTGAAAACTAAAAATAAGTAAATTTAAAAATTAAAAAACAGAATTGGCCAAATCAAAAGAAAGTACAAAAGCTCACTAGAGAAAACAATTCCTTAAAAATTAGAATTAAATGAGTAGAAACTAATGACTCTATGAGACACCAAGATATGATAAAAGAAAATAAAAAAGTGTAAAAAGAAATTTGAGTTTCTCATTGGAAAAAACAACTGACCTAGAAAATATCTCCAGGAGAGATAATATAAGAATTGTTGGAGTACCTGAAAGCCATGATAAAAAAAAGAACCCCAAAACCTGGACAACATCTTTCAAGAAATTATCAAAGAAAACTGCCCTGATATAGTGGAACCAGAGAGCAAAATAGAAATTGAAAGAATCCTGAAAAGGATCCCAAAATGAAAACTCCCAGGAACATCATAGTCAAATTCCACAAATCCTAGATCAAGGAGAAAGTATTGCAAACAGATGAAAAGAAACAATTCAGATATACAGTCAGTTTTGCATAGGATTTGGCAGCTTCCACATTAAAGAACCAGACAGCTTAGAATATGATGTACTAGGAAGGCAAAGAAGTTAGGATTACAATCAAGAATCACCTACACAGCAAAACTGAATATAATCTTTCTGGGAAAAAAATGGATATTCATCAAAATAAAGGACTTTTGAGTATTTCTGATTGTAAGGGCAGAACCAAATAAAAAATTTGACCTCCAAATACAAGACTCAAAGGAAATATAAAAAGGTAAAAAAGGAAACAAGAGAGAGAAAACATAAGAAATTCAATAAGGTTAAACAGTTTATATCTCTTTGTGGCAAGATAATATTTGTAAATAGCTTTATTACTCTAAGAGCAATTAGGGGTATGTATAGACAGACTTTGTTACTTTAAGGGCAATTAGAAAGAGTATGTGTAGACAGGTGGTGTGGATATAAGGCAACTTTGATGGTATCATACCATCAGAATGCCAAAAACAAAATAAATGGGTGAAAAAGAAAATTACATTGAAAGAAGGAAGGGGGAGATTGAATGGGGAAAGTTATCCCACATAAAAGAGGCATGAAAAAGCTATTGTAATAGAGGGGGAAATGGAGGGAGGGAAGTGGCAGGCAAAACTGAAACCTTGCTCTCATCAAAATTGACTGAAATAAGGTATAACACACTCACTTAGTTGGATATAGAAATTTATCTTACCTTATAAAGAAAAAGGGATGGGGATAATGGAATGAGGAGGGGGGACTTATAAAAGGGAGGGTATGTTGGGGAAAGCAGTGATCAGAAGTAAAACACTTGTGAGGAGGGAAAGAGTGAGGAGTAAGAGAGAGGGGGGGTTAAATAATCAAAAAACAGCATGGAGGAAAATACACAGTTACATAAATATAAAATGTTAGTAAAATGGAAGCAGATAGCAGAATGGTTTAAAAACTAGAATCCTACACTGTTGTTTACAAGAAACACATTTGAAGCAGAGATACAAAGTAAAGATAAGGGACTGGAGCAGAATCTATTGTGCTTCAACTGAAGCAAAGAAAGCAGGGATAGCAATCATGATTTCAAATAAAGCAAAATAAAAAATAGATCTAATTAAGAGAGAGAGAAGGAAGGGAACTATATCTTGCTGAAAGGTACCATAGACAATGAAGTCATATCAATACTAAATATATATCCACCAAAAGGCATAATGTTTAAATTTTTGAAGAAGTTGAATGAGTTACAGGAGGAAATAGATAGTAAAACTATAGTGGAGGACTCAGTGTTCCTCTTTCAAAACTATATAAATCTAACCACAAAATAAACAAGAAAGAAATTAAGGAGGTGAATACAATTTTGAAAAAAAAAATATGATAGATCTCTGGAGAAAACTGAATAGGTATAGAAAGGAACATACCTTTTTCTCAGTACATGGCACCTACACAAAAACCGACCATGTATAATAATTAGAACATAAAATCCTCACAATCAAATGCAGAAAAGCAGACAGTAAACACATCCCTTTCAGATCATAATACAGTGAAAATTACATTCAATAATAAATAATGGAAAGAGATTAAAAATTAATTGGAAATTAATCCTATGAAACAAGTGGGTCAAAGAAAAAATCATAGAAACAATAATTTTATTAAAGAAAGTTACAACAATGAGACAACATACCAAAATTTGTGGGATGCAGCCAAAGTGGTACTTAGGGGAAAATCTATACCTCTAATTGCTTACATCAATAAAATATAGAAAAAGCAGATCAATGAATTGGGCATACAACTAAAAAGCTAGAATAGGAATAAATTAAAATCCTGAATTAAACACCAAATTGGAAAGCCTGAAAATCAAAGGGGAGAATAATAAAATTAAAAATAAGAAAACTATTGAACTAATAAGTAAAACACAAGCTAGGTTTATGAAAAAAAAAAACAATAAAATTGACAAACCACTGATTAATTAGATTTTAAAAAGGAAAGAAAAAGTCAAATTACAGGTATCAACAATGAAAAGGGTGAATTCACCAATGAAGAAGAAATTAAGACAATTGTTAGGAGCTATTTTGCACAATTATATGACAATAAATTTGACAATATAAACAAGATGGATGAATATCTATAGAAATATATATTACTTAGATTAACAGAAGAAGAAAGAAAATAATTAAATAACCCAGTCTTGGAAAGAGAAACTAAATGAACCATCAATTCACTTTCTAAGAAAAAACCCCAGGACCATATACATTCACAAGTGAATTCTACCAAAAATTTAAAGAAAAATTAAACCCAATACTATATAAAGTATTTGGGAAAATAGGTGAAGGAGTCATACCAAATTCCTTTTATGACACAAATATTATGCTGATGTGAAAACCAGGAAGAGTCAAAACAGAGAATTATAAACTGTTTTCCCTAATGAATATTGGTGCAACTTTAAAATAAAATACTAGCAAAGAGATTACAGCAATATATCATGGAATCATACTCTATGACCAGGATGTAGGACTGGTTTGATATTAGGAAAACTATTAACATCACTGACCATTTCAATACAATCCAACAGAAATCACGTGATTATCTCAATAAATGCAGAAAAAGGCTTTGACATAATACAGCACCCATTCCTATTAAAAACACTAAAGACCAGAGAAATAAATGGAGCTTACCTCAAAATGATAAGTAATATTTATCTAAAATCATTAGCAAGCATTATCTGTAATGGGGCTAAGCTAGATGCTTTCCTAGTATGATCAAGGGTGAAGCAAGGGTGCCCATTATCACCTCTATTTAACATTATAGTGGGAGTGTTAGCAACAGCAATGAGAAGAAAAAGAAATTAAAAGAATTAGAATAGACAACAAGGAAACAAAGCTATCACTCTTTGCAGATGATGTGATGTTAGAAAATCGTAGAGAATCAACTAAAAAACTACTTGAAATCATTAACAACTTTAGCAAAATTGCAGGATACAAAACAAACCTACATAAATCATCAACATTTCTTTATGTTACCAACAAAGTCCAGCAGCAAGAGATAGAGAAATTCCATTTAAAATAACTGTAGATAATATAAAATACTTGGGAGTCTACCTGCCAAGACAAACCCAGGGACTATATAGACACAACTATAAAACACTTTTCACACAAATAAAGTCAGATACAAACAAAGGAAAAATATTAATTCCTCATGGGTAGGCCAAGCCAATATTATAAAAATGACAGTTCACCTAAATTAATCTATTCAGTGCCATATCAAACTATAAAAATAATTATTTTATAGAGCTAGAAAAAATAATAGCAAAATTCACCTGGAAGAACAAAAGCTCAAGCATATCAAGGGAATCAATGGGAAAAAAAAGGGAAAGAAGGTGAGCTACGTGTACCAGATCTCAAACTATATTATAAAGTCGTAATTATACAAACAGTATGGTACTGGCTAAGAAATGAGAGTGCTGGATCAGTGGAATAGATTAGGTACAAATTGCATTATAGTAAACAATCATAGTAATCTAGTATGTAATAAACCCAAAGAGCCAAACTTTTGAAACAGTATCTCATTATTTGACAAAAACTGCTGGGAAAACTGGAAAACAATATGGCAAAAACTAGGTATAGACAAACATCTCAGACTATATATGAAGATAAGAGCAAAATGAGCATGAGATTTACATATAAAGGGTGTGATACCATAAGTAAGTTAAGAGAGCATGGAATAGTTTATCTGTCAGATTTATGGATAAGGGAAGAATTTAGGACCAAAGAAGATAGAGAGAGCATTATAAAATGTAAAATAGATAATTTTGACTATATAAAATTTTAAAGTTTTTTCACAAACAAAACCAAATGCAACTAAATTTTATATGCAGCCAAAATTATAAGAAAGCAGAAAATGGAAAAAAAAATTTTCAACGAGTATCTCAGATAAAGGCTTAATTTCTCAAATATTAAGAGAAGTAAGTCAAATTGATAAAAATACAAGTCAATTCCCCAATTGATAAATGGTCGAAGGATATGAACAGGTAGTTTTTGGATAAAGAAATCAAAAATGCTCTAAATCACTATTGATTAGAGAAATGTAAATTAAAACAATTCTGAGGTACCATCTCATACCCATCAGAGTGGCTAATGTGACAAAGAAGGGAAAATGTTGGATGTTGGAGGGGATGTGGGAAAACTGGGACACTAATGCACTGTTGTCGGAGCTGTGAACTGATCCAGCCATTCTGGAGAGCAGATTGGAACTATGCCCAAAGGGTTACAAAACCCTTTGACCCAGCAGTATCACTGCCAGGTCCATACTCTAAAAACATTCTCTTCTTCCCTCCCCCCCCCCCAAAAAAGGGAAAAGGACCTATTTGTACAAGAATATTTAAAGCGGTTCTTTTTTGTGGTGGTAAAGAATTGGAGATAAAAGGGATGCCTATCAATTCTGGGGAGTGGCTAAACAAGCTGTGGTAGATGATTGTTAATGGAATATTATTATGTTATGAGAAAATGACAAGCAGAAATGACAAGGCTTACATGAAATGATGCTGAGGGGAGTGAACTGAACCAGGAGAATGTTGTACACAGTGACAGCAATATTGTTCATGAAGAACTGTGAATGATTTAGCTAATATCAGCAATGCAGTGATCCAAGACAGCCCCAAAGGACTAATGATGAAGCATCTGCCCCCACAGAAAGAACTGATATTGTTTGAATGCAGACTGGAGCATGCTATTTTTCACTCTCATTTTTTTCTTTTATTCAAATCTTCTTGTACAAAATGACTAATATGGGAATGTTTTACATAACTGCACATGTATAATTTATATCTAATTGCTTACCATCTCAAGGGTGGGGGGGAGATGGATAGAATTTGGGATTAAAACTTTAAATAAAAATATAAAAAAAAAGAAAAATGTAAATGCTTATGTCTATTTGGTTTTGCTCTTGTTCAAAGTTAAATTCATAATAATTTAACAAATAAACAGTTATTGTCTGAGATAAAAAAAGAAGAAACAGATTCAGAGGGGTTAAAGGATCTGTCCAAGGTCATTAGTTGAGTTGGAATTCAAATCATTGCCTAAAACTGGTTGGTTGTTTGTTGTCCTTGGTTCTTGGATAGGACCAAAATGACATCGCTAGGTTACAGTCAAGTTACAGCGTGTCCGACTATGACTGATCAGACCAATATGGGCTTGGAAGGCTCTGCCACAGGGTGGGCACAAATAGTTTGTGAACATTTGGGGTGGATTCTGTGCATCTTGCGTTTATTTTGAGCTACTTCAATCCTGCTTTGCTCATAAAACACAGCACCTTCTCTGACAAGGGCATGCCAGGCTGGGCGGTCCTGTGCCAGTGTCTCCCCTGTCACAAATCAATTACAAAGTTCTTAAGAGAGACCTCGAGAGTGTCCTTGTATCACTTCTAACCACCATGCGAGCATCTTTTTTGCGTGAGTTTTCCATGAAAAAAACCAACACAAAAAACTATCACATGAAGTAATCACTTGATAAATGCTTTTGGAATTGAATTTCAGAACCAGTGCCTTTTCTATATCATGTTCAATGTCAAAGTCAAGGCTGGGGATGGGCCTGGGACACAAATCATGTTTAGTGTCTCTGCCAAGAACTGAACCCAGTCACGATTCTGGATGGGGCTACTCCAAGGCTGGATATCCAGGTCTATGACTGCACAAGGAAATGAATGGAAAAAACATAGGAGACTCCAGACTGAGGATAGCATCAGCTGGGCCAGGCAGCATCAGGGGCCAAGGCTGGTAGCCCCGAATCTCTAGTAGGTTACTGAAGTGAGGAAATGAACAAGGACAGCATGACTTGGGTCAAGGGAAGCCTCAGAAAGTAGGAGTAAGCTATAGTCTGAGGCACTGGCTAAAGCTGGGTACTGACAGTGGGTCTAGGAAGTAGAGAGGGCTTGGCACTAAAACTGTGTACTATTCCTTGTCCCAGGCCAGAGCTGTGGAAGAAGGCCAAGGCCTGGTCCAGGCAAACCCCACCATGGAGGGACTATAGATCGAAAGTTTCTAGACTAGAGTGGAGGCAGGACCTAGCTCTGGTACATAATCCCATTTCCAGGATTACACAGTGGATGGCAGGGACTAAGGCACCCCATCCAACAGAGCATGAGAGATAAGAACCTGGCCCTGATACAGAACCTTATTCCGGGAACTGAATTTGTAGAACTGAACTAACATAAACATGTTCTTACTATAGAAAGGAGTACTTTGGACTTTTAAAATATCAAGATAAAATACCAAAAGAAGGAAATAACATCAAAATTGTCACAAGTAAGAACTCAGAAAAAAGAATGGCTGAGCCACTCTTTAAGAGTTATTTGACTTTTTATTTCTGTTGTTACGTCCAAGGAGTCTTGAATGATCTTGATATCTATCTATCTATCTGTCTGTCTGTCTGTCTATCTATCTATATGAGAGACACTTTGTTATAAATGAACCAGCAAGACAGTGCTTTGTTTTACCAGGTCAAATGCTTTTTTAAGTAATCCAAAAACAGGAAGCATATTGAGATCTCATATTTTTTCTTTCAGTCAGTTCTGGGATGGTAAAGATATGGTTCATTGTTGATTATATTGTTTGCAAAAGTCTCCTTGTGCTCTACTAATATTCTCATTGAGGATGCTCTCATTTTGTGCATAGATGATTCTTAGGCTTTAGTATCTATAGATGGGGAAGTGGGCATATATTTTAATACTTGTTGGTGTGTTCTCTGTCACCTTTTTTTTTTTTAATCAATAAGGTCCAGGACTCTTCCACATGTTTGGTATCTCTCCCTTCTTTAGATATTTTCTGAATTAGTCCTCCAGCATTCTCAAAGCTGTATGACCTTCAGGACAGATCTCCTTTATATATACTTGAATCAATTCAGTTGTTTTTCTTATCTTTGTTCTCTTTTTTTCCATTTCTACTTGTTCTGGGTGTTCCTCAGGGACTATATATAATGTTAGGGTCCAAATGTGGTGGTTCTTTTATTCTTGATAGAAGGTTATCTTTATTTGTGAGAAAACTATTTTAATTGTATTCATATAGTTCCTGTATGTATCTTGGTAGGTAAACTCCCAAATATTTTATACTGTCTGCAATTATCTTAAATATCATGTTAGCCAACTCACAGGTATGAGGTAGTACCTTGGAGTTGTTGTGATTTGCATTTCTCTAATCAATAGTGATTTAGAGCATTTTTTCACATCACTATAGATAGTTTTAATTTCTTCATCTGAAAATTGCCTGTTCATATCCTTTGACAATTTATCAAGTGGGGAATGACTTGTATTCTCATAAATTTGACTCAGTTCTCTATATATTTTAGAAATGAGGCCTTTATCAGAGATACTGGTAGTAAAAAGTCTTTCCCAGTTTTCTGCTTCCCTCCTAATCTTGGTTGCATTGGTTTTATTTGTGCAAAAACTTTCAATTAACCCAAATTTCTTCTGAACCAAGGTAAGCCCCTCACTCTGTTAGGAAAGATACAATTCCCTTTTTCTTTCATTGCAGGGAAAAGGATTCTGGATGCAATAAATAAGGGAAGGCCTTTAAGGCAAGAAATACCTTCATTTAAAACTATAGTGTTTACAACATCCAGATTTCTTGTTTTGAGTGTAGACTGTAATGAAGAGCCTAGAAGAGCAGAACCTAAAAACAGCACACCTTTTAGCAGGGATATGGCTCCCATAAATCTTTAGCAAGAGTTAGGAAGGAAGACTTCGCCATGAGGTATTTAAGATAGGACTTTGAAAACTGGTGTTAGAGTCAAAAGTTCCTCCCCCACCCCACTTTTTGGAGGGCAATTGGAGTTAAGTGACTTTCCCAAGGTCACATGGCTAGTTTTGTGTTAAGTGTCTGAGGTCGGATTTGAACTCAGGTCCTCCTGACTCCAGGTCCAGTGCTGTATTCACTGTGCCACCTACTCGCCCCTGGCTGACAAATTAAATGAAATTTTATATGTCTCCCTAATCGGATCCAAAGAAGGGATTTTTCCATTACTACAAACTAAAACTTAAGATTGCTCCCAAACTTTTAAAGTAAACTGATTAGAGATAAGAAGGAAAGACCTTAAAAGCAAAAAAAAAAATGTGATTGGGGCAGCTAGGTGGCACAGTGAATAGAGCACCAGCCCTGGAGTCAGGAGGACCTGAGTTCAAATTGGATCTCAGACACTTAACACAAAACTAGCCATGTGACCTTGGGCAAGTCACTTAACCCAATTGCCCTACCTTTTCCCCTCCCCCCCCAAAAGAAAGAAAGACCTTGCCAAGAAGTACATTTATGTGCCTGTTTATCTATATTTATCTCTTAATAATTAAATCATATAGAGAGGAAAAACTTTCTGCAAAACTTTTTTCTGCCTTTATGGTTTTGGCCAAGCTGGGTGGAGAATGGAGGAGACAGAGAAGATACAAATCATAAGTAAGGATTCTTTGTTCCAAGTACCAGACAAATAAGTGTCACAAACTAATCAGAGACCATAGGTGGTTTGACTGGGAGTTTGACTGCTTCTATAAGTCGTGCTTTTATCACTCTTCTCTAAGAGAGTAATTAGTTTATTTTAGTGGGGTGGAGGAAAGGAAAATGATTTTACTGATTAGAGAAATGCAAACTAGGATTAGTGAATTCTGTTTGCAGTATGACCATAGCAAGAAGACAACTTATTTTAAAATTAGGAAGCAACTGAAAAGTAAGCAAAATTTAATAATACCACTGTATTTAAATTAATTGTTTAGGCAGGTTAGAAATGTTAAAAACTTGTGCTAAAATCAGTGTAAGTGAAATTAATTCAAAACTGTATTTCAATAGAAGAAAGGCTATATAATAAAGATAAGAATTACTGAAAATAGAATTAATAAAAAACATAGCATTATAGAGCATATAGAAGTCAATTAACTGACTGCTCAATGTGAAGGGTGTTCATATTACAAAAGATTAAATTAGAGTATATTATTTATGAATATAAGGTATAGAAGTTTTTAGAGAACAAAAAATTTGCAAATTATTTCAGGATGTTCTTTGTGTTATTGTCTTGGAAACTAAAGCAAATAAACATTTTATGGAATAAAATTAGGAATCACAATGTAAAATGAATTTTTATCACTTGAAAGTATACAAAGAGGGGTGGCTAGGTGGCGCAGTGAGTACAGTGTTGGCCCTGGAGTCAGAAGGACCTGAGTTCGGATCTGGCCTCAGACACTTAAAATTAGGAAGCATATGCACACAAACATATGCACACACAAACAAAAACCTAGCTGTGTGACCTTGGGCAAGTTACTTAAACCCAATTGCCCTCCAAAAAAAAAAGAAAAAAAAGAAACTATACAAAGAACAAATTTATAAGACAAGTCTCAGGACTTTGAGAGAGAACAATTTGCTTCATATCAAAAATCTAGAGAAATTGATATGTCTTTTAAAAGTCTAAGAATTTGTATAAGTATATTAGTATACATCAGTCAAAGGTACTGTTATATCTCAAGGTTGTTTTAATTTGCTTTTCTTTAGTCAATAATGATTTAGAGCATTTTTCATATGACTAGAAATTGTTTTGATTTCTTCATTGGAAAACTGCCTGCTCATATCACTTGACCATTTATCAGTTGGGAAATGATTCATATTCTTATAGATTTGATAAAGTTCTTTACATATATATATGTATATATATATATGTGTGTGTGTATATGTATATATATGTGTGTATATATATATGTATACACACATATAAACTGTCTATACATTTTCCCCCCAATTTTCTGCTTTCCTTCTGATCTTGGCTACATTTGTTTTATTTCCAGGAGAAAATGCTTTTAAATATGTGCTTTTATGTGAAATTTTCTAAAATATTATAAAATATTGTTGGAGAGACCACTTCCCTATTGAGTTATTAAAATGAATATGATAACAATCTTTGAAAATTGTAATAATGAAATGCCTTTTGCCTTAAAGTGTAGAATTCTTATGGTTTTATTAAACCATAGAGGCTTGAGGACAACCTCTCCCTCTGTGCTATGTTATTTGTTGCATATATATTCAATATTTATATTAATTGTCTATGATATCTTTTATCAAAATATAGTTTCCTTGTTTATCTCTTTTAATTGGATCTATTTGTTGCCCTTGACTTGTCTAAGATCATGATTACTACCCCTACCTCCTCCTCCCACCTTTTTTTTTTACTTCACCTGAAGCATGATAAATTCTGCTCCAGTCTCTTTTTTTAACTTTCTGTTTCACATTTGTTTCTTGTAAACAATATGTTTATGGATTCTGGTTTCTAGTCTGTCCTGCTTTCTTCTTCCGTTTTATGGGTGAATTTATTACATTCACATTTGTAATTACTATGTATTTCCTATCATCCTATACTCTTATACTTATCCTTCTGTGCCTATGCCCTCCTCAAGAGTCTGTTTTTCTTCTGACTTTTTTATTTGCCTTTTTTGGCTTGTGGTGGGAATTGGAAAGGGAGCCAGATATCATTTTGCTTTATTATGGCACTGTACCAAACCTTAAAAAGTTATATAACAAACTAACAAATATACATCATGAGAGGCCAAATGATTAGGTGGAAACAAAGAATTTACATTGTTCAATTAAAAAAATAAACAGCAATAACAACAACAATAACTTCTTTAAAAATTTAAATTAAGAAAATTTTACAATTACATGTAAAAATAATTTTTTACTTAGTTTTTTAAAATTGAGTTTCAAGTTTTCTCTCTCCCTCCTATCACTCACCTCTCTTTGAGAAGGTAAGCAATTTGATATAGGTTATATGTGTGAATCATACAAAACATATTTCCATATTAGATATGTTGTGTTAAAAAACATTCTCCCCATGGGGTGGCTAGGTGGTGCAGTGAATAGAGCACCGGCCCTGGAGTCAGGAGGACATGAGTTCAAATCCAGCCTCAGATACTTAACACAAAAACTAGCTGTGTGACCTTGGGCAAATCACTTAACTCCAATTGCCCTCCAAAACAAACAAACAAAAAAAAATCCTCCCCCCCAAAAAAAACACACAAAAAGGTAAAAAAGAGTATGCTTCAATTTCCATATAGAATTGAGTGAAATTTATAAAAAAAAAATAAAAAAGCCATTCCCCAATTGAAAAAAGATATAAATAAGTAGTTTTCAGAAAAAGAAATCAAAGCTATCTACAATCACAGGAAAAAATATTCTAAATCATTATTGATTAGAGAAATACAGATTAAAACAACTCTGCAGTACCACTTCCCCCCATCAGATTGGCTAATATGACAGAAAAGGAAAATGACAAATGTTGGAGGGGATATGTAAAAATTAGAGCACTAATGCCTTGTTGGTTGAGTTGTGAACTGATCTAGTCACTCTGGAAAGCACTTTGGAAGTATGTGCATACCCTTTGACCCAGAGATTTTTTTTTTAATGGAAAAGGACCTAGTGGTACATAAATATTTATAGCAGCTCTTTTTGTGTTGGCAAAGAATTGGAAACTGAAAGGATATCCATCTATCGGGGAATGGCTGAACATGTTGTGGGATATGATTGTAATGGAACACTATCGTGCTCTAAGAAATGATAAACAAGATGCTTTCAGATGGAAAGACTTACATGAATTGATGCAAAGTGAAGCGAGCAGAACCAGAACAATGTACACAGTAAGAGCAATACTGTACAATGAACATCTGTGAATGATTTGGCTCTTCTTAGCAATACAAAAATACATGACACTTCCAAAGCACTTATGATGAAAAATGCTATCAAGCTCCAGGGAGAGAATCAATGGTTCTTAATGCAGATTAAAGCATACTATTTTCCACTTCATTTTCTCATTTTTTTGTCTGTGATTTCCTTTACAACATGACTAAAATAGAAGTATGTTTTGCATGATTTCACATGTATAATCTATATCAAATGTCTCTCAAGGAGTGAGGAGGGAAGAGAAAGAGGGAGATGATTTGGAATTCATCATTTTAAAAAATGAATGTTAAAAATTAGTTTTACATGTAATTGGGAAAAATAATAAATTACCATTTAAAATATTTTTTAAAACTGTCAAGAATTTTGAGGCCATTAAAATAGTTTAATGTGTGTGTGTGTGTGTGGGCGGGGGAATTCCAAAACAACTAATCAGTTCTGGGTAAAAAATTAGGGTTGATTAATGGAAGAGATTATGTACATAACACAAAGAAGTAAACACAGTATATAGTATTTGATAAACCTACAGACCCCAGCAACTGGATCAGGACTCAGTATTTGACAAAAACTTTTGGAAACATTGGAAAACAGTCTGGTAGAAATTAGGTATAACCACACATATACAAAGAAGAGCTCCAAATAGATGTGACTCAGACACAAAAGTTTGTCTTATCATGAGCAAATTAGAGGAACAAGGAAGAACACACCTTTCACAACTATAAATAATGGAAAAGTCAAGTAGACTACTATCTTGTCAGATTTCTTCTCAAAGGTATTTTGAGGGTTGGGAGAAAACATCATTCAGGTAATATCAGATCTCAAATGATTAAACAAAGCAGTAAGCATTGACACTGTTTGGTACTGACTGAAAAATAAGGTTAGGATTAGGGTTAATTAATGAAACAGATTAGGTACATAGCACCTAGAAACAAACACAATGTATAGTATTTGATAAACATAAAGACCTTAGTTACTGGAGTAAGAAAAGCTTCAAATATATGTAAGACTTAGACATAAAAGGTCACATCATTAGCAAACCAGAGGAACAAGGAAGAGCATACCTTGCCAAATTTCTCTGAAATCTTTCTTTTCAAAGGGTTTCACATTTAATTTTTATTTTTACCACTTCTCTGTTAGTATGGGTATTATGATCATTATTTGACAGTTGAGGAATCTGGAGGTCTAGGGAAATCCTATGATTTAAATTTAGATTTAATCAGATTTAGAGCTGGGAAGGTACCTTAGAGGTACTGGGCAAGTAATATATTACTAAATATGTGAATTAATGCAAAACATATTTTCTTATTAACCATGTTGCAAAAAAAATGGTAAGGAAATGAAAAAAAATGCTTCAATCAGCCCTCAGGAATTATTAACTTTTTTCTTTGGAGATGGATAGCATTGTTCATCAAGAGTCCTTTGGAATTGTTGTGGATCATTGTATTGATCAGAGTAGCCGTGTCTTTCACAGTTGATCATTCTGACAATATCGCTGTTACTGGGTATTGATTTTGCTCACTTCACATTGCATTAGTTTATATATCTTCCCAGGTTTTTCTAAATCAGTCCTCCTTGTCATTTTTTTTCAGCCAAAGAAGACAAAGTTTGTTAAAGATCTACCTTATTTAGATAGACTCTTAAGGAATCTGAACATTTGTGAACCTTGTATTGACAAGCGGGCCAGATTGAGTCTGAGCCCTCCTTGTCATTTCTTATAGCACAGTAGTATTCCATTACAGTCATATACCACAACTTGTTTATTCATTACCCGATTGTTGAATATCCCCCCCATTTCCAATTCTTTGCCACCATAAAAAGAGAAGCTATGAATATTTTTGTACATATAGGTCTTTTCACTGTTTCTTTGGTTTGGTGCTAATCTGTAACACAATTTGAATTCAAAAGTCAAATTCTTTTATGAGATAAGTAGAAAAGTAAAAACAAGAAAATTAATTTGGGGTCAAGATATCCCCAAGATAAAGAAATAGCATGTCCTAAACAGTGTGTACAGAACTATGTCAGAGAGTCTGAATTTAGAATTGTAAAAGTCTTTAAAAGTAATCTCTAATCTTACTGAGGCTCAGGGAGGTTGTTAATTGCCCAAGATAACATGGGTAAATAGCAGATACAGGATTAGAAATAGGGTTCTCTGGACACTTGAGGTTGGAAAATAAATCATGTCCTCCAAAATGAAAGGAGAGTCTTCTATAGTCATAATAGGGCACAAAGAAAGGATCACATTATACTAATTCTAGCTAATTGGAAATCAGTGAAGTAGTGTCCAAGTGAAAGGATGAGCAAGTTCACTCCCCTGACCTGGTGGCTAATTTGGGTTTAGGATGATGTCCTCTTTCAAGAAGCTCTGACCAAAGCATTGGCAAGATGATAGAGGAAGAGGTCTTGAAGAGCCTGGATCTTCAATTCTCTCTCCTCCCCTCTCCCCCTACCATCATTAAAAGATTTTTCTAAAAAGAGACTTTCAAATAAATGAGAGAAAAGGATGGAAACAACTAAATAATCTTAAAAGAGAATTGGCAATTAGGTGGTGTAATGAAAATCTAGATCAGAAGTTAGGAAGATCTTGAACTTGCTAGCTGTGTGATTCTGAGAAAGTCACAACCTCTGTCTGCCTCATTTTCCTCATCTGTAAAATGGGGAATAATAATAGCCTTCCAGGGTTATTGAGAGGATAAAAGGAGATATTTAGAATGCATTTGTCAAACTATTAGAATAACCTTTTGTATAAGAGATAAAAACAGTCAATGAAATAAGCACAAAGGAGGTAACTCCCTTTGTTATGACAAATGTCTAAATTAAAAAATCTTGAAGAGAAGATGCTAGAAAAAAAAAAGGATTTCAATTGCAAAAAAGACTTAGAAACGTTATGGAACAGAGGTTAGAGAGATAAGGTTAAGAATCATTGGATTAGGGGTGGCTAGGTGGTGCACAGGCCCTGGAGTCAGGAGGATGGAAGTTCAAATCTGGCCTCAGACACTTACTAGCCATGTGACCTTGGGCAAGTTGCTTAAACCCAATTGCCCTCCAAAAAAACCAAAACCAAACAAACAAAAAAAGAATCATTGGATTACCTTAAAAAGGTAAAGGAAAAAAAATCCTAACCAACATTTTCCAGGAAATATTAAAAAAAAATTCCCAGAACTAGTAAGATTAAGGGACACAATACAGACTGGTAAAATTTACAAGATGTCCTCAGAGAGTAATATCAGATCCAATTCACTTAGCTATGCTGTGATCAGAACTCCAGGGTTTCTTAGGTGGCACATAGTGCACCAGGTCTGAAGTCTGAAAGACTCATCTTCCTGAGTTCAAATGTGACTTCAGACACTTAACTAGCTATGTGACCCTGGGCAGGTCCCTTAACCCTGTTTGGCTCAGTTTCCTCATCTGTAAAATGATCTGGAGAAGGAAATGGCAAACCACTCCAGTGTCTCTTCCAAGAAAACCCCATATGGGGTCATTAGGAATTGACAAGACTGAAAAAACTTAACAGCGACAAAAGAAAAAAAAAGTATCACTTATTAAGGTATTCCAATTCAAATTGCTTAGCATTATTCACTTATAAGAAAATAAAGGAAAAAAAGAGCATCATTTACAAAGAGTCAAGAGAGATCACATATGATCCCTTGAATCTACTATATGACTCAACTAAGAATAATACTTGAAGGGAAAAAAATATTTCCCCACTTTTCCAGACATTTAAAAAAAATCGGAGATAGAAAAATTGGCAGGAGACTTTTATGTACACATACATACACAATCAACTTAGAAAAAAAAGCCCTTCAGTAATTGTGGGAGAAATTTGGCTAATCTTGGAAATTTGTTGTTGTTTGGTTGTGTTCAGTTATGTCTGAATCTTCATGACTCCATTTGGGGTTTTCTTGGCAAAGGTACTGGAGTGATTTGCCACTTCCTTCTCCAGCTTATTTTACAGATGAGGAAACTAAAGTAAACAGGGTCAAGTGACTTGCCCAGGGTCACACAATTTATAAGTGTCTGAAGTTGGATTTGTACTCAAGTCCTCCTGACTCCAAGTCCAGCACTGTATCCACTGTGCTGCCTAACTGCCTCCAATATTAGAAACAGCATATGCAAATCTTACCTTGAGGAAATGTGACTGGGCCCCCAGGGGATGACATATTATGTTTGTTCCCTATTTTATATCAAGATGTGGGATTTGAAGATTATTCAATATCGGTTTCAAATAGGAGATGGCTCAAATCTAGAGTTTCCCCAAGAAGGGCTAGTTGAAAGGTACTCAATATCCATCATGAAAGGGTAACTAGGTGGTGCAATAGAGAGATCTCCAGCCCTGGAGTCAGGAGGATCTGAGTTCAAATTTGACCTCAGATCCTTATTTAGCTGAGCAAGTCACTTAACCCTAATTGTCTCCAAACAAAACAAAACAAAACATTCAATATGGGACTATGTAATTTATTCCTATATACAAAAGAAGTGCTATATACAGAAGTGTAAAATATGTGAGGCCAGAACCAGATGAAAATTTAATTGGAGGGTGGCTAGGTGGTGCAGTGAGTAGAGAGCCTGCCCTGGAGTCAGGAGGACCTGAGTTTGGATCTGGCCTCAGACACTTAGTGCACACACACACACACACACACACACACACACACACAACCTAGCCATGTCACCTTGGGCAAGTTACTTAACCCCAACTGCCCTCCAAAAAGCAAAAAAAAAAATTAATTGGCAAATATTTAACAAAATAAATAATGATATAATAAAACAAAGATAATATTAATTTGTGGTTTTCTAAGTCAATATGCAGTACACAGGGATCCTTATGTATAGGTTTACCAGCCAGTTCCTACTTGAGTTTAATACCACTGCTATATATGAAACACACATTCAATAAAAACAAATTTAAGACTGTTTTCAATAACAGTAATTACTGTTACAATCAGCTAGGAGACTGATACTTAGACATCATTAGAACATAGAGGAGTTTTCATGTGTAGTTGGAGTCCCAAAGCCCATTGGTAGAAACCAGAGCCTCAAGCCTTCATGATGGAGGGGTGGAATTGGTTCAGATGGGAGAGAGCAGAGGGCCAGGCTGTCTGTCCTTGAGTTTCTTCATTCTCTTTTGGTTTCGCAGTCACTTTGGGCGCTTCTGATTTCCAGCTTCAAGAAAGAATTTGGAAGAGGCTAACACCACTTCAGGTTGCTGAAGAAAAAGACTCCGGGAAGAAGTCGACAGGACAGGAGTGGGCAATCTCTGTCAAGTCCCTATCTCCCGCTTGCTACCCTAAAAAATCTGGGGAGTTTTCCCTTGGTGAGATCAGGGACTCTCTCTTGGTCAAGGTGAGTTACCTTGCTCCCAGTGGGAGAGCTCCTTCATTCTGTATTGTCTGGTATATATTCTCCTTACATATACTTCCTCTGATTTCTATTTTGCTACTAACTTACATAAATGTGTTTCTTTTCTACTTACTATGTATGTTCACTGGGAAACTGGTGGGAGTGGAATAATAGACAAACCGAGACCACTGAGGCAAGAAAAAGAAAAAAAATTTATTACGAGTTCGAACCCGGGCCCAACCATACATTTTAGATGGAGGACCCCGAGTGTCTCCTCGGGTGCTTTTTTATACAATTATGAGGGGAAAGGAGGAAATATTGAGCTCACTGATTGGCTTAGTGAGACTCAGCTAACTCTTAGAGACAAGGAGTTGGCGGGAAATGATTGGCTAGCAGACTTAGTTGAGTCTTGGAGATAGAGGCTTGATGCCAACTTCATGGGCTATAGGGGAGGGGGAGAGCAAACAGGTGTGGGGGGGGGGCAGTTGAGGCAGTTGACTCAGTTCCCGAATCTTATAGGTCAACATGACATTGTGGTTAGGGTTGGGAAAGCATGCATTCTTCAAGAAAAAACAAGGTTATTCTATAATCTCCTGAGGTTTGGCCCCATTTCATATTTGGCTCCATTTCATTCCCCACTTCTTTTTATCTAAGGGAATCGAATCCTAGATTCAAACACAATGTTCCTCAGGGATCTTCTGGTAACGGGATCGGAGGAACAAGATGCGCAATTCATCAGTGTGGGACTTGAGGAGGGTAAAAAGAGATCTGAGAAGGATCGGGCCAAAAACAAGGGCCAGAAACAATAAAACCAAAGGGCTGGCGAGAGCGGTCAGTAAAGTAGTCAACCAAGGGGATGCAGAAAAAAGAGACTGATACCAATTGTTCTGGGCTTGGCGGGCTTCCTCCCTGTCAGCCAAACGTTTTTGTAATTGGCTCAGGCCATCCCTGACGACCCCAGAGCGATTGGCATAGAAACAGCAGGCTTCACTCTGGTGTAATGTTGTCATGTGGGAATAGAGTCCACTTTGACAGCAGTAGGTGTAGTGGGGATCATGACGTGTGGTCCCTTCCACCTCTGCTCCAGACCATGAATTTCTTTTTACCAGCACAGAATCCCCAGGTTGAAACAGGTAAGCTGAGGCATAACTCCGGATCGGGATCAGGATCAGGAGAGCTGAGGGAAGGAGTTTTTTTTTTCTGAATCGCCTGCAGACCCTGAAGGAACTTGATAAAGGGAAGAGTTAGTGATTTCAGCTTTTAGGTCTTCCTAGATTAGAGGAAGAATAGGTGGTAATCTTCCATATGTTAGGGAATGGTCTGGACTTTCTCAGCCTTGAGTTCTGAGCTCTGAGAAAATTTCAGATGCCGGCTGCTCAAGGAAGTCAAAGCTGAGAATCCAAGGACCTAATCATCTCCCCCTTAAAACAGTTGGGACCCAAAATCATTTGGGTAAATCTATGTTTCATAGGAAGCTGGGTACACAGATTATATATACAGTATACAGTATACAGTGAATACAGATTCACTTAGGAAGAAAGATAATTCAGAAATTGAATCCTTAACATACATTCAGTTACAAATGTTAACTTTTGCTTAGAGCATGAAACAACTACAAATTCGGATCAAAAGAGCCAGATCTCTTCTGTTTTCACAACTCATTACATTAGTTTAGCAATAAATTTATCTTGCAAATGAAAGTTTTAATAGGCCTCTTAAAATGACACTAGAGATTTGAAAATTTCTTCTAAAAGTATTTTTCCCTTCTCTTAACAATTTCAAGATTTATAATTGATCACTAAACTTTTATGAAGAAAGTTAGTTGAAAACTTTCAAAATGACCTTAAGCAATTTGCATACTTTCTGCACATGTTCCAATTCCAAATGAAAAATAATATTAGATTTTCCAGTAAGCTTACACGAAAGAACTCATATCTGTTACTGACTACATGCTCTGATCATGGAAACTTGCTATAGAAGGAAAAAAAAAGGGACATGTGACATTCCAAATATGACAGGATAAAACATCCTTGACTCTGTTTAAATTCAG
The DNA here is from genome assembly GCA_011680675.1 of Gymnobelideus leadbeateri. Classification (NCBI taxonomy): domain Eukaryota; kingdom Metazoa; phylum Chordata; class Mammalia; order Diprotodontia; family Petauridae; genus Gymnobelideus; species Gymnobelideus leadbeateri. The sequence continues at coordinate 178,437 of WOXC01009681.1, read as the reverse complement.
GTAAAGTCACAGATATCCAACCATGCAGTATCTGTTCCATCTTATAGCTAGACTCAGGAATAGGTGGGAAACATTCCTTTTCAAAGGAAAACCATCGGTAAACTGAGCCAGGAGGGATCCCATCCCAGACAGAGGCTAAGATTGTCCCTTCGGCCTTTACCAAATGTAGACTTCCACCTATCAGCAGTGCAGGATCACATTCTCTCTGAGTAGCTTGTGGCATTTTCTCCGAGATAATGATTTAATGCAGACAACTATACCCAAATTCAAACTCAAAATAAAATTTAGTTATGGTCCCAAGTGCCTTTTACCTCACACAACAAGCTTCACTGATCACAGCTTAGAGCTAGTTAATTATTTTCATGGAGCTGCACTAAGCAATGATGATTTATCAGGTCTCACAAATGTAAAGAATTCCATTTACCCTTTTTCCTTCTGAAATCTAAAAGCCAATTGATAGAAATCCTTCTAATCTTTGCAACTTCTTAGCAAGTTAGGTTCATTTAAAACTACACTTAAACAAGTTCCTTTCCCAGGCTGAATGACCTTGCCTATTAGAGATAGTTTCTAGGGGATTTGGCAGTTTTACAACATAAGGAAAATTTATATGAATTCTAAGGAGAGACTGGGAGAAGGGCTAATAATGATGCCCCCCGCTTAGCCAATTCTCATACAAGCAGGAGGACTGTTCTGAATGGGCAGAACTAGTCTGAATAAAGTTTTCATCCAATCTCCTCCTTTCTACATACAGTAATCAATTACAATTTTAGATTTTAACATTGAAACAGTAACCAAAATAACTTAATTAACAATCTTACAAGTTTTAAACAGTCTTAACTGAAACTTCCTTTTAAACAAAGACAGACTTGGAAGCTTATGATTTCCCAAATTACAATACTCTGAGACTTTAAAAAAACTGCTTCTTATACAGCATAGATAATGCAACTTTTTACCAGTAACAATGTCATAAACAATTATCATGTTCTTAAATTTGAACTTTGAAATAAAAACAAAGAATTACCAATCTGGTGACCTTAAAAATCAAGTTTTTGAAGTTACACAGAACTAAAATTTTCTTCTTGCCACACACCTGATCAACTTATCACTAAAAATTAATTACATTCTGGAATCTCACATAGATGGTGAATGTGGTGATCCATAAACCTTCAAATTATCATAAATACATCCTTAGATGAAGCAAGCTTGAAAACCACATCTCTATATTTTTTCCTTTTTTCCCCCAAGTTTCTCATTTGCTCAATAAGAATTCTAAAAAATGCCTTTCCAATTCCCTGTGTACATTCACTTCATCATTAGTAATGTGGCAACTATAACTTTGTCACTGCATATTTCTAGAATAGCCAAAAAGTTAAATGAATAACCAGCTATCACAATAAATATCAGCAGCATTATTACTACCTATTTGTATCCCAAATATAACAGCTTTAAATTGTCAAATCTTATAACATAAAAAAATCCAATTCACATAAAATAAACAGAAGACAAAATTAGCAAAACTGATAAAATACCATAGCTGTTTTACAAAACTTTTCTCCATCTTTTAGTTTCAACAAAATTCAGAATTAAAATTGCTTTATCTAACATTTCTGGCTCACAATGGTCACTCAAACTTTTACAGTATAAGAGGATTTTACAATTTAGAGATACCATAATAACACAATGACATTATGACATTAATTGCATTTCCAATTCATCACATACAAAAATTACTGATAGAAAAATTGGGCTTACCAAGTACAGAGGCTGGGGTGTTGCAGCTTCCCCCTTTTTTTTTTCAAGTCGGGGAGCTTAACTCAAATACCCTATATTCTTTAGCACACTCTATTTCTCTTCTAGAATTTAACTTTTACTCCAATAAGCTTTAATTTATGTGCCCACTCCTTACAAAACCTTCTTTGAAAGTGATATCTTTGACCTCTCCAGCAAGTGATATTGGGGGGGGCGCCTTCCCCCTTTCTCACTACTAGAGAACCCAAAAGAAAATTCCCTATATTCTGACTTATCTTTAGCATCAAATTAGGAGTGACACTTTTTTACTTCTCACATGAATTCAATTGACTTACAGTTTTATTCTAATACACAGATTTTTCCTCTTTTAGGTGAGGCAGGAAATAGTTAAATTTTCATCTGCCTGCCTCTTTGATTTGAGGGGAGAAGATTCCCTCATTATTTCTTATCGCCTTCTCCTCACTCCATTTGGCCAGAGTGGAATGAAGAGGAGGAGATTTTCAAACTTTTAAAGATCTTAAAACTTCTGTTCACACTTCTCAACACCAAATACCATCTCTAAACTTTCTTGCTTTATAAAACCTACCTCTCTTTTCTCTTCTTCTCCAGCCTGCATTCAGCATCAGTGAAGGGAGGAGGGAGAGAGAGCTAAGAGCCTTCCAAAGGAAGGTCCAGCAGTCCAGCTGCAGTTTAAACCTTCCATGATGTTAGATTACACACTCACTCATTCACACAGACACACACAAAAAAAAACAGAACAGAGAGAGAAACTGACAGGAACATTACAAAAGCTCACAGAGGATTGTTAGAAATCCCCAGGCACAAATCATGTTTGCTTGGCTTCCAGATAGATGCTAATGGAGGCCAGGTACAAATCATATTTGCTTTACCTAATGTTAATCAAGTGGGACTCTAACCCACAATTTGATCAACTTACCTAATGTCAATCAAGTGGGACTCTAACCCACAATTTGATTAACAACCCTAGCGTTGATCAGGTGGGACTCTAACCCACAATCTGATCAACGTTGGTTAATCAAGTGGGACTCTAACCCACAATTTGATTAACCCCTGTTAATCAAGTGGGACTCTAACCCACAATTTGATTAACAACCCAGGGCCTCGGGGGTCGTCACCTCCCTCGGCCAGGGTTCGGGAAGTTACTGGCAGCGTCCCGCCCTTCCCGAACCAACCAAGCTCATGAGACTCCGGAAACTGCTAGCAAAAAAAATTAACCAGAATTAACAAAAAAAGAAACATTATTTTGGGTCAGGCCTGACTTACCGGCGCCGAGCAGAGCCTAGGGTCCAAATTCCAAGGCGTCGAGGATCTCGCTGGGGCCTCCATATGAAACGTGGTGTGGAATAATAGACAAACCGAGACCACTGAGGCAAGAAAAAGAAAAAAAAAATTATTACGAGTTCGAACCTGGGTCCCACCATACATTTTAGATGGAGGACCCCGAGTGTCTCCTCGGGTGCTTTTTTATACAATTATGAGGGGAAAGTAGGAAATATTGAGCTCACTGATTGGCTTAGTGAGACTCAGCTAACTCTTAGAGACAAGGAGTTGTCGGGAAATGATTGGCTAGAAGACTTAGTTGAGTCTTGGAGATAGAGGCTTGATGCCAACTTCATGGGCTATAGGGGAGGGGTGAGAGCAAACAGGTGAAGCGTGGATAGCAGTTGAGGCAGTTGACTCAGTTCCCGAATCTTATGGTCAACATGACATTGTGGTTAGGGTTGGGAAAGCATGCATTCTTCAAGAAAAAACAAGGTTATTCTATAATCTCCTGAGGTTTGGCCCCATTTCATATTTGGCTCCATTTCAGGTGGGAAGGGACCAAAGCCTTGCATATAAAGCTTGAGTGTTCTCTTTCCCATTCATGAAGTTCAGAAGTTCAGCTTGCAGCTAAAAGTCCTGTAACCTAGACTAATAATACTCAAGGGACAGATAGATATAATTCCGTCCCCTCTTTTTGAGGCGGTCAGTGGCCAAGTTTTGGCCCCAACCTCTTGCTACTCCTATGGTAGGAATTAAAGTCTCCCCTGGAGAAAGGTGGGGGAGGGAAGAGGCTAAGTCAGGGGTAGGGAACTGGCAGCCTCAAGGTCGCATGTGGCCCTCTCGGTCCTCAAAGGGCTGCCCTTGAGGAAGCAGCAGGTTTGTCTGGTTAAGGAGGTTCAGGGTTTGCGTGAGATCCAGTATAGTTTATTTAGAATACAGGTGAAAGGCTTAGGAAAGGTAAGATAAGAGTAATTAGGGTTAACATATGTATATTTACAGTCCTCACCCATGAGGGGAAGCACCGACACCTGGCCACACAAGCTGGGGAATCCTGGGTGCAGGGTCCCAGGCAGGACGTCTCCCCCACGGCTGAGATTCCAATTCGGGGTCTGAATCTTACAGTTGAAGTAGTGCTGGGAACACAGAAGGCACACTGCCAGGTGTTTTTAGCAAGCATCGTATCTTGTGTGAGGCCTGGGATGGAGGCCAAGCCTTCCAAGGCCCCCTTGGAGTGGCTCGTTCCAGGAGTTGGGCAGTTATAATATCTCTTCTCAAGGACCTGGCCAGGGTCCCAGGAGAGGAGCAGCCCTCATGTTCTCAGGATCCCTGTTCCCAAGCAGCTCAGGGTAATAGAAAGGTCATATTGAGTTGGGGCCTTGGTTTGTATAGTCTTATTCCTCACAGAGGGGCTTTACCTTTCCCCTTCAAGTTCCCATCCCAACTTAGACTTTTCTCAAACTCACGAAGTCACATATAAGCCTGGACACATTCCTCTTGGGATACACTTGTTTACCCAAGATCAGGAAAGAATAAACACAAGAGCAGACAAGGCACCTATTGATGCAGCCATAGGTTTACCTAGCTGAGATCCCCGGCATTTACTGCAAAGTGGGTGAGTTTGCCAATGAGCCCTTCCCTGAAGCCTTATCGGAAGTCTCACCATTACAGGACACCACCTGGAGGGTTAAAAGTGGTGACACAGTATCCTGCCTCCCTGATTCGGATCAAGGGACAACTCAGGTTCCCTCATGTCATCCAAAAAGTCAAGTCCTTTAGGCACTGACCAGGTCACCAAATAGTGGGAAGCAGGCCTCAGAGCTCCCAATGGGTTCAACTAGAATCAGGAAGGACAACTCTATTTTTAAAATTTATTTTTGTTTTAAGTTCCAAATTCTTTCCCTCCCTCCATTCCCTCCCCCACAAGTTGAAAAGGCTATATATGGCACCTCTTATCTGTGGTGACCAACTTTGATAGCCTGGGCTCCTCTCAGCAATGCAAGGTTAAAGGACAACTCCAAAAGACTCATAATGGAAAGGGATATCCACATCCAGAGAAAGAACTACAGGATCTGAGTACAGACCGAAGCAAACTACCTGCTGTCTTTTGTGTGTGGCTTTGCTTTGTTCATTCTTTCTTGTTCACTCCTTTGGTTATAATTCTTCTTTGTAACTTGACTACTGTTTAATGTGAAGGGGTTTGTAGAACCTTTATTGCATTGCATGCTGCCATGGCGGGGAGGGAGGAGAGGAAGGGGAAGAAAATTTGGAACTTAAGGGATTGTGGAACTGAATGTTGTAAACTAAAAGCAAATAAATAAAATTTTAAAAGGAAAAAAAAGAAACAAGTTCAAATCTTTAGTTTTTCCTGGAGAAGAAGAGAAGGCAGCAGCTGAAATGGTAGCTTTCTTATTTGAGCTCAGGTCTTCCTGACTCCAGGACTGGTTCTCTATTCACTGTACCCCCTGGCTGCCCCCGTATAAATGCTTTGGATCATATTAAAGGAGGAAACTTCTATGTCCATAATTTTGCGGGGGAGATCTGGTGACTATAAATAAGAGTAGCATTCTGTCAAAGCTTTTTCTGAATTTCTTAAAATAACCATGTGGGGAAAAAAAGATAAGGCTAAGTGAATAGAGCACCAGCCTTGGAGTCAGGAGGACCTGAATTCAAACCCAGCCTCAGACACTTAACACTTACTAGCTTGGGCAAGTTGCTTAACCCCAATTGCCCTGCTTTCCCCCCCTCCAAAAAGAAAAAAAAAAGATAAGGTATGTATTCTTTAGCAATCATATATATGAAGTCATTTAAAACAGATTTCCACATTTAACATTTTTTAATTGAAATTTATTTTCAGTTCCAAAATCTCCCTCCCTCTAGCCCATATCCCACTGGAAAGGCAACTCTAAGAATGGCCCATGAGTTGGCCTCCACTACACAAATCAATGCTAGTGATTACATAAAACAGAATTATTACATGAAGGGCCAATAGTGGAAGTTGTTAGATTCATTTTATAAGCACACATGCTTCATAAATGTGTGTGTGTGTGTGTGTGTGTGTGTGTGTGTGTGTGTTCATGCGCGGGTGTGCATGTCTGTACGTGTGTGTATTCCAAGCCTCTCATGAGTTTAGGATTAGATTATTTTGACAATGGTGAGCCTTGGCAAAGAGTACCCCAGAACTCACAATTAACATAGATCTTTCATTGAAAACAAGGGCAGATGTATGAAGCACTCAAAATTGAAATATACCTTGATATATTGGAGAAATCTCAGCTCACTCCCCTCCTGTCACCCTCCAGTTTCCTCCTGAGCTTTTCAGTTTCTTTTTGTTGTTGTCATCTTCCTCCATTAGAATGTAAGCTCTTTGAGAGCAGGTATCCCCCACCCCCCCCTCCCTTTTTGGCTTGTCTTTGTATCCCCAGTGTTTATTAGCACAGTGCCTGGAACAAGTAAGTGCTTAGAAACACTTGGTGACTTGCTTTGCCTTTCATGGAGGAAAAATATACAAATAATTATTCACCAAAATGAGAATTAGCTGAATTAAATAATTTCACACTAGGAAATTCGCTTCAGTGACTTCTAACAGCAAATCACATGTACCCAGCCAGGCAGAAAAGACACTCACCTAGCAAATGATGAATTAGGGCCAAGATTCATGGGGTCATAGATTTATAGTTGTAAGGGACTTTTGAGGCCCCTCTTGTTCAATTCTTTCATTTAATAAATGAGGAAACTGAGGCCCAGAGACTGAATGAGTTGCCCAAAGTCTCATAAGAAGTAGAAGAAACAGGATTCAAACCCAGGGCCTTTGACTCCAGACCCAGTGTTCTTCCCATTACACCAGGCTGTCAGGTATAGTTTGGAATCCAAGAATTTCAGTCCCTGTAAAGGGACTCAATTATTAGTCCAACCCAAGGATTTCTGTTTTCTCCTCCTCCTTTCCCTGAGGAGAGCACAATTGTCGGTACTTTTTCTTAGAGAGAAAACTGGGGCCTAACAATTGGCTTCTTCATTGGGACCTTGGGTTATATCATGCTGTCACTGACTTTCAAAGCAACATCCTCTTCTTAACTTCAGTTACTTCTATGGAATAAGGAGCCAGTTCTAAGGTGTTGCTAATTTACAGCCACTGCCATGCCCTGCATAGAATAACCCAAGGAAACTACCTCATTCCCCTGCATCCATGGAACCCAGAACCAGTTTTAAAGAGCCTCCTGGTGATGGGGTCCTTGTGATATATATATGTCTGTAGTATCAATCTGTAACATCAGTTTGTAAATGGGGTGCTTTGGGATCTATGTCTGTAAAATCAATTTGTAAAAGCAGTCTGTAAGATCACATTTCCACCCCCCAGCCTCAGAGCATTAACTCTGCCCCTTCCCCCTTCCAGCGCTCTGCCCAGCAACATCTCATGACCTGTTTATCTCTGTTTGAAACAATAAGTTATGTAAATGTTATTTCCCTTAGTTAGAGTGGCCAGCCCCACCAGAAATTCTTCAATACCTTATCTATAGGGTAACTACTTAGTCAATTATATACCCACACTGTCTCTGATGACCTTGGTGGGTGGCAGACTGGGCACTCTTTAGTGACGTATCAGGCCTAGAACCACACCTCCAGCTAGCCCCACTTGAGCTATTTCCCAGTGAATCATGGGCAATACACCTGCGCAGTTGATATTAAAAGTGTATGGTCCTTTGAGCACTGACCACTCCTTAACTCCTCCCTGATCCCACCCTTACTCACCTAGTTAGCATAATTGACCCCTTAAAACTATGCCTGCAGCCTCTTCGAGTTTGCAGGTTCCATAAGAATCTAGCCCGCTGTTCTTTACAGCGTAACAATAAACTTTACAATTTCGGCTTCAAAGTCTGCTTGAGCCTGGTGAATTCCTTCCAGACTGGATGCCAGGAGAGGTTTCCCTGGCAGAACCACTTACCCTCCCCCCCTCCTTATCACCCTTCCCTCTTCACTGGGGCTTCTGGCACAGCTCACTGAGTAGTTAAGCAGCCAAGAAATCAGGGGGGCAATGGCACCTCCTTGCCTTTTGTTGAATTGATTTAAATTGGCTCCATTCCCAAAGCATTTGGAGTCTGGAAGACTGAATTTGCATCCTGCATCGGACACTTGCTAGCTCTGTGACCTGGGGCAAGTCAATTAATCTCCTGAAGCCTGTTTCCTCATCTTTAAAACCAAGGGATTTGGACTCCATTGTCCTGTAAAGTCTAAATCTATGATCCTATGATCCCATGAGTATCTCAGCAGACCATTCAAGGAGGAGGTGGAGTTTCTCAAGGGGAATCAGGCAACAAGTCTGTGTGGCAGAGAAATATTGTAGTGTGATTACACTTTATGGAGGAGTACATTATTAAAAGACTAGTTTGCCACCTCCTCCCTTCAAACACCCCAGACTTGGGAGTAGGGAGCAGGGGGTGGGGAGAGGAGAGGGTGGGCAAATGGACGGAGACTTGACCAGAATTTTAAAATATTACAAGACAAGACACTAGGCTATTCCTCCCCACCTTCATGCCACCTCCACTTCCCCCAAGATGGGAGAATTACTTGGACTTGTTTGGGGTGGGGAAGGAGGAATGCTTCCTCTGGTGAGATAGGGATCAACCCCAGCCAACATTTTAAAGGAACACAAGCTTCTCTTTGACGGCCTCCTATCTCTCTTTCTGCTCTCCTACCTCCTGGGCTCCCCCTTCCTTCTCTCCCCAGTACCTGGTGCCCCAAATGCAGTGCCCCACCCAAGTTCTTTGGGCAGTATTCCAAGTTCACTGCCCGCCTCTCTCCACATAGCAGATTTCTGTTTGCTCTTAGGAAGGCAGTTTAACTAAATTAATTCACATTAAACTGAGCTCCCCACATTGTGGAGCAGTGGTTCCCACAGTATTTGCATTTTAAAAGAGAATGTTTGCTGGCTCACATTCTAATCAGAATTCCTAGCATCGGTTGGGAAGTATCATCAGGGTGGGGGTAACTTTCTTGATAACCTTGAAGTCACATCATTCTGAAGTACTATGTCACAGGACCATAGATAGAAAGCTAAAAGGGCTCTTGGAGTTCATCTAATCCAAACTCATCATCTTTACTATTGGGAAACTGAGGCAGAGAGATTCAGTGGTCATCAGTGACCAGTGATCAAGGTCCTAAATGGTAGAGCTGGGATAAAAACCCAACGCTGTTTACGAGTAAGCATTTCTACAGTGTCTGCTGGGGACATCGAGTTGATGCAGTGTATAGAGGTCTGGCCTAGAGTCAAGAAGACACATCTTCCAGAGTTCAAGTCTGGCCTCAGTTACCTACTAATTGTAAGATCCTGGGCCAATCACTATGCCCTGTTTGTCTTAGTTTCCTCATCTGTAAGATGAGCTGGAGAAGGAAATGGCAAACCAATCCAGTATCTTTGCCAAGAAAACCCCAAATGGGGTCACAAAGAGTCTGACATGACTGAAACCACTGAACACAGCATTAACACCAACTCCATTCTATGCAGACCATGCTGAGCACTTTTCAGATATTATCTCATTTGGTCCTCACAAGAGCCCTACAAGGTAAGTGCTAGGGTTATCCCTATTTTACAATTGAGGAAACGGTGGCAAAAAAAAGAACTTAAATGACTTGTCCTGGACTAGATTTGAACTCAGATCTCCTCAGTCAAGAGTCAACACTCTGTCTACTGTCTACCACCTAGAGGCCTTAGAGGGACAGTTGAAATAGAATCTCAAAGGGGAAAAAAGGTATTTCCCAATGGATGTCCCGGAGGCATATCAAATTCAACATGTCCAAAACAGGACTTACTATCTTTCCCCAAAGACCTACCCATTTTCCTGACATCTCTGGTTCTGCAGAGGACACCACTTTCCCTGCAGTACCTAGGTTTGAAACCTTACAGCCCTCCAATGAGTTTTATCAAGTCTACCTCTGAGATGTCTCTCACAAGGGTGTCCTTTCCATTCACACAAGCACCACCCTACATTAGGCTCTCAGTTTCTCCACAGCTCTAGTATCTTTTCCTTCTCCAATCCATCTTCTCCATAGCTGTCGCACAGGTTTGAGCACAACTCTTTCTCTCCAGTGGCAAACTCCTCTATTTGGAATTCAAAGCCTTTAGCTGGCCTATCTTTCCATACGTATTATTCCTCTTCATGTACTGGATGGTTTAGCCAGATGACACTTGTCACTCTAGCCTGGAATAACTGTCTGCCTCTGCCTTTTAGAATCCCTTTTTGTGGTTATTCAGTCATTTTTCAGTCACATGTGACTCTTCTTGACCTTCTTTGGGGTTTTCTTGGCAAAGAGTGGTTTGCCATTTCCTTCACCAGCTCATTTGACAGATGAGGAAACTAAGACAAACAGGGTTAAGTGACTTGCCCAGGATCTCACAGTTAATAGGTAACTGAGGCCATATTTGAACGAGGCAAGCTCCCTTCAAAGCTTAACTCCTTTCTCTATGAAGCCTCTTCTCATGCCCTTCCCCAATGTTTTGTTCTCCTTTTCTTCCTGAAATTACTTTTGTACACACACAAAACATATCTTATATTTAATTATATGTGTGTGACTTGTCTTCTCCAATAGAATGCAAGCTCTTTGAGATCAGGGAGCATTTTTTTTTTGTCTTTGTGTCCTAAGTGCCTGGCACATAGTAGGTGCTTAGGGAATTTTGATTGCTTCCAGCTACTGCTTCTAAATCTGTCCTCTTCAGTCACACACAGTGATCTAATCCTGCCAAATGACCACTCCCTTTGAATACTTGATGACAACTATTAAGTTCCCCTTGGGTCTTCTCCTTTCTAAATATCTGAAATTTTTTTCAAACAGTCCTCATATGGCATAGACCCAAGTTCCTTCTCCATCCTGGTTACCTTACTCTGTGTGCTCCTCAACTTATCTGTTTTCTTCCTAAAATGTTGGTGCTCCCTGGCTAGGTGATACTGCCTCTAGGTTGTCTCTGCTTCCTAGGCTTGGCCCTGGCAGAAGTCCTAGATTCTAGCTTGGGAAAGCTATCTCAGCCCTGCCTCTATTCTGGGTGGACCCTAGGAGATCAACAGTTTCCTCTCCTGGGCCTGAAGATCGTGGACAAAGCATAGAGAATACCTTTGGGGAAATCTTAAGGGTAGAAGTGAGTAGGTGGGGATGGTCAGGTGCCCAAGACTTCTAATAACTAGCCCCTTCATCTCCTACACTTGGAATGCTGCTGGAGCTTACTGCCAGAGCTTTCTGTGGGAGGCTTACCTGCACCAGCATGACCTGCTTCCATCCTCTTAACCACCTTTTACAAGATCCTTCAATGCCTCATCGGTTCCTCTAGTCTGGCAAAGAGCTGACCACTTTGGTCCCAACCTTCCTTCCTAGCCTTATTTCTGACTGTTTCTTTGCATCTCAAGTACAATAGCATTCTCTGAGAACACTGGACACACTTTATAGTTTAAAGACAAAAAGGAAGGGAAAAAAGACCAACTATACAAAATTAGGACTTCTATATCCTAAGAGCATATTGAAACGTGTTATAAATAAGGTGATGTGGCTCTAGATAAGCCCTAGACAAACTTACTATCTTTTAGTTTTCTATTCCCTTTGCCTAGTGTAGATTCTTGAACGTAATAAACATTTTTCTAAATTACATAAATCAATTTATGTTATATAGTTTACACATAGTAAGTCCTTGCTATAGGAATGAAGGAAGGAATATTTTGGTGTGGGTAAATTTGGGAGATATCAAAGACATAGCTTAGAGGAGACATGTAGGCTAGAATATGTTCAAGATCTTTTCCCCCATTGGTAATATATTTATATGGAACTTAATCTATTATAATCTATTTGTCCTCTACCCAAATCCCATTTTGATGTTATTGAAGACTCTGCAGTGGCAGGTCAATCAATCAAGCAATCGGTCAATAATTACTCATGAAGTTGTCCCTCTTGTGCTGGGAACTAGGGAAATAAAGATGCTTCCCTCAAGAAACTTACAATCCAGCTAGGAGGAAACGTGCATATGTAGGTGCATATAAAATAGAAATGAAACATTCAGGGGCAACACACTAGTAGTTGGGAGGAGCAGGAGAGACTTCATGGTCTTGAAGGAAATGGAAATTCTAAGAGGACAAGGGAATGCATTCTGCGTGTGGGGACAGCCAGGGTAAAGGCATGGATATGGGACAGAGAATTTCATGTCTGAGGAACAGGAAGGCAAACTTGGTTAGACCTGAGGAGTAAACAGAAGTAATGTGTGTGTGAGAATGGAAAGGTAGGACAGGACAGGTGGTGAAGTGCTCTAAATGGCAACCAGAGGAATTTAGATTTAATCCCAGAAGTGATAAAGATTTGGAAGGGGACACAGTGCTGGAGTTTGTTCAGCCATTCCTCAATTGATGGGCATCCTCTCAATTTCCAATTATTTACTACCACCAGAAGAGCTGCTCTAAATATTTTTGTACAAATAGGTTCTTTTCCTTGGGGTGTTATTTGGAAAGTTGTTTGGGAGAGCTTGGAGGCAGTGTTTCTTCTACTCTGACTTCTTGGCTTCCTGGTTTCTTTTTTCTCCTTATCAGTTAGTCAATACCAATTAGCTTTATCAAAACCAGATGAAGTTAAGACCTGGAATACAGAAATGTCCCTTGCATCTCCTGTCTTCTCTATCTTAGTCCACAAGGAGAGGGAACTTAAACTCCGAGTCCTTGCCTCAAACATGATTTTTGCCCCACTTCCTATGGCAACAGTCAGAGTCACTCCCTTGCTTGCAGCATAAGGTGCCTAACTGCCCAGTTGATTCACTGTTGGACAGTCACAGAGTTTGCTTTTTATGGCTAGCTCCTTCCTAGGCTTGACTGATGGATTTTCCAACCTTTTAAAGTTTCTGTGTTTGTTCTCTCCTCCCACCCCCTGCCACCACCTGACTGGCAGCAGGTAGAGCCCCTCACATGCTCAAACGACTGGACTGCCATTGGTCATCACTCTTCCTATCCCCTGGAATTACAAAACTCAACCAATGAACATTTATTAAGCACCTGCTCTTGCCAGGCACTCTGCTAAGCACTGGGAATATGAAAAGAGGGTCAAAGATAGTCCTTGACTTCAAGGAGGTCACAGTCTAATGGGAGAGACAACATGCAAAAAATATATACAAAGCAAGCTGTGCAGAGGATAGATAGGAAATAATTGAAAATGAACAGATATAAACAATATGAAGATATGGCAAGATGGCCAGGTGTATGACATGATTATATAATGAGGCCAGAATGAGAACTATGTATACATTTATTCAAACACTGTTTTAAATAATAATAAAGAATAAGTTATTGCAAAAAGATTTGGAAGAGGACACATTAAATATATTGTTGATATTCTTATGTCATAATTTGTATTATTACTATTATTTTTGTTTCCTTGTTTTTAGTTTTGCTTTTTGGAGGGGGGGAAGGTAGGGCAATTGGGGTTAAGTGACTTGCCCAAGGTCACATGGCTAGTTTTGTGTTAAGTATCTGAGGTCAAATTTGAACTCAGGTCCTCCTGACTCCAGGGCCTGTCTGCACCACCTAGCTGCCCCATTATTATTATTTTCTTAATTAAAATGTAAATAGTTTGAATTCAAATGTTTTGCATTTTTGTACAACATTCAGTTTGTTGAGGGGAGGAAACAAGCATTTATATAGTAATTATTTATGTGCCAGACACTGTTCTAAGCACTTTACAAATATCATCTAATTTGATCTTCACAGCAACCCTGGGAGATTGGTGCCTTTATAATTTGCACTTTACAGAAAAGGAAAGCAGATAAAGCTTTCCTTAGAAAGCTTAGAAGTAGGTAGAGGTGAAGTGATCACACAGCTAGAAAGAATCTGAAGCTGGATTGGAACTCAGATCTTCTTGCCTCTAGGTCTAATACTCTATCCCTTGCACAACTGAGATTATTAAATTCTTATTCATTTTTTAAGGAAAAGAAATGGTGAGATCTAGTCTTTCTGGCTTTGGGAGAAGCAAGGTGGAGTTCTCTCTGGGACTTGAAGAGCAGCTAGTCTTCTAGTGGAGTTTCGGTTGGGTCCTTAGACCTCCAGTCACCTCTTCTGCTTTGATTTCCTTCTCCTGAGCCTAGATGCCTGAGTGAAAATCCTGAAATAGACTTTTAGGAAATTGCTCCCTCCAGAACTCCTGGGTTCCTAAGGGAGTGCCGCTACCTTTAAGAGGTACAGATTATATAGTAGTAGAGGCCTGGTTGTGTGTCCTTCCATGTTTTGATGTTATAGGGATCAAATTTCTGGGAGAGTCTAATAGTAGTTATAAGTCAGAGCTTCATGTTTAGGGCTTTGTCAAATGCTTACTTGTCTTTTGTATTTTAAACAATTTTTTTCTCCATGAAGAATAAATAGCTGTCCTATATGTGGCAGGTTGAGCACCTTTTTACTTCTCTCCTTGGGAAACTGTAGACTTGAGACAAAGCTAAACTTTAAATCGTTTTCTCCTGGGCCCCAGAACTTAGTACAGTGCTTGACCATAGTAAGTACTTAATAAATGTTTATTGACTGACTAGACTGGGTTCTTAATGCTGTGAGAAAAGGGATCTTGCTACTATTTGTTCCTTTACTTCATAGGAAATAGCTAGTGAAGAGATAAAATGCTCTCTGAAGCTATTATTTTCTTTTTAATCTTAGTGCCTTTCCTCTGAGATGGTCCCAATTTTATTATTTTTTTATTCTGAATGTAAGAAATAAAACAAGCATTTCCATAACAAAATAGAATAGAAAAAAAGAGGATTGCACATGAAAGTGCAAATCTGTTATGCACAGCTTGCTTTTCCTTTTAAATATATAATAAAGTTATCATGTCAGTTTCTTTTTTTTCCTTCCTCCCTTCACCTCAGAAATGGCTACCATTAAACACCAATATGTATATGTATGTAAAACCATGCTATTATACTTCTATTTATCAGTTCTTTCTCTGGATGTAGATAGCATTTTCCTTTCTAGGTCCTTTGTAGTTAGTTTGGGTATTAATAATAGTCAAAATGACTTAGCTGCTCAGAATTTTTCTTAAAACAATGTTGCTATTACTGTATACAGAGTTTTGGTTCTGCTCATTTCACTCTTCATTATTTCATGCAAATCTTGCCATGTTTTTCTAAAGTTATCAAGCTCATCATTTCTTGCAACACAGTAGTATTCCATCATGATCATATACTTGGTTAGCCATTCTCCAATTAATGGGCAACCCCTCAACTTCCAGTTCATTGTCACCACAGAGAACTGCTATAAATATTTTAGAACATAGGCTCTTTTCCTTTTCCCCTAATCATTTTGGGAAGCAGACCTCAGAATGGTATTACTGGGCCAATGGTCATAAGTAAGTTTAATAACTCTTTGGGCGTAATTCTCAATGAATTAGTGTTCCAATTTTTCCACATCCCCCTCAACATTTGTCTTTCCCCTTCAATCATTTTAGCCAATCTGATAGATGTAAAATCATTTCTCAAGGTTGCTTTAATTTGCATTTCTCTAATCAGTAATAACTTAGAGCATTTTTTCATATGATTATAAATTGTTTTGATTTCTTCCTTCAAAAATTGCCTGCTTGTATCCTATGGCCATTAATCAGTTGGAGAATGACTCATATTTTTATAGATTTGACAATTTTTTTTTTTATTGGAGGGCAATTGGGGGTAAGTAACTTGCCCAAGGTCACATGGCTAGGTTTTTCTTTGTGTGTGCGTTAAGTGTCTGAGGCCGGATCTGAACTCAGGTCCTTCTGACTCCAGGGCCAACGCTCTACTCACTGCGCCACCTAGCTGCCCCCTGACAAATTTCTTTATATTGTTGAGATATGAGACCTTTATCTGAGAAACTGTAAATTTTCTCTGCAATTTTCTGCTTTCCTTCTGATCTTGGTTTTATTGGTTTTATTTGTACAGAAACTTTTTAATTTAATGTAATCAGAATTGTCCATTTTATATCTTACAATGTTCTCTCTCTTGTTTATTTGTAAGCTCTTCAACAATCCATAAGTTTAATAAATAATATGTTCCATATTCTTCATATTTTCTTGCAATACATCCCTTTATGCATAGGTCATGGTTCCATTTTGAGTTTATCTTGGTAAATGGTGTATGATATTGATCTATGCTCTGTTTCTGCCAGACTGCTTTCTAGCTTTCCCAGTTTTAATTTTTTTTTTAACCAAATAATGAATTCTAATTGCAAAAACTTAAATCTTTACCCTTGTCAAACATAAGGTTACTATAGTAATTTGCTGGTGTAAATTGTATGTCTACTCTGTTCTACCAAAATACCTTTCTATTTCTTAGCCAATACCAGATAGTTTTGATAATTACTACCATATAATAAAGTTTAAGATCTGTTCTTGCTAAACCTCCTTTCTTTACATTTATTCATTAGTTCCTTTGCTATTCTTTTTTTTTTTTTTTTTAAAGCAATTGGGGTTAAGTAACTTGCTCAAGGTTACACGGCTAGTCATTATTTATGTGTGGGTGCTCATTTTCTGAGGCCGGTTTCGATCTCGGGTCATCCCAACTCTGAGGCCAGCGCTCTTACTCACTGTGCCACCTAGCCGCCCCATCCTTTGCTATTCTTAACCTTTTGTTTTTTCAAATTAATTTTATTATTTTTTAAAACTCGGTAAAATATTTTTTGGTAATTTAATTGGGATGATATTGAATATATAGATTAATTTAGGTAAAATTGTCGTAAATCTATCTGGTCCTACATACTCATGAACAAATAATTTTCTCCAATTATTTAAATCTGATTTTATTAGGATAGTTTTAAAAAAATAATAATTTTGTTCATATAGTTCCTGGATTTGTTTTGGCAGGTGTACTCCCAGGTATTTTATACTATATAAAGTTATTTTAAATGGGGTGTCTGTTACCATCTCTTCTTACAGGGTTTTATTGGCGATATATAGGAGTGATGATGTTTTATATGGGTTTACTTTATACATCCTGCTATTTTGCTAAAATTATTGTTTCAACTAACTTTTTAGTTGAATCTCTAGAATTTTCCAAGTATACCATCGTATTGTCTGCAAAAAAATGATAGTTTTAGTAACTCATTGCCTATTCTGATTCTCTCTATTCCTTTTTCTTATCTTATTGCTTTTGCTATTAATTTGATGGTTTTCTTATGTTCAACTTTATTAATCTCAGCTTTAATTTTTAGGATTTCCACTTTGTTTAATTTGGGATTTTTAATATGTTCTTTTCATAGTTTTTTAAACTGCATACCTAGGTCACTGGTTTGTTCTTTATTTTATTGGTGAAAGCTATTAGAGATGAATTTTCTACTGCTTTTGCTGCATTCCATAGGTTTTGATATGTTGTTTCATTATTTTCATCCTTTTTAATGAAATTATTGATTATTTTTATGATTGGCTCTCTAACCTATACATTCTTCAAGGTTAGGTTGTTTAGTCTCCAATTAGTTCTTATTCTCTGTTCTATTTTTCCTTATGAAATATAATTTTTGTTGCATTGTTATCTGAAAAAGATACACTGAATACTTCTGCTTTTCAGTATAAAACTTTTATGCCCTAATATATGGTCAATCTTTGTAAAGGTGTATTCTTTTCTATTCCCATTTGGTTCTCTCTAGATAGCTATCATATGTAGCTGATCTAAAATTCTATTCACTTCCTTGACTTCTTTCTTATTTATTTTTTGGTTAGATTTATCTGGTTCTGAGAGGGGAGGATTGAAGTCCCTCACTGTCATAGTACTCCTAATTCATTTAACTTTTCTTTAAAAAATTTAGATGCTATGGTATTTTGTTGCATGTAGCCTTAGTACTGATACTGTTTCATTGTTGATGGTACTTTTTATCATAACATACTTTCCCTGTTTATCTTTTTAACTTAGATCTGTTTTAGCTTTAACTTTTTCTAAAATCATGATTGCTACTCCTGCTTTTTCTACATTAGCTGAAGCATAAGAAATTCTACTCCTGCCTTTTATTTTAACTCTTTGTATATCTCTCATTTTTAAATGTCTATCTTGTAAAACACATATTGTGAGATTCTGATTTTTAATCCATTCTGCTATCCCTTTTTGTTTTGTGGATGAGTTCATCCCATTCACATTGAAAGTTATAATTATTATTTAAGTATTTCCCTCCATCCTATTTCCTCCCTGTTATCCTTCTCAGCCTCTCTTTTACCCTATCCCTCCTCATGTCTAGTTTACTTCTAACCACTCTCTCCCTAATCCATAATTTTTAGAAGAATCCCCCTTTATCCTTTCTCTTCACCCTCCTAAATCCCTTCCTCATCCTCACCTTTCACCCTCTTCTTTAAAAAAAAAAATAAATCTAGAAGGTTCTTATACTCTTCTTGATGTATATATTGTTCTTTCTTTAATCCAGACATGAGGAAAGTAAGGTGCCATCACTCCACTTCTTTCCTTTGTATCACTTCTTCCTTTCATGCCTCATCTGTATGAGATAATTGCTCCTTTTTACCTTTTCCTACTCACCTTTGTTTTTTAGAATCATCTCAGCCCCAACCTTTCTTTCAAACTACACAAGTAATAATGACAGCCTTAAGACTACTGATAACATTTTCATATATAAGAAGAAAACATATTATTTGACTTTATTGAGTCCCTTGTAATTGGTCTTTAGTGTTTCCCTTATATTTCTCCAGAATTTTATATGTCAGATTTTCCATTGAGTTCTTATCTTTTTGTCACAAATGCCTGAAACTCTTTTGGTTTGTTAAATGTCAATTTTTTTTTCATTGAGGATTATACTCAACTGTGTTGAGAAAGTTATCTTTAGTTGTGACACCAGTTCTCTTGCTCTTCAAAATATAATGTTTCCAGGCCTACAGCTTTTTAGTGTAGAAGCTGTGGCAGTGTCTAGGTGGTGCAGTGAATAGAGTACTGGCCCTGGAGTCAGACAGGCCTGAGTTCAAATTTGGACTCAGACACTTAGCCATGTGACCTTGGGCAAGTCACTTAACCCTAATTGCCCTGCTTTCCCTTTTCCAAAAAGTTAAAAAAAAAATTAGTGTAGAAGCTGCTAGATCCTCTGTGATCTTGACTGTAGCTTCTCAGTATTTAACCTCTTTTTCTTGTTGCATATAAGATTTTCTCCTTAACCTGGAAGTTTTGAAACTTAGCCATGATACATATTCCTATGAAGTTCTCAATTTGGGTTCCCTTTCAGGTGGTAAGTGGTGGATTTTTTGCTATTTCTGCTCTCCCCTCTTGTTCTAGAAACTCAGGGCAATTTTCCTTGATAATTCCTTATAAAATTGCATGAAGTTTCTCTTTTTGATCATAACTTTCAGGTAATTCAATAACTCTTATATTGTCTCTCCTTGGTCTGCTCTCCACATTAGTTGTTTTTATAATGAGATGTTTCACACTCTTCTATCTTGTCATTCTTTTGGTTTTGTTTATTTCATGGTGTCTTGTACCATCATTTGCTTCCCCTTGCCCAGTTCTAGTTTTCAAGGAGTAATTTTCTTCCTTAAGTTCTTAGACCTTTTTTCTAATTGGTGGACTCTCTTTTCATAATTTTTTTCATTTTCTTGGGTTGCTCTTATTTTTTCCCCTAATTTTCCCTCAACCCCTCTTGCTTGATTTTTAATGCCATATGTAAGTTCTTCCAAGAATTATTTTTGGCCTTGTGAACATTTAATGGTTCCCTTTGGGGTAGGAATGACTTTTTAAAAAAATTTTCATTATCTTCCTTTGAATATGGACCCAGATATTTTCTTTCTTTCTTTCTTTTTTTTTTTTTAAAGCAATTGGGATTAAGTAACTTGCTCAAGGTTACATGGCTAGTCATTATTTGTGTGTGGGTGCTCATTTTCTGAGGCCGGATTCGATCCCAACTCTGAGGCCAGCGCTCTTACTCACTGCGCCACCTAGCCACCCTTTTTTTTTGGAGGGCAATTGGGGTTAAGTAACTTGCCCAAGGTCACAGGGCTAGGTTTTTGTTTGTGTGTGTTTTTGTTTGTGTGTGCATTAAGTGTCTGAGGCCAGATCTGAACTCAGGTCCTTCTGACTTCAGGGCCAACACTTTACTCACTGTGCCACCTAGCCGCCCCCCGGAACCCACATATTTTCTAATCGCCATAGTAGCTGTCCATGCTTGAGTTCTTTTCTCCTCTGGTTACTCGTTTTTATTTTGTTTTATTTTAGCATCTTATCATTGTAATCAGGTTCTAGTCCTGAGGTATGGGTCATGGAGCCCTAGACCACAGGTCCTTCTTACTCTGGAGGCCCAGTCTCAGGCAGTTCTCTCCACCCCAGAGTCATGGCTAGGGCCCCCAGCCATGCTGTTTTGCAGAGCTCTTGCTCCCTGTGGCCCCTCCCACAGCTGCAAACTTCAGCTCTCCTCTGTGCCTTAGAATGGAACCCAGGGACTCCACTTTCCTGCAAGTGCCCACAGCCAGCAGGATAGCCCCCTAAGCCTGCTACTACCCCACAAAGTGGGAGTGTGAGCTCCTTCTCACCCACAGCCACAGCATGGGACTATGTCTGGGCAGCACAGCTATGCCTGGCATCCTGAGAGAGTGTCCAGCCTCTACACTGTCTGTGAGGTGAAAGTTCCTGTGGCTGAGCTTCAGTGGAGCTGGGAGCACTTCAGTGAGGCCAGACCTCCAGCCTTGGAGGTCAAGTCTTTCCTAAGGTCCTCTCAGGCTGTCTGAGGGGAACATCTCCCTTATCCTGACTTGGGTTGACTTTTGCCACTCTACATTCACTTTGAGGTATTGTTCTGTCTTGTTTGTGTGAGCCTGGACCTTTTCTGACCTCCTCCACTATCTTCCCAGAATCCTTTCCCTATCCCCAACTGATCATGTGCTATCTTATTTGTACATATTTGTTAGCATGTTATCTGCCCTATGAGACTCTGGGCTCCCAGAGAGCTGGGATTTTGTTGTTTTTGACCTTTCTTTGTATCTCTAGCACTTTGCACAGTGCCTAGCACATAATGGCTACTAAAAAAAAATGCTAGCTGATTGACTGACTGTTATTAGTTATGATTAAGAATTTGAGTGGAAAATGGGGTTAGGATTCACTTCTCTTTATTAGTTTAAGTGAAGTCAAAGAGACTGAGCCCTGGGACTTCTTCACATCTTATAAGAGATAGGAGGTGGCTGGGGAAGGGGGCAAGGTGGTGAGGTGGAACTGTGTTCAACCATTGTTGGGCTGAGTCATGGAAAAGTAGGAGCTGGTAGCAGGTAGATTAGGGTTGGTTGGCTAGAAGGAAGATGTGTCAGCACATGGATAGCCAGCAGTCTCATACAGTCCATTTCTCTTGTTCCCAACAGGCTTCCTGCTTGCTTCCTGCACAATGTTCTGGGTAAACAAAGCAAGGCTGTTAGTCCTCCTGGTGCTCCCATCTTTGGCTTTCTTCTTTCTCCAGCAGTTGTACAGCCCAAGTCACTGCCCTGGTCTAGCAGAGAAGTCAAGCCCTATGCATGTGTTGATCTTGTCCTCCTGGCGCTCTGGCTCCTCCTTTGTGGGCCAAGTCTTCAGTCAACACCCTGATGTCTTTTACCTGATAGAGCCAGCCTGGCACGTGTGGACAACCCTCTCCTCTGGCAGTGCTGGGCAGTTGCAGATGGCCGTGAGAGACCTGATTCGTTCAGTCTTCCTCTGTGACATGACTGTCTTTGATGCCTACATGGCCCAGGGTCTAAGGAAACAGTCCAGCCTCTTCATGTGGGAGACTAGTAGGGCACTGTGTTCCCCACCTGCATGCCCTCTCTTTAAGAGGGAGGACATCATCCCCTCAGCTAAGTGCAAGATCCTATGTGGCAAGCAGCCCTTCAACTTGGTGGAAGAAGCCTGTAAGTTCTACAGTCATGTGGTGCTCAAGGAAGTGCGTTTCTTCAACCTGAAGACTCTGCAGTCCCTATTGACTGACCCCTCCCTCAACCTACACATAATTCACCTTGTCCGAGACCCCCGTGCTGTGTTTCGCTCTCGGCAGAACACAAAAGAGCAACTGAAGTATGACAGTCATATAGTCATGGGCAACCAATGGAATAAAATAAAGAGTGAGGCCCAGCCCTATCACTTGATGAAAGCTATCTGCCAGGGCCAATGGGAGATCTATGAGGGGGCACAGTTGTTACCAGCCTCCCTAAGAGAACGCTACCTGCTAATACGCTATGAGGACTTGGTGCAGGACCCGCTGACCCAAACCTCCAAATTGTATGAATTTGCAGGGTTACCCTTCCTGCCTCACCTCCAAATCTGGGTGCAAAACATCACACAGGGCAAGGGCATGGGAAGCCATGCCTTTGACACAAACTCCAGGAATGCCCGAAGTGTCGCCCAGGCCTGGCGTCAGTCCTTACCACATGATGAGGTAGTCCAAATACAGAAAATCTGTAAAGATTCCATGGACCTGATGGGCTACCTTCCTGTCTTGTCTGAGAAAGAACAGAGAAATTTGTCAGTGAATCTTCTGTCTACTCTTGAGATCCCCTAAAATTGGTCAGCCAAATGAGTTGAGTAAGGATCTGGTTTTGTATAATAACTATGGTCAGTTGAATGTTTTGGGTCTAACTGTTTCTCTATGGGCATACATGTGAACATGCTGTTGGATATGACTGCATGTGGCCAAAGGACACTCTGCTTCCTGACTCTACACCTTGGCACTGGCTGTCCTCCTTTTTGGCCAGTGCTCCCCTGTTCACCTCTGCCTCTGAGCATCCCTGGGGCTCTTCAAAATAACTCAGGCATCACATTCTGAGGGAGATCCTTCCTGATCCCTCAAGCAGTTAGTACCTTCCCCCCTAAGGGTGTTTTGTATCTACAGGTATATAATGTGTGTGTGTGTGTGTGTGTGTGCAGCTAATATGAGCTCTGATGATCTTTATCCCAATTTTCATTCTCACAGATGAATTTCAGAATCCACAGCAAGAGTATATTCCCTGCTCAGAGTTCTAGGGTCCCCTTCTGAAAAATTGGGGTGATTCCCTAATGCCATCAGCCCAAGACCGTAATAGCATATTTTTTTCCACCAACTGGACCTCAAGATTATGAGATAAAAATAATTTTAGTTAGCCAGTTTTAAGGAGTTTTTGTTATTGTTGTTGTTTATTTGTGTCCAACTTTACATGACCCCATTTGGGGTTTTCTTGGCAAAGATACTGTTGTGGTTTGCAATTCCTTCTCCAGCTCATTTTATAGATGAGGAATCTAAGGCCAACCTGTTTTAGAGCCTTGCCCAGGATTACCCAGCTAGGAGGTGTCTGAGGCTGGCTTGGAACTCTGGAAGATGAGTCTTCCTGACTCCAGTCTTGGGGGTGCCCTGTGCACTGTGGAGCCACCTAGCTGCCCAAGCACCTTTTAGGTGGGGATATTTACTAAGGTAGAACACTAGGAATAATTGGCCAAGTCTGTGACCCACTGTACCCCCCAGGATATTTAGTGGGCAGGGGAAAGTGGGCACAACCTTAGAACGCATATGTGGCCAAGGGGTGTCAAGGGTCCTTATTGCTGGAAGTCTTTTCCCCACATTTGTAGGGTGTTCAAGAAGTTCCCCTTGGCATGGTTTAGTTCATTTGCTGTGCTCAATGTGGAGCCATAAGTCTGTCCCTTCTGTCCTTGGTTCCCAGTGCAGACAGTACTATCAGCTGATCCAGGGATGATGCTGGGCCCCAGTGGATGGTCAGCCTGCTCCCGCTCCTTCTAGCTTTCTTATAGAGGCCCTTCTACAACCCAAGTGTTGGAGTGCAGCAGAGAACTAGGGCAAAGCTGAAGCCTGACCCTCCCTTTTCCTCTTCCTGCCCCACTTTAGTTCTCCCTCAGACACTCTACTGAAATGCCAGGGTTGCCACCATTTCTCCAATAACTGTTTTTCAATGAGCATGATAGTTTACAGAAAATCACTGGGGCATGGCCAACTTGGCTCAGCTATCTGAATGGGATTCCTATGCAAGGTCACTCCAGTTCTAAGAGTTTTTGGTCCTTAGTCTGAAACCTATGACTGAAACTGATTGATTGGACATTGTGTTGGATGACTCATACCTAAGCAGAGAGTGGGCTCTCTGCCTACCTTTGCATCAATACCTATTTTGATTTGTTCTTCTTTTGTCTCAGGGAAATTTTAGTTTCCTAGAAACATCTGGTAACAAAATATTAAGATCACATTATAGTTTCTTTGGATGGAGGCATTGGGAGGGGAAGCTGGGGGAAACAGCTAAGCTTTTCTTGGATTTTCTCTCATCCTGGGCCTTCCCCTCTGTCTTTAGTAACTCCTGTCTCTGGCATACCTCAGTTCTTTTGTTACTCAGAGGTGTACAGAGCCATGCTTGCTCCAGCCTCCCAAACCTACACTCTCGGAAACTCTCACTCAGTCATGAGACAGCTTCTTCCCTTTATAATGATGATGATGGTGATGGTGATAGCTACTATTTCTGTCTTGTTTTCTATGTTCCAGGCATGGTGCTAAGTGCTTTGCAATTACTATCTAGTTTTATACTCATAACAACTCTGGGAGTTAGGGGCTATCATTATTCCCATTTTTCAGAAGAGGCAAACCCAGCTAGTGAGTGTCTGAGGCCACATCTGAACTCTGCTCTTCCTGACTCCAGACCCAGCACTCCATCTGCAGGGACACCTCACTGCCCAGACAGTGTAAACACATTGTGCTGGGCCATGATGCTGGCTCCCACAGGATGGCTTTGGTTGATTCAAGGAAGAATGGGGGAGCTATTCATACTCAAGTTCTGATTATCTGACTCAATCAAAAGATTTCAGAGCTGAAATGGGGAGGTTTCAACTACAGCCTTACACATGTAATGTAAACACATTTTACGTAATAAGCTTGCAGAGAATCCCCATCCTAAATTTCACTCTCTCTTTTTTTTTTTTTTTTTAACTTTTTGCTATCTGGAAGGGGGAAGGTAGGGTTAAGTGAATTGCCCAGGGTCACATGGCTAGTTTTGTGTTAAGTGTCTGAGGTCAGATCATCTTGACTCCAGAGCCAGTGCTCTATTAACTGCACCACCTAGCCTCCCCCTTTGCTCTGTTTCTTGCTCAACATTGGGCTTAGCATCCCATGGAAGTAGCTGGTTACTGGAAATGTGATGCTCAGAATATAGTAGTAATACTTACTAGCTGTGTGACTTTGGGCAAGTCACTTAACCCCAAATGTCCTCTAAACAGCAAAAAAAAAAAACAAAAAAAAAAACCAAAACCAAAAAAATATAGTAGCAATGTCCATTCATAATCTCAGGTAGACCCTGTTTAATAGATGTCTCATGCTTTCATACTTGGACTGACTGATATACCTCTTCTACCCTTAACTCCTGATGGAAAGTTATAGAAGCAATTCTCTCCTTGTCATATTTTTCTGAAAGAGCCTGGGAATAGGTTTAAATGTGGGCAGCAGATGATTCAGATCCAGACAAACTGGCTGTCTGCTCAGGATTTTATGGTGCAATAATTTTTTTTCCCCTGGGAAAACGGATCTATTTTTTGTTAAAAAAAAAAAAAAGTATCTTTATTTGCAATGTTATTGTTGTTACCCAGTATATATAGTTGTCATATGAAGTTGCTATTTGGTTCCATGATGAAAATAGCTGGACTTGTTCTTTAAATAAATTTTTACTAAAAGTGTTGTTCTTTCATTTGTGAAAATCATCCATGATAAGTATAATTACAATGGATTGACACTTGATTCTAAAATATTTTGGTGCAAAAATCTGTTATTATATATTTGTATAATATATCTCAGTAGAAATAAACATGTTAATTGTTCAGACTGTTGGGCTGATGAAATGCATTGTGTGCTGTATTAATCTACCATCTAGTTTTAATAAAAAAATAACCACACAGAATTATAAAATCATTACTGTTGTCAAACTTCTTTCAGAGATAATTCAGTTAAGAAGTATTTATTACTAGGAAGGAAGGAAATAAGCATTTATCCAGAGTTTATTAAGTGCCAGGCACTAAGCTAAGCACTTTATAAATCTTATCTCATTTAACCCTCACTACAACTCAGAAAGGTAAGAGCTTTTATTGATGGGGTATGGGATCTGAACACTCCCCGTCACCTAGGACTTACCCATGAATTTTAGGAAGCAGCCTCTGAACCCAGATCCTGCCAGTAGCCTGCGGCATTTGGCTCATGCCAGTGTAATCCTTACAACTGCCATTTCATTATGGCCTCACCCAGTCCAACCCTTCATTCTCAGTTACTTAAGACCCAGAATTGCCTCATACATTTCAGTTACAGGTGCCTCCCCCAGGGTATTTGGTCCACCCCAGGCCATCTAGATTACTTAATTAGTTTACTTGACTCCTCTTAAAGGCTGCCAGACCCCCTTTCTTGGTTACCTCAGGACCATCCCAGACTATTCCCAACTCCTTAATCTCTTTCCAATCTTTCCACAGTCTTTTTCCCAAAGAAAGCATTGGTCTTGTCCCTATCCAATGCCCAGACCCTCAGCGAGTCTGGCCAACTTGTTTTGGTGCCACAGATAAAGAGAACTACTTGGACTGCAAGTCTTGAGTGGTTCAATTCTTTGGAGGCAGACTCAAGCCTTTTTGTCTTGCATTTTGGGGTTCCCAGAACCCTAGACCACAACATTATACTCAATTTACAATTGAGGAAACTGAGGCAGGAAGATTAAAGTCACTTGCCCAGGGTCAGCCAGCTAGTAAGTATCTGAGACCAGATTTGAACTCAGGAAGGTGAGATTTCCTGAGTCTCTCCCCACTGTGTCACTTTGATGCTTCCATATGCAGCAAGTAATGTAGTATTTGATCCTCTTCAAGAATGTAGGACAAAAAAGCAAGTAAATAGAAAAGTTGCTGCCTAATGGTGACTAAAGGAAAAGTCCCAGTTGGGCTCCCTTTCTTCCTTTGTCCCTCCTTCCCTCTCTCCCTGCCTTCCCACCCTCCCTCCCTCCCTCCCTTCCTTCCTTCCTTCCTTCCTTCCTTCCTTCCTTCCTTCCTTCCTTCCTTCCTTCTTTCCCCTTCCTTCTTTTCTTCCTTCCCCTTCCCTCTTTTTTTCCTCTTCCTCTTTCTTTCCATCTCTCCACATAGGGTATCACACCCTTAACTGTGGGTACCCTGCCCAAAGGGAATGCAAATCTTAAATCTCAGAAAATTTTTTAATTTTTGTATCTTCTTAAGCCCAAATCACTCTGGCTTTTGTTGATTGGCCAACAATAGTTTCAAGGACAAGCTCTTCTTGGTCACTGAGTCATGATTGGCTCAGAATGAATGTAAATAACAGTTGGTTCTGTTTTGTCCAGAAACCTGGAACTTTCCCTCCCAGATCAATTTTTTTTTAAGAAGCCATTTTTTCTTGTTCTCATTTCTTATTAAGCCTTAGTCACTGAATGGGTGTGGCCTCAGTCAAACAGACCTGTTAAAAACTTTAGCTTGAAAAGGTCAAGGTCCCCTACAGTATACTAGGCCATCTCCAGTTGTCTGGATCCAGATCTGGCCACTGGGCCCAGATGGCTCCAGAAGAGAAAGTGAGGTTGGTGACTTAGCACAACTCCCCCTCACTTAAACCCAATTCATTTCCAAGTCAGGGCATCAACTCCCATACATGGTGGTCCTCTTTGAGAATGTAGGACAAGCAGCAGCAGCAGCAAGCAAGGACTGGGGCTTTTTAGAAAGGCAAAATATGCTCCCTTCCCTCAAGGCATCCACATTCTAATGTGGGAGATGACATATAAATAAATATGTGCACATAAGTTGTAGATATGGATAGAGGGCCATCTCAGAGGGGCAAAAATAGAGGGAAAGTTGGGGGTGGAGGGAGACTGGGAAAGACCTTTTACAGAAGGTGGGATTTGAATGGAGTCCAGAAGAAAACTAGGGAAAGCTCAGAGTTAAAGGTGAACCTTCAGGCAGGGAAGGGGCAGCCAGGGCCAAGACACAGATTCTGGAGATGGGAGTATAATGGTCAAGGAACAGCAAATAAGCCAGTGCAGTTTGATCTTTGAGTGAATAGAACAGTGTTAGAATGGAAAAGTAGGCAGGGTCCATGTTGAGAAGGGTTTTAACTGTCACACAGAGGACTTCATATTTGATCCTTGGAGTAATAGGGAAACACTAGAGTTGAATAAGTGTGTGTGAGTTTGGCGGTAGGTGACATGATCAAACCTGCATTTTAGGAAAATCACTGGCAGTCAAGTGGAGGATGGATTAGGATGAGGAGAGGCTTAAGGCTGGAACATCAACTAGCAGAGTACTGGAATGGTCTAAGAAAGAAGATGAGGACCTCTACTAGACTAGTGGCTGTGTGAGGGAGAAAAAGAGCCAAAGGAGGGAAGTTATGAAGGTAGACATGATGAAATGGGACAGAAGGAGAGCTATATGGGATAAGAGATAGGAGTTGAAGATGGGATTGATGGGGTATAGGATCTGGGAGCTCCCTTGAATCTTCCCACTTGATCTAGCATTAGCCTGAGGCCATAAGCCTTCCATTATCACTATTCCCAAATCTGTTACCCTAAATTTAGCCTAGCTCTCCAAAGTTTCTTATCTCCAGGTAGCGTCCAATTACCTCCCATCCTTGATCCTATCAAAATATCTATGACCAAATCTGTTACCCTTAAACTAGCCTAACCCTCCATTATGTGTTACCTCTGGCTGTTTCCCCCTAGATCCCATCAAAATCTCATTCTCTTGGTTCTTAGAGTCTGACATCAGTCCCATCAAGATCCCCCTTAGATTCCTCCTCAAGACTCTCCTTAGATCCCTCCTCTTCCTCCTCCCAGACTACTTGGCCACCCCTAGATCCCTCCCACAGTCCTTCTGTATATAAGATCCATTTTGCCTCCATGAAGATGCTCAGATTCAATCTAGAGCAGACTTAGTCTGTGTCAGATTGTTCTGGTCAGCTTGTCAATACAAGTATCACAAATACTTTGGCTCCTTAAGAGTCTACCCAACATAGTGAATCTTTAATAAATTTTGTTTTACTTTGACTGAGAGAAGGCTTGAGTCAAATTCATTTGGCAGGACCCAGAGTGTCAGTATTTTGGGGTCTTGAGCACCCCTAAACCCCAAACCTCAACAGGGTTACCATCCTGGCTGACTGGGAGGATAGTAATATAAAATAAAAAGGAAGTTCAGAAGAGGGAAAGTTTTTTTTTTTTAATTTTGAGTTAAAAAATGCCTATAGGACATCTGGTTCAAGATGTCCAAATGGCAGCTAGTGACATGGGACTGGGGCTCAGAAGAGAGCCTGGGGATGGATATATAGATCTAGCATTGTTAGAAATAATCTTACCAAATAGTCTTACCAAAAATTCCACCTGGCCAAGAGTGAATTTAGAAAAAAAGGTTGGTCATTTCAGACTGGTGACTTGGCCTCTAATCCCTAGTGAAAAGGGCCAGGGGTAAGCATACTGTTAAGATGGTTACAAAAGCCCTTTTATAATTCATTCAGATTTGAATTTCTGAATTTCTCACCTTGAATCCCATTGGTCAGCATTCCAGGGTTCACTAAACTCCACCCCTTGATTACAGCTTCTCATTCCCACATTTTAATCCCTCCCTTCTAATAAACTTTATTCTTTATACTTTGTCTATTCCTTTGCTTCAGACAGCATGAGAGAGGAATTTTCAATTGCTAAGGGAATTGACAAAAGCTGTGAGTTTGAAGATTGAACCCAGGATATCAATGATAAAATCCCCATTATCTAAGATCACATCTTGGTAAAGGGACCTCATCCTCTGTGAATGAGACCTGGCCTGGAAGTTCTTTGAATATACAGGAAAAATGCCTTCTCAGAACAAAGAAAAGTAGTAGATATGTTGATTTTCAGGTGACCAACATCCCCCTCCTGCCCCTACAAGCAGTTTTGTCTCTGACATTAGCCATCAGTATGAATTATAATTTCTGTGGAAACAAAATTCAGTCATACCTTACACAGTCACCAAATATCATGGAAATGATAACAGAACACATGGGAACTGATGAGATTAGTCAGTGAGATGGTATAGGAGGGCTCAAGACAGAGCCTAGGGAGGCAGGAACACCCAAGGTAAGTGGATATGATCTTTAGGAAGATCCAGCAGAGGAGACTGAGGAGAGGTTAGCTAGATCAGTCAGTCAATAAACATTTATTAAGCATGTACTATGAGCCAGGCATTGCTAATCACTGCATATAAATACAAGCACAAATAAAGCCAGTTCTCACTCTCCAGCCAGTCCCATTTACATCCTAACAAGGGAGGAGTTGAAAAGGGGTTAGAGGTTACCTGATTTCCTGAAAATGGACAATGGTAGACAAAATCCTGTGAAGGAAGATGAGTTGGGAGTCCTGCCTGGAAAGGAATGGAAATGTAAGAGAACAATATCCCTCAGAGCCAAGATGGCAGAGGTAAGTCAGAATTTGCCTGAGTTCTCCCCAGTTTCCCTTGGAAGATAAAGTCCTGTGAAGGAAGATGAATTCAGAGTCCTGCCTGGAAAGGACAAGTAGGGATATAATGATAAGAGAAAGATAAGAGAAAAATGTCCCTAAAACCTAGAGAGGAGAGAGTATCCAGGAACTGATGGATGATCAGCAGGTGGATAGAGAGATAGAACTTATCAACTTATCAACCTGACAGTTTGGTTAAAGGAGGCAAACAGGCTAGGTGATATGTAATATGTAATGCTAGATCTCTATCACCATATTGTTTATTCCCTTGAAGTTAGCTGAATACATACATGTATGGAGCCAGATAAAATCTGATTGCCTGAACAAAGGAATGAGAAAGCTTAAATACATTTTAGAACCATTCCAATTCCAGGTGGGTGTGTCACTCAAATTTATGATCTCCATAAATGTTTAATCATTGTATGAGAAAGGAATTTTCTTAACTGAATAGGTGATAAATACAATAAGAGAGCTGACAAAGTGTCAATTGAAATTATGACTTAGGATATCTGTGTTTTCTTTACCATTAAAATGCCATAACATAGTATATGTCAAAAATATATTAAGATAAAAAAAAGTCTCATTACTCAAGTTAGTGCCTTGGGTTAAGGATCTTATCCTTAATGGCGCTGACCCTATAAAAAGTTTGGTTAAAGGAGACAAACAAATAGTAATATACAAGGAGTTAAGAGAGCTACATCCTAATTGATGAACAGAGGAATCAAAAGACTTTTTATAAAAATCCAAGTCAGGGTGACTGTGTCACACAATTTTATGATCTCCATTTGTTACCATCTGTATGTGAGAAAGAAATTCCTTGGTTGTAAATGCAAATTGACAACAAAAGGAGCAGGGTCTATTTACATTTTGTGGTCTCAGGATGTCTGTTTTTCTTCCAAGATAAGGGGGAATTCTATTTCCAGTCTTATCTGGTTTCTGAAGTTGCTGACACAGAAGGCAAGGGAAAGTAATCTGTTTGATTAATTCAGACTTTGGCCAAAATATGATATTTAATGATTATCATTTCTGCCCTTTTGGTCAGGAGCAAATTTATTAAAATTTTGTTTCTCGACCAAAGAAGGTATAAAGAAAACCTCTCTTCTTGGTAGCTTTCCCAATATCCTTATCTAGGTGAATTCAGGTTTTTCCCAATCACTTCCTGAAATAGGGGGCACTAAGGATAATAGTTGAACAGTTGGATATCCCCAGATATGGGCAGTTACTGTAAGGCAATTGCAGTACCAACAAAAGGAGCAGCCTACAAAGGGGATCAAGGTAGCACAATGGGAATACAGAAAAATAATCTAAAGCTGTAAAAACAAATAAAGAACCCGTCTTGGGTATGTGAGGGGATCTCAGGGAAGGAGCATTTCTTGTGCAGGCCTGTTCTGGACTCTTGGGAAAGCTGTCTGAAACTGATGTTATCTTTTTTCAGGTCTAATCCAAGCTCAAATATCCACTCAGGAGCAGGGGGTATTCTTTGGATAATCCACAAGCTGGAGTAGTCAGACAGGCCTGACATGGGCTCCCAGAAACATATGATTTGACACCAAAGGCACATAGAAATGGTTCAGTTTCCCAGCCATGCAAGGCTAGGCTCAAACAATATCACAAATAGTTCACTTTTCTAGCCACCCAGGGCTAGACTCAAACAATACAACAAAGACTTCCTCACAGTTTACAAAACTGCATAATTACATTAAGTCTGCTATAGATTAACTTCTTAGGTGGCTCACAATAAACTAGTTTTGGGAAGGGAGATTACATGTTATCAAGATAACCAAGAAAACTTACATATGAAGCATATAAATTGAGAGAATAATTATTATCAAAGTTAATTAACATCAATTCCTTGTATCCTGGTGACCTATTCTCAATATTCATTTAAACAGCTCTTTATGAATCCCAGATGCCTCATATAGTTAAACAATTCAAAAAGGGAGTTCTGCTTCTCTGGCTCAGATCTAGAGGTTACCAGATAATTCTGACTTAACATAAATTAGTGCAGTCACTTAAAATTGGTTCCACATTTCTGAAACTTCAGAGAATTTTCAGCTTATTTATTAACTATTATTCCTATCCTTACCTAAATTCTGTACCTAGTATAGGAATCTTTTAAAATGTGAAGATCTATCCATAAAATTAGTTCATCTGCCTTTTAGAATTATCATATACTTTAATAAAGGAGAAATAATTTCACCTTTTCTAGTATCATACAATTTTTATGCAAAAATCCAAATTTGAGATCATATTATCAAAACATGCTTAAAGCTTGAATTTCCATAATAGAAAATTTTGGAAGCCAATCTTATACATCTGTATATAGTTCTTAAAGGAATCAGTCTGATCCTGTTGCTTTCCTCAAAATTTGCTATTCTCTTTACTTGGTCTAATCATTTCCTCCTTTGCAGGATGTTATCTCTATTTATTTACTTGGCCATGAACATAACTTCTTGATGAATTTGCTATAAAAGAAAAAGAGGGGCAATGTCATATAGCTTAATAGAAGGAAAAGCTTCCTTAGCTCTGTTTGATTCCAGGTATGAGTCATATCTTATAGGTAATCATGTAGCCACTAGGTGCTGAAAGCAGGGCTTAGGAGTAGGTGGGGAATTTTCCTTTTTAGAAAGAAAATGCAAAGTTGGGAAATAAAGTCAAAGATTCTACCTAGGCAGTGTCCAAGGTCGTCTTCAAAACCTTTTCTAGGCACAGACATCCACCATTTAGCAGTTCTCAGCCTGCAGCCCATGCCACTCCATTATAGGTTTTTATGACAAATATCCCTGTAATTAAAGCTTAAAACAATAGTAAATTGCAGTCCCCAAAAGTCTTAAATAGCAAATAAATACAGACTGTATCCTTCAGATAAGGCCATCTAAAATTTGATTGAGCTATTAATTATGAAATCAAGTTATAAACCTTTCTGCCTTCCTAAAATATTTCCTCACACTCTCTCAACATACTTAAACCATCTAAAACGGAGACAAAGGTATTCAGATAGACTCTCAAGAGATAGGAGGGGCTTGGATAAACCCCCATTTGTCCCCAAACCCTCTTATCTGCGTTCCATATTTCCAATCAAAACTTTATTATCTTTCCATATCTTTCAAACCCATTATGCAGATTATTTAGCTTTCCTTTAATTTTTAACCATAAACAAGATAGCTCATAAATTTATTCTTTTACTAACATAGTACGAGAATTTTCAAAACATCTTTTCTAAAAGTATTTTCCTTTCCTTAAAAATGGTTTGAAATTATTGGAAAGTTTTAAATGATATCTTTCTTTTTTCTTAAAGCAAAAATAAACTTAAAAAAATTGGAATTCATTAAACTGTGTCCTTGAGTAACATAAATTCCTAAGGTATTATACAGAATTCCTAGATCACAAAATTCTTTAGTCAAAATGGTGCTGTAATAGAGTCTTATATTGTTAACAGTTAGGAGACTGATCACAGTCAGTGCCTTTAAAAGCCACTTCTTTTAGAATCCCTTTAAACAATGGGATGAAAGGGATTCCATTTAGCATCTTTCCTTCTCAAATTTAAACTTGTCCTGGTGTAAAAGCCAGTTGTTAGAAATATCTTCTTATTTCACATACACTTGCAATTTCTCAGCAGGCCAGGTTCATTATTTAGGAACTACATATAAAGAACAAGTTCCTTTCCTGTGGCTGACGACCTAACCTATACGAATAGTTTCCAGTGGCTTTGGCAATTTTACAAGATAAAGAGAATTGACATGGACCCCAAGGAGGTGTTGATACTGGTGCCTGTGCCTGCCAACTCCCACACATACAATAATTAAATAACAATTTTAGGTTTTAGCATTAAAACATACACAGAAGGGGCGGCTAGGTGGCGCACTGAGTAGAGCGTCAGCCCTGGAGTCAGAAGGACCTGAGTTTGGATGAGGCCTCAGACACTTAATGCACACACAAATAAAAACCTAGCCATGTGACCTTGGGCAAGTTACTTAACCCCAATTGCCCTCCAAAAAGCAAAAAACAAAACAAAACAAAAAAAACAAACCAAACAAACCATACACAGAAACTTTCTTAGTTTCTTATCACTAGCAATCATTTACATTCTCTAATCTCATAGGGATGATGAATGTGGTGATCTATAAACCTTCAAATTAACATAAGTATGTCCTTAGATGAAGCAAGCTTGAAAACTATATCCCTATATTTTTTTCTTTCAGGGTTTCTCATTTGCTCAATAAGAATTCTACAAAACACTTTTCCAATTCACCTTGCACAGTGAATCATTCATTTTGTCATTAATAATGTGGAAATTATAACTTTAAATCACTGTATATTTCCATAATAGGCAAACTTTTAAATGTACGATTATCTATCATAGTAAATATCAGCAGTATTATTTTTATACTTGTTTGTAACCCAAATATAACGGCAAAAAAATTGCTGTAACATCATCCTACTTCAAAAATGTTTTTTTCTTCAAATTTCACTAGCTAAGCAGACTTTTAGAAACACAATACAATTTTAGAAAGAGGGCAACTACATAACAATGAATTTCAAATGACATCAAATGATTTATAAAATAATTAATCTTATCACTCCTGTCATTCAAAACCCACTTCAAAGTTAGAGAGATAATGTTTTATCTAATATATACCAGTTATTATATTAAATATTTAACCATCATTATACCATTTTGATCCCATAACAACCACTACTATTTTTCCCTTTACAAATTCAGGAAACAGGTCAGAGAAAAAATACATTTTTGCAGTTGGAACAGAGAAGTGTAGAGTTTACCTGGAGCAGAGGCTGGCTTCCCAGTGATATTTCTTGGAGGCAGGGCTTAGGGCATGTTCCCCACAGGCCTGATCAATCTACCTCTCCCTTTCCAACAACTGCAAAATTTACAGAGCCTAGGGCTATTTGCAGCTACTGGGCTAGGGTAGGCAGAATGAACAAGACCTGGATGACATTTCCAAACCTTGCCTAGGACGGTGGGCTACAAAGTGCCCAGAGGCACACTGCTGGGCTCCTGGAGTTACCTAACAGTCCCAGGAGTTTTCTCCAGTAATCCCAATATAAACAATTTCCAATTTATTAACAATTAATTCTCAGAATCTGCTAAGATGTTTTTAGCTATATCTAACTTTTCATTGTAATTCCAGGTTGGCCAGACCAGAAACTACAAGGAAAAGAATTTTACAGATTTCTTTGAATGCTTGTGATTTTAGATCTTGCAAGATAACAAACTCATCCACAGCACACACAATACAGACACAGAGATGTTCATAAACAAACTGACAAAATACAAATACAAAGTCCACATTTAACTACCAAAAGGAAGAGGGGCTATCATTATTCAAGGATTCAAGGAGGATTAGATCCTGCAACTTCTGCCTGGAGAAGAACTACTCTATGCTAGTTGGGGATAGGGGAGCCTTGGCATCCCAGATGTTTTAAAGGGATAGGCCCCAATGGGATTAGGTTCAGTACCCTGGCATGTCCATTTGCCTCAGGACCAGGGCCTTTGAGGGAAGGGGAAGGCAGGGGAGAGGAGGCTATTACAGTGGGACAGTGGAACAAGAGTAGCTATCCTCAGGACTAGAGTTGGTAGAGAAAGGGGAAGGCAGGGGTTGGAGGCAGAAGAGTGGGCTGGGGCTATTGTTATTCAAGCACTACTGGGGTTGGTGCTGAATCCAGGGTTTGCAAGCCTTAAAGGAAGAGGCTGCAGCTGCCTTTTGTTCTTGCTCTGCCTTAAAAATGAAAACATTCCATTTCTTGGTAGTTAGCTGAGCACTAGTGCTGGCAATGATTTGCCTAAGACAGATCTCCAGAAGGCATCAAATTAATACAGAGCACTTTAACTGGAATTGATCCTTGACCCCTGAGCTAGCTTTAAGGGAATTTCGGACTTCAACCAAACCTATGGGGGTCCTTTGGAAGCTGGTAATGGAGAACTTACCAACTCCATCAAGGTTAAGATTCAAGGAAGAATGAGTCCTGAGGCACCTGAATTGCCGTGGGCTGCTCAATGTCCAGCACTTAGCATGATCCGGAGACATGAATAAGAAATGACCAGGCCATGTGGGTAGCTCAGGGAAGAACAATGAACTCCATTTATTGATACTCAGGGAAAGGTTTTTATAGAGCAACAAAAGAAAGGGGACTTAAGTTTTCTAATCATTACCTTAGTCTGATGTATCCTGGAAGTAGCATGGAATAGATAATTTGATAAGGATTTCTTATCTAGGAGACTAAAGTCTTAGGGTAAGCCCTTTGATCTAGGCCTCAGATACCTGCTAATGCAGCCGCAATCATAAACGGATACAATTGAGAGCAGACTTCAAGGCTGAAGCGCAATCCTCAAAAGTCAACACGTTTAGAGCTGGCCACCCAAAGATACCTGAGTGCAGAATCAGATATGTCTTGGGGCAGAGCCTGTTGGCCTCAGAACTCAAATACCATCCTTATAAGTGTAACCCATATCAAAAGAACTCTGGAGCTGACTTAGTGAAAAGTCGCATCTCGAAGAGGTCTTTGTTGTTCAGGTCCACTGATATCAGGGTAATTATCTGAAGTCCTGGCTCAGGCCTCTTTGGCTCACCACACTGAATTATTAACTTTGATGAAGGGAGGTGCAGTTTAGCCATTCAACAGTTCTAATCCCTTGTCAGGACACCATAACTGTTGGCCTATTTCAAAGGTTTGGTTAAAGGAGACAGACAAATAGTAATATACAATTACAACATTTATTTGTTATTCCCTTAAGGCTAACAGACTTGTACAAGGAGTTAGGAGAACTACATCCTAATTGATGAACAGAGGAATCAGAAGACTTTTTATACAAATCCAAGTCAGGGTGACTGTGTCACATAATTTTATGATCTCCATTTGTTACCATCTGTAGGTGAGAAAGAAATTCCTAGGTTGTAAATGCAAATTGACAACAAAAGGAGTAGGGATATCTGTTTTTCTCCCAAGATAAGGGGGAATCCTATTTCCAGTCTTATCTGGTCTCTGAAGTTGCTGACACAGAAGGCAAGGGAAAGTAGTCTGTTTGATTAATTCAGACTTTGGCCAAAATATGATATTTAATGATTATAAATGGCCATAAAGTCATTCCCATCTAGCTTTGTTGACAAAGGAAGAGGTATTGTCTGAGATTACCCAGAGAACAAAGAAGCTGTTAGGTCCAGGCTCTTCTTCTGGTTGATTAAGGTTAGGGTTGATTAGGTTGATTAAGGCCCTGGCCCTTATTGAGGTTATTAAATTGATATTAAATGATTATCAAATTTTTACTAAATGTTTATTAGCATGTTCTAGGCACCATACTAAAAGCTCAGGTCACAAATACAAGCAAACAAAATGGTGCCTACCCACAGGCAGGAAAATGAGGAAATGCTAAGAAAGCAGGGGGAGAGCCTGGGGCAGAAAAGAAGACCTGAGAGTGTGTGGAGCCAATGAATGAAGTGAGCAAGGTTGGGACCTTTCTGGGAATTGTGGTTTGCGTGTGGTTTGATAAATGGGTGTGGAGCTCCAGAGGATAGCTTTCTCCATTGTGATAAGGCAACTTGGGAGGAGGTGGAGATCTCTAGAGAAGGCAAGTTTTGAGGGCAGTTAGGTTGCAGAGGATTCAGTCAAGAAGGCTGAGGACTGAGAAGAGGCTGTTAGAGCTGCTAATTATGAGAGGGACAATAACAGAAGGGAAAAAGAAATGACAAATACCTGACTGGCTTATTCAAAGTGAAATATCTGAGGGTTCCTGGTCCAAGGTCACAGCTGCTGATATGCCTCCCCATTTTCTTATTTTTGGCTTCAATATAGTGCCAACGTTTGACTACCGCTCTGTATTCATGCTGTCTGATAGCTACTGGCCCTTTTCTTTTTTTTTGACCAGGTATTTCTTTTCTCACTCTTTTATATAGGCAGTGAGGAAGCTTAGACTAAGAGGTAGAGTGCTGGATGCAGAATCAGGAAGAACTGAGATACCTACTAGCTGTGTGACCCTGGGCAAGTCACTTTACATGTTTGCCTTTGCTTCAGTAAAACGGGGATGATAATAGTGCCTATCTCCCATATAGGTGAATACCTAGAATTCTCTCCCTCTTTATCTCTGCCTCCTACTTTCCTTGACTTTCTTAAAGTCTTAGCTAAATTCCCAGGTCCTGAAAGAGACCTTCCCTGGCCCACCTTAAGATAACTAATTAACATGAATAGAGAGCTTAGGGCATGCTAGGCACTGGGGTAAGTGCTCCACAATCATTAACTCATTTGATCCTCATTATGACCCTGAAAGGTAGTGTTGTACTCCAATAAAGCGAGACAGAAGATCCCTGACATTAAATTTAAAAAGTGGATTTTATTACTGTGGGACTGTTGGGGTATATGCCCAAATCAGACAGTGCTTTGGCACAGACATTGTGCCGGTTTTATAGAGGTTCCATAGCCAGGTTAAGCTGAAACTACAGTGATTGGTCAGTGTACATTGGAATTTCCCGCCAGCGAGAAAGGCTGGGACTCCCACCCACAGATCAATCAGGGGAAAGCAAGGGGTGGGGGTCCTGCCTGTTTACAGATCAATTAAGGGAGAGAAAGGTGGATTTCTCTGCTTTGCAAATCAATGAAGGAAAGGGAAGGTTGAGTTGCCTGCTTTACAAATCAATGAAGGAAAGGGAAGGGCAAAGTGAAGTAGAGTCCAATAGTAGGTGCTATTATTATCCCCTTTTAGAGGAGAGAAACTGAGGTAGGGTTGCAGAAAGGATCAAGTGAGATAAAATTTGTAAAGGGTGTAGCAGAGTGCCTGGCCCATAGAAGAAGCTTAGTAAATGCTTATTTCCTTTCTTCTTTCCTCCCTGGTGTCATATTCTCCACCAAACACTTAGGCAAGGGCAGGTAGTCCTAGTACTATCTCTATTTTGCAGCACTTACTAGCTGTTGCTTAATGTCTGTTTGCCTCAGTTTTTCTTCTGTATCATTATATTAGCTATTTGAAGGCAGGCTGGGGAAGGTCTCTTGCAGAAGCTGAGACTTTAGCTAAGACTTGAAGAAAATCAAGGAAGCTAGGAGGCAGAGAAGAAGAGCGAAAGAATCCTAGGCAGGAGGGGACAGGCAGTGAAAACACTCAGAGGGGAGATGGAGGATCAGCAGGGAGGCCAGTGCCCTTGGATAGCAGAGCCCATCCAAGAGCAAAGGTCTAAGAAGCCTGGAAAGATAGGCAGAGACCAGATTCTGAACAGCTTTGAAAAACCAAATAGAGGGTTTTCTATTTGGCCCCATAGGAAGCCCCTGAACTTTGTCAAATAGGAAAGCAATAAGATATTTTTGCCCTATGGGTCTGGTAGTGATACTGCGAGGTCAAAGTTCGATTAACTTTGGGGGCATAATTATAAATTGCCTTCTGTAATTGACTCTGCTTTTTCTGATTAAATCCACCTGAATTCAGCTTGACTCCCAATTTCTTATGAGACTTTTTTTTTCTTATGAAACTTTTTAAAGAGCAATGAGGAACTCAGCTTATTCCCCTGCCGTTTCTGGTCTAAGGTTTATGACAGGAACTAAGTGATAGCAGGAGCAGTTGGTATTTGGAATAGTTCAAAAGAATGGAGAACATTTCTCCAGGGTAAACAATTGTGCTACTAGATACTAAGACACCTTTAAACAGTCCTTGTTAATTAATTATTATTGCTATTATATTATATTCAGATAAATGAACAGGAGGATGAATTGATAACTATTTTATGAAACTATGAAATGGGGGCAGGTACTCATTTGGGTACTGGAGGGGAAAAGCCATGGCACGATGGCAGTGGGAAGCAAGGTAGCAGTCACACTTTAATAAGGCACAGAGGGTGTAGAGGGGAGCAGACTTAGAAAATATAGAGCTAAATGGGGAAAGGGGCAGGGTGCGGGGATGGGGATAGGATGGTGGAGGACAGCAGGCAGTTTGAGGAAGAGGAGGGGGCAGGGGAGCAGCAGAGAGCATCCATGGCTCACATGATGGCGGATTAGAGTTGGACACCCATGGCAGCATGGACCTGGTGGAGATGAAGAGTGCTGGGGGAGGCAGGAGTTTGGAGTCTCATTTTTATAGGGATCTTGGGGGAACAGATTAACACATTTCTGCCACCTTGGGGTTAGTTCATTAACATAATCAATGGAGATGAAGAGTGCTGGAGTGGGTTGGTGGGAGGCAGGATTTTGGAGTCTCATTTTTATAGGGCTTTGGGGGGAACAAACTGACACATCTCTACCACCTTGGGGTTAGTTCATTAACATAACCAAATCATTTCAGAATTGTCAGTAGAACTTGAAAGTTAACATAGCCACATCATGTCAAAATGATCCACACCATTTGGGGATCTGCTGGTCTTTACTCTGGAGGTCTGGAATTTGTCTGTGAATTACAAATGATAGGACCAAGAACTCTCACACCAGCATCAAGGTGGCTTCCCCCAATTCAGCATCTATTACCAGGATGTGAATTTGGTTACTATAGGATACAGTTTGTAAATTATTCTCCTTTGCTCTTTGAGATGGTTTGTGTGTGGTTTCTAGATTACCTCCTGATATTGCCTTTATCGGGGCTACTTACAAACTTCCTATATTGAGTAGAAGGGGTGGGGTCAGGGGAACCACAACAAGATACAACTTTCTCACAGAGGTCAGAGGTATGAACCAACCAGCAAGGTAGCTGGGACTTTGCCCCATTCACTGCCCTCTTGCTCCATCCTTTCCTGTTAGCTCCATGCATAGAAAGGGATCACTAAGTTTCTCACATCTTGCCCTGAGCCCATTGCTGTACCCCACCACTGGCCTCTGTAATTTGGGAGGGGGTCAGAGTTAGCCATATAATGAACACTGGAACTCTTTGGTTCCTAGGCTGCCCCTTTTCCAGTTCAGCTGCCACTGACCAATCTGTCTTCTGCATAGTACCACGCCCCCAGAGGAGAAAGTGAGACTGGGGACTTTGCACAGCCCTCCTTCACTTAAATCAAATTCACTTGCAAGTCTTGACTTACATATGTCAAGGTCCTCTTTGAGAATGACGAATGACATCAATTTTTTATCTATATTTGAGAATGACAACTATGCCCCACCCCTCCCACACCCCATATGTCACTGGCATTAGAATTTATAATTATGGCTCTGATCATTATCTAATCTAGTGCAGGGGCATAAACACATAGACAAACCAAAGATACTAGGTAGTAAAAAAATTTCGACTATTTGGATTGTGTGTGTGTGTGTGTGTGTGTGTGCAATAATACTTAAAAAAAAAACCCTAAACTAGACAGATGGTTTAATGAAGAACTATTGGCTGAGGAAATTCCTTCTAACAAAGCAGATATGCAATGCCTCTCCAGCTTCTGGAGGATTTGGCTTAAGGAGGGAATAACATACACACTAAATAGGGTATCTTACTCTACAGAAAAGTAAGGGGGAAGGGGATAAGAGGGGGGATGATAGAGGGGAGGACAGATTGGGGAGGAGGGTAGTTAGAAGCACTTTTGAAAAGGGACAGGGTCAAAGGAGAAAACAGAACAAGTGGGGGGCAGGATAGGATGGAGGGAAATATAGTCTTTCACAATATAACTACTATGGAAATGTTTTGTATAACTACACATGTATAAACTATATTTAGTTGTTTGTCTTCCCAGTGGGGGTGGGTGAGGAGGGGAGAAGGAAGAGAATCTGGAATTCAAAGTTTTAAAACCAAATGTTAGAAAATTGTTTTTACATGCAACTGGGAAATAAGATATACAGGCAATGGGGTATAAATCCATCTTGCCCTACAAGAAAGTAGGGGGGGGGGTTGGGAGTGATATAAGAGAGGGCAGATTGGGGAAAGGGGTATTCAGTAATGCTTGCCATCTTGGGGTGGGGGTAGGGGAGAAATGGGGAGAAAATATGTAACTCAAAAACTTTGGGAAATGAATGTTGAAAACTAAAAATAAATAAATTTTAAAAAAAAGGAAAGAAAATCCTGAGAGGGCAACGAGAGGTTGACTAACCCAGGGTCATACAGTCAGTAAATATATAAGGCAGAATTTGAATCCAAGTCCTCCTAATTCTAAAACCAGCTCTCTGTCATGCCATGCTTCTTTCTAATAATTAGAATGTTATTATTTGTGACTTTTGGAGGGGTGGGGAGGAGGGGATGGGCTCTAGGTCTGTAATTTCATTGTTACAAGGAACTTCCAGTGAAGAAACTAATTTAGGACTCCTAATATTCCAGAGTTAATTTTTATTTTATTTTATTTTATTTTTTTAAGCAATTGGGGTTAAGTAACTTGCTCAAGGTTACACGGCTAGTCATTATTTATGTGTGGGTGCTCATTTTCTGAGGCCGGATCTGATCTCGGGTCATCCCAACTCCGAGGCCGGCGCTCTCACTCACTGCGCCACCTAGCCGCCCCTTCCAGAGTTAATTTTAAGAAATTTGCTTGAACATACATAGTACAGAGAACACTGGCACTGGAGGCAGGAGGACCTGAGTTCAAATATGCCCTCAGACACTAGCTGTGTGAGTCTGGGCAAGTGACTTAACCCTGATTGAAGAGAGAGAGAGAAAGAGACAGAGACAGAGAGAGAGACAGAGAGACAGAGAGAGAGAGAGACAGACAGAGACAGAGAGAGAGAGGGAGGGAGGAAGGAAGGAAGGAAGGAAGGAAGGAAGGAAGGAAGGAAGGAAGGAAGAAAAATTTGCCTGAAGCCCCAAGAGGTTAAGTTGCATAGGGTCACAGAATAGTACCTATTAGGAGCAGGACTTGAAGGGCATCTTTCAGATTCCAAGGCTACTTTTCCACCCACTATACCACTCTTTAAATATTTGCATATTTACGGCTTTTATTTAAGGTTTTGGTATGTTAAGAAAGTGATGGAGAAAATGTTAATAATGAAGGTTGAACTTTGTTGTACATACTCCTCCTTTGCCCCAATATTACACATTTCCCAGCACACCCCTCTGTGTGGGACCCTGGGCAAGACACTCAGCCTCTGAGTGCTGTTACTTTGTAAACTTTAAAGTGCTATATTAATGCTAGTGATCCTCATTGTCACGAGATTATAAGCTCACTGAGGGCGGGGACTGTCTTTTGCCTCTTTTTGTCCCCAGGACCAGGTACATAGTAGGTACCTCAAGTGAAATCATTACTATCATCTTCACTCCCAGGAGCAGGGAGGATCTGAGTGATTCTTACACACAGTGGGTCCTCAGTATGTTAGGCTTCCTGATGGTTCTAGGCAGGTTCAGGCTCAACCATTCACATCCTGATCTGACTTCTGAATCAGAAACAGGAGGAAGCTGATAGGCCTTTTGGTGTCCCAGAGCATCGAGGTCCATTTAAAAAATTATTAAAATCCATTTTGTAGTTTGAAGTAAATTATTTGGAAAAGAATCAATCAGAATGCTTATTCCTTCCTCAGACCTTGAATGGTATTTTTGTTATACAAATCTGCCTCAGATTTGCATGACAGCCTGTCTGGCTGTCTTTTGCTTTTGCATTCTCATTTACATTATAGCTTGTTTTGTTGATTTTTTTTTTACCTAGTGGTCTATCCATCTGTTGGGGGTGAGATGGCAACAAGCATTTATTAAGCGCCTACTGTGAGCCAAATACTTTACCAATGTCTTCTCATGTGAGCCTCATAACCACTCTGAGAAGTAGGTGCTATTATCATCCCCACTTTTCAGTTGAGACTGAGGCAGGCCAAGACTAAGTGACTCACCCAGGGTCACATAACCAGGAAATACCTGGGGCTGAATTTGGTTCTTCCTACCCACTGCTCATTCTTGGATGGTAAGTTTCTGATTCTGTCCCATCTTATATCTCTGGAGGGCTGATCAGAGTACCAGGCTTTCCACTTAGTAAGTGCCTAATAAAATATTTGTTGAATTAAATGTATATGAAATCTGAAGGAGGGAGAAGACCTGGAGGCAATTCAGCAATTGGGAAATTAGGGAGGGAGAGACAATCCACGCAAAGGAGATGAGCTGCTTGTGATTTGTGGTGACCATGCTGTTTGACTGGGTGTCAAACTCTTCACAGATAGAAACCAGCAAAAGGGGCACCCCAGACTTAGTCCACTTTTCTGCTCACTGGCTTCCCCCAGACTCAGGAAATCTAGGAGCTGGCTAAAGGAAGGAGATAGTACATACGTATTATAAATTCCTTCAGGACTTTTGCCTCTTGGTATCCCCAGCCCTTTGTATGGTGCTTGGCACATAGATACATGTTTATTGATTGACTGAATTCAGTAGACAGGACAACGTCAGACAACAACTGCAGAAAAGAAAGAAAAGATAATGTGTTCCTTCTACCTCTTCTCCAAACACACCCCATTA
Source organism: Gymnobelideus leadbeateri (assembly GCA_011680675.1). Taxonomy (NCBI): domain Eukaryota; kingdom Metazoa; phylum Chordata; class Mammalia; order Diprotodontia; family Petauridae; genus Gymnobelideus; species Gymnobelideus leadbeateri. Next base: position 133,706 of record WOXC01009681.1, on the reverse strand, counting down.
TGCCTCCTCCCCAGGGGGGCAGAAGTTGTGCTCCCCACTGTGCAAAGGACCAGAGAGTTTTAATCTACCTTCGCTCCTCTCCTTGGACAAGTGAGTGATTGTAGACTCCAAAGAGTGGGAGCCCAGCTTTCACCTTTTCTGCTCTTCTGGGAAGATCTCAGGGATAGCCAGGCTTTCTATTATGAGTGGAGGGTGGGACCATCCTTATGGTCCCTGGGGGGTCTGTGGCTTTTCTGCCCATATTCCCTCAGTTCTCACCCATTCCTGAGGCAGTCAGCAAGCTCCTGACCCAGGAGGAGGCCACATTCCAGAGTCACTCTGCTTCCTCCTCCTCTGCTCCTCCCTGCCCAGTAGGAGAGAAGCTTCCCTGCAGGAAACATCCCCAGGGCTCCAGCCCTTGTGGTCACTCTTCTTACACCACTTGGTCTGTGGCTCTCAGAGATAACCCTAGCACCACTCCCTGTTAGGAGCTGCCATCTGTCCCACACCAGTCTTGGAAGGTGGGGTCATTTCCTGACTGCTAAAACTGCTCCCAGAAAAGAGAGTCTCTCATAACAGTTTTGCAAAATGTAGTGGGAGGCTAGAAGCTGGAGGAGATCCCAAAGCAACGGAAGAAAGCTGCCAGGACTGCCAAGCAGGGGAAGGAGCCAGAGAGGGGAAGAGGGTAAGAACACAGCCCCTCTGTGTGCATCTCCTTCAGGGCAGCCAGTCCCCTCAGGCAGTTAGAGCTCCCCTTGTGTCTAGGGGCAGGGTGTAGGGTGTGGGTGTGGGGAAGGCTGATTGAGTTTATGAAGCTATTTCTAAACTCCGAAATTTCATAGAATAATTGCATTTCAGAGTTGGCAGGGAACCTTCAGAAGTGAGGAAAATGAGACTTGACCAAAGTCACAGTGGGAGAAATTGTCAGGGTCTGGTTTGGAGCCACCAGTTTGGGGCCTCAGTTTCCTTTTCTGTAAACTGTGAACTCTAAGATCCTTTCTAGCTCCTAAAGTTATATGATTCCAAGTTCTACCTGTTTTCACTTCCTTATGTATCAATTGCAAATTGAGGATAATTTTTAAATTTGCAAGACAGAGTGGAGAAGAGGGCTGAGAGCTAGCCTTGAGTCTGACTGTGGGGATTTTTCTTGGCATCAAGCTTACCTACTCTTATGGAAACTGAGCAAACCTCCCCTGGGGAACTTAAGTTCTCCTTTCTTTCCTCTGCACATTCTTCTAGGGACTCTGCCTCATCCAACCTCTAGCTTTCAGATCCAGTCAAATAGATCATTTCACAGGATTGTAGATCGAGAAGGGACCTTAGAAGCCACTAAGTCCCAGTCAGGGCCTTTTTAGGTAGTGCAGAGGACAGAGTGCCTGGCCTCAGACACTCATGAGCTGTGACTCCCTGGGAAATGCTTAATCTCTGTTTGCCTCAGTTTCCTGAACCGAGATAGTAACAGCACCTGGTTACCTCCCAGGTTTATTCAAATGAGGCCATTTTCAAAAAGCACTTAGTGTAGTGCCTGGCATACAATAGAAATGAAAAAAATGCTTATTCCTTTTAGATTACAGATGAGGAAACTAAGGTTGGGGGGGGTTAAGTCCAAGGTCACTCTAGTAGTCCTAAAAAGTAGAGTCAGGACAGGAACTGCTTGCTCTGATTCCAAATCCAGCTTCCTTTCCTCTGAAGTGTGTTGTCTCACTGTTAGGTTATAGTAGTAAGACGCCTTTAAATTCTAAAAAATGCATTATCCCAATAATCTTCATGTCTTTGTCACTCTCCATCTGAAGAAGGGATCAAATGACAAGATTTGGGGAAGGGGAGATTTGTTTGAGAATATACAATAAATTTTTCTTTCTTTCTTTCTTCTTTTCTTTCTTTTTCTTTCTTTCTTTCTTTCTTTCTTTCTTTCTTTCTTTCTTTCTTTCTTTCTTTCTTTCTTTCTTTCTTTCTTTCTTTCTTCCTTCCTTCTTTCCTTTCTCTTCCTTCCTTCCTTCCTTCCTTCCTTCCTTCCTTCCTTCCTTCCCTCCCTCCCTCTTTCCTTCCTTTCCTTCTTTCTTTCTTTCTTTCTTTCTTTCTTTCTTTCTTTCTTTCTTTCTTTCTTTCTTTCTTTCTTTCTTTCTTTCTTTCTTTCTTTCTTTCTTTCTTTTTCTTTCTTTCTTCCTTCCTTCCTTCCTTCCTTTTTTTTGTTATGAAGGAAGGCTAATTGGATTTGAAACTGGGAAAGGGTCAGAAGGAGTAGATGGGGAAATGATTTTAACTTAAGAACAAATGCAACTGTAAAACTTTTTTTTTTTTAAATAATTGGTGGCAATCCTGGAACTAGATATTAGGTTCTTTTAATCACCTTAGGCTGCTATTTGAACTATAAAATAATATCTGCTCCAGTACATTAGGGATTTGACTCTTGAACTCTCATAGCATACTGTGTTATGTTACTTCAGGATTTATTTAGTTATTGGTGGATAAATCCTACTCTGGTGCCTTTGGAAGGTATAGAAGTGATGGGGTCCTTTTTTTTTTTTTTTGAGATCAGAAAAGGTCTTTATTCTTTTTCATGAGAAAGAACCTGCCCCTGTTGCTCAAATGGTGTCTGACAGGGAGAGAGCAACATGTAAATGCAAGCCCAAGGTTATATACCTTCTAAAGCAGAAACCCCAATGCCCAACTGGCATTCACTCTCATTGGTGGGGAGGCCAGCTCACAATCTAAGTGTGAGAATCTCTCTCAGAAATAAACAAAACTGAAACATGTGGGAGTCCAATGCAAGGCCAGGGAAGCAGTTTTGCCTTTATTTGGCATATCTTGTGCTGAGGTGGCACTGTCTCCATTGCTCTATGTCCCAGATACCTATAAAGTCAAGTGACTTCTGAACTTAGGCCCAGTGGATGCTGAATTTGCTCTAGGTTTGATTTTTCAAAAAGGGGAAACTTCCCTGCAAGTTATCCCTCACAGCAGTTAGAACTTAAGTTCCTGCTCCTTGGAACACATAACTGCTGGCTTTAAGGGAAGAAATGATGAAAATTTATATCACCAACCTGTTTGTCCCTTTTCCCCAAACTTTCAGGTTAAATACACACACACACACACACACACACACAAACATGCAGACAAACACACAGACACACACAGAGACACACAAACACATAGGCACACAGAAACATACACACATACATAGTTATATTTTAGATATATTATGCATTTTATATATGTGTGTATATATGGATATACATATATATGTGTGTATTTATGTATGTGTGTGTATATACATACATAAGTGTGTATATGTACATACATATTTAGATGTGGTCAGAGTATGAATCCGTTTCGGTCATCACTTTTCTCCATTCCAAATGACAGTCAGAGAGAGAAGCACCAACATCTGCCTTTCCAAATTTCCAAATCTGGTCAAATCACAGAACTAGTCCCAGAAGAAGCAGCAAAGCAAAACCTTGCCTCCATGATGGGGTCCTTTTAAAGAATTTTATTTATTTTTTTGTTCAGAACTTAACAAATATCAGATAAACTGAGAATTTCTGTATACAAAATGGGAGAGAAAAAGTAGAGCATGTATAAAACTGCAGATCTCTATCACATATGGTTTGCTTTCACTTTTAAATATATCTACTTTTATTCCGCCCTTGCTTTTTTTCCCTGTCCTGGCTATCTCAGAACCCACCCACAAGAGCTGGACATTAAGAACTCCACTACTGGGCCCCTTTTCCCCTTTTTCCCTTCCCCTTTTTGCCTGGACTGCTTGGCTGCTCACAAGGTAGGAATGAGTTTCAATGAAATGGAAGCCAGCCACTCTCTTCCTTCTGATGAGATGGAATTATCACCAGTTCTTACCTTATGTCTTGCCATTAGAGAAACCACCCCAAATGTTCACTCTGACTATTTGTGTCTGACCTGTGGTGAAACATCCTAAGCTTGTATTGTTCTGATCAGCCACAGTTGGACACACTGAAACTTGACTCTAGCATAGTGAAGACATTTTGGTCCTCTTTGAAGGACAACAACCAACCAACCAGCCTGGAACTTACCATCAACTAGTTTTTTAGCTGATTCTCTAGGGTTCTCTAAGTATTCCATCATCTCATCTGCAAAGAGTGACAGTTTTGTTTTCTCATTGCCTGTTTTTATTCTTTCGATTTTTTTTTCTTGTCTTATTGCTATAGCTAGCATTTTTAATACAATGTTGAATGATACTGGTGACAATGGACATCCTTGTTTCAACTCTGTGACCAGACCATATTGGGAAGCTTCTGGTTTAATCCCCTTTAGAGAAAACAATTGTTTTTGTTTTTAGGTAGATGTGACTTATAATTTTAAGAAAGGCTCTACTTATTCCTATGCTTTCTAGTGTTTTTTTTTTTAAATTTATTGCATTTTATTCAGTTAATAAATATTTGTTGAACTGAACCTTTTTAAACATTAAAACATTATTATAGAGAGGTCTGACCCACTTGGTTCTGTTAGACAAACCTCCAATTTTTTTTTGGAGGGCAATTGGGGTTAAGTAACTTGCCCAAGGTCACCACATGGTTAGGTTTTTGTGAGTGGCTTAAGTGTCTGAGGTCGGATCCCGAACTCACCTCCTTCTGACTCTAAGGCCGGCGCTCTACTCACTGTGCCACCTAGCCGCCCCGAAATCTCCAATGTCTTCCTGGAAGTTTCTGGGCCTATTTAATCTTATTCAATAATGAGTGAATTGGGGTGGCTAGGTGCTCAGTGAGTAGAGCTCTGGCCTTGGAATCAGGAGGACCTGAGTTTGGATCCTGCCCCAGACACTTACACACACACACACAAACACAAACCTGGCTATGTGATTGCGTGATCTTGAGCAAGTTATTTAACCCCAACTGCCCTACAAAAAGAAAAAAAAAAGTGAATTATATGAGTAAGTAGTAACATAATTTCAAAATCTGAAAGGGAATGAACATAAAGGTGGTTGAGGTGGGAAGGGGAATAGACTAGGTTACTTCCTTCTCCTCTTCTCCCACCCTTCCCAGTGGCAATTCCAGGGAGAGGAAGTAATAGATAAATATAAAAATTACCATATATTGACCCAACCTCACAAATAAATGCAAAAAATCAGAAATATTTAAACATACCATTTTTGAATGGTAGTACATCAAAAACTATATTCCTTAAAGGGCTACAGAAGCATAGATTGAAAATTAATCATAAACTAAACCATCTAATTCTAAAGAATGAGTGGGTCAAAGAACAAACCTAAGGAACAATAATTTCTGTTAGAGATAATGACTGTAGAGATAGCTTGAGTGGTTTCTTTTTTTTTTTTTTTAGCAATTGGGGTTAAGCAACTTGCTCAAGGTTACACGGCTAGTCATTATTTGTGTGTGGGTGCTCATTTTCTGAGGCCGGATTTGATCTCGGGTCATCCCAACTCTGAGGCCGGCACTCTTAACTCACTGCGCCACCTAGCCGCCCCTTTTAGGGCAATTGGGGTTAAGTAACTTGCCCAAGGTCACACGGCTAGGTTTTTGTTTGTGTGGGTTAAGTGTCTGAGGCCGGATCCGAACTCAGGTCCTTCTGACTCCAGGGCCGGCGCTCTACTCACTGCGCCACCTAGCCGCCCCTGAGTGGTTTCTTAAGCCTGCTCTAAACTGACACACTAGCCCATGAAAGTGTGATATTTATTGATACCATGAGCAAGGTTTTTATATAGAAGTTAAACAAAGAAAGTAATTATAGGTCACTTGGTTTTCTTAATACTCTTTGTTCAGTAAAGTAATGATGTTAACTATTAGGCCTTGAAGAATACCAGGTCCCATAGTATAGTATGGAAAAATGTATAAAAATGTATAAAAGGCAGCTAACATCTGGCAATAATCCCAGAACAGGGTACCTCCCTGGATCACAGGATATCAGAAAAGCCTCTGATAAAGGCTGCTTCTCCAGGGAAAAAAAACCAAGACCAGTTACTTTAGACTGGCCATAGTGAAAACCCGGAGCAAGCTTATGTAGGACCAGCCTGATTCCTGGAACAGATGTTTTGGCTCCCTTGAAATGACAACAATGAGAAAACACATCAACATTTGTGAGATGCAGTCAAAATAGTACAGAGGAGTAATGTGTATATCTAAATGCATATATCAGTAAAAGAGAGGAAGAAGAGATTAGTGAATTGGATATGTAGCTAAAAAACTAGGAAAGAATAAGTTATAAATCCCCATTTAAGCACCAAAATAGAAATCCTGAAATCCAGGGGAGAGATCAGTAAAGTTGAAAGTTTAAAAAAAAAAAAGCCCTGAGCTAACAAATAAAACTAGGAGCTAGTTTTATGAAAAAGGCAATAAAAATAGATAAATCATCCATTAATTTGATTTTTAAAATTGCCAATATAAAAAATGAAAAAGGTATTTGCACCACCAATGAAGATGAAATTAAAGCAATTATTAGGACTTATTTTGCCCAATTATATGCCAGTAAAATTGAGAATCCAAGTGAAATGAACAATAAATTTCCACTTGGCAGACAGAGTGATAAGAGACTTGAACATTATTTTCCTTATAACTTTTATAATATATTCTCAACTTCTTTGAAACAAATTCTAAAGAATGTTAATCACAAACTAACTAGAATATTTCTGCATTTATTAAAAAAAAACCATTCAAACCATACAGATCCATAGTAGAGAATTTACATTTCAGTCATAAATTTAGCCTCAGATTAGTTTAAAACACCATAAAACAAAGACTTTCTTTTAGCTCAGTTTAGAATCTGGGAAAGATAGATCCTTTCTTAAGGAAAAGACTTTTTAAAAAGTAAATATAGAGAGGATTCTGGGAAGATGGCAGAATAAGGCAGGAAATGACCTGGCTCTCCTAAATCCCCCCCCCCAAAACACTATAAAATAACACTTCAAAGTGAACTTTGAGTGGCAGAATTATTTAAAAGTTGGGGTAAAGCATTTGTTCACCTAAGACAACTTGGGAGGACCTTAGGAAAGACCCAGCCTCCTTGAGTGGTGGTTGGACCTGAGTTAAATGCAAATACTTTTAGGCAGATACTGCCTGATACCCCAGATACCACAAACTTTAAGGGCAGCTGGGTCAGGTGGCAGCCTTAGCTTCAGGAACCTTCAGTTTATGGACAGTGTGGGAGTTGCAGAGCTAATCAGAGGAAGCTTGCAGCACCTCTGCTAGTGCTGGAGGCTGAACTCAGGTTTGCTGCCCTGACAGGGTGGCTGTGGATGAGGAGGAGCAAGCACATGCTGTTGAGTGTAGTCACAAAGGGCAAGGACTTTGCTGACTGTGGGCACCTGTGGAGTCCCTTGTTTTGTTTTCAGGGCAGAAGGGTGAGCTGATGCTTGCAGTTGTGGGAGGGACTGCAGGGAACAAGAGCATTTGTGGTGACGGTGTTGCAGGGGACCATGGTCATGGCTCAGGGAAAAGATGAATACTTGTTGTCAGGTCCTGGGTTAGAGCACAGAAAACAGTAGCACAAAAAACTTTAAGCCTGATTTATTATCCCCCACACCTCTGAACTACAGCCAACTTTAGCATAAAGTTAAAAGACAAGAAATAGGCTACTACTACTACTACTACTAATAATAAAGCAAAAGGACCTAACCACAGATAGCTACTATGCTGATAAAGAAGGTCTGGGTTCAAACTCTGAAGAAGATAGTAAAATTAAAATAGGTACTCCTTCAAAAATAAAACAAAAATGATTATGAATCCCAAAAAGAGTTTTTGGAAAAGCTTAAAAAGGACTTTAAAAATCATATAAGAGAATGAGGAAATATTGGGGAAAAAATAAAAATAATGCAAGAAAATCAAGAAAATTATGAAAAGAAAGGCAACCAATTAGAAAAAGAGATCCAAAAACTTATGGAAGAAAATAACTCCTTAAAATTAGAATTGGGCAAGAGGAAGCTAAGGACTTCATAAGACATAATATAATAATATTATAAAGAAATAATGAAATAAAACCAAAAGAATAAACAAGAATAGAAGAGAATGTGAAACATCTAATTAAAAAACAACTGATATGGAGAATAGTTTGAGAAAATACAATATAAAAGTTGCTGGACTACCTGAAAATTATGATAAAAAAAATGACACAATTTTTCAAGAGATTATTAAGGAAAATTACCTTAAAGTTTTAGAACAAGAGGGCAAAATAGAAATAGAAAAAATTCATCGATTATAACTTGAAAAGAGATTCCAATATGAAAACTCCCAGAAATATCATAGCTTGGTTTCCAGGTTCCCAGATCAAGGAGAAAATACTACAAGGAACTAGGAAAAAAATATTTTAAATATTAAATACTGTAGAGCTACAATCAGGATAAAACAAGATTTAGCAGCTTCTACATTAAAAGACCAAAGGTCATAGAACAATATATTTCTTTTTTTTTTTTTTAACTTTTTTCCCCCTTTTTGGAGGGGGGAGGCAGGGTAATTGGGGTTATGTGACTTGCCCACGGTCACACTGCTAGTAAGTGTTAAGTGTCTGAGGCCAGATTTGAACTCAGGTCCTCCTGACTCCAGGGCCAGTGCTCTATTCATCGTACCTAGCTGCCCCTTAGAACAATATATTTCAAAGAGTAAAGGAGTTGGGCTTGCAACCAAGAATAACTTCCCTAAGTTGTGTATTATCTTGAATGGGGAAAAACATGGATATTTAATAAACTGAAGGACTTTCAGGTATCTGTGAAAAAAAAAAAAGATCAGAATTAAATGGAAAATTTGAACTACTAGACTCATGAGAAACAAAACAAAGGGAACATTAAAGACCAGGACTTAGCAAGGTCAAAATCTTTACTTCTTATATGGGAAAACATTATCTTAACCCTTAAGAATGCTATCATTACTTGGGTATTTTGAAAGAGAATACAGAGATAGAAGGTTTGGGGTTGAGTTGAATATGATGGGATGATCCTAAAAAATAAAACTGGGTAGAGAGAGATGGAGCAATCATCTCACACAAATGAGGCATGAATGGAAGACTATTGCCGTGGAGGTAGGAGTGGGTGGGAGACTGATAATGCTAGAACCTTACTCTCATCAGAACTGGATTAAAGAGAGAATAACATATATCTAGAAAGATATAAAAATCTTAACTTAGAGAGAAATAGAAGGGTGATGGAATAGGATAAGGAAGAGACTCTTAGAAGTAGAAGGGGAAAGGATAAAGGAGGGATTCTTAGAAAGGATGTAGATTAGGGAGGCTGGGGTTAGAAGTCAATTAGACATTCGAGGAGGGTTAGGGTAAAAAGAGGAGGGAGAAAAGGATAAACAGTGATGAAAAATAGGATGGGGGGAAATGCACAACTAGTAATTATAACTTTGTAAATGGGATGAACTCATCCATAAAATGGAAAGGGATAGCAGAATGGATTAAAAAATAGAATCCATAACTGGAAGATAAGATGTGCAGGCATTGGGGCAAAGATTCACCTTGCCCTAATGGAAAAGTCGAAGGGGGTATGGGAGGGAGCAGATTGGATGAGGGCATATCCTGTGGGACTGCTATTCTGGGGTGGTGGGTAGGGGAAAAACGGGGAAAAAATCGTAACTCAAAATCTGGTGAAAATGAATGATGTAAACCAGAAGTTAATAAGGCATTTGAAAAAAAAAACAATCCAATAATATGTTGTTTACAAAAACACATTTGAAAATGAGATATACAAAGAGTAAAAATGAAGAGCTGGAGTAGAATTTATTATGTTTCAGCTAATGCAATAAAAGAGATAAACAGGGAAACTACTTTATGATAAAGGGTATCGTGGATAATGAACCAATATAAATATTAAAATATATGCACCAAATGCTATAACATCCAAATTTTTAAAGGAAAATCTAAATTAATTATAGATGGAAGTAGACAGCAAAACTATAATCATGAAGGACTTTAATCTTCCCCTCTCAGAACTAAATAAACCTAACAAAGAATTATTAAGAAAGAAATCCAAGAGATTAATAGAATCTTAGATAAGCTAGATATGATAGATATCTGGAGAGAATTGAAATGGGAATAAAAAGAAATACACCTTTTTCTTAGCGATATATGGTACCTTTATAAAAATTGACCACATATAAGGGCATAGAAACTTCATAGCTAAATGCAGAAAAGCAGAAATATTAAATGAATCTTCTTCAGATCATATTGCAATAAAAATATATTCAATAAGGGACCATGAAAACACAGATTAAAAATTAACTGGAGACTAAATAAACTAATCTTAAAATGAGTGGGTTAAAGAAAAAAATCATAGAAATAATAATTTCATTAAACAGAACAATAAAAATGAAAGAACATGTCAAAACCTATGGGATGCAGCAAAAGTAGTAATTAGAGGAAAATTTATATCTCTAAATGCTCATATCAGTAAAATAGTGTAAGAGCAGACCAGCAAACTGGGTATGCAATATTTAAAAAAAAAACAGACTAGAAAAAGAACAAATTAAAAATCCCCAATTAAGCACTTAACTGGAAATCCTAAAAACTGAAAGTAAGATAAATACAATTAAATATAAGAAAATCAACTAGAAGTTGATTTTATGAAAAAACTGCTAAACCATTGTCTGATATGATCAAAGAGAGAAGAAAATGAAATCACTAAAATTAGAAATGAAAAGGGTGAACATATCAGTAATAAAGGTGAAATCAAAGCAACTGTAAGTTATTTTTACCCAATTGTATGCCAATAAATTTAACAATTTTAGTGAAATGAAAGAATATTTATGAAAATATAAATTGCCACAGGGAGTAGAGCACTGGCCCTGGAGTCAGGAGTTCAAATCTGGCCTCAGATACTTAGTACTTACTAGCCATGTGACCTTGGGCAAGTCACTTAACCCCAGTTGCCCTGCCCTTCCCCCTCCAGAAAGCAAAAAAACCAAAACAAAACAAAACCAAAAACCTGCCTAGTTTAACAGAAGGGCCAACAGAATATTTAAATAAGCCCATTTTAGAAAAAGAAATTGAACAGGCCATAAGTGAACTTCATGAGAAAAAAAGCATCAGGACCAGATGAATTTATGAGCTAATTCTACCAACCATTTAAAAAACAACTAATTCCAAAAGTAAAGAAATTATTTGGAATAATAGGCAAAGAAGCGGCCCTATCAAGCTCTTTTTATGAAACAAATATTGTGCTGATACCTAAATCAGGAAGAGCAAAAACAGAGAAAGAAAATTATAGACTATTTTTATTAATGAATGTGGATGTAAAAATTCTTCAAAAAAAAAATACTAGCCAGGAGACTGCACAAATATATTACAAAGATTATACATGGTGACTGAGTGGGATTTATAACAGGAATACAGGAATGTTTTAACTTGCAGAAAACTATTAACATAATTTATTATATAAATAACAAAAGTAACAAAAATCACATGATTACGTCAATAGATGTAGAAAAAGCTTTTGAAAAAGTACAGCACTCATTTCTGTTAAAAACACTTGAGGGGCAGCTAGGTGGTGCAGTGAATAGAGCACAGGCCCTGCAGTCAGGAGGACCTGAGTTCAAATCCGGCCTTAGACAATGAACACAAAAAACTAGCCGTGTGACCTTGGGCAAATCACTTAACCCCAATTGCCTTACAAAAAGCAAACTCCCCCCCCAAAACACTTGAAAGCTTAGGTATAAATGGACTTTTCCTTAAAATGATAAGAAGCTTTTACTTAAAACCACCAACAAACATTATTTATAATGGGGATAAGCTAGAAGCCTCCTCAGTCAAATCAGGTGTCAAACAAGGTTGCCATTATTACCAGTATTATTCAATATTGTATTACAAATGCTAGTAATAGGGGCGGCTAGGTGGCGCAGTGAGTAGAGTGTTGGCCCTGGAGTCAGAAGGACCTGAGTTCGGATCCGGCCTCAGACACTTGAAGTGCACACAAATAAAAAAAACCTAGCCGTGTGGCCTTGGGCAAGTTACTTAACCCCAAATGCCCTCCAAAAAAAAAAAAACAAAAACAAACAAATGCTAGTAATAGCAATAAAATAAGAAAAAAGAAATTGAAGGAATCAGAATGGGCAGCAAGTTAATGAAATGATTTCTCTTTGTAAACGATATGATAATATACTTGGAAAATTTGAGAGATTCAACTAAAAAGTTAGTTGAAATAATTTTAGCAAAGTAGCAGAATATAAAATAAACCCGCATAAATCAGCATTCCTATACATCCCAACAAAACCCTGCAAGAAGAGAGAGTAAGAGATATCTCTTTTAAAATAACTATAAACTGTATAAAATACCTAAGAGTATGCCTGCCAAGACAAACCCAGGAAATACCTACATATAATTATAAAACATTTTTTATACAAATAAAGGCAGATTTAAATAACTGGGGAAATAGTCATTGTTCAAAGTAGATTTCTCTCTGGGACTTGAAGAGCAGCTAGTCTTCTAGTGGAGTTTCAGTTGGGTCCTTAGACCTCCAGTCACCTCTTCTGCTTTGTGTTTCTTCTCCTGAGCCTAGATGCATGATTGGAAATCCCAAAATAGACTTTTAGGAAATTGCTCCCAGGGGCGGCTAGGTAGCACAGTGAGTAAAGCCTCGGCCCTGGAGTCAGAAGGACCTGAGTTCAGATCCGGCCTCAGACACTTAGCGCACACACAAACAAAAACCTAGCTGTGTGACCTTGGGCAAGTTACTTAACCCCAATTGCCCTCCAAAAAGCAAAAAAAAAAAAAAATTACGTAGGAAATTGCTCCCTCCAGAGCTCCTGGGTCCCCTTAATCAGTGCCCACTACATCTAAGAAGTACAGCTTATATAGTAGTAGAAGCTTGGTTGTGTGTCCTTCCATGTTTTGATGTTATCGGAATCAAATTTCTGGGAGAGTTATAATAGTAGTTAGAAGCCAGGACTTCATGTTTAGGGCTTTGTCAAATACTCACTTGTCTTTCGCATTTTACGCATTTTTCCCCCATGGAGAATAAATAGCTGTCCTATATGTGGCAGGTTGAGCACCTTTTTACTTCTCTCCTTGGGAAACTGTAGACTTGAGACAAAGCTAAACTTTAAGTGATTTTCTCCTGGGCCCCAGAACTTAGTACAGTGCTTGATACATAGTAGGTACTTAATAAATGTTTATTGACTGACTAGACTGGGTTCTTAATGCTGTGAGAGAAGGGATCTTGCTATTATTTGTTTCTTTACTTCACAGGAAATAGCTAGTGAAGAGATAATATCTAAAGCTCTCTGAAGCTATTAGCTATGGTAATTCTTTTTTTTTTTATGTGTTTATTTTTTTTTATTTTTTTTTCATTTTTTTAAAACAAATGCTTTATTAACTTCTGTTTTACATCATTCATTTCCGCCAGATTTTGAGTTACAATCATTTTCCCCCCATTATTCCCCTACCCAACCTCCCTGAATAGCAGTCCCACAAGATATCGCTTCCTCCAATCTGCTCTCTCCCATACCTTCTCCCATACCCCCATCGACTTTTCCATTAGAGGAAGATGAATCTTTGCGTCCCAATGCCTGCACATCTTATCTCCCAATTATATGCAAAAGAGTATTAATAATAGTATTTATATATATATATATTTGAAACATTTAATGTTACGACCTCGAATTTCAGATCCATTTCCTTCCTCCCTTGTCACCCATTCCTTCTTGGGAGATAAGTAATTCAGTATATGTTGTACATGTCTAGCTATGCAAAACATTATCATGGTAGATATATTGTACAAGGCTGCTTATAATTCTCTCCCACTCATCCCACCCCCCACCTGGTCCATTCCCTACATGATCCTGTCCCTCTTCTATAGTGGGTACTTCCAACCTCCCCTCACCCCAAGGATGCCCTCCCTTCCATCATCCCTCCTCTCATCCCCCTTCCCCTACCCTGCTGCAGGTTGAGATATCCCATTTAGTATGTATGTCATTTTCTCCCTGAACTAAATTCAATGTGAATGTGGTTTTGCCTTTTTAGCCTTCCTTATTCTCCCCCTCCTTTGCAACCACTTCCCCTACATGAGATAGTTTACCCTACCATGTCTCTCCCCATCTCCTCTGGCCACTTTCCTCTCTCACCTCATAATTTCATCCCTTGAGTATTCTCCCTTCCCAACAAATTCAACCTATGCCCTCTATCCATATAACTGTAACCATATACACAAACATTCACATATGTATTCATATGACCACACCCCTTCTTCCATTATTTTCATAGTGAGAAAGATATCATCAGTCACAGTTATTGCTTTTCCATATAGGAATGTAAATAGTTCAACTTTGATAAGTTCCTTTTGATTTCTTTTCCTGATTACCTTCTCAGGCATCTCTTCCTTCTTGTGTCTGGATGTCAAATTTTCTATTCAATTCTGGTTTTTTCCTCAAGAATGCTTGAAAGTCCTCTGTTCCACTGAATGACCATATTTTCCCCTGAAACAAAATACTCAGTGTTGCTGGGTAGGTGACCCTTGGGTTCATTCCCAGTTCTTTTGCCCTCTGGAATATCATATTCCATGCCCTTCGATCCCTCAGTGTAGAAGCTGCCAGGTCCTGGGCTATTCTGATTGTGTTTCCACAATATTGAAATTGTTTCTTCCTGGCTGCTTGGAGTATTTTCTCTTTGATCTGGGGATTCTGGAACCTGGCTATGATATTCCTGGGAGTTTTCTTTTTGGGATCTTTTTCAGGAGGTGATCAGTGGATTTTTTCAACCTCTATTTTGCCCTCTGGATCTAAAACATCAGGGCAGTTTTCCTTGAGAATTTCTTGAAGGGTGATTTCTAGGTTCTTTCTTTGATCATGGCTTTCAGTTAGTCCAATAATTTTTAAATTGTCTCTCCTGGATCTATTTTCCAGGTCAGTGGTTTTTCCCATGAGATATTTCACATTGCCTTCTAATCTTTCATTTGTTTGGATCTGCTTAACAGCATCTTGATTTCTCATAAAGTCATTAGCTTCCATTTGCTCCAGTCTAACTCTGAAGGAATGAATCTCCTCAGTGAACTTTTGAGATTCTTTTTCCATCTGGCAAATTCGACTTTTTAAGGCATTCTTCTCCTCATTGCCCTTTTGGGCCTCCTTTGCCATTTGAGTTAGTCTATTTTTTAAGGTGTTGTTTTCCTCAGGCTGTTGACCCTCATTTCATACTTTTCCTGCATCCTTCTCATTTCTCTTCCCAATTTTTCCTCCACTTCTCTTATTTGATTTTAAAGTCCTTCTTAAGGTCCTCTATGGCCTGCAACCCTCTCATGTTTTCCCCTGGGGCTTTTGGAGCAGGACTTCTGACCTCACAGTCCTTTTCCCGCTCTATGCCCCCAAAATAGGAGTCTAGGGTTGCATTTTTCTGTTTTCTTTGCCTTGGCATGTTGCCACTTAATTGCTTGACTTTTGGGCTTGTTGCCACACTATGGCTTTAAGGCCAGATAGAGGAATTTTCGTCCCGAACGTGTGGGGGGCAACTTCCGTTTCTGGCAAGCTATAAACCCACCCACAACTTCCACCCTAGATCACAATCCAGATCCAGGGAGGTTAAAGCAAGAGCGATTACCCCCCAAGACTGATCGCTGGATCTCCCCACGATTTGTAGGCTGGGAGCCGGAAATGCCTCTGAAAACTACAAAATGGCATTTGTCCTCAGCGGCTTCTAGCCCCCAGGGGAGGGAGCTGACGCATTCCCCAAATACAGGTCCCAAAGTCCATAGGACACTAACCTCTTACTTTGTCCTAGGCATGTCTATGTTGATAATTCTGGAGTTGCCACTGCTCCTGGTGTTCTGGGGTTCCTCCATCTGGCTGCTGGCCCTGCCGCCCTGGGGCTAAAACCTCGGCTCACCCGGACCTGGGCTCGGCTCGGCTGGGCTCCTGCGCTCTGGGCTCCTGCGCTTTGCGCTCTGCGCGTTGCCGGCTCCCAGACCACTGCGCTGGTCCTTCCTGCAGGGCTGCTGGGCTGTCCTCAGCGGGAAGTTAGCTTCTCTGTGTCGTTCTGTGGGTGCTGGGGCTCCAGAAGTTGTTCAGAGTCCTTTTTTACATAGTTTGTGGGGAATCTGGGGGCAGAGAGGCTTGGACGAGCTGTTTCTACTCCGCCATCTTGGCTCCGCCCCCCCCCCCCCGTAATTCTTTTTTTTAACCAAATAATGAATTCTTATTGCAACAACTTAAATCTTTCTTCTTATCAAACATATGGTTACTATAGTCATTTGCTGGTGTAAATTGTATGTCTACTCTGTTTCATGAAAACACATTTCTATTTCTTAGCCTACCAGACAGTTTTTATAATTACTGCCTTATAATAAAGATCTTGTCCTACTGAAAATCCTCCCTTTACATTTTTTTCCATTAGTTCCTTTGATATTCTTGACCTTTTGTTCTTCCAAATCTATTTTGTTATTTTTAAAAACTCGGTAAAATAATTCTTTGGGACCCAATCTATTGACATTGGTCATCACACATACGTTGTGTCTGCGATTGTGTAGAGATTTCTCCTGGTTCTGCTCTTTCTCAGCATCAGTTTATCTAAGTCTCTCCAGGTTATTGTGAAGTCCGTCTGCTCCTCATTTCTTATAGCACAGTTTGTTAAATGTCAATTTTTTTCATTGAGGATCATACTCAACTTTGTTGAGAAAGTTATCTTTAGTTGTGACACCAGTTCTCTTGCTCTTCAAAATATAATGTTTCCAGGCCTACAGCTTTTTAGTGTAGAAGCTGTGGCAGTGTCTAGGTGGTGCAGTGAATAGAGCACTGGCCCTGGAGTCAGACAGGCCTGAGTTCAAATTTGGACTCAGACACTTAGCCATGTGACCTTGGGCAAGTCACTTAACCCTAATTGCCCTGCCTTCCCTTCTCCAAAAAGTTAAAAAAAAAATTAGTGTAGAAGCTGCTAGATCCTCTGTGATCTTGACTGTAGCTTCTCAGTATCTAACCTCTTTTTCTTGTTGCTTATAATATTTTCTCCTTGACCTGGAAGTTTTGAAACTTAGCCATGATATACATTCCTATGAAGTTCTCAGTTGGGTTCCCTTTCAGGTGGTAAATGGTGGGTTTTTTGCTATTTCTGCTCTCCCCTCTTGTTCTAGAACCTCAGGGCAATTTTCCTTGATAATTACTTATAAAATTGCATGAAGTTTCTCTTTTTGATCATAACTTTCAGGTAATTCAGTAACTCTTAAATTGTCTCTCCTTGGTCTGCTCTCCACATTAGTTGTTTTTATAATGAGATGTTTCACACTCTTCTATCTTGCCATTCTTTTGGTTTTGTTTATTTCATGGTGTCTTGAACCATCATTTGCTTCCCCTTGCCCAGTTCTAGTTTTCAAGGAGTTATTTTCTTCCTTAAGTTCTTAGATCTTTTTTCTAATTGGTGGACTCTCTTTTCATCATTTTTTTGGATTGCTGTTATTTTTTCCCTCAATTTCTTATTTGATTTTTTTTTTTTGGAAGGGGAAAGGCAGGGCAATTGGGGTTAAGTGACTTTCCCAAGGTCACACCACTAGTAAGAGTTAAGTGTCTGAGGCCAGATTTGAACTCAGGTCTTCCTGACTCCAGGGCCTGTGCTCTGTTCACCATGCTACCTAGCCACCCCTCTTATTTGGTTTTTAAAGTCCTATTTAAGTTCTTCCAAGAATTATTTTTGGCCTTGTAAACATTTAATGGTTCCCTTTGGGGTAGGAATGGCTTTTTAAAAAATTTCATTATCTTCCTCTGAATATGAACTCAGATATTTTCTAATCCCCATAGTAGCTGTCCATGCTTGAGTTCTTTCTCCTCTGGTTACTCATTTTTATTTTGTTTTATTTTAGCATCTTATCATTGTAATCAGGTTCTAGTCCTGAGGTATGGGTCATGGAGCCCTAGACCACAGGTCCTTCTTACTCTGGAGGCCCAGTCTCAGGCAGTTCTCTCCACTCCTGAGCCATGGCTAGGGCCCCCAGCCATGCTGTTTTGCAGAGCTCTTGCTCCCTGTGGCCCCTCCCACAGCTGCAAACTTCAGCTCTCCTCTGTGCCTTAGAATGGAACCCAGGGACTCCACTTTCCTGCAAGTGCCCACAGCCAGCAGGATAGCCCCCTAAGCCTGCTACTACCCCACAAAGTGGGAGTGTGAGCTCCTTCTCACCCACAGCCACAGTATGGGACTATGTCTGGGCAGCACAGCTATGCCTGGCATCCTGAGAGAGTGTCCAGCCTCTACACTGTCTGTGAGGTGAAAGTTCCTGTGGCTGAGTTTCAGTGGAGCTGTGAGCACTTCAGTCAGGCCAGACCTCCAGCCTTGGAGGTCGAGTCTTTCCTGAGGTCCTCTCAGGCTGTCTGAGGGGAACATCTCCCCTATCCTGACTTGGGTTGACTTTTGCCACTCTACATTCACTTTGAGGTATTGTTCTGTCTTGTCTGTGTGAGCCTGGACCTTTTCTGACCTCCTCCACCATCTTCCCAGAATCCTTTCCCTATCCCCAACTGATCATGTGCTATCTTATTTGTACATATTTGTTAGCATGTTATCTGCCCTATGAGACTCTGAGCTCCCAGAGAGCTGGGATTTTGTTGTTATTTTTGACCTTTCTTTGTATCTCTAGCACTTTGCACAGTGCCTAGCACATAATGGCTACTAAAAAAAAATGCTAGTTGATTGACTGTTATAGTTATGATTAAGAATTTGAGTGGAAAATGGGGTTAGGATTCACTTCTCTTTATTAGTTTAAGTGAAGTGAAAGGGACTGAGCCCTGAGACTTCTTCACATCTTATAAGAGATAGGAGGTGGCTGGGGAAGGGGGCAAGGTGGTGAGGTGGAACTGTGTTCAACCATTGTTGGGCTGAGTCATGGAAAAGTAGGAGCTGGTAGCAGGTAGATTAGGGTTGGTTGGCTAGAAGGAAGATGTGTCAGCACATGGATAGCCAGCAGTCTCATACAGTCCATTTCTCTTATTCCCAACAGGCTTCCTGCTTGCTTCCTGCACAATGTTCTGGGTAAACAAAGCAAGGCTGTTAGTCCTCCTGGTGCTCCCATCTCTGGCTTTCTTCTTTCTCCAGCAGTTGTACAGCCCAAGTCACTGCCCTGGTCTAGCAGAGAAATCAAGCCCTATGCATGTGTTGATCTTGTCCTCCTGGCGTTCTGGCTCCTCTTTTGTGGGCCAAGTCTTCAGTCAACACCCTGATGTCTTTTACCTGATAGAGCCAGCCTGGCACGTGTGGACAACCCTCTCCTCTGGCAGTGCTGGGCAGTTGCAGATGGCCGTGAGAGACCTGATTCGTTCAGTCTTCCTCTGTGACATGACTGTCTTTGATGCCTACATGGCCCAGGGTCTAAGGAAACAGTCCAGCCTCTTCATGTGGGAGACTAGTAGGGCACTGTGTTCCCCACCTGCATGCCCTCTCTTTAAGAGGGAGGACATTATCCCCTCAGCTAAGTGTAAGATCCTATGTGGCAAGCAGCCCTTCAACTTGGTGGAAGAAGCCTGTAAGTCCTATAGTCATGTGGTGCTCAAGGAAGTGCGTTTCTTCAACCTGAAGACCCTCCAGTCCCTATTGACTGACCCCTCCCTCAACCTACACATAATTCACCTTGTCCGAGACCCCCGTGCTGTGTTCCACTCACGGCAGAACACAAAAGAGGAACTGAAGTATGACAACCATATAGTCATGGGCAACCAATGGAATAAAATAAAGAGTGAGGCCCAGCCCTATCACTTGATGAAAGCTATCTGCCAGGGCCAACGGGAGATCTATGAGGAGGCACAGTTGTTACCAGCCTCCCTAAAAGAACGCTACCTGCTAATACGCTATGAGGACTTGGTGCAGGACCCGCTGACCCAAACCTCCAAATTGTATGAATTTGCAGGGTTACCCTTCCTGCCTCACCTCCAAATCTGGGTGCAAAACATCACACAGGGCAAGGGTATGGGAGGGCATGCCTTTGACACAAACTCCAGGAATGCCCGAAGTGTCGCCCAGGCCTGGCGTCAGTCCTTACCACATGATGAGGTAGTCCAAATACAGAAAATCTGTAAAGATTCCATGGACCTGATGGGCTACCTTCCTGTCTTGTCTGAGAAAGAACAGAGAAATTTATTAGTGAATGTTCTATCTACTCTTGAGATCCCCTAAAGCTGGGCAACCAAATGAGTTGAATAAGGGTCTAGTTTTATACAATGACTATGGTTAGCCAAATGCTATTGGGTTGAACTATGTTTCTCTATGGGCATACATGTGAACATACTATTGGATGTGACTGCATGTGTCCAAAGGACACTCTACTTCCTGACTCTTCACCTTGGCACTGGCTGTCCTCCTTTTGGCCAGTGCTCCCCTGTTCACCTCTGCCTCTGAGCATCCCTGGGGCTCTTCAAAATAACTCAGGCATCACATTCTGAGGGAGATCCTTCCTGATCCCTCAAGCAGTTAGTACCTTCCCCCCTAAGGGTGTTGTGTATCTACAGGTATATAATGTGTGTGTGTGTGTGTGTGTGTGTGTGTGTGTGTGTGTGTGTGTGTGTGTATAGCTAATATAAGCTCTGATGATCTTTATCCCAGTTTTCATTCTCACAGATGAATCTCAGAATCCATAGCAAGAGTATATTCCCTGCTCAGAGTTCTAGGGGGCCCTCCTGAAAAATTGGGGTGATTCTGTAATGCCATCAACCCAAGACCCCAGCAGTATATTTTTTCTAACTATGCCTCAAGATTATGAGTTTTTAGTCCTTAGTCTGAAACCTATGCCTGAAAGTGATTGATTGGACATTGTGTTGGATGACTCATACCTAAGCAGAGCTTGGGCTTTCTGCCTACCTTTACATCAAAATCTATTTTTATTTATTCTCTGGCTTCTTTGTGTCTCAGGGAAATTTTAGTTTCCTAGAAACATCTGGTAACAAAATATCAAGGTCATGTTATAGTGTCTATGGATGGAAGCATTGGGAGGGGAAGATGGGGGAAAGAGCTAAACTTTTCTTGGATTTTCCTTCATCTTGGATCCTCTGCTCTGTCTTTATTAACACCTGTCTCTGGCATACCTCAGTTATGTTGTTACTCAGAGGTATACAGAAGTGCTTGCTCCAACCTCCCAAACCTAGACTCTGAGAAAAACTCCGTTATGAGACAGCTTCTTTCCTTTATAATAATAATTATTATTATGGGTGCTATCATTATCCCCATTTTTCAGAGGAGGAAACTGAGGCAAACCCAGCTAGTGAGTGTCTGAGGCCACATCTGAACTCTGCTCTTCCTGACTCCAGACCCAGCACTCCATCTGCAGGGACACCTCACTGCCCAGACAGTGTAAACACATTGCGCTGGGCCATGATGCTGGCTCCCACAGGATGGCTTTGGTTGATTCAAGGAAGAATGGGGGAGCTATTCATACTCAAGTTCTGATTATCTGACTCAATCAAAAGATTTCAGAGCTGAAATGGGGAGGTTTCAACTATAGCCTTACACATGTAATGTAAACACATTTTACGTAATAAGCTTGCAGAGAATCCCCATCCTAAATTTCACTCTGTTTCTTGCTCAACATTGGGCTTAGCATCCCTTTGAAGTAGCTGGTTACTGGAAATGTGATGCTCAGAATATAGTATTAATGGCTATTCATAAACTCAGGTAGGCCCTGTTTAATACACGTCTCAGGTGAGATTACGCAATTTGGAAATGAAGCAAAGCTTGGTATTCCCCTCATGTTTTCATACTTGGACTGACTGATATACCTTTTCTAGCCTTAATTCCTGATGGAAAGTTATAGAAACAATTCTCTACTTGTCATATTTTTCTGAAAGAGCTTGGGAACGGGTTTAAATGTGGGCAGCAGATGATTCAGATCCAGACAAACTTACTGTCTGCTCAGGATCCGTATTTTGTGACATAACAATTTTTCCTCCAGGAAAATGGATCTGTTTTTTGTTAAAAAAAAAAAAAAGGTGCCTTTATCTGCAATGTAATTGTTACCTGGTATATATAGTTGTCCTATGAAGTTATGGCTGCTATCTGATCCCAGGATGAACATTTTTGGTCTTGTTTTTTGAGGAAATTTTTTACTAAAAGTGCTGTACTTTCATTTGTGAAAATCATGCATGACTGGTATAATTACAATGGCTTGACTTTCAATTCCAAAATATTTTGGTGGAAAATCCTGTCTTTATATATTTTTAATATAACTTTCAGTAAAAATAAAGATGGTAAGTGTTGAAAATGTTGGACTGAAGAAACGCATTGTGTGCTGTATTAATTTACCATCTACTTTTAATTAAAAACAACCACACTGAATTATAAAATCATTGTATCAAACTACTTTCTTAGATAATTCAGTTAAGCAGCACTTATTACTAGGAAGGAAAGAAAAGTATTTCTCCAGTGATTAATAAATCATGGGTGCAGCACTAAGCACTTTATAAATTTTATCTCATATATCCCTCACAACAATCCTGAGAGGTGGGTGTCATCATTATCTCCCTTTTACAGATGAGGAAACTGAGGCAAACCAGCTGAAATGACTTGCCCAGGGTCACACAGACAGTAAGTGTCTTAGGCCGGATTTGAGCTCAGGAAGATGAGCCTTCCTGACTCCAGGCCCTGTGCTCTCTCCACTCTGTCACACTGATGCTTCCATATATGAAGTGCTTACTTCACTGTAGGTATTGTGGTAAGGACTGGGGATAAAAGGAAAGGCAAAACATGCTCCCTTCCCTCAAGGCATCCACATTCTAATGTGGGAGATGACATATAAATAAATTTGTGCATATAAGTTGTAGGTATGGATAGAGGGCCATTTCAGAGGGGAGACAGTAGAGGGAAAGTTGGGTGTGGAGGGAGACTGGGAAAGACCTTTTATAGAAGGTGGGATTTGAATGGAGTCCAGAAGAAAACTAGGGAAAGCTCAAAGTTAGAGGTGAACCTTCAGGCAGGGAAGGGGTAGCCAGGGCCAAGGCATAGAATCTAGAGATGGGAGTATAATGGTTAAGGAACAGCAAATAAGCGAATGCAGTTTGATCTTTGAGTGAATAGAACAGTGTTAGA
This sequence comes from Gymnobelideus leadbeateri, assembly GCA_011680675.1. Classification (NCBI taxonomy): domain Eukaryota; kingdom Metazoa; phylum Chordata; class Mammalia; order Diprotodontia; family Petauridae; genus Gymnobelideus; species Gymnobelideus leadbeateri. The sequence continues at coordinate 110,777 of WOXC01009681.1, read as the reverse complement.
ATGGAAAGGTAGGCAGGGTCCATGTTGAGAAGGGCTTTAACTGTCATACAGAGGAATTCATATTTGATCCTTGGGGTAATAGGGAAACACTAGAGTTGAGTAAGTGTGTGTGAGCTTGGGGGTAGGTGACATGATCAAGCCTGCATTTTAGGAAAATCACTGGCAGTCAAGTGGAGGATGGATTGGGATGGGGAGAGGCTTAAGGCTGGAACATCAACTAGCAGAGTGCTGGAATGGTCTAAGAAAGAAGATGAGGACCTCTACTAGACTAGTGGTTGTGTGAAGAAGAGAAAGAGCCAAAGGAGGGAAGTTATGAAGGTAGACATGATGAAATGTGACAGAAGGAGAGCTATATGGGGTAAGAGGTAGAAATTGAGGATGACTGGCTGACTGGGAGGATAGTGAGATAAAATAAAAATGAAGTTCTGAAGAGGGGAATGTTTTGTTTTGAACATGTTGAGTTAAAAATCCTTACAGGACACCCAGGTTAAGATGTCCAAGTGGCAGCTGGTGACATGGGACTGGAGCTCATAAGAGAACCTGGGGATGGATATATAGGTCTAGCATTCACCAAATATCATGGAGACGATACATGGAACACATGGGAACTTATGAGATTAGTAAGTGAGACTGTATAGGAGGGGCCCAAGGCAGAGCCTAGGAAGGGGGAATGCCCAAGGTAAATGGGCAGGATTGTTAGGAAGATCCAGCTGAGGAGACTGAGGAGAAGTCAGCTAGAGCAGTCAATCAGCACTGTTTATTTAGCAGTTACTATGAGTCAAGCATTGCTAATCACTGAATACAAATATTAGTAAAGATAAAGCCAGTCCTCACTCTCCAGGCGTTTATATTCTAATGAGGGAAGATAACATGTAAAAATGAGTTGAAAAGGGGTTAGAGGTACCTGGAAGTGGACTATGGTAGACAAAGTCCTGTGAAGGAAGATGAGTTGGGAGTTCCACCTGGAAAAGAATGGAAACTAGTAGGGATGGAAACACAAGAGAACAATGTCCCTAGGAGCCAAGAGGGCAGAAGAGAGCAAGAATTTGCTTGAGCTCTCCCCAGTTTCCCTTGGAAACAGTTAAATGAAGCCTCTAAAAGAATTCTGTAGTGACAGAACCCATAAAAAGGTGGAGTGATACAATTTTCCAGTTAAAGATAATTTTAAAGGACTTCAAGAAAGGTCTGTCTCACTTTCGTAAAAGGGGAATACAACCCAGTACATACAGTGACTGGGCAAGCCAGTGGGAGGCTCTTAGTCACAGCAAAGGTCAGCAACCAAGGACCCTCAGTCCTGGCTCACCAGGCCAGCAGTGAGGCCTTCAGCCTCAGTGGAGAAGGTAAAACAGAAGCCCTGGAATCCTGTAGCAATAGGTAGGAGTAGGCTGTGTCACCCCCAGTACAGTGTGCAAGTTGCAAGCACTTAAGGACTTGGTGTAGAAAGCCAGTGACCAGGTCCCTGATCCCCAGCGTAAGAAGTTTTGGAGAGTACCTACTCTGCCCCAGAAGCAGAACTTCACTTTAAAAGTTACGAAGTAGGCTAAAAAATAAGTAAGACACAGAAGTGGGCCCTGACAACAGAAAGTTACTATGGCAATAGGAGAGATCAAAACACTAACTTAGAAGACATCAACAGGGGTGGCTAGGTGATGCAGTGAATAGAGCACCAGCCCTGGAGTCAGGAAGATCTGAGTTCAAATCCAGCCTCAGACACTTTACACTAACTGTGCAACCTTGGGCAAGTCATTTAACCCCAATTTCCCTGCATTCCCCCCTCTAAAAAGTGGGAAAAAAAGAGATGTCTATATGTGAAGCTTTAAAGGGACTGAATATGAATTGGTCTCAAGCCCAAAATATCCTCTTAGATGAGCTCAAAAAGGAACTTAAAAATCAAATAAGAAAAATTGGGAAAACAAATGACACCTAAGGAGAATTTAAAAAAAAAAAGGGTCAGTAGCTTGGAAAAGTAAGTACAAAAAATGACTGAAGAAAACAACTTAAAAAATTGAATTGGTCATGGCAGGTAGGTGGTGAGGTGAATAGAGCACTGACCCTGGAGTCAAGAGGACCCAAGTTCAAATCTAGCCTCAGACACTTAATATTTACTAGCTATGTGACCTTGGGCAAGTCACTTAACCCCAATTACTCTGCCTCCCCCCGCTCCCAAAAAAAGACATAAAAAATTTGAATTGGTCACTTGGAAAAAAAAATATTCATTGAAGAAAACAACTTCTTTAAAAGTAGTACTGGCCAAATGGAAAAGGAGCTACAAAAGCTTACTGAAGAAAATAATTCCTAAAAATTAGAACTGGGTATGTGGAAACTAATGACTTTATGAGACATCAAAAATCAGCAAACAAAATCAAAAGAATGAAAAAATAAAAGAAAGTGTTAAATATCTCATTGGAAAAACAATTGACCTGGAAAATGGAGAGATAATTTAAGAATTAAATCAACAATTAAGGCCATGATAAGAAAAAAAAAAGACCCTTGACAGCATCTTTAAAGAAATTATCAGCACAGTTAGGTGGCACAGTGAATAGAGCACCGGCCATGAAGTCAGGAGGACCTGAGTTCAAACCTGGCCTCAGACTTACCACTTACTAGCCATGTGATCTTGGGCAAGTCACTTAACCCCAATTGCCTTGCCCACTTCCCTCCAAAAAGCAAAAAAAAAAAAAAAAATATCAAGGAACCCTGCCCCAGTATCCTAGAACCAGAGGGCAAAATAGTCATTGAATAAATCCACTGATCACCTCCTGAAAGTGATCCCAAAATGAAAACTCTAAGAAATATTATAGCCAAATTCCCCAATTGATAGGTCAAGGAAAAAAATAGTGTAAGCAGCCAGGAAGAAACAATTCAAATATCAAGGAGCCACAGTCAGAATTACAAAGGAATAAGCAGCTTCTTCCTTAAACGATTGGAGGTCTTAGAATATGGTATTCCAGAAAGCAAAGGAGCTTGAATTATAACCAAGAATCAACTACCTAGCAAAATTCAGCCAAGTTTTTCCAGGGAAAAGCTGAATATTCAATGAAACAGGGACCTTTCAAACTTTCCTAATGAAAAGGCCAGAGCTCAACAGAAAATTCAATCTTCAAATACAAGACTCAAGAGAACCATAACAAGAAGGGAAAAAAACAACAACCATGTTCAATAAGATTAAAGCTGTTTTCCCTACACAGGAAAATGATAGTAGTAACTATTGAGAACTGTATCTCTATTAGGGCAGTCAGAATACATAGACAGAGGGTATGAATATAAGTTGACTTTGATGTGATGATATAAAAATAATTAAGGGGTAAGAAAAAAAGGATTGTATTTGGGAGAGGTAGAATAGGGTAAATTACTTCACATGAAGTGGCACAAAAACACTATTACAGTAGAAAGAAGGGAGGGGGTGAGCATTGTTTGAACCTTACTCTCCTTGGATTTAGCTCAAAGAGGGAATAATATACACACTTAGTTGGGTATAGGAATTTGTCTTATCCTATAGGGAAGCAGGAGGGGAAAGGGTAAAGAAAAGTGGGGAGGGGACCAATAGAAGGGAAGGCAGAATGAGGGAGGCCATAGTCAGAAGCAAAACACTGGTGAGGTACGGGGTGAAAGGAAAGAGCAAAGTATAAACAGGGGAGGAAATAAGATGGCTGGAAATACACAGTAATCATAACTATGAATGTGGAATGTGGAATAAACTCTCTCATAAAATGGAAGTGAATAGCAGAGTGGATTAAAAACCAGAATAATACAATATGTTGTTTACCAGAAACACATCTGAAACAGAGAGACACAAACAAAGAAAAGGTAAAAGACTGGAGCAGAATCTTTATGCTTCAACTGAAATAAAAAAAATCAGGGTTAGCAATCCTGATTTCAGACAAAGCAAAAGCAAAAACACATCTAATTAAAAGTGATAAAGAGGAAACTGTATCTTACTAAAAGCTATTATAGATAATGAAGTAATATCAATACTAAACATATATGCACCGAGTGGTATAGCATCCAAATTCTTAGAGAAGTTGAGTGAGTTATAGAAAGAAATAGCTAAACTTTTCTAGTGGGGGACCTCAACCTCCCCCTCTCAGAACTAGATAAATCTAACCACAAAATAAACAAGAAAGAAGGAGGAGAACAGAATTTTAGAAAAGTTTGGTATGATAGATCTCTGAAGAAAACTGAATGGGGATAGAAGGAATATACCTTTTGCTCAGCAGTTCATGACACCCATACAAAAACTGACCATGTATCAGGGCATAAAAACCTCACAATCAAATGCAGAAAAGCAGGAACATTCAATCTATCTTTTTTAGATCATGATGCAATCAAAATTATGTATAATAAAGTGCCATGGAAAGATAGGATAAAAATGAATTTGATACTAAGTAACTTAATCCTAAAGAATGAGTGGGCTAAACAACAAATCATAGAAACAGTGAATAATTTCATTAAAGAGAATGACAATAATGAGACAACATACCAAAACCTATGGGATGTAGCCAAAGCAGTTCTTAGGGGAAATTTTATATCTCTAATATATTTGCATGAATAAAATAGAGAAAGAGGAGAATAATAAATTGGGCATACAACCAAAAAAGATAGGAAAAGAACAAATTAAAACTCCCCAATTAAATACCAAATTAGAAATTCTGAAAATCAAAGGAGAGATTCATATAATTGAAAGTAAGAAAATTATTTATTTAATAAATAAAGCTAAGACCTAGTTTTATGAAAAAAAAAAACACAATAAAATGGACAAACCTTTGGTTAATCTGACTTAAAAAAAGAAAGAAGAAAATCAAATTACCAGTATCAAAAATGAAAAGGGTGAATTCACCACCAATGAAAAGGAAATTAAAGCAATAATTAGGAGCTAATTTTGCCCAACTGTATGCCGATAAATTTGACAATCTAAGTGAAATGGATGAATATTTACAAAAATATAAATTGCCCAGAATAAAAGAAGAGGAAATAGAATAATAGCCCCATTTTAGAAAATAGCCCCTATCTTATAAAAAGAAATTGAACAAGGCATCAATGAACTCCCTAAGAAAAAATCTCCAGGGCCAGATCTATTTACAAGTGAATTCTACCAAACATTTAAAGAGCAATTAATTCCAATGCTATATAAATTATTTGGGGAAAAAGGTGAAGAAATGATCCTACTAAATTCTCTTTATGATACAAATATGGTGCTGATACCTAAACTAGGAAGAGGTAAAACAGAGAAAGAAAACTACAGATCAATTTCCCTAATGAATATTGATATAAAATTTTTAAATAAAACACTAGCAAGGTGATTACAACAATATATCACAAAGATCATATACTATGACCTGGTGGGAAATGTAAGGGAAGGTGACCTAAGCTTACCAGCTCTAAAAACGTATTATATAGCAGCAATCATCAAAACTGTTTGGTATTGGCTAAGAAATAGAGAGTGGTGGATCAGTGGAATAGGTTAGGTACACAAGACACAGTAGTCAATGAATAAAGTAATCTACTATTTGACAAACCCAAAGACTCCATCCAGCTTCTGGGATAAGAACTCACTATTTGACAAAAACTGCTGGGAAAACTGGAAAATAGTATGACAGAAACTAGGCATAGACCAACATCCTACACTGTATACTAAGATAAGATTAAAATAGTACATGATTTAGACATAAAGGGTGATGCCATAAGCAAATTAGGAGAGAGCAAGGAATAATTTACTTGTCAGCTCTGTGGAGAAGAGAAGAATTTGTGATCAAACAAGAGAGAGAACATTATGAAATACAAAATGGATAATTTTGATTACATTAAATTAAAAAGGTTTTACACAAACAAAGTCAATGTAACCAAGCTTAGAAGGGAAGCAGAAAGTTGGGAAACAACTTTTTGCAGCCAGTAGGTCTGATAAAGGTCTTATTTCTAAAATATATAGAGAACTGAATCAAATTTATAAGAATACAAGTCATTCTTGGGGCGGCTAGGTGGTGCAGTGAGTAGAGCGTCAGCCCTGGAGTCAGAAGGACCTGAGTTCTGATCTGGCCTCAGACACTTAATGCACACACAAATAAAAAACTTAGCCGTGTGGCCTTGGGCAAGTTACTTAACCCCAATTGCCCTCCAAAAAAAAAAAAAAAGCAAAAAAAAAAAAAGAATACAAGTCATTCCCCAGTTGACAAATGGTCAATGGCTATGAACAGGCAGTTTTCAAGGAAGAATTAAAGCTATCTATAGACATATGAAAAAATACTCTAAATCACTATTGATCTGAGAAATGCAAATTAAAACAACCCTAAGGCACCACCTCACACCTATCAGATCGGCTAATCTGACAGAAAAGGAAAATGATAAATGTTGAAGATGTGGGAAAAATTGGAACACTAATGCATTGTTGGTAGATTTGTGAACTGATCCAACCATTCTAGAGAACAATTTGGAACTATGCCCAAAGCACAACCAAACTGTGGATACCCTTTGATCCAGTAATACTACTACTAGCTCAGTATCCCAAAGAGATCACAAAAAAGGGAAAAGGACCTACATGTACAAAAATATTTATAGCAACTCTTTTTTGGTGGCCAAAAATTGGAAATTGAGGGGATGCCCATCAATAGGGGAATGGTTGAACAAGTTATGGTACATGCAAGTAATGGAATACGATTGTGCTATAAGAAATGATGAACAGGCATATTTCAGAAAAACCTCGAAAGACTTGTATGAATAATGCTGAGTGAAGTGAGCAGAGCCAGGAGAACATTGTACATAGCAACAGCAACACCGTGTTATGATTAACTATGACAGACTTAGCTCTTCTCAGCAATACAATGATCCAAGACAATTCCAAAAGATTCATGTTGGAAAATGCTAACCACATCCAGAGAAAGCTTATGGAGTCTGAATGCAGAATGAAGCATATTTTTTCACTTTTTTTTGTTTTTTTGTGGTTTTCCCCTTTTGTTCTTATTCTTTCACAACATGACTAATACGGAAATATGTTTATCATGACTGTACATGTATAACCTATATTAGATTGTTTGCTGTCCTGAGGCGAAGGGAGGGAAGGGAGGAAGAGAGGGAGAAACATCTTTACAGAAATTTTACAAAATTTTTATAAAAATTTACAAAATTTTTTACATTTTATAAAAATGAATGTTGAAAACTATTTTTATGTGTATTTGGGGAAAAATACTATTAAGGACAAAAAAAGAAATCACATAGCTGATTCCATATAATCTCCTTAAGATCTGGAGCCATCTTTTTGTCTTTCTTCGTATCCTCAGCAAATAGCAGAGTACCTGAAACATAGTATTTAATAAATACTTAAAAACAAAATAATGCCCCTAAAATCTAGAGAGGAGAGAGTATCCAGGAGGTAATGGTAATCAACAGATAGATGGCTAGACAGAACTTTTTTATTGAGTACTTATTACCATGTGCCAGGTACTAAGGTTCCAAATGCAAGTAAACAAAATGGTGCCTATCCACAAGGAGCTTACTAAGTGAGGAAAATGACTCATTAAGGGCAGCTAGGAAGCATGAGGAGAGGCTGGGGCAGGATGGCTATTGAAGAGGCAGAAAAGAAGGCCAGAGAATGAGGAGCCAATGAATGAAGTGAAAATGGCTGGAACCCCTCTGGGAATTGTGGTTTGCATGATGAAGTTTATGAACTCATGTGGAGCTCCAGGGAATAGCTTTCTCCATTGTGGGAAGACAACTTAACTTTGAAGATGAGCAAAACTAAATAAACATAAGTATTTACAATGCATTTACATTTTTCTTTTTTTAAATTTTTAAACTTTTTATTTAAAGTTTTGAGATCCAAATTCTATCCTTATGCCCATCCCTTCCCTCTATCATTTCTAAGAGAGTAAGTAATCAGATATAAGTTATACATGTGCAATTATGGAAAAAATCTCCATAATAGTCATTTTGTACAAGAAGACTCAAATAAAGGAAAACAAATGAAAGAAAATAAAGTAGCATGCTTCAATCTGTATTCAATCAGTATCAGTTCTTTATCTGGAGGCAGATAGTATGCTTCATGATTAGTTCTTTGGGATTGTCTTGGATCATTGTATTGCTGAGAATAGCTAAGTCATTCACAGATCTTCATCAAACAATGTTGCTGTTACTGTGTACAATGTTCTTCTGGTTCTATTCATTTCACTATGTATCAGTTCATGTAAGTCTTTCCAGGTTTGTCTGAAATAATTCTGCCAGTCAATCCTTATAGCACAATAATATTCCATTAAAACCACAGACCACAGATTGTTCAGTCATTCCCCAATTGATGGACATTCCTTTCATTTCCAATTCTTAGCCATCCCAAAAAGAGCTGCTATAAATATTTTTGTACAAATAGGTCCTTTCCCCTTTTTTGGGATATCTTTGGGATATTGACCTAGCAGTGGTATTGCTGGATCAAAGGCTATGCAGTTTTATAGTTCACTGGGCATAGTTTTGAATTCCTCTATGCTTTTTAAAGAGCAATGAGGAACTTAGCTTGCTTCCCTGCTATTTCTGGTCTCAGGTTTATGACAGGAACTAGGTGATAGCAGGAGCAGTTGGTATTTGGAATAGTTCAAAAGAATGGAGGTAATTTTTTCCAATGTAAACAATTGTGCTACTAGATACTTAAACACCTTTAAACAGATAAAGTTCTTGTAAATGATCGTCACTATTGTATTATGTTCAGATAAATGGGTAAGAGGATGAATTGATAAGTAATTTATGAAACTATGAAATGGGGGCAGGCACCCCAGTTCATTAGGTACTGGAGGGGAAAGACTGACATGATGGCAGTGGGAAGCACTTTAATAAGGCTGTAGAGGGGTGCAGAGGTGAGCAGACACATTAAGCATAGTGCTAAGTGGTGAAAGGGGTCCAGGGGCCGATGGTGCAGCGATGGGAATGAGATAGTGGAGGAAGGCAGGCAGCCTGTGGAAGAGGAAGGGGCAGGGGAACAGCGGAGAACATCACTCACATAATGGTGGATTAAGAGTTGGAAGCTGTTTCACAGATAACACACAGGATGCACTGGAGTTTTTGGACTCTAGCCTCTAACAGGTTCACTCTTGTTTTGGTCAGACAGGAAGACAGCTTTGGAAGGTTTAATAATCTTACTTTATTCTAGTCTAGTCTTTTTATTTTATTTTATTTTTTTGGAGGAGGGAAGGTAGGGCAATTGGGGTTAAGTGACTTGCCCAAGGTCACATGGCTAGTTTTTTTGTGTTAAGTGTCTAAGGCCAGATTTGAACTCAGGTCCTCCTGACTCCAGGGCTGGTGCTCTATTCACTGTGTCACCTAGTCATCCATAATCTAGGCTTTTCAATGGGTTGCTGAGAATGGGAGTTCCAACTCCCACAGCATGCCCTAATTACCCTTCTGGTGGGGTCTAGTGAGATTATAGTAGGAGTTAAAATTCCTACAGAATCCCCTAAGCCTCAATGGGGGCTGGCTGAGGCAAACACAGATTCCCCCCGAGTCCTGATGGGGGTTGATCAAGACACACACAGCATTACACCGTCACATTCCCCTGTGTGTTTCCCACTCATTGACAAGTGCCCACTTGCTTTATAGAGCAACAAAGAAGGCACCTTGCCAACATTAAAATATCACATTATGTCACCCCATATGTCACAGTGCAGTTTCAGTAGCACTGACCATCACTATGGTTCTAGGAATTACTATCTAGGATCCATGGAGCTATTCTGGAAGTTATATCTAACACCTAGAAACTAGAGATTGCCATGACCATGGATGCTGAAAAACTAAACTCTAAAAAGGATAAAAAAATCCTCCTTACTTACAGAAACTCATGGCAGCATGGACCTGATGGAGATAAAGAGTGCTGGGGTTGATCAGTGGGAGGTAGGAGTTTGGAGTCTCGTTTTTATAGGGCTTTTGGGGGAACACACTGACACATCTCTGCCACCTTGGGATTAGCTCATTAACATAACCAAATCATTTCAGAATTGTCAATAGAACTTGAAAGTTAACATAGCCACATCATGTCAAAATGATCCACACCATTTGGGGATCTGCTGGTCTTTACTCTGGAGATCTGGAATTTGTCTGTGACTTACAAATGATAGGACCAAGTACTCTCACACCAGCATCAAAGTGGCTTCCCCCAATTCAGCACCTATTACCAGGATGTGAATTTGGTTATCATAGGATGTGATTTGTAAATTATTCTCCTTTGCTCTTTGAGATGGTTTGTATGTGGTTTCTAGGTTCTCTACGACCTTACCTCCTGCTATTGCCCCTTTATACTTGCTACTTACAAACTTACTATGCTGAGTAGAAGGGATGGGGGTGGTCAGGGAACCACAACAAGATACATCTTTAGCACAGAGGCCAGAGGTATGAACCTACCAGCAAGCTAGCTGGGACTTTGCCTCATTCACTGCCCTCTTGCTCCATCCTTTCCTGTTAGCTTTATGCTTAGAAAGGGATCGCTAGGGTTCTCACATCTTGCCCCGAGCCCATCGCTGCACCGCACAATTGGCCACACCTCCCCCTCTGTAACTTGGGGAGGGGTCAGAGATTGGCCATACAATGGATACTGGAACTAGACACTTTGGTGCCTGAGCTGCTCCCTTTCCCAACTCAGCCTCCACCAATATGTCTTCTGCCTAATACTATGCCCCAACCATCCTCCCCCTTTTGTCACTGGCATTAGAATTCATAATTCTGGCCCTAATGGTTATTAATCTAGTGCAGGGGTGTAAACATAGAGAGACCGAAGATATTAGGTAGCAAAAAAACCCTAACTTGGATATTTGGATTTTTAATTTTTTTATATAAGCAATTGGGGTTAAGTAACTTGCTCAAGGTTACACAGCTAGTCATTATTTATGTGTGGGTGAGCATTTTCTGAGGCCGGATTTGATCTCGGGTCATCCCAACTCCGAGGCCGGCGCTCTTACTCACTGCGCCACCTAGCCGCCCCAATATTTGGATTTTTAATTTTTTTTTATGTGTGAATATTAATACTCAAAAAATGGGACTGGTGGTTTTATAAAGAACTCTTGGGGAGAAAATTCCTTCTAACAAAGTAAATATGCAATGCCTCTCCAACTTCTATAGCTTTAGAGAGGGCAATGAGAAGTTGACTAGTCCAGGGTCATACAGCCAGTAAGTATCTGAGGCAGGATATGAATGCAAGTTTTACTAATTCTGAAACCAGCTATCATGCCATGCTTCTCTCTAATAATTAGATGTTAATATATGTGGCTTTTGTGGGGGAGGATGGGGAGAGAGGTAATAGGGGGGGGTCTAGGTCTATGATTTCAACTTGTAGAGATCTTCCAGTGAAGAAACTACCTCCACCAATTCTAATATTCCAGAGTTAATCTTAAGAAATTTGCCTGAAGCTGGCACCATAGCACACAGAGCACTGGCACTGGAGTGAGGTGGCCCTGAGTTCAAATTCACCCTCAGACACAAGCTCTGTGACCATGGGCAAGTCACTTAACCCCCGACTGCCTCCAAAAAAACCAAAAAACAAAAACGAAACAGAAAGAAAGGAATTTGCCTGAGATCCCAAGAGGTTAAGTTGCATAGTCAGAGGAACAGCATCAATTAGGAACAGGACTTGAATGCAGTCTTTCTGACTCCAAGGCTGGCTTTCTACCTGCTACACTACACTCTAAATATTTGCATAATTACCACTTTTACTTAATGTTTTGGCATGTTTTTATGAATAAAAATAGTTCTTGTGAATCTTTTAGTACTTTAGATACAGTAAATGAAATAAATGTAAGAAATTGAAAATTTTTAATTAAATATTTAGTTCTCTCAACCATTCTTCCTCTAACCTCTGTTTCTCATAAAAGATTTTAAAAGGAGAAAAAAAAATTCACCCAAACCAACCAACTTCATTAACTGTATCTGACAGTATGTGCTAGACTGAACTTCTATAGCAACTCCCTCATCCCCTCCCCAATTCTCTATCAAAGGGAAGGAAATACAAATATACTGCTGACTGTATTTTAAAATTCTGCTTTGGAGAATTCTGATTCTGATTTTATTTAAATCCTAACATCTTATTTTTTCTTAAATAAAATTTTATTGATGTCTTTTATTTTTTACATTAATATAATTTCTCCAGTACCCCCTACCTCTTCCAGAGAGCCATTACATAATAGTATTTTTTAAAGAGACGAAACATGGGGGGAAAAAAGAGGAAGAATCAGCACAACCAAGCTATACATTGAAAAAGTTCAAAAACAAATGCAATACACAGCACCTCTCAACTCTCATCTCCACAAAGGATTGGAAGCATCTTCTCACATTTTTATTTTTTTCAAAGCCACACTTAAAAAAAAATTTTTTTTTCAATATTCACTTCTGGCGTGTGTGTTCCAGTTACATTGTAGTTATTGCACATATTGTTTCTTTGCCTCTGCTTATTTTACTCTGCATCAGTTCATGTGAATCTTTTCATACTTCTCTGCACTCATCACATTTATAATTTTTTATAGCACAATAATAGTATTACATTCACGTGCCACAATTTGTTCAGTAATTCTCCAATTAATGAGCATCTACTTTGTTTCTAATTCTTTGCTATCACAAAAAGTGCGATAATAGATATTTTGGGGCTTTCTTCTTATCAATGGCTTCCTTCGGGTATAAGCCCCATAATTCAATCTCTGGACTAAAGGGTATGGAAAATTTAGTCACTTTAAACTGCTTTCCAAAATGGTTGTACCAGTACATAGCCACATAAACAATTCACAGTGTGCCTATCATCCAACAACCTCTCCAACATTGACTACTGTCATAGTCTGTCAATTTACAGAATGTGAGGTTAAACCTCAGAGCTGTTTGCACTTATATTTCTCTAATTAAAGACCTAGAAATTCTTTTATATGGTTATTAATAGTTTGTAATTCTTTTGAGACTTGTTTGTTCATATCCTTTGACTACTTATCTATTGGGGAAAGGCTACTTATTACACACAAAAATATATGTATATATAACCACCCCCCATATTTAACATATAGTATCCAAGATACATAAAAAGTTATCAGATTCATATCTAACATATATAGAATCTGATAACTTTTTATGTATCTTGGATACCAAATTCTTACCAATTTGAATACAAAGATATTCCCCCATTTTTTTGTTTATGCATCTTTTCAGTTTCACATAATCAAAGTTATGTGTTTTGTCTTTTGCAAATGCCTCTATCCTTTTAAGAATATATTTCCTGTCCATTGTGAGAAATATATGATCTAATTCTCTTCTAATCTGTTAAACATTTTCAGAATAAACATTTAGTAAACATTTCTTATGTACCAAGCACTGTGGTAACTGCTGGGGACACAAAAAGGGGAAAAAAACAATCCCTGCCCTCAAAAAGCTTACAATCTAATGGGGAAGACAACATGCAAGCAAATATATATACACAGACCAAACTACAAAAGGTATAAATAGGAAATAATTAATAGTAGGAAGGCATTGGAATTAAGTATTTTATATTTTTGAAAGCATTTCTCTTTGTGTTCTTGGTTTTGTCAGTATGTAACTCTGCATAGTAGGTTCTAATTTTATTTTTTCTGGTTTTGTTATGATTTCACCTTGCTAATTTGCTATTTTGATTTTTTTTTTTGCCCTCTTCCTTTTCATCAGATTGGCTGGCTGACATAAAATGTAATTCCTTCATTTATCCCTCTTTTTTAGAGGGGGGAGGGAAGGGCAATTGGGGTTAAGTGACTTGCCCAAAGTCACAGGGCAACTAAGTAGTGTTAAGTATCTGGGGTCACATTTGAACTCAGGTCCTCCTGACTCCAGGGCTGGTGCTTTGTTCACTGCACCACCTAGTTACCCCATCCCTTTTGTTTTGAATGTTTGTTTTTGCTTTAGCTGACAGCATGCTTGTACATGCCTGATTTTTTTTGTAATCACTTGATGCATATTACATTTTTTTTCCAGCTGTCCATTTTTATTCAGTGCATGTCTTTGCTTTAAAAAAGTTTTTCTTGTAAGCAAGAGATTGTGGGCTTACTTTTCTTAACTGAATATCATTTTCGTTTTGTAGAACTGTTTACTCCATCTTATTCATGGTTTTTGAGAGTAAGGTTTTAATTTTCCTCCATTTGTCTCTAATATTTTTTTCCAAATTATTTTTCCTTTCCATTGTATACAGAATATATGTTGTTATTTTAATCTTTTTAAAGGCAACCATACTCCCACTGTTTCTCTTCCTTTCATGCTTAAGTTCCTCCTCACCCCCATCTCCTTCTTATTTCTCCTTTCCCTGGTTGTGGAGTTTTGCTTGTTAGTTCCTTTTTCTTGCTTGCTTTTATCTAGTTATTTAATTTCTCCCCTTTTTCTCCCCCTCAGTCAAGTAGAATACTTCACCCCCTCTACCTCTTCCAATTTGTTCATTAGTTTTAAGTTTTTTTCACTTTCTGCACTTGTCTTTTCCCATCATTCTCACTATTTATCTCCCCCATCTGCCTATTCCAGACTATTGTTTTTTGCTTCATTGCCCATATACTTATTCCTTTGTTCTCTTTATTCCTGGTGGAGCTAAAACTTTTGTCTCTCTCTTAAAACAGATTCTGTTATTACTTTTAGATCCTACCCCTTGGTGCCCCCCCTTATTTTGTCTTACTTCTGGAAACAGTGATTCCTGCAGGTGATAGAGAGGATACTACCCTATTGTAGGATTATTCCTATGTACCTGATTGTTCAATTGATTACTGACCTTTGTCCTACTCTAGGTCATTTTGTCTTCATTTGCCTCAGAGTTTCTTCCTTGGGTCCATGACTTCCCAATCTTTCAGATGTTACTTGTTCCTAGGATTCCCCTCTTCCTGATGCAGCATGGTCTAAGCACCAAATCCTTGCAAACAATACCCACTGTAAATGGATAAAATTTTTGTCTCTTCTTCCATAGCCCTCATCAGTGGTACTACCACCACTGAACCAAGGTTTCCACCTTTTCTTAATCCCTCCCTTTGCCTTCTTGTCCTTTCTCCTGTAGCTCTTTTCTTCCTTAAAGACTGGAGTAGTTATCTGCCCTTCATTGTAAGCCTCTGATGATTAGGGTACATCTTTATCTTCTTTCTCTGCTTTCCCTTTTTATGTGCCCTCCCATTTTGTAATTTAGTCTCCCCCCAAAACTAAATAAACATCAGTAGGTGAGGTATTGTACGGTTTGGCTTATAATGTTTCAGGCTTGTTTCTCCATCACTTTTCTTTAATTTGTTTGTCTGTTTGTTTGTTTTTTTGAGGACAATTGGGGTTAAGTAACTTGCCCAAGGTCACACGGGTAGGTTTTTGGTTGTGTGTGTTAAATGTCTGAGGCCAGATCCGAACTCAGGTCCTTCTGACTCTAGGGCTAACACTCTACTCACTGCACCACCTAGCCGCCCTTTAATTTCTGTTTTCACCTATGTTTCCTCGTGTACATTTAGAAAGACACCCCTTAATGGTTACTGCCATTTTTGTTTCTGTGTTTATTTACCCTTCATGTATTTCTGTTGTCTGGGGTATTTTAAAAGCAAATAATATTTTCAAGTCTCTTTTCTTTCTAAAATTATTTCAAATGTCTATTTGTTATTGAACATTTGTCTTTTAAAAAATTTATGGTTAAGCTCAGATTTGCAGGAGAGGGCACTGTGCCCTCTAGCTGCCCCTTGCTGAGGTTACAAACCTGGAAAACTGAAACAATGGTGATGCCCTTATAGCACTAGGGAAGTTTGGGAGAGAGGCTTCTCAACGGCAAGACAGAATGATTTTGGTTTTAGACATGTTAAGTTTGAGATACCGTGAATCTCCAAGGCCCGACATACTTGAGAAGTCGGGCCTGGGCCCCTGCTATGATTAACCTGCACAGAGGGGGTTTAGGCTCCTTTTCTCTCAGGCACAGGTGGTTCTCTAGCAGCCTTTGTGCTGAGCTCTATGTTGCCTTATCCTCCCCATGCACACACTCCAGGTGTCCCTCCCCCCTCCCCTGTCATTCTCATGGCTTGGGAGCATCAGCGGGGGGATGGGGGGGGGGGTGAACCACCAGACCATGAAGCAAAGTTCTTGGTAGTTGCTTGTGTTCCCTGCTCCATGTGCCAAGTGATATGAAAGATAAAGACAGTAAATGAAAGCTGTAAGTACTCAAGTTCTCCAGTGCTGGGATATGATGGGATGTGATGGGATGTGTTATCATGGTATCCTGTGATATTATGTTTGTGTTTTACCTTGCACAATAGTATTTTCTCCCTTCTTATCCTGTGGATTCAGCTTGGGTGTTCTATATACAACACAATTTCTTTTTTGTGAAGGTGTTACATTGGAGATGATTTAGAAAAACAACTCTGCCATTTTCCCCTGTATGTTTACTTACAATTTATTTCAAAACAACTGCTGCCAATGTACAGCAATGCAAGTTACTGAGTCAAAACATGCTTCTTTATGCACAGCAATGGCAGAAGAGCACTTCCTGTCATCTTTCTCATCTGTTGATTGGTATACAACGGATACCTTGTATTTTTTTTTTATCAAATGCTTTATTAACTTCTAATTTACATTGTTCATTTCTGCAAGATTTTGAGTTACAATTTTTCTCCCCATTTTTCCCCTACCCACCACCCCAAAATAGCGATCCCACTGGATTTCCCCTCTTCCAATCTGCTCTCTCCCATATCTTCTCCCATACCTTCTCCAACTTTCCAGTAGGGCACAGTGGATCTCTTTGCCCCAGTGCCTCTATATCTTATTTCCCATTTACATGTAAAATAATAATAATAGTAAATATATATGTATATGAATATATATTTATATACATATATTTATATTTTAAATATTTGATTTTAAAACTTTGAATTCCAGATTCATTCCCTTCCTCTCTTGTCACCCACCCTTACTGGGAAGATAAGCAATTCAATACAGGTTGTACATGTGTAGCTATGCAAAGCATTTCCATAGTCGATATATTGTAAAAGACTGACTATATTTCCCTCCCTCTTATTCTATTCTCTAATTTGATCCTGTCCCTTTTCAAAAGTGGGTGCTTCCAACTTCCCTCTCACCCAGCCTGCCCTCCCTTCCATCATCCCCCCTCTCATCCCCTTCCCACCTAGTCTTCTGTAGGGTGAGATACTGTATTTAGTGTGCATGTTATTCCCTCCCTAAGCCAAATTCAATGAGAATAAGGTTGACCCATTCCCTTTTGACTTCTTGTTCTTCTTCTCCATTGTAACCACTTTCCCTTACTTCTTCTATATGAGATAGTTTACCCCAATCTGTCTCTTCCCATCTCCTCTCATTATATTTCTCTCTCACCTCTTAATTTCACCTTTTAAGTATCATCCCTTCCCATGAAACTGGTCTTGTGCCCTCTATCTATGTATACTTGTGCACATATATACACACATTCACATATGTATTCATACACCCACATACCCTCCTATATATATTTATGTGTATATATGTGTGTGTGTGTGTGTGTGTGTATACACACACACACATTTCTATTCCCTTCAATTATTCTCATAATGTGAAAAGTTTCACAAGTTACAATTATCATTTTTCCATGTAGGAATATAAATAGTTCAACTTTGATAAGTTCCTTATGATTTCTTTTCTCTGTTTACCTTCTCATGCTTCTCTTGCTTCTTGTATCTGAATGTCACATTTTCTATCCAATTCTGGTTTTTTCATCAAGAATGCTTGAAAGTCCTCTATTTCACTGAATGACCATATTTTCCCCTGAAACATGATACTCAGTTTTGCTGGGTAAGTGATTTTTGGTTTTAATCCCAGCTCCTTTGACCTCCAGAATATCATATTCCAAGCCCTTTGATCCCTCTGTGTAGAAGCTGCCAGATCCTGTGTTATCCTAATTGTGTTTCCACAATATTCAAATTGTTTCTTCCTGGCTGCTTGTAATATTTTCTCCTTGATCTGGGAATTCCAGAACCTGGCTATAATATTCCTAGGAGTTTTCTTTTGGAGATCTTTTTCAGGAGATGAGTGGTGCATTCTTTCAACCTCTATTTTGCCCTCTGGTTCTAAAACATCAAGGCCATTTTCCTTGAGAATTTCTTGAAGGATGATTTCTAGGTTTTTTTTTTTTTATCATGGCTTTCAGGTAGTCCAATAATTTTAAAATTATCTCTCCTGGACCTATTTTGCAGGTCAGTGGTTTTCCCAATGAGATATTTCACATTGCCTTCTATTCTTTCATTTGTTTGGATCTGTTTAATAGTGTCTTGATTTCTCATATAGTCACTAGCTTCCATTTGCTCCAATGTAATTCTGAAGGAATGATTCTCTTCAGTGAGCTTTTGAGATTCTTTTTCCATCTGGCAAATTTGGCTTTTTAAGGCATTCTTCTCCTCATTGCCTTTTTGAGCCTCTTTTGCCATTTGAGTTAGTCTATTTTTTAAGGTGTTATTTTCTTCAGTCAGGTTGTTGACTCTCATTTCGTAATTTTCTTGCATTGTTCTCATTTCTCTTCCAAATTTTTCCTCCACTTCTCTTATTTGATTTTCAAAATCCTTTTTAAGCTCCTCTATGGCCTGTAACCATTTTTCTTGGAAGCTTTTGGTGCAGGAGTTCTGACTTCACTGTCTTCCTCCTGTTCCATGCTTTGATCCTTTTTGTCCCCAAAATAGGAATCTAATGTTGGATTCTTCTGTTTGCTTTGCTTCCCTTGTTTACTCATGTTGCCACTCAATTACTTGTTGTTTGGGCTTTTTGCCACTAGGACTCTGCTACCAGACAGGGGAGCTTTGTACCAAATGCTGGGGTTTTCTCAGATGCCAAAGGTATTAGTTGGGTGTCTTCTCTGAAGCCTCCACACTCTCTGGCAAGCTGGTCACATGCTCCAGGACCTCCACCCTAGACCACAATCCAGATGCAAGCAGATTAAAGCAAGAGTGATTACCCCTCAGACTGGTTACTTGGTCCCCCTACAGTCTGCAGGCCAGGAGCTGAAGCTGCCACACTGCGTGGCGGCTGCATGGCTGTGGCACCTCAGCGGCTTCTCCCTCTAGGGGATAAAGGCTGACTGCACATCCAACTACTAGATCCCAAAGTCCACACTGCACTGACCTCTCACTTTGTCCTTAGCATCTATGGGTTGATAATTCTGGAAACTGCCACAGCTGCTGGTGATCTGAAGTCCCTCCAGCCAGCTGGTCAGGCCCACCCTGGGGCTAAAACCTCGGGTTTGTGTGGGTCTGGGGTCAGCTCCCAGAGCACTGTGCTGGCTGCTCCCTGCCAGCCTTCTGCGCTGTTCTCAGTGGGAGGTTAGCTTCTCTGTGTCATTTGGTAGGTTCTATAGCTCCAAAGTTTGTTCAGAGTCACCTTTTACATGAATTGGAGGTGGTGGGAGCCGAGGTCCTGTTTCTACTTCACCATCTTGATGATACCTTGTATTTTCATCTTATTACATATATGCACTCTCTCCTCAATAAGATGAATGCTTAAGGATAGGGAACATATTTTCTACATTTGTGTGCACAGCAGTGACCTGAACATAGCAGACAGTCAATACATTTGATAATGAGAAGCAAATAAGGTGGGACCTGCTTACAGGATGCTGGTGCACTGCCCCAGTGAAGTGAAAAACAGATACAGTGAAAAAGGGAAGGGCAGAAATTCTTTTCTTTCACAACAAAACGGGTCAGTTTTTTTTTCCAATTCAGGAAACTTGACATGAGAACTACAATTGTTCAGTGAAATGGAGTTAGTATATTAGATTCTCTCAGGTTTTTAAAGCCTCTTTACTTCACTGTTCTCTTTTTACCAGGAATTGCAGGGTGGAAGAAGAAGTGAAGAGGAGAATATATTGGACTGAGAGTCTTGTTTGTGGGGCTGGCGCACCTTTAAGCCATAAGCTCACAGAATCTTTGAGCTGAAAGACCTTTAGAAATCATTCAGATCATGTCCCTCCACCCCTGTCATTTATCCCTGAACTACCCAGAATCTGTATTACCCTTCCACTTGGTGCCACACCTGGTCTGAAAGAGCAATACCTGTCCGCTGGACCTCACAGAACCTATAGAACACCTGGAGTCTCCTTCCCCTTGGTGAGAGACCACTGGAAGGTGGTGAGAATAGAGTCAGCCTTCCTGTTAATTCTGGCATCCTGGGACAAAGCTCTGATGGCCCCAAGTTATGACTTTGGTGAGTAGAGATAGAAAATAAACCAAAAGGTAACAGCATTCATTCACAAAGACTGTGGTGCTATCTTCTCCATAAACACCAGATGGGGAACCAATAGCAGATGGGTAGAGGGCACTTTAAAGACACAATAGCTCAGTTCAACAAATGTTTACTAGTGTTTCTCTTGAATAAACCATTATCATCATGATGAAAAACAAGGCATTCATAAAGTGCTTCCAAGGTTCCTCAGTGCTTACCTCACAATCATTCCATGAAGCACAAAGATTTGCCCCATCCCATCTTACAGATGAGGACACTGAAGTTCAGAGGAGATGAAATGATTGGTGGCCCAAGGTGACATTGCTGCTAAGTCTCAGGACTGTATGGTGATGAGCGGTCTTCTAACTAGCTCCAAACAGGAAGAGCCAGCTGAGACAGAACTGAGAGTCTACACACAAAACCCTTCTCTCAGTGTCTTTCCATTATTCAACAAAACAGGAAAACTGGATAGCTGTATAAAAAAAAAAAGCTGTTTGTATTCACAGAAAACTCTTAACTGAGTCAACAATTTCAACATTAAAGAAAAAAAATTTTTAAGCATTAAATTGGACAGGTTCTAGCCTCTAGGCAAGATGATGCCACCAGAAGAGTTATAGTGACTACAGGTTCAGATATAATTCCTCTATTTGTGGGCACAATAAATGTGTTCTGTATTCCACATTCATGTTCACTGTGCAGATGATTCTCAGATCTATTTTTCCGGTCCTAATGTCTCCCCTGACCTGTAGTCTCATCTCCAATGGTCAATTAGATGTCCCCTATACATCTTAAACTTTTCTAAAACACTCCCTCCTCTCTTGCTACCTTACCTATTACTTTCAAGATCCTCCCAGGCACCCCAGGCTTACAACCTAGATGTTGTTCTTGGTTCCTCCCTCTTCCTGAGCCCTCACATCCAATCTGCTGCCCAGTCGTATTGATTTTGCCTTTATGCTATCACTCATATCACTCCTTTCTCCCTCTGACCCTGTCACTACCTGGTGTAGGCCCTAACCTTTCACTTGGACTACTGCAGTAGTCTTCTGCTTGGTTTCCCTGCCTCCGGTCTCTTCCCGTGCCAGTCCATTCTCCACTTGGCTACCAAAGTGATCTTCCTAACACGTAGGTCTGACCATGTCATCCCCTACTCAATGACCTTCAGTGGCTCCCGATTGCCTTAAGATCAAATTCTCTGGCTTTTAAAGTCCTTAAAAACCTGGGCCCTTCTGACCTTTCTCATCTTCTTAACCTTTACCTACTCTGTGACACCAACTTCCTTTGCTGTTCCTTGCTCACAACACTCCCCCTCCACACAGCATTTACCCTGGCTGCTCCCCAAGCCTGGAATGCTCTCCCTCCTTGTCTCAACCTTTTGGCTTCCCTGGTTACGCTCTGACTCCCATGATTTCCTTCAAGTCTCACCTAAAATTCCACCCACAACAAAAAGCCTTTCTTAGTCTCCCTTATTGTTAATGTCCTTCCTCTGGGAGTCCCTTAGATTTATGCTAAATCTATTGGTACAAAGTTGTTGCATGTCCCCATTACATTGTGAGCTCCTTGAGGGCAGGAACTACAGTAGGTGCATAATAAATTCTTATTGATGTGACTTCCACACTTTAGTAGACTGAGAAACTTTCAAGGGAATTGCGTAATTACAGGGGAGGAATAGAAAGGACTTAAATTCAGATATTCCCAGGGCCTGAGTCTTGGGTGAGGATAATAGAAACCACAGGAAGGACAAGTTGAGAAGCTGCCAAAACTGAATCTGGTCCGTGTGATCTCAGAATTATGGGTTCTGAGCCATGACTTATAATTATCTTGCCTCTTACTTTTGCACTCTGAAGAACTCAGAATATTTTACCAAGGCTGTGCATTATAAACAGTGCTTGGATGCTTAGAGACACTGTCTCCCTGACCTCAAGACTTACAATCTAATTGTCCTCTTTTTGGGCAAGTTTTAGCTAACACCAAAACACCTTCTTCCTGATGGAAACTACCTGCCATGTGTGAATGGCTGCCTCACAATGTGGTCTTGACAGTGAACAATCTGACATATGCCAACTTCTTCTGTGACATAATTGTATGACATTTACTTATGTCATAAGAAAGCAAATCAGAATGACACAAATTTTGAGGGAGAAGGGGGGGGCCACATTTCACTTTTCCATTAAAAAACAAACAAAAAACTAGGCCACGAGGCCATATGAAATGAGAGCCAGGACATATTTAACTGCTATGTGGAAGAAGAGGTGATTTAGAAATGGATAAAAATAACCAGTTATAGCAGAGTTCAGGCACTCTTAGCCTTTCTGCAGTAGAGTAGAATTAAGGAGCAAGGCAAAATCAGGGAGGAATTCCAAGGGATTAGGAATGAGGAGTTAATGCCATGCTCCAAGAGAGAGGAGTGATGTGGGAAGTTGTGATCATACATGGCTGGGTTCAGAATCTCTGGGGAAAGGGTGAGGGTAGAGGAAGGGTGAGGGTAAGGATATTGACCTTGACACTTGAGAGAGTATATATTTTTGGACCTGGCAGGCTTTCTATGTCCTGGAGAGTTCTTCTGGAGAACAAGCCAAGGCTCTTCTTCTTTCTGGCATTGCAATCAATCTTCATCTTGTTCTTCAAATTCCCCAGCAGTAGCAGAAGTCTGAAAAGCCCAAGAGAGGCTCAGGTGCTGATCTTGTCTTCATGGCGCTCTGGTTCCTCCCTAATGGGGCAGTTCTTCAGCCAGCACCCAGATGTCTTCTACCTGATGGAGCCTTCCTGGCATGTGTGGATGGCTTTGTCTAGGAGTAGCACTGCCATGCTGCAGGAACATGTGCAGGACCTGGTCCGGTCCATCTTCCTCTGTGATATGACTGTCCTTGGTAGCTATTTGGCCCCTGGATCCAGAGGACAATCTGACCTCTTCATGTGGGAGACGAGTAGGGCCTTGTGCTCTCCCCCTGCCTGTGGTGCCTTCCCACGTGGAGTCATAGTTTCTGAGTCTGAATGCAGGGCTTTGTGCCGTAAGCAGCCCTTCAGTGGGGTGGAGAAGGCCTGCCACTCCTACAGCCATGTGGTGCTCAAGGAGGTGCGCTTTTTCAACCTCAGGGGCCTCTACCCACTGCTGATGGACCCCACTCTCAATCTGCACATTGTTCACCTGGTACGTGACCCCCGGGCTGTGTTCTGTTCCCGAGAACGCACAAAAGGTAAACTGATGCTGGATGACCAAATTTTACTAGGACAGCAGTGGAGCAGGCTGAATGCCATAGACCGTCCCTATTACTTGATGAAGGTGATCTGCCAAAGCCAACAGGAGATCTACGAGGCTGCACAGCAACTAGATGGCCCTCTGCAGAGACGCTACCTCCTGATGCGCTATGAGGATCTGGTCCGGGAGCCCCTGGTCCAGGTCTCCCAGTTATACAATTTCTCACGATTACAAGTCTTGCCTCAACTCCAGTCCTGGGTTCAATTCATTACTCATGGGCAGGGTTTGGGAAATGATTCCTTCTACCCAAATTCCAGGGATGGCCATACTGTTTCCCAGGCTTGGCGCTTTTCACTGCCCTTTAAAAAGGTGACCCAACTGCAGGCTATCTGTGGTGACTTTATGAGTCTGATGGGCTACCGGCCAGCTCTGTCTGAACAAGAGCTCAGGAATCAGTCGCTGGATCTGCTATCTCCCCGGAGGCTCACCCAGCTGTGGAGCCCAAGAGCTAACTGAAAGTTATAGAACAACACACAGGGAAAAGACTTCTCAGTTCACATTCTGTCAAAACATGATGTACTGTAAACAAATCGGGCTCTTCCACAAGTAGGGAACACCATCGACAGACAACTTCTATCCACATGTACCAAGCATTTATTTTTTTTTAAGACAACATGAATATTTAATGATATTTCAGAATATATATTATATACCAGAACTCTGGCATCTATTGACATGAGGAAAATACATTAATGAATTTCTGCAATAGCACAGCTTGTGAAATAACAAGATGGAATTAAGACACTGTTAAGAAAAATGAAAACTTAATTTCCAACAAATACAATTATCTTCCTAAAGCATTTATTTTTAAAAACATAATCATTTTCTCTTTAAAATTTTTTTGGCAAGAAGTGAAAAGCTAAACAAAATTCACAGATGCCTCACTTTATGAACTAACATATTTCTAAAAAAGTTGTTAATGAATCAATTCCCTCTCAGGCTGTGTCCATACCCTATGTTATTCTTTAGCTTCCTGTAACTTTCACCTTGTGATATAGGACAGAGGAGGATCCAGAGCTGGGGAGTGCCCTGGTTCAAGTTCCTCCAGTTCTCAATGGCTTGGGAGAGGGCCTGGAATCCGGGGTTCCGTTTTGCTTCAGGTTATTATGGCCAAGGCAGACTGGGAGTCAAAGAGAAGAGGCCTAGAATAATAATAGGTAGCATTTATAAGGCCCTTAAATGTTTGCAGAGGGCTTTACAAATAATCTCTCCATTGATCCTCCCAACAATCTTGGCAGGCAGATGCTCTTGGCAAAGAGAGGTGACTTATCCAGGGTCACACAGCTAGGAAGCGTCCATGGCCAGACTGGAACTTGGGTCTTCCTGACTCAGGTGTCGTGCTCTATCCACCTGTGCAGAGTGTGATAAGGTCAATCTGTAAATGTGCTGTCATACAGCAGTGAGAGCCTAGTTATGATGAGGTAACATATGTCTGTAATGAATTCATTCAGCAAGGTCGTGGCACTTTCTCCAGAAGGCTTGAGTAGCACATATATAGGATAAGGCAAATGAAGAGGTTAGCCAGGGCTGATGTGTTAGGGCATGACTAACAACTGGACAAGAGGGCACCTCACATCCAAGCTCAATGCCTGCCGCCCAGGGCCAGAGGCTGACTGCTGGGAGTCAGGGGCTGAGAGCTGAGAGGAGGAAGCCCTCTGGCCCTGAATTCCTGCCTGACCATCCTTTAGAAAGTGATTTAGACTGGATGTAGATATCTTTGATTTGAGGCCAGTTATCTGTCCACTTTGTCTTCTGCCTCTTAAAATAGTATAGATATGCATTTAAAGGAGTAAGATTCTAATTGTGAGCCATAGTGACAACACAGCCAGTGGGTACTCAGGCCCTCTTTCCTTTTCTCATCCACTTTCCACCCTCTCTGAACTCAGAGAAACAAGCAGTAACTGGACTTCCACAGGCTAGGTCCTAGAGAGGAGCGGGGGATGCAGAGTTCCTACTGGCCCAACATTTATTACCAAATGCCCCTTCAACCTCGTAGTCTCCACTGTCTACCTGCATGCCTTGGTTCAGTGGCAGTCAGTCCTGGAAGGGGAGCGAAGGGCCCACTAGTCCACTAAAGCCCTGGCCGAGATGGCCAGAAATTCTGGGCCTTCTTAAGAAGCCTTGGGTGGACTTACTGATGAGTCAGAACTTGAAGCAAAGAACCTTGGAGCTCAGCAGCCTCTTCAGTCTCTGGCTCCCAGTGGGGCAGCCTGAGTCCCAAGAGGCAAGTTACACTTGTTGATGACCTTACAGACAAGAACAGCAGCTCGGCCCTAGCAGCCTAGAAAGCTCCAGCAGAGCAGTCTTCTAGTTCCCTTTCACAGACAGGGTTTGGGACTGAGGTGCTTCCTTGTTATGACTGCTGACTGTCTCGGTTCCCAGACTGCTTGTCTCCCCTACTTCATGTTTTTTTTAAATCTTAAGCACATTTCCTTGGGGGGGGTGTTCTCTTGTAAGGATACCAGATTGTCTTTTTCTTTTGATTCCCATACATCTAGTGCTATAGTCTTCATTCCAAAACCACAGCTTTCTGCTCTGTCTAGGTTATATCTGCTATCCATGTATATATAGGGAACCATCCTTCACTCTAGAAAACACAAGTGTCTTCATATAAATCTTCTCTTTTATACAAAGGAAGAATTCATTTTTATATTTAAGGCTATATCCTTCTTCCTACAAATAACAACAGCTAATGTGTATATGGCATTTTAAAGTTTGCAAAGCACTTTAACTATATTATCATGTCTGATCCTTACAACTCTGTGAGGCAGATGCTATCATCATCCCCACTGAAGCATGCTGAAATTAAGAATCAGAGAGGACAGGTGACTTGCGTGGGGTCCCACAGCTAGTGAGGGTCGATTGCAAGATTCAAGTTAGGGTCTTTCTGATTCTGAGATCAGTGATCTACTCATTAAGCCATGTCCCCAACTATTTCAAATCTCAGCTTTTCCAGATGGCACGTTTTTCTTCTGGGACTAACATCCTGCATCATCCCAGAGAACTTATGAGCCTCTGCACCACCCCAGCACCAAACACACAGCATGAAACAGCCACTCAAAAACTTCTTGTTGAAATGAACCAGACAGAATTGGAATGGATGAGTAAGGACAATCCTGCCATTTCTCATCCCAGGATTGCGAGGCACAGAGAGTGGAATTACTTACCTGCGGCTGCCCCACTGTAAGAAGCAGATCGGGCATCCACAGCCAGGCTCCAAATACCATTTCTCGACCATGCCACACCTGTCAGATGTTCTCTGCTTTCTTGAATCTTGAAAAGGCAGCATTTCACTCTCAATCGTGGCTCTTTATATACAAAGGACCCCTTTCTGCTCACTGCCAGCATTGGGTCCAGCACAAATCTGAAAAAGCAGCTGTGCCTATTAAAGCACTGATTTGGCTGGAACAGACATTCCAAGGTTAGGGGGAAAGGAAGGAGAGAAGCAAAAGACAGATAGGTTTTATTGGGGACCAATATGCAGAAAGCCATTCTGAAGGGTGCCTCCTCATTTCAACACCATCACAAACTACAGAGAGGGACCTTGGAGCTTCTCTTTAAGGAAAGGGTGAGCTTCATTCTTGTCCTTGTGGCCCTTAGCACCTAGCACAATGCCTGGTACATCCTATGTACTTAATGCATATCTGGTGAGTGGACTGTCTGCAGTTCCCTCTGGCCCTGAATTTTCTTTCCAAGGTCAGAAAAGACAGTCAAGTCACATGGGCTACACTCTAGCTGGAGGCGACAATCGATGGGCCTTCTGTTATACCAGTGTTTACTGCATTCTCCTTCTTGTTGTCGGGTTTCATGGCAGGAAAGAGAAGAACCTCCTAGAGGGGAGAAATACATACAGTGCTTAGGAAGCTGAGTGTGAGCTCTTCTCCTGCCACTAGCCCACCTTCTCTCTTCCTGAACAGTATCAGGAATTAAAGGGCTGCCCAAGGAGGTGCCCAGAGGATACACTTGACAGAGAACAGAAATAACCCAATGGCCTTTTGCCTCTAACTGTTAACTCTAGATCAGGGGTGGGGAGCCTGTGGCCTGGAGGCCACTCCACTCCTATTCTGGGAGGTTAGCACTATCCCAGATCAGAAATGTTCACAAAATAGATGGAAAGGACAGACTTTTCCCCTTGTATTAATTCTGCTTCTTTATACTAGGGAAATAGAATAGAGAATTTAGATTTCGTAAATCTCAAGTTAGGGGGAACCCCCCCCCCCAGAAAATGTGCCTTTTCAGAACATAAGGTCTCTAGCATGATATGGGGAGAGTTGGCTATTTACCTTAATGTTATTGGAATCTGTAAGAAGCATAGTGAGTCTGTCAATGCCCATCCCCCAGCCGGCTGTTGGTGGGAGCCCATACTCTAGGGCAGTGCAGAAACTGTCATCCATAATCATGGCCTCATCATCACCTGCAGCTTTAGCCTAGATAGGAGAAAAAAAGGGTGAGCCTATCAATGCTGAGCTGCACATATATATTAATTAATTTTTTTTTTTGGCAAGGCAAGCAGGGTGAAGTGACTTGCCCAGGGTCACACAGCTAGTAAGTATCATGGGTCTGAGGCCAGATTGGAACTCAGGTCATCCTGATTCTAGGGCCGGTTTTCTATCCACTGTGCCATGCATATACATTTTAGTACCCATCTGCAGAAAGTAATGTGCCCAGGGGGACTACTATTCTAGAGAACTACCACCAACCAGACTGTACTATGGAACAGTATTTTCCTATAATTTCTAGATACATGGAAGAAATCCATTTCTGGACAAACATACATTTCTCCTTGCCTTCAAAGGAGAAGCTGGGCTTGAGCAGGACTTCTTCCAGAGACCCCTTGCTGCCCCTGCACTTCCTGGTCTGTATGTCCAAGTCCTTATTTCTCTGTGTCTTCCCACAGCTATTTGTTTGGTTTCTAACAGAGTTACAAAGGGAAGCAGGCAATCTGAAATGTGTCAGGGCCCAGATTCTGTGGAGCCAACCGAGCTCATTCACCCCTACCTTGGCCTGCTCTTTAAAAAGCTGCCGCTGCCGCATGGGGTCGTTCAGCTCAGTATAGGCATTGCAGATTTCCTTCTTCATCACAAAGAGCTCAAAGCGCTCGGTAAGGCCATTCTTGGAGCGATGCCTGGACAACGGAAACCAAAGGATAGTGCCAGGCTTGGAAATGAGACTTCTTGTTGGCCAGGCACCTGGACCCAGTTCAGCCCTCTCATTTTACAAGTGAGGAAAATGAGACCACAGAAGTGACTTGCCCACACAGTCACAACCAATGGTCTCTTTCCACTGCCTCATGAAGGGGTCTGATACAGAAAGGGGGATTGAAGTTCTAAGTCCCTCTGTAATTCAACAACTGGTATAACTGCTCAACTTCAGCTAATATGGAAGCTTGGCAGTCACAAAACAAAGTATAAATGCACAGAGGGATGTGGCACCAAACCCTGTAGAAAACCCACAACAAAGAATGCAGAGACGCAATGTATTTCAGGCCTCAGCCTCTAAGCACTGAGGAGAGCAAAGGAGCTGGCATGGATGCCTGCCACAGTCTGGGGAAGACAATAGCGCACTCTCTCTTTGTATCCTGTTTTTAAATGCAAAAAGTGCAATGCTAAGATTAGAAAGTAAATCAGTTATACTGATATACAGTTATCAGAATATTTTAAAAACAAGTTCATGTTTTTAAAACAAGTTTTAAAAACAAGTAGGTTAAGAACCTTCGCTCTTGCCCCTGGGAGCAATAGGTAACCTGTTCTGAGAGGGACTCCCAAGTTATTTCAGACCCTGAGTCTCGATGCGTCTAAGGCACTCATTGTGTATGTGTGCTGGATGCTGGGGGTTGCTTCTTCATTATACACCTGGGTTATCTGATCCCTGCTGGGTCCCCACTGTTGCATGACGAGCCTTTTCTTCCTTCCTGAATGACTACCACACTCTACACAGCTGGCCATTCCAAAGTCTTCTCCCTGGAGGCCTCTTAGACTGCCTCCTGCTAGCCCCTTTTCTTTGCTTCAGTTTCCAATAAAGAGGCGGGAATTCTCCCTGATCAGGGATTCTGCCCATTTCTAACTCCCCAGGAACTTGTTTCTCCATCATTCTCTCTTCTCATCTTCAATCTCTCCTTATTCTTCGGTTCCTTCCCTGCCTCCTACCTCCTCCTCACATCTTCTCCATCATTAAAAATCCTCCTTTTGACCCTATCACCCAATACCTTTTTTTTCTTTTCATAATCACATCCCAAGTTAAGGGTCCCATGGTGGTTACGGTGAAGCAGCAGTATGCTGATGCCCAGTGCCAAGGACTTTGGTGGCAAGAACTTTCCCTCAGGGTCTTTGGCACCTGCAGGGGCAGCTACCAGGCTACCTCTCCCCAGATGCCTCCCAGGATGATGGCTAAGGGCTGTGAGCCAGAAGCACTGCTATGCCCAAAGCCCTTTTGGTCCTGGGCAGTCTCCATCAGGGTTGGAGAAGAGAGGGGAGTCAAGATAGTGGTGTTGGTGGTAGTTTGACTTGTGTGGCCCAGGTTGCTTCTTATCTCTCACTCAGGGGCCTTTACGTTTTGGCTGGCTCCCTTGCCTGTTGTGTGGAAGTTATTCGGCAGTTGACAGGAGCAGCTGGCCCTTTCTCCAGCTGTCTCCCCTGATAATGGTCATTTCCACTCAAACTCCAGCAAAGGAACATATCTGTGTCTGTGTTACCCATCAAGGTCCACAACTTGGCCAAGAAGATAGGGAAATGGGTGAGCCCTTGGGAAGCTCCATATGGGAGGCAGGTGAGTGAGGCCAGGCAGGGGCTGCCCTTCTGGGAGACGACCAAGTACAGGGAGAGGGAAGGATGCTGCTTGACACACAGAACTTCCAGCCCAGCATGGCTGCCACCACCTTAGAATAGGGTGTAATAGCCTTCTAAATGGTCTCTCTACTTTTGTTCTTGTTCTTTTCAGTCCATCTTCCATACAGGCTGCCAAATACATGGTCCTTATGCACAGAGCTGACCATGTCACATGTCTCCCACTAAAAATCTTAAATGGTTTCCTGTTGCCTCTAGGGCAAAACACTAAATCCTCCCATTGGCATTTAAAATATTCCAAAACCTGGCTCCTACACGCCTTTCCAGTGTTATTTCCTCTGACTTTCCTTCACATAGGGCCGGTTTCAAACAGTCCTCATGACTATTCACATGCCTACAATGTCCTCCCTCTCCTCAGCCTTCTTCGGCTGCTCTGTCTTTAACTCCACCATGGAGTGAGCGCTCCCCATGTCCTTCAGAGCTTGTGTCCTGCATCTGACCCCCCAGTTATCCACACTCTTGTCTTGATGAAATTCCTTTATATCTACACATCTGTGCACATGCAGTACCATACCGGGGTGTTGTGAGGGTCAGGTGAGTTGACATTTTGAAAGCATTTAGCACAGCATCTGTGTGGAGGAATCCTTCCTTGTGCCTCCACATTCTCCTCATGGAACTTTAAGCTCCTGAAAGGCATGGGCTCTTTGCTTTTTGTCTCTGTGACTCCTGTTCCTAGCATGGGGCCTAGTACATTGTAAGCACTTATAGTAAATGTTTGTTGACCCGAATTTGTTAACGATCTACTCCTCTCCCAGAGAGCCATGCTGTAGCTTACCACTTGGCCAGAGGGCTCATTATCTGTGGGTGGTCACAGATGAAGGTGGGGTTGATGCAGGTCACTTCCAGGAACTCACCTACAAGCTGAACAATAAAGGACACGCTGGAAAGAACAAGTCTGAATAATGCTTTCCTAGTCCCAATCCTAAGGCCCCACCCAAAGGAAGGCTACAATACACTTCTGAATATCTGAATATCCATCTAGCTTGACTCCTCTGCAGATGTCTCAGCTGGATTCTCCTCACTGTGGACTGCTGTCTTCACAAGGAGTAGAAGGAGCCATCCATCCTTGGATGAGAGGGGCCAGGATCCCAAGGTCATGATCACTTACCTTGTCAAGAAGCTTTGCTGTAGTTCGGGGAGGGGGACACTCCACACCTCTCTCCACACAGATGTCATCAAGAATCTTACGAGTTTCTGTTATCCAAACATACAGAATTAGGGGAAAGCTCCCAAGTCCCTGGGGAGGAATTGTGTAAAGGACTAGGGCAGAGCTACAGGGATTTGTAAACCATAAAGCATTACATAAAAGTGAGTTATTAGCAACAACTGTTTCTGATCCAATGGCTAAGGTCAAGGAGAAACATAAACTGGAGAATTATCTTTACCTTCTGTTTCAAAAAGGCTGGTCTCAGGAAGCTTTGTGCCCAGAGCCCTCTCAAGCTCTTCCACCATGCTGATTCTGCGGAAGGGTGGTGTGAAGTCAATAGGGTAGGCCGGGCCCTCTGGGCCATCTGGGTGATAGGTGACCTTGTGACTTCCTGTAATGTTCTTCACCATTCCTGAGAGAGAAACCTTCGACTTAAAGAGGATCTGCCAACATCCCACACAGCCCTCCCCCCATGTGGTGCAGAGAGCACATGTCAAAGGCATGGTGGAGAGGGTACCTGAAATCATCTTCTCGGTGATGTCCATGAGATCATGGTAGTCTGCATATGCCATGTAGAACTCACAAGTTGTGAATTCAGGATTGTGAGCCAGATCAATTCCTTCATTCCTGAACTGACGTCCAATTTCATAAACTCGGTCAATGCCACCAACTACCAGCATCTAGACAGAGAAACCAGCCATGATCAAAACAAGCTTTGGTAAGTGGCCCTCTAAAAATTCTGCCAGGGAATTTTCTATAGGAGAAACAAATGATCAATGACCATGTGAAAAAGTGTTCAAAGTAGATGATTATTTAAAAAACATAAATTAAAGCAACTCTGAGTGACTACCTTATATCCTTCAAGTTGGCGAAAATAATAAAAGATACGACACAATGCTTGTGCGGTTATGAGGAAAAACCATGTGTGCTTATACAATTTTGGTAGAACTGACTTGGCCAACCTTTTGGAAAGGTAATATAAAACGATACAATTAAATTACAAAAATATTTATGCCTACTCATCCAGTTATCCCACTACTGGAATCATACCCCCAGGAAGTTAATAACAGGACCTACATGTACAAAAATATTTTGCTATTTGTGAGAGCAAGAAATATGAGAAACAAAACAAAATGAAAATGATGTGCCCTATTGTTTGTGAAAGACCTGACTCCTCCCTCTTCCTTAATCCCCACATCTCATCAGTTGCCAAGTCTTATATCTACCCACTTCTGCCTAATCACACAGCCATCACACTAGTCTGGGTCCCCATCACCTCTCCATGTATGAATGCAATGGAGTACTGCTCTGCTGCTGTACCATATAAAATGATGATGAATACCTTTTTTTTAAAATAGCAAGATTTATGTGAAAAGATGCAGAGTGAAAAAAAAAGAGAACCAAACATTTCATACGGATATTATGTAAAGATATACAATAATGGCAAAAAGGAGAAAGAGAAAGAAATTCACAAGAGGGAATGGAAACAGCACAATTTTATTAGTATTGTGTTAAAGTCAACAGACATCTTTAAAAAACATGGACAATTCACAAAAGTTTATGGCCAGGTTTACAATCACTTTTTGTTTTCTTTATACTGAGTTTTCTTATATTCTTTAAATATTTGAAATCTTGTTTTCAATGGCAGTTAAAATAAAACTGACTTTCAATAATTATTAAAAATCCTTGTACAAGCTCAGGATAAGACCAGGATTATAGTTCATAGATACCTAGTAGACTACTGGGTGTACCATGGCCATGGTCAGTACTTACTGACTGATACGGACCATCCTTTTCCCTAAAAATGCATGGTGGTTTGAAGATATTTCCTAAGATGATTAAATACACAGGTACACACAAATCCTCCACACAAAAATCCTAAAATAAGCTCTAACATAAGGAAAAAGATACAGCAGCAAACGTGTATACTAGTCCCACTAGTCCCACACATGGTGTGCCATGTAGACTGGACAGGAGAAGGAACTAAGCTGCCAGGAAAAAGATGCCACAACAGGTCTTAAGGAACACCCTAACAGGAGACACATTTCCTCCTCCTTCCTCCAGACATCACACTCTTGTCTTCTCTCTCACTGTCTATTCAATCAAGGAAACAACAAGAATTTACCAAATGCCTCCTATGCAGCAGGCACAATGCAGGGTGCTGAGGATGCCAAGAGAGAAACTGGCCCTGGCCTCAAGGGACTTATATTGTGTTAGGAAAAACACCATAAATACATTTAAATGCAAAATATATACCAAGAAATTGGGGTGGAGGGGGAAGCAACAGGAGCTTAAGGGATGGGGGTGAAGGGGCAGGAGGAGGAGGAGGGGGAGGAAGGGGAGGGGGAAGAGGGGATTCTGGGCCTACACAAAGGCAAGAGATGTAATGTGCTGGACAGAGAACACTAGGTCAGGCAGCTGATGTAGAACTGAAGAATGGAAGAAGGAATCATGTGTAACGAGTCTGGAAATAGGGGCTGGGGCCAGACGGTGAAGGATTTTAAATGCCCCAAAGAGGAGTTTTTCTTTTATCCTGGGGCAATGAGGAGCCACCAGTTTTCTGAATGGGGGAGCGATGTGGTCAGACACGTAGTTAAGAAATGTCACTTGGGAAATGTGAGGAAGATGGATTAGAAAGAAGAGCTCTATGAGAAGGCCGGGAAGGCCAAACCAAGGCGGGGGCTATGTGAGCAGAGAGATGCACAGAGATGTGAGTGAGATTTGGAGGAAGGACTGACAAGCGACTGGATTCTGAGGAGAGGGAGAAGGAAGAGTTGAGGATCTTTAAAGTAGCAAATGTGCATGCCTGGATAGATGGTGAAACCCTAAGGGGAAACAGAGATTTAGCAAGAGGGGTGGCCTAGACGAGTTAAGTTGAGACGAATAAGAAATATCCATTTGCAAAGTCCATGAGGCTGTTAGTAATTTGAGATGATGCTTAGGAGGAGCAGGTAGGTGGTGCAGTCAATAGAGCACCAGCCTTGGAGTTAGGAGGACCTGAGTTCAAATCCAGCCTCAGACACCTGACACACTCACTAGCCATGTGACTTTGGGCAAGTCACTTAACCCCAACTGCCCTCAAAAAAACAAAACAAAACAAAACAAAAAAATAAAGAGATTAAGCTCAGGTGACAGGAGCGATGGCAATGCAGCTCTGGGAGCTACGTGCAAGACTCTAGTCCACTCTGGTCAAGCTGATTTCTGCACCAACCCGCCCATGACTTGCCAGCCCTGTCACCAAGGAAAAGGGGCTGTGGTTTTCTGACCTTGTGATAGAGCTCTGGGGCAATTCTCATAAACAAGTTCATGTCCAGCTCATTGTGGTAGGTGACAAAGGGCTTGGCAACAGCTCCACCTGGGATGAAGTTCATCATAGGAGTTTCAATCTAAAAGAGAAAGAGAAACTTGACCACAGTACAAAGAAGAGAACAGGCATGTGACATCTGTTATTCATTCTAAGCTTATTGTTTCCTGATTAAGGAAATAAATATCAGGGACCACATAGAAGTGTTTCTCATAAAATTCTGGCTCTTCCTACTAAAGAGCTAAAAATGCCACCTACCTTGCAGCCTATACAATCCATGAGAAAGTTGGGCCAGACCCTTTAGCATATCCACCAGTCACCTCCTCAAGCCAGCATCCTTGCTCCCGGTGTGAACGCCACTCTGGAAAGTCAGGTCCTGTCCTAGTACTTGAGGAATTGTGGAAACATGGGGGAACAAGGACACTGGCAGAGAAGGGACTCCCTCCAGCTGGAATTGGGAGTTTACTGACACACAGCAATCCTCAAGAAGGAGAAGGGAACAGCAAGGAAAGTACACATTGGGAACATCTGAATAAACACCACAGAGAGTCCTTGCTCACCTCCAGGAAGCCCAACTCATCTAGGAAGCTCCTTATGTAGGTGATTATCTTGGAACGGGTGATGAACTTCTGTCTCACAAAGTCATTCAGGATCAAGTCTAGGTATCGCTGGCGATAACGGGTTTCCTTTAAGAAACAAACACAGAAGTCAGCAGGCCATCATATTGTGAAACATTAAATGTAGATGGGAGACCAAAGGCCTAAGACTGTGAACACCAAGAGGTGGTAAAGGAACAAATAAGTCCTAAAAAGGGCTGGATTCAGAGGGAGGAGGCACTGGGAGCTCACCTTGTCTTTGAGGCCAAAATGAAGGTGCGGCAACATATGAAGACATGGTGACAGGAGAGTAATCTCATGGGGAATGATGCTCAGCTCCCCCTTCTTGGTCTTCCCTGGATTTCCCTGAACCCCAATAATGTCTCCCCGGCGAAGTTTGTTATTTATAAGAAAAAATTCTTCTTCTGATTTATAATTCCTGAGGGGAAGGGACGTTCAATTCAGGACACAGTAGCCCAAGTTCAAGATGACCCATTTTCTCACTCTGGTCCCTCACTAAAATCCTAAACAAATGTAAGGCTGCCCCCTGCAGCACCTTTGCAAAGTACTTTATAAAACTTAAAATGCTATAGAAATGCTAGCCATTATTATTACAAACCAACTGAGGGTAGGATTTTTCCCTCTACTGTTTACTGATCTCTCCATCCATGCATCCAGGAAATTCTAGTTAACTAAATGACCTGAGCTCTACACACCTCTCCTAGACCCCACTCAATCTACCTTGCCATAGTTTTAGAGAAGAGGGTTGAGACCTACCATGTGCTGGGCTGGCAGCCTGACATACCTGGACGTGGCTTTGACCTGCAGCTTGACTCCCTCTCCTCGAATATCATAAAAGATAAGCTTTTTCCCCGCAGACCGTTTTGCATGGATACGACCTGAAAGCAGCAAAAGCCCTGCTATCTCACTCCAGCCTTCCCTGTGACCTTAATGCCAAAGGCTTCCCTCCCTCTGCAAAGCAAGGCACAGAGAGGAACATTTTTCCCATCTGAGGTCCCAGAGAAACAGTCTCCTTCATGCTCAGGAGAACATCAGCTGCCCTGACCTAGAAGCCATGACCTCAGCCAGAGGCCACACCATCTGATCAGTCCCACTTCTCATAAATCTAAAGCTGTGAAGGAGATGCCCTGGTCTTAATTAAGGGTGCAGACTAACCACTAGCTGATGAGTGCAACTCGTCAAACAAGGTAAGCACCACCAGCACACATTAGGCAGTGAGTGTGCTTCACAGTGCTCCTTTCTGTGGATCCAGAGATCTCTCTTTCAGACTTTTTCCTTTCCCTTCTTACTGTCACCTGATACCTTAGGATACCATACCTCCTTCTATGGAGAGGAAGAGGCAGCACATTCCTAGCAGACAGACTTCTTCCTTTCTCCAAATTAGCCTTCAGACTGTAAGGGACTCTCTAAGGGAGGGACATTCTCTATTGTGTCCATTATACGGGGTCACAGCGCACTTTATAATGGGAAGGAGGAAATAAACCTTTATCTAGAGCCTATTATATGCCAGGCCCTGTGCTAAGTGCTTTTTACAAATATCATCTCATTTGATATTGATGTAGGTACTATTGTTATCCTCATGTTATATTGGAGACAAGTAAAGGATTTGCCCAGGGTCACACTGCTATTAAGTGTCTGAGGCTGGCTTTCAACTTAAGTCTTCCTGACTCTAGGCCCAAGCAGCC
Organism: Gymnobelideus leadbeateri; assembly: GCA_011680675.1. NCBI lineage: Eukaryota > Metazoa > Chordata > Mammalia > Diprotodontia > Petauridae > Gymnobelideus > Gymnobelideus leadbeateri. The sequence continues at coordinate 73,769 of WOXC01009681.1, read as the reverse complement.
TGTGTACTCTGTGACCAGCTGCTTCCATAATGAAAGTTCAGTGTATATTCTAAGACCTGATAGGAGAGGATTACCTACCTGCCACTCTCAAGGTGACATCAGTCAGGTGGTCACCTGGCTGTAAATGATTATACTGCTGGATAAAGTGAGTGAGTGAGGTGTCCACATGGAATTTGTGTGGGTAGGGATTGTCTCCATTGATCTTCAGCTGCTGGATCGCCTGGCTGCGGATCTTGTAATATTGCTGTGATAAAACATATCCAAGGTAGAAGACGAAATGTTATTTCTAGATAACAGAATATGAAGAGGGGTGACATGGCATAAGACTGGAAAGGTCTGTAGGAGCCAGGGTTCAAAGGGCTTTAAATACAGACTGAGGATTTTGTATTTTATTCTAGAGGCAGGAGAGCACCCAAAGATATCTGAACAAAGAGGGTAACATGGATATGGCTGTTAGGAGAAAACACAGAAGCCTCTCCCAGTGAGGTTCCACCTGTCTTTCCAGGCAGCTGTGTACACTCTTCCTCCCCCTGCCCACATACTTGATGTTCCAGCCAGCCTGGACCACTCAAGGCCTTCTACCTCCAGCCTCCACACCTTTGCAGGGATCATGTTCTCTCCCCTCTCCTCTCTGCCTCATGCAACCCCAAGCTCCCCCTCAAACCTCAGCTAAAATGTCACCTCCTTCAAAAGACCTTCTCCTGATTCCCTTAATGCTACTGCTCTGAGCCCCTGCAAAGTACATAAATATTTCACATTTAGTCATGATTTACTTCTCTGTGAGCACGTTATAGCTCCCCAGCAGACAGAGGGCTTCTTGAATACAGAGACTGCCTTACTTTTGAATCGTTATCCCCAGGGATCAGAGCATCATAAGTGTTTGTCAACTGGCTATTTTAGGAATAATACAGCAGATAGAGTGAGGGATTGGCTCAAGAGGAGTCAAGAAGTGGAAAGACCAATCGACTCATCACAACAATCCAGGTGAAAGGTGATGAAGGCCTGAACTAAGAACAAAATTGTCTCTACTGAAGGAAACCCAGCTCAGAGTTAAGTTTATTCAATCAGGTTCCTATTGGAAGTGATCAATCCATAAGCACTACCTAAGCTTCTACCATATACCAGAAGCTGCCCTCAAATCGCTTCTGTTCTAGCAGGCTCTCATGGGCTCTCTCTTCTCTATCAGCCACTGCCCAGAGGCTTATTCATGGGTCCATCAAAGAGTATATATTTTTTAAAACAGTATTTTATTTTCCCCCCAATTACATGTTAAAACAATTTGTAAACATGTTTCTTTTTAAGTTTCAGGTTCCAAATTCTATTCTTTCCTCTCCTCCCTGAGACAATATAGGTTATACATGTGCAATCATGTATAACATCTCTGTGTTATTAATTTTGTACAAGAAGAGAAAAAAGGAAAGAAAGAAGGAAGGAAGGAAGGAAAGAAAAAGAAAAAAGAAAAAGAAAAAAGCAGGAAAGAAAGAAAGAAGATAGAAAGGAAGGAAAAAGAAAAGAAGGAAGGAAAAGATTCAGACAGTATCAGTTCTTTCTCTGGAGGTGGACAGCATGCTTCACCCTGAGTCCTTTGGGATTGTCTTGGATCACTGTATTGTTAAGAACAGCTAAGTCATTCATAGTTCTTCATCATACAATTTTGCTGTTACGATGTACAAAGTTCTCCTGGCTCTGCTCACTTCACTTTGCATCAGTTCATATATTTCTCTCCAGGTTTTTCTGAAATCATCCTGCTTGTCATTTCTTATAGCACAATAATACTTTATCACAATTATAGTAGCACAACTTGTTCAATCATTCCCCAACTGATAGGGTATCTCATCAATTTCCAATTCTTATCCACCACAAAAAGACCTAGTATAAACATTTTGTATAAATATGTCCTTTTTTCTTTCTTTTTTAAAAAACCTCTTTGGGATACAGACCTTGTTAGTTTTGTAGGCACAGCTAGTTTTATAGCCCTTTGGGCATATTTCCAAATTACTCCAAAGAATATATTATTAAGATCAGCAATTCTCAACTTTCTTCTCCAAGAGATTGCTTTCAGCATCCTTTAAGATTTGAGGGTTGCTATTTAAATTCTAAAACACACATAACCTTACCCTGTGCTTCAGTTTTTGCCTTTCCCATTTTAACCTTCTACTCTCTGACAGTGTGTATACTGTCAATCACTTTCATTTTCTGGTCCTGAAATCTTCTAACAAACATGTAAAGATTTACAAATCACTCGCTCCCACTCTGAAAAGTTTATGTCTCTTGTTTTATTTATAGACCTTGTTTCTCAACTATAGGACAAGAAAAAAAACTGGCTACACTGGAGAAAATTCATCATTTTAGAGGGGAACAGAACTAAGTTTATTCACATGATGCTTAGTTTGTATGAATTAATAAATATTCTGGAACATCATTTCTGTTGGTTAATTTCTATGGGATACACACACACACACACACACACACACACACACACACACACAGAGCAACTGACCCCTTCTTTTCAATAAATGATTCACCATTGTTCACATTTTATTTTTGCACAGTGTTTGGCACTTACTGCTTAATAAATGTTCATTCATTCATTTAGTCAATCAACAGGCTTAAATATATCTCAAGAGACCAATGGCAAGTCAAAAAAATTCTTACCTTCCTTATTTCTCTGAGCCACTCTCCCTTAAGACTTCTCAGAAGAGATTTAAAGGAATAGTATTCTATCTTCTACCCTGACTTGTATGGCTGAGTGAAGTCAGAGAAGTGGCTGGCTCTAACACTGGTGAGCTGGGGTATGGGAAACTCACATGTGGATCCAGGCTCTCCTCATCAGTGGGTATTCCATGGTCAACAGAGTGATTGGTGGCAGGGGAATGATTCAGCTGCTTCTCATTGAGCCCCTTCGCATCCCTCAAATGTCTCTTCAGCTCACTACGTAAAAGTGATAACAAAATTCATTTTGGCAGCTGCCTGGGAGAAGCAAGCATTGAGTATCTCCCTTACCATACTCTGTTATACATCTGCGTCCCAAGGCATTCTAACCGTGGTAGTTTTACATCAGAAAAAGACATCACTTAACAATTCAGTCAGTTAGCCACAGAGAGCACAGACCAAACAAGCAGTGGGTTAAAAAAAAAGGTTTGGAAAAGACAAGAAACTGCTTAGTTCTCAGTACCTAGCCAAAACCTACCAAGAAAGCAAGGTAAAGGAGACTCTAGGGCTGAGTTTGAGGTCCAAAAATTTTTTTTTTAAATTTCTCTACTGATCAGTCTTCAAATACTTTCAGACTAAGACTGCCTCTGTAGGTCCTTTACCTCCATATTTGCAGAAAGGAAGTTCTATCCACTAAGAGAAACTGGTTGTACAAGAAAACTAGACAATTTCTAAACAGGGTATTACTCTAAGTTCCATACTGTCTGCAGGGGAATAAAGGGTAGAATTCCTCTTCCTTTCACAATCACAGAGAATGAGGTCCTCATTTAGAGGACCTTTAGCTATAGCAAAAACACATTAATTCAGGCTTGGACTGTTAAAACTTCAGGGCCCAATGATTGAATCTATATGCACCATATCACACTGACCTAATCTACTAGAGAATGTTTATTTAGGTGTGTGAAGCATCCTTTCAAGCGAAGGAGCCTGATTCACTGAATCACAGAATATTAAAGCTAGAAGTAACATTAGAAATAGTCTAGCATCTTCCTTTCATTTTACAGATAGGCCAAGAAGTAAAGTGACTTGCCTGAGGTTATATCACTAATAAATAAACAGCAAAGAAAGTCACTGATTTCAGGTTTTCTAAGTGTTCTGATTCTGTTGAGGGTGAGGGATACTAGGAACCCCCAAATTCAAGGGCAAACAACACAGGTCCTGCCTCGAATGAATTCGACCCAAGCCTTTCAGTCAGAGACAAGGTTTATTAAAACACTAGTTGGGGTGGGCAAGATTTTAATAATCTGTGCTATTGGCCAGACTCTTAAGGAATCTGAGCATTTGTGATGCTTTTAGTGGCAAGTGGGACATACTGAATCTGAGCACTTTAGTGGAGGCAAGATGCACCTTTTATACAGAAGACTGTGGGAAGATCTGGATGTAATCTGGAGTGGCCAAGTAGTCTGGGAACAGAGAAGCGGTCTAGACAGAATTAAGGGTGGGAAATGGCTGGGAGATCAGAGGTAACAAAGAAGGGCTGGGCTAGGTTAGAAGTAACAGAGAATTGGAGATTGGATTGGGGCCATAATGAAAGGGCAGTTAAAAAGATTATACTGAAATGAGCCTCAGCTAAAAGCCAGGGCTAAGTGGGAGTTTAGAGGAATTGGGGGGTGGGGAAGAGGGAAGGAGCGGGAAAGGTTTCCAGGACCTATATTCTATCAATTCCAAGTCTATGTTTCTTTCCATTAGCTATTAGCTATACCACATTAACAATTTTCTCAAAACCAGTCATAGAGTTCTATGATACTCCATTTCAGATAACTGCAATTTATGGATTTACCACTTTTCCACAGGTTATGAGAAAATTAAAAAAAAAATTTTTTCTAGATATTTCTCTTTAAAACTAAATAAAGATACTCCTAAAGACTTCCCTAATGATTTGGCAAAAGGATCAGAAACATAATGTCTAAGCTTGAGAATAAATAGCTCCTCAGGAAAGAAAAAGCCACAATCACTGCAAGCACTAATTATCTCAGGCCCACCCCCAAAAGAAAACCTTCTGTATTCCCAACCAACTAATTTGGGGCCTGGGAAGAAAGGGAAGTTTGAATTCCTTAAGCAGTAGATGAGAACTAGCTCCTTGTGTGGCTAACAAGACTTTTTTTTACCTATGGCAATGGGTCTACAGACATCTTAGATCTCCCTGAATCCGAAAGGAAGATTAAGTTTTGCTCATGTGACAATGGAGAAGGTGACAGCCACACTAACCTCTTTTTATCAGAAAGGGCATTGTTCTTGTGAAGTGGTGTGACAGACACAGGATGATCCAGCCGAAGTTCCTTCCGCCCCCACTTTGTCCAACAGGCTTGGTGCAAAGGCCCCCTAATAAGCTTAACCACGGCTTGCTTCAACATGGCACAACACCCCAGGACTACTGGTTACCGCCACCTAAAGGGAAACACAGATATGCTGGATCAGAATGGGCACCTGGTTAATACATAAACAAAAAGGCCCTTTCTGGTCTGAGGACACCCGTGCTGCCCCTCACACCACAACGATTCTGTAACTGACAAGAGGAGTTTCTAGTCTTAGACTTACCCACTTGTGGCTGTTTCAATAAAATTATAGTTCAATAACAAATTGAAGAAAATTTTAGAAACTGTCTTCCTCCAGCATACTGGGGAGAAAACCCACTTGGGATATGACAGTAGTTCATGAAGCCTCATTAATGCCATGTTCTCTCCTGATCTGAGATCTCTGGGAGAAAGGGGAATGAAAACTTCGCTATGAATTTCATTCCATGGATCACAACCAAGGCTAAAACCAAGTCTCAGAAATCTACCAACTTCTCTGCCAGTAAAAAGGAGGAAAAGAACATTTTAGAAAACAACTAAGAATGGTCTGGATTAATATGATTTATATGGAAAAGGAAACTCTCACGGAGAGAAGCAACAAAGCTCAGGGTCTAGGTTTGCCCATGAGCCAAATGAGCAGTAATCTTTTGGACGTTCTTGACAATACCTAACATACAGCTGGTGCTTGTTGAATGTTCTATAATAAGGGAGTTCAGAGAGGTTTTGAGAAATAGATGAAAACTATGTTGTAATCTCTAAGTTTCTCAGCGGAGAGACAAATTGTGAGAGACAATTGCTACCACATACTAATACTCAGTCTGGAGCTTCTGAGATTGTGCAAGAATATGAGAACAAATCAAAGTCAGATCTAGTTAAAATACCTCATTTTACATACAAGTAAACTGAACTCAGGAGGTGAAACAACTGGTTTAAGGCATTCAGATGAACTGAAACTCAACCCCAAGACTGACATATACTATAATCAAGCTATTGTGATGCATTCCTCTTCCCCAAGGCATTTGATCATATCTAAAAGTTAAATTCTAAATTATGCCGTTAGATGAATATAAAATATGAATATCAGAAACCATTAGGTAATATGAATGAATTCAAGAAATTAGTTTTTTCCAAGTTCAACTTCTACCATAACCTCAACCTCACTCTAATATCTCTTCAGCTGGAAACCAAAATTATTTGTAACCTTAACTTGTACCCTGAAGAACCCCAAATGTAATCATAAGGCATCGCATATAACCGGCTCAGTTCTACTAAGTTGGGGCTCTAGGCCATGTCACTATTGGTTTTGTAAAGATTCAGAGTAATAAGAGTGCCCCAAGGGCCTATAGACTAAAGCTTTATCAGAAAAGTTTAGAATTTTCCTTTCTCATTTTTCTTGAATATGAGTAATGGTTTTTATTTCTTTGATCTTGAAATAATCGAGAATAACTTTATAAAGAACAAGTTTATTAAAAGCACTGCACAATTCCCCAAAGGTAATCTAGCCCACTTTCTTCCTCCTATTCAATTCCAGACCTAGGTCATTGTACATATGCAATGTCTGTTCACTCTAGGACTATCTTTCCTTGAAATAAAGGAGTATTAAGGTACCTTGATTTAATTTCCAAGGTCTTAAGTTATCCATGGAATTTCTCAACATCCTTATTTTCAGTTGGATGTGCACAAACTGCACATTTTTTTTAAACTTCAAGGTAGCAGGGGTTGTTTTTTTTGCAAGTGTATATAATAAACATTACAATAAGATCAAGTTAATTTAATATTTCTTGTTGCCTCTAGATGCAGAATAAAACCAACTCTCAGTTGACCGAAAGACCTTATTTCTTTCTAATTGGCAATTACTGCCCCTACCTCAACACTAGGTTACCCAATCCGTTTGGTGATTAAAGGCTATAGGATATATAAAACATTCTATAGCCCCCAATTCATACAAAACTTTTCTAAGTTAGCAAAGAATAGCCAGCCAAGGTCTTGCAAACAAACTCAAGGAGTAACAAGTACCTTCTCTCCATCTGACACCTATTCATCACATTAACATTCAAGCAAAAGAAAAATTAAAGTAATTACTGATGGGTGAAAGAGAGACTGTCCTTACAGCTTAGAAATGTCGATATTAGAGAGGCGAGGAGGCCAGCATAAATTATGACTGGCTAGAGGCTCTGAGCTCACTCAGAGTTCTTTTCTGAGGGTTATTTTGAGAAAAATGTAATTTAACCTGCTGTCAAAAGTCTATCGTGAATAACCTCTAGATTTATTTGCCTGTATCCTCGAGGGATACATCTTTGAAGACCCAAAGCCCTATTCAGTCTAAATTGGGTCTCCTCTAAACCTTTTAATCGTCAGAGCTCAATAATAAAAGAGATTATCTCACTTTCCCCAAGTTTTCTCCCCTTCCACCCCAGTGCGAATAAACACAGGTAGAGACTAGGTTGTAGGAAGGGTTGGCCCCGACAGCGGAACCCCTAGAACGAATTCCAGCCAACCAGCCGAGCCTGGTGCATCATGGGATTTGTAGTTTCCGGAGGCGAAAGGCGCCTAAGAAGCGTGTCAGCGCGGGCGGGACGACCCCTAGCCCGACCGGCTCCAAGCCCCAGTCCCTATGGACCTTACAGACTCTAACATCTCTGTCAGCAGCGCTTGCTCCCTAAATTCGTTCACAGTTTCGTTCCTTTCCAATCTTTAGTTACCGCCGCGCCTTACACTGCCATCTTCCTTCCCTGGGAGCCAGACAGGAAAGGAAGGGGGTCGTGATGTCAGGGAGCCACTTCCGGGTCACTCCCATCAAGCTTGTCACTTCCGCGGAGGTTCCAGGCCACATCCAGTAGCTCTCTCCTATCTGGCTGTAGCACAGGGTAGATTCCCTTCTCTCTTGAGGCTAACTGGACCACGCCAAGGGAGTCGGTCGCTCGGCATGTCAGATTGACCCCATCCCGCTCGGTGCCTCAGTTTACCATTGCTGCCCGCCCTGAGAGGACGAGGCACGCGCCCAGGCTATTTGCTCTCAGGCTGGGGTGGGCATGGTTGGAATGTGCCTTGGACTGGAGCTGCTTTCTCGAGTCGCGTAGTGAGCGCGCACGCGCACAGGCTGCTGCTTTAGAAGGAGACTTAAGGAGCTGGCCGAGCGCATGCGCAGATGTGGCTGGGGAACTGATGAGCCCCTCTATCTCCCTATAATAACGTCAGGCCTTGGTACTGGTGGGGTCAGAGAGTGAGCGCAGGCGTATCGAGGGCTCCAGTGGTGGGCTAGGCCTGGAGCGAATCACACGTGCTCGCACCAGCACCTCCTCCTCCTCCTCTTTGAAGAACCAGCGGGTCATGGCCGAAGGCCTAGATACAGGCAAGGACCCCGGTGACCCGACCCACTCTCGGACACTGTTCGTCCGTGAGGACGGCAGCTCGATCTCGTTCTATTTGCGGCCAGCGCCCGCCAAGCGGCGGCTGTCCTCCCTGATCCTGCATGGCGGAGGCACTGTGTGCCGGGTGCAGGAGCCCGAGGCGGTGCTGCTGGCCCAGCCTGGGGAGGTGCAGGCCGAGGCCTCAGGGGACTTCATCTCCACGCAGTACATCACCGATTGCGTGGAGCGCAACGAGAGGCTGGACCTGGAGGACTACCGCCTGGGCCGCAGGGAGCCCGAGAGCCCCGAGGCCTCGAGGGAGCCCGAGGACCCCTACACTGAGGCCGACGACCTGGCCATCATCCGCTACGTGAAGGACAACGCGCGCTCCCCCAGCGCCTTGGCGGGCACCAGCCTGTGGAAGGCCCTGGAGAAGGCGGCCATCACGCAGCATCCCTGGCAGTCCATGAAGGACCGCTATCTGAAGCACCTGAAGGGGCTGGAGCAGAGGTATCTGGAGGGGGAGGAGCCCGCCAGCCCCTCCCAGAAGCTTAAGAGAAAAGCTGAAGAAACTGAGCCTGGGGAAGAAACAGAACCAGCAGAAAGTGGTAATGATCACTTTTACTGGACAGTGTTGGCCTGGGGCAGAAACACTAAGAGTGGAAGCTGAAAATGACCAGAGCTGCAGGGGAAAGAGTGCTGGCTTGGGATGGGCATGATGCTGTGCTTCCTCAGAAGGGCATCGATAAGCGAGCCTGGTCTGCTCACTTGGGAGCCCCTGAGGGTCGCATGAGGGCTTTTTCCATGGTAGGGCTCAATGCAGTTAGAAGATTGCAGTGTCTTAACTCATCACCCCAGGCAGGCAGTAACTAGCACTAGGGCCTCGAGGTTAAATTCCCCTAGTAAAAGATCGACCGACCAATCTTTTCTTATCTTCTCTTTTCTCTTCTTTTAACAGAAAGCCTGTGGCAAACCTAAGGGGGAACTTGTATCTTCACAAGCCCTAAAAGGCTGCTTGGATAGTCAGTATGCCCAAAAGGAGGCATCAAGCTCTTGGGAGGGCAGAGTAAAGGAACATACATGTGTCTCTGGTTTCTAACCTCATTAACAAGAATATTTGGATCCTCAATGCTTGGTGATGATAGCATAGCACTTTACCAAATAACTAGGAGGATTTTACATTTACATTTTTTAAAAATAAGAATTTCCAGTATGTCTACATTTCTCAATAGTTTAAGGAAGGCTTTGGGGGTCCCTGTTCTTGGAAAAATCTTGATTTTAAAAAATGATAAGCTTTTAAAATGATTAGTTGAGAAAATTGACATTTAGAAAACTTATTTCTAGTCTTATACTTAAATAGAAGAATGTGTTTGTTTTATATTTCAGAGTCCAGGAATTCTGATGTCATTGTAAGCTATTTTTTTTTTTTGGAAGTGAGAGTAAGCTTTTAAAATGATTAGTTGAGAAAATTGACATTTAGAAAACTTATTTCTAGTCTTATACTTAAATAGAAGAATGTGTTTGTTTTATATTTCAGAGTCCAGGAATTCTGATGTCATTGTAAGCTATTTTTTTTTTTTGGAAGTGAGAGTAGAGGTTCTTACTGTTACATGTCTTTGCTTCCTCAAGTATCAGTTGAAACAAAAGATGTATCCATCCTTGGATCAAAGCACATGGGGTGGAAAATGGGCAAAAACAGCCAATACCTGATATTCACTTTTTTTGGTATGCTTTGCTTTTTTTATCTTTTATAGAACCTCAGAAGAAAAAAGCCCCTGATCCGCCTCAGGAAGATAGTGCAGAGGAGCAAGTGCAGGAGAGTGAAACGACAGAGGAACACGTTTTGTGTCCTGAAAACCAGGAGATTGAGAATAGTGAGGTTTGTAGAAAGTGTTCTCTTAAATATTTTGTTTACCTCCCACTCATCTCCTTTGATCTGCTGCTTAGCACACACCAGAGGTGTAGACACCAATGCACGAGTGGTTCAGTGCATAATTGAAGGTAAGTAGTCCCCAAAAAAGTCCTGGGAAGAGGATCTATTAGGACTAGAAAATGGAGCTGTTCCAGTTAAGGAGGGATAACAGTACAGTAGGTACATTCATTTACAAAATACATTTTCTTTTCTTTCTTTCCTTCTTTTTTTTTTTTTTTTTTTGCCTTTTGGAGGGCAATTGGGGTTAAGTAACTTGCCCAAGGTCACATGGCTAGGTTTTTGTTTGTGTGTGCATTAAGTGTCTGAGGCCAGATCCAAACTCAGGTCCTTCTGACTTCAGGGCCTACGCTCTATTCACTGCACCACTTAGCTGCCCCTATAAAATACATTTTTTTTTGGGCACTGGCTCCAAACTCACTTTTACTCATTTATTTAAATTGGGGTTTATGTTTTTAGAAAAGCAACTTTAATGGTCCTCAGGAATGTAAGCTTAGCTTTAAACAATAAGGAAGAAAACATGTCAACTTTTTGTCTTTATCAAGTATAGCTTTGTGTCTCTGTGTTCTCTACGATTTCCAACATATATTGACATTCCAGATTGAATGGAATTGTGGAAAGATGTAAGAAGTGGAAAGTGAAACAGGGACAGGGATGGGGATTGGCATAGGAATCTCTGCCCACATAGATGATCACTTTCTTGAGTGCTGCCTGGATCACACAGCTGGCATGTATCAGGGGTGGGGTATGAACCCAGGGCTGCCTCATCTTCCATTATTCCACACTGAAATTAGTCATTAAAATGATCTGCATTAGTTTGATTTTGATACATAACAAGAAAAACATGATAAATATCTTAGTCTATGGGAACTAGCTGTTTCTTGCTGGCCAGTGATCTGCACTTGACTTTAGTCTATGTTTCTACTATAGAAGCTCTTCAGACTCTTCTGAGAATATGTGATTTCTATTGATTCTTTCCACCATGTAGAGCAGACAGGAATGCCCTCTATTTATAGTTGTGTTAGCCTAAATAGAAGTGGCAGTGTGATTCACAGTATTGAACCGGAATTAGGAGAATTGGTTTTTTTCCCAGATTCTGTGGATAACTAGTGACCTGGAGTACAAGTCACTTTGCTACTGTGGGCCTCTTTTCTTCATCTGTAAAATCAGAGAACTGTACCAGGTCATCTTTAACCTTCCTTTCAGTCATAAAATCCTGTAACAACTGCTTGGGGGTGCTAACTACCTTTCTCCTTTGGTTGTTTTAGATAATATGAACTACCTTGGTTTTCTAATTTTATTACTTCTAGGTTCATGATCAAACTCCTGACATTGAATTAACTGAGATTAAAAATGGAGAACTGACCGATCCTGGAAAAAATAATTCCAGTTTGGAAGAGGTGCCAAAGGACAGTGAGGTTGTTGAAGACTCTGTTGTAATGGAAACACAGCCTGAAGCAGAGGAAAGCAGTTCCAGCCCTTCTTTTTCACCTGAGGTGGAAGCTGCCATCAAAGTCATCAAACATTTAATGGAGGAGTTTAATGTGGATCTGGCAACAGTCACACAAGCTTTCTTGAAAAACAGTGGGGAACTGGAAGCCACTTGTTCCTTCTTGCAGACAGGCCAGCGACCCGATGGATATCCAATCTGGACCCGACAGGATGATGTGGATTTGCAGAAAGATGATGAGAATACCAGAAGTAAATTGATAAAAAAATTTGGTGCTAAGAATGTATCGAGAAGGATTGAATTCAGAAGGAATTAGGGCAAGATGTCAGGGAAAAGGCCAGACTCTGGGGTTCGTTAGAATGAGCAGTTGTCAAAGATGGGGAAAAAGACTGATGCTTGATTACTAACTAATACTGGGACTGCAGTGTTAGCTAGCACTTGTTAATAAATGTGACCATGTAAGAAAATTTAAAGCAGACTAATTTGGAAAATAGGATAGCAGCAGATATTCATGGTTCAAAGTCCAAAAAGGGCTTTTCATCCATTCTCACGGACTGATCCTTAAATCAGTCATGTGAGATGGGGACTATAATTGTTATCATCATAGATGAAATTGAAGATGAAGTTAAATATCTTACCCACTCACTCACCTGATACTCAGAATTGGGTATTAGAGGTGGGATTTCAGCAACTTGGCTCCCGTGTCCAGCTCTCTTCCTGCTGTGTCATTCTGTCTTCCAGGAATTGTTTGAAATATTTATTAGCTTAAGTCAGAGAATTCCAGTTAATTGTAACCTATAATCTTTGCTTCTCAGGCATTAGATGAGAGCTATTTCAGTGGTGGGATAGAATATCAATTTTATGTTTTGCGTTAAAAAGTTAACAATAGAGAACCTCCATACAGTTAGAATGTGTTCTGCCTAGTCATAGATCCATAGGATCATAGATTTAGAACTAGAAGGACCCTTAGAGTCTATTCATTCCAGTCCCTTCATCTTATAGAAGACACCAAGGTACAGAGGTTAGGTGATTTACCTCAGCTCCCACACCTATTAAATGTCTGAGAAAAGATCTGAATCCAGGTCTTCCTGACTCCCAAGTCTGGTACATTATCCATTATGTGGTGATATGTCCTGTAAAAAAAGTAGTAGGCTACAGGGGGGAGGAAAAAACCAACTCCTCCACCATGTGATTCCTCCTATCTTTGGTAGATGTAGGACTTGAGAAACCCAAGGGGATTTGGGGTCTCAGATGCCATCTCTTTCAGTGCTCTCAGTTTGCAGATGAGGAAACTGAGGCCTAAGGGAGATTAAGAAGTAAGGCCATATAGGTTTAATAAATGTCAGGTGGGATTTGAACTCAAGTTCTTTGACACCAAAGGCAGTGTTCCTTCTACTATACCACACTGTCCTTTGGCAAAAAAGCAATGTAAATTGGTTGAGCCTATGAAAATCTAACAATGTTAAAAGCCAGCTATAGGATCTTTTAAAACTGCTTGGTTTTTACAGGGTTCAATGAAGTGATAGAAAGCAGGGATTTTTGACTTTTTTGTGTGTGAACTCCTTTGGAAGTCTGGTGAAACCTTTGAAACCATGTTGCAGAATGATGTTTTTAAATAGTTGAAGGAAATGCTAAATTTCAGTTAGAGGTTAGTGAAAATAAGAATGTAATTTTTTTTCCATCCTAGTTCACAGATGTCTACAATCAGTCCATGGACCCCACCTTAAGAATCCTTGATAAAGACTTAACTAAACTCATGTATATTGCTAATCACCAAAAAAAACAGCAATGAAATTTGATTCTCTGACTTCTTTGTAAGTAGCCCACCATGTTGTGACTTCAACCATTTTTGAAAGCATTTTTAGAGTGACATGAAGACAATAGCTAAAGCATCCATACTCTCTTACCCATAGATTGCATTGCTAGATATATGCTGCAAGTCCAGTCAAGTAGCATTAAGTGCCTACTGTATGCTAGGCCTTGTGCTAAACTCTGGAAAAAAAGAATGGCAAAGGACAGTCACTCTGAAGTAGCTCACAGAGAAAAAGATAAAAGACACTGGCTATGCCCAGTATATAGTAGCAATTTTTGCAGTAGCAAAGAGCAAGAAACAGATGCCCTTCACCAGAGGAATGATGAAATAAGTCATACTTCATAAACAATGAAATATTACTGTTGTAAGAAATGAATAGAGAGGAATATGGTAAGACTGATACAAAGAGAAAAAAGCAGAAGTAAGAGATTAGTATACACAATGACCACAGTAATATAACCTGAAAGAGCTCGAAAACCACTGGAACTGAACTCATGTCAAAGTTATAACGACCAAACTTGGCCTAAAAAACCTGAAAATTTAAAAGAAGTTATCTTCCTCCCACCCTTTGCAGAGATGGGGGACTATGCATGTGAAACACTGTACATAATGTTGGACTTTTTGTTATATTGATTAGTTTGCTGTTCTGTTTTTCTTCCTCTCATTCTGTTATAAGGGATCCCTGTGTAAATTGAGAAATGTGATAGAAAAACAAAAGAGAAATAAAAATTTATTTAACATTTCTCATTCCTTTTGTTTTTCTCTGTAGGGACCATGATTCTTGTTCATATCTTGCTCTGACATATTTATGGCACTTGATTGTCTTCCTGCCCTGCTCATTCCTACTTCCCATCTATCCCACTAACCAGAAGACATAGTCTCAACTAAAAAAGAACTCAGGACCTTAACTGAATTTCCCTTGATGTTGATTACTAATAGATTTATTCTAAAGACCACTTGGGACTTAAAAATCACATACAGAATTTTAATTTCATGCTTTGACCTTCCCTTCCTTTATTTGAAATAAACTTTGTACCTAATTCTCATATTCATATACTTTATTCATTCTGTTGATTTTAATTCATGCAAGTGTAAAAACCTTATCCTAAAGGAGGTTTTCTTTTTCTTTAATTAATTACTTTTTTAGTTTTCAACATGCATTTTCTTTTTTTTTCTTTTTTTTTTTTAAAGCAATTGGGGTTAAGTAACTTGCTCAAGGTTACACGGCTAGTCATTATTTATGTGTGGGTGCTCATTTTCTGAGGCCGGATCTGATCTCAGGTCATCCCAACTCCAAGGCCGGCGCTCTCACTGCGCCACCTAGCCGCCCCTTTAGGGCAATTGGGGTTAAGTAACTTGCCCAAGGTTACATGGCTAGGTTTTTGTTTGTGTGGATTAAGTGTCGGAGGCCGGCTCTGAACTCATCAACATATATTTTCAACATTCAAGATTTTGAGTTACAAATTTTCTCCCGTCTCTCCTCTCCCCTTCCACCCCAAGATGGTAAGCATACTGAATACCCTTTCCTCTAGTCTGCCCTCTCATATTCTTGTATCCTGTGCCTGCTTTCTTGCAGGTCAAGATGGATTTCTGTGCCCCATTGCCTGTATATCTTATTTCCCAATTACAGATAAAACCAATTTTTAACATTTGTTTTTAGAATAAAGGAGGTTTTAATAGCAGTTTTTTGTTAAAGCTTTATACTTTGAGATTCTGAGGCTGATCAAGTAGCTTGGTGGTGTGAGTGAATGTTGTATTAATTATAGCCCCTCTGGGCATAGCAAACACAAGAGTTACTGGTTTTAGGACACCAGCTGTGTACCTAGGCTGATGCTATGTGCCACAAAGAAATGGCACCCTTGGGTAGCCAGACCACAAAGTAAACAACAATCTGGTTTTATAGATGCATAATTTTCCTCCCTTTTTGGTGACATTTCCAGGCAGTAAGCCCCTGGGCATCATGAAGTGAGGGAATTTGATGACTGAGGAATGTTTTGGTCAGCTAAGTGTGTTATTTCTCGAGAGAATGCCTCTTAAAATATTCTGGGGAGATAGTAGGTTTTTTCTAATTATGTTCTGAACTCATTTTATAAGAATATAAGTTTTCTACTGACAGTTTCAATTTGTCAATTTCTCCTTTTTGTCAACCTATAGATTCTTGCATGATTATGTTGTTGGTTCTTATTGAGAAGACTTAAGTTGGAGCCCTCTATATCTTCTGTGTTATATGCTATATAATCACTGGCTTATTCAGCACCCCCAGAAACCGAGTTACAATGGGAAGCAGCAATGTTCATTCTCATTTCCTGGTTTCCTAAGTCATCAGATTGCCATTCAAGTGTTAAGCATACCATGACACTGGAGATAAAAATTCAGGAGATAACTCTTTCCTTCAAGGAGCTCACATTCTATTATGAGGATGCAGTAGATTCATAGATACATAAATGGAGATTATACAAAAGAGATGCAGACTGATGGAGGGAAGATGTCATTAATTGGGAAGATCAATCCAGTCACACATGAGGCACTGCTTAGTGCTGGAAATAAGAAAAGAGGCAAAAGACAGCCCCAGTCCTCAAAGAGCTCAGAATCTAATGGGGGAAGACAACAAGCAAATATGTACTGATAAGTTATATACAGGATAAATGTGAAATAACTAATAGAAGGCTCTAGAATTAATATGGATTGGGAAAGGCTTTCTGGAGAAGTTGGGATCAGTGAAGGCTGAAGGAGATGGTGTTTGTGCTGAGCCTTGAAGTGAGTATAGGTTCTCAAAAGGTGGAGGTGAGGAAGAATTTTCTAGGCATGGAGCATGTGTAAAGACATAAAGGTAGGATATATATGGGGAACAGCAAGTACCCTACTTATAGCAGGGTGTGTGAGGGAAAGCAGTGTGTAATCCATCTAGAAATGCAGACTGAAATGAAATTGTGGGAATGCCAAAAAATTAGTTTGTACTTTATCCAAAAGGTTAATGGGGAGTCATTGAGGCTTCTTGAGCAGAGAAGTGATATGGGTAGACTTGAATTTCAGAATATCAAATTTGGCAGCTGTTCAGAGGATGGTTGGAAAAAGGGTGGCCTAGATGCAAAAAAGACAATTAGGAGGCTGTTGCAGTGGTCAAGGTAAGAGGCAATGAGGGCCTGGACCAGAGTGGAGAAAAAGGGGCAAGTGGGGAAAATATTGAGCAGTCGAAATTGATAAGAACTTGGCAACTGACTGACTGGGGTGAGGAGTGGAGGATGATGCTGAAATCATGAACCTGGGCAACTGAAAGGATGGCCATGCCCACAGCATAGATTGTTGGTTGGTTTTTGTTCTTCATTCTCGAAGAGGGCCAAAATGACATCACTTTGTTGAAGTCAGGGTACAGTGTGTCTGACTGTGGCTGATCAGACCAGTATGAACTTAGGAGGTTCTACGACAGGTGAAGCACAAATAGTCCATGTGAAAAATTTGGAGTAGAGATGTCTCTAAATTTGCACATCTCTTATTTCTTTTGAGCTGCTACAATTGTTCTTTGTTCAGAGCACAGTGCCTTCTTTGATGTGGGCACACCGTGCTGGGCAGTACTTTTGACAGCATCTCCCATGTCACATAATTGGTTCCAAAATTCTTCAGAGAGACCCTGAGTGTGTCCTTGTTTTGCTTCTTCTGACAACCATGTGAGTGCCTGCCTTGTGTGAGTTCTCCTTAAGAGTCTTAGGCCTTTTGAACAACATGGCCAACCCATTAGAGTTGTACTCTCTAGTTTGAATACTTGGCAGTTTAGCTTGAGAAAGGACTTTAGCATCAGTGGAGGAATTAGGAAGAAAAGTAGGGACAATGATCAGTTTTGTTTTAGACGTGCCAAATTTGAGGTGCCTATGGGACTTTCACATAGAGATGTCCAACAAGCAATTGGAGATTCAGAATTGGGGCTCAGGGCAGAAATGAGGGCTGGATGTATACATTTGAAATTTGTCTACATAGGAAGTGATATTTAAATCAATGGGAGCTGATGAGATCACCAAGAAAGTGCATCAAAAGAAAATAAGAGGACCCTATATAGAGCCTTAGGTTATATACTTTGGGACTAAATATATGTGACTAACCTACAAAGGATACTGAGAAGAATTAAATGGATAGGAAGAGAACAACAGAGTAGTGTCACAAAAACCCTGACAGGAGAGAGTATTCAGAATTAGGGTTTATCATTGTTCCTTTTTTTTTTTTTCCTGTGAATTGATACCAATTAGCAGTGTGTGTGTGTGTGTGTGTGTGTGTGTAAGGCAGAGGTCTGTAATCACTGACATATATATTGGAGCATATAGCATGCCCATTCTAGAATATTTTTGTTTGTGACCATCTTATAGTAAGGAACAGCTAGGTGGTGCCATGGATAGAATACCAGGCTTAGAGTCAGGAGATCTGAGTTCAAATTGTCCTCAGAGACTTACTGTGTGACTCTGGACAAGTCCCTTAACTCCTGTTTGCCTCAGTTCCTCATCTGTAAAATGGGGACATGATGGAGAAGGAAATGGCAAACCATTCCAGTATCTTTGCCAAGAAACTTCATGGACAACACCCATGGGGACACATAGAGTCAGACACAAGTGAACAACAAATCCTATGGTATGTGTCTTCCAGCCAGCCTTCCTCACCACACACCTTTGTTGGGGAATTGTGGGAGAGGACCTAGAAGGGAATGACTGCTAAATGCTAAGCTCTTGGTACATATCAGGGGCTTGGTATGTATCTTCCCAATTTACCTTTTCTCCTTGACCTAGGAAAAAGGTGCCAAGCTAACCCACCCTTTTCTGATGCAACCCTTCTAAGATTACAGCCTCTGTCAGTACTGGCAGATCACTGTCAAAGTAGTACTATTACTTCTTTTTCCTGGCCCATAGATTCATCATACCTGAAGCAGCTAAGTGGTAGGAGAAGATAAAGTCTGAATTGGGAGTCCAAAGACCTGAGTCGAAATCTACCTTCAGACCTTTGTGGAGCCCTGGAAAGTCATTTGACCTCTGCTTACCTCAGTTTCTTTATCTATAAAATGTAAAACAATAATAGTACCTACATCCCAGGGTTGTTGTGAGAATAAGCTGAGAGAATATTTACAGAGCCCTTTGCAAACCTTAAAGCTGATATAGAAATGCTTTCTAGCTTTGGTTATAAAGGGAGAAGGTGATTTGTTTAACAGATCTAACACTGGAGAGAGGTCAAAAGGATGAGGGCTAGACAGGTTACTGGATTTAGCAATAGAGAGATCATTGGTGACCTTAAAGCAGAATTGGTCTAGATGAATCTAGAAGCCAGATTGCAAGGGGTTGAGAAATGAGTAGGAAGTGACAAAGTACAGGCAAACTGTAACTAGCTTTTGGTAGGAGTTTGGCTTTGGGATAGCTTAAAGGGTAGTGGGATCAAGAGAAGGTTTTTTTAAGATGGTAGAGATCTGGCCATGCCTGTAAGTAGCAGAGAAGGAACTGGTAGATAAAGAGAGATTGAAGTTAGGAAGAAAGGATGATCAAAGCGGCAAACTTTTGGAAAAGAAAGAGAATAGGATCAAGTAGAGGGGTTGGTGTTGGCAAGGAGAAAGTCTGATTTGAGCGTGGAGCAAAGGAAAAGATCCGGGATGCTGCTGCATTGATATGAAATATGGAATAGAGTGCAGGCTGGTTCTCAAAGAGGCAGAGGAACTAGAGACCAAATTACCAACACTTGCTGGAGAAAACAAGTGAGTTCCAGAAAAACATCTACTTTTGCTTCATTGACTACACTAAAGCCTTTGACTGTGTGGATCATAACAAAATGTAACAAGTCCTCAAAGAGTAAGTGAACTTATTCACAGTATTGTAGCACCAATGCAATATTTACAATGCAGTATGAGGAGGACCAGATCATCCTACTTGTCTCCTGAGAAACCTGTATGTGGGTCAAGAAGCAACAGTTAGAACTGAACATGGAACAACTGATTGATTTAAGATTAGGAAAGGAGCATGACAAGGCTGTATATTGCCAGCTTATTTATTTAACTTATATACAGAATATATCATGCAAAATTCTAGGCTGGATGAATCAAAAGCCAGAGTTAAGTTTACTGGGAGAAATACCAACAACCCCAAATGTGCAGATGATGATGACAGAGAGTGAAAAGGGGATAAGAAGCCTCTTGATGAGGGTGAAAGAGGAGAGGGTAAAAGCTGGCTTGAACCTTAACATTAAAAATGCTAAGTGGAGGGCTTGGAATATGATACGCTGGAGGGCAGAAGACCTGGGATTACAACCAAGAATCACCTACCCAGCAAAACAGTGTAATCCTTTAGGGGGAACAATGGCTATTCAGTGAGAGAGAGGACTTTCTAGTGTTCTTTTTTTTTTTTTTTTAAAGCAATTGGGGTTAAGTAACTTGCTCAAGGTTACACGGCTAGTCATTTGATTTATGCGTGGGTGCTCATTTTCTGAGGCCGGATCTGATCTTGGGTCATCCAAACCCCGAGGCTGGAGCTCTTACTCACTGTGCCACCTAGCCGCCCCTTTAGGGCAATTGGGGTTAAGTAACTTGCCCAAGGTTACACGGCTAGGTTTTTGTTTGTGCGGGTTAAGTGTTGGAGGCCGGCTCTGAACTCAGGTCCTTCTGATTCCAGGGCCGGCGCTCTATTCACTGCACCACCTAGCCGCCCCCTACTTTCTAGTGTTCTTGATGAAAAGACCAGAGCTGAATAGAAAAGTTGACTTTCAAATACAAGACTCCAAAGAAGCACAAGTCAAGACTAAAATGGAGGAAGAGTTGGTGTGCTATTTTTTTTTTGTCTGCAGATAACCATGCACTCAATACAGTCTCTAAGGCTGACACATCACATAGTATGGATCAGTTCTCTACTGCTTGTACTAATTAACACCAAGAATACAGATGTTCTCCACCAGCCAGTACTGTACCATCTATGTGTAGAATCATTGGTTACAGCAAATGGAGGAATTTTGAATATTTTTAATAGGAATTTGAAGATCTTCTCTGCCCCTTAATAGACTTAGGGGGGAATTTGAAGACCTTCCCTGCTTCAGAAGTAAACTCTGCCCCCCAATAGGTTGAATGTAATCACATGGAGCCTGTGATGGAGGGAATTTGCTGAAGGGTAGGACAGAGTCCACAGGAAATTTCCCTGCTGTGAAGATAAACTCTGCCCCCTGATAGGCTGAATGTAGTCACATGGAGCCTGTGGTGGGAGGAGTTTGCTAAAGGGAAGCAGAACCAGAGAGAAAGTGGGAGAAAGAGGTGCTCAGGCAAAGAGATAGAGTGGTTTGTGAGTAAATATTGATCTTGTATTGATTTGTGGGAAGGCTGAAGGATGCTGTGGCTCTCAGTGTTATTATGGCTTCTTAATATCTTTGGTACTATGATGGAATTGGCTTACTGGTTTTGGGATTCAGTTTTCGGGTGTAAATAAACGTTTAAGTTCTGTCCTTTACCTGGAGAATCTGTTCTATTTTGCAATTGAACATCACGCGATATTTATAGTCACGGTCTTTATTGTGATTATGGGAGCTGTAAATATTGCATTGGTGCTACAATACTGTGACTAAGTTCACTTACCTTGGCAGTATACCTTCCAGGGATGTACACATAGATGATGAAGCTGATACCTGAACTACCAGAGTTAACTCAGCATTTGGGAGACTCTGAAGGAAAGTGTGGAAGAGAAGAGGTATTAGGTTCCTACCAAACTGGTCTACAGAGCCATTGTGTTGAGCTCACTGTTATATGCCTGTGAAACCTGCACAGTATACTAGCACCATGCCACAAAACTAAACTTCAATTTGAATTGTCTTAGGAAGATTCTGAAGACCACTTGGCAAGATAAGGTACTGGATGCTGAAGTCCTTCTCAAGCTGAACTGTCAAGCATTCAAACTCTACAACAGAGAGCATAATTTTAGTGGGGTTGGCCACAAAGTTTGAATGTCAAATTGCTATTTTATAGAGAAATCACATGGAGGTCAGAAGAAGAAATACAAGGACACTCTCAAGGACTCTCTGAAAAACTTTGATATTGCTTGGGAGACATGGGTGACCCTGGTATTGGAGTGCTCAGCATGGCATGCCTGCCTCAAAGAAGGCACTGTGCTCCAAGAGCAAAGCAGAATTGTAGGAGCTCAAAAGAAATGTGAGATGCACAGATTTAGAACTATCTCCATCCCAAGTGTGCATACAGACTATTTGTACCCAACCTGTGGTAGGACCTTTTAAGCTCATTTTGGTCTGATCATCCACAGTCAAAAGCGCTATACATTGACCTCGACATCATGATGTCATTTTAGTCCTCTTTTAGTATAAAGGACAACAATAGATAAATGGATGTGGCGTGTGTGTATATTCTCTTTAGTGAGATTGTTGAGTTAGAGGGTATGATCAATCTTAAGACTCATATTATCAGGTTATTTTCTACAAAAACTATGCTTATTTTCATTTGGGTCCAAAATGAATGGTCATTATGGATGATGTAGTAGAAAAAGGTCCCAGATGCCCTTCTGGTGAAACCAAGTTTTCCCTAGTCTTCCAAAAGATACTAAATCTGAAATCCAATGAGATGTCACAAAACATTATTTAGGATCTGATTAATTTTTGTTCAGAAACTGACAATGCTTGGGAATCTTGTATGTAAAGGAGCATACTTTAAGATGGTGTGAGCAGGTGAATTCCACATCGACTAAATCTTCTAGTTAAGATGCCTGGGTAAGTAATAAAAGACCTGTTGGACTTATAATGGGAATCTCCATGAAAAATAATTTCATAGTCATGATGCCAGCTCTCTGAAACCTTCACACAGTCAAGAAAGTGGTAATTAAAAGCTCAAAGTCTTATGCCATGTTCAAAAGCTTGATTAATTTGGGTCTTACTCTTGTCTGTAATAAAAAAAGTGGTTATCAAGAAGTAGATTTATTAAGATGACAGCTCTAATTCCCCTCTCCATGCTTATCCTTGTACAAAACAAAAAGGAAATGTCATCCTTCTTGAAAGATAATGCCTGTCTTACAAATTACCACACTAAAGACTTACTTTTTTATTGCTAGCTTTCATTCTGATAAGTGCTGTGACTCTCAGAGTCCTCTCCTACCCCCTAGACTTATGGCTAAAAGAACAGACATCTATTTGGCAGGTAAGTATTTTAAACTATTGTTATACTTCAGTCTTTTGGGTATCAGTGTGGTCACTTCTTCCACCAATAGAAATCACAACCGCTCTGAAATTTAGATGGCCTCCAGAAGCCACTATGACCAAAAAATCCAACACTTTGAAGCCAAGCCTGCTGCTGAAACTCTCTGAACCCGGACCATTTCCTAGCCTGTCACTGAGTCCTAGATCAGTCTTAGGGTGGGGGGGGGGCCCTAAACTAGAACTGTGCCCAGGTTAGGAAGTGATGTTTTAACCATGCCCAATTCTTCTTCTACTCTCTTTTCCTTCATTTATATAGGCCAAGTCAGTGTCTGCCATTTCTTATGGGATCAAAGGGAGTTTTGTCTGGTGTCATTGAAGCCTCAGATTCCCAATACTAGGCTTGGGCCCACAAGTATGAAATCTGAGACTGCTAGCATTTCTTCTCCTATTATTTGCCAGGATGTGGTGGGACCAGTTGCCATGATCTTAGTTGTTGTTGTTGTTGTTGTTTTATGTCATTCCCTCTTTGAGCCAATTCTTATGAGAATAAGGTTCATTCACTTCCCCTCACCTCCTCCCTCTTCCCCTCCATTTAAAAGCTTTTTCTTGCCTCTTTTATGTGAGATAGTTTACCCCTTCCTATCTCTCCATTCCTCTTTCTCCCAGTACATTCCTCTCTCACCCCTTAATTTTATTTTTTAGATATTTCTTCATATTCAACTCAGACCTGTGACCTCAATCTATATATACTCCTTCTAACTACCCCAATAATAAGAAAGATCTTATGAGTTACAAATACTATCTTCCCAAGTAGGAATGTAAGCAGTTTAACCTTATGAAATCCCTTATGATTTCCCTTTATTGTTTACCTTTTTGTGTGTCTCTTGAGTCTTATATTTGAAAGTCAAATTTTCTATTCAGCTCTAGTCATTTCATCAAGAATACTTGAAAGTCTTCTTTGAATATTGAATAGTCATTTTCCCCCTGAAGGATTATACTCAATTTTTCTGGGTAGGTGATTCTTGGTTGTAATCCTAGCTCTTTTGCTCTCCAGAATATCATATTCTAGGCCCTCCACTTAGTATTTTTTTTTCTTTTTGGAGGGTGAAGGTAGGGCAATTTGGGTTAAGTGACTTGCCCAAGGCCACACGGCTAGTTTTATGTTAAGTGTCTGAGGCTGGATTTGAACTCAGGTCCTCCTGACTCCAGGGTGGGTGCTTTATTCATTGCACCCCCTAGCAGCCCCTACACTTAGTATTTTTAATGTTATCAAGAGGTTTCTTAATCCATTTTCACTTTCTGTCATCATAGTGATATCATCTACACATTTGGAATTGTTGGTATTTCT
The DNA here is from genome assembly GCA_011680675.1 of Gymnobelideus leadbeateri. Classification (NCBI taxonomy): domain Eukaryota; kingdom Metazoa; phylum Chordata; class Mammalia; order Diprotodontia; family Petauridae; genus Gymnobelideus; species Gymnobelideus leadbeateri. The sequence goes on along the minus strand of WOXC01009681.1, from coordinate 49,734 downwards.
CCCAGTAAACTTATTTCTGGTTTTTGATTCATCCAGCCTAGAATTTTGCATGATATATTCTGTATATAAGTTAAATAAATAAGCTGGCAATATACAGCCTTGTCATGCTCCTTTCCTAATCTTAAATCAATCAGTTGTTCCATGTTCAGTTCTAACTGTTGCTTCTTGACCCACATACAGGTTTCTCAGGAGACAAGTAGGATGATCTGGTCCTCCTCATACTGCATTGTAAATATTGCATTGGTGCTACAATACTGTGAATAAGTTCACTTACTCTTTGAGGACTTGTTACATTTTGTTATGATCCACACAGTCAAAGGCTTTAGTGTAGTCAATGAAGCAAAAGTAGATGTTTTTCTGGAACTCACTTGTTTTCTCCAGCAAGTGTTGGTAATTTGGTCTCTAGTTCCTCTGCCTCTTTGAGAACCAGCCTGCACTCTATTCCATCCTTTCATCTCCTTTTCTGGTCTCTTAACTCCAGAGGGTACTTTTCCTTTTCCCCCAAGTACCTAGTGCTTATTGTTCCCCCGCAAAAAAGTCATCCAGGAACTCTCTCCTTCCAAAGCATAGCCAACTAGCCAATCCAACGTAGGCTCTAATCCTGCCAGAGAGACAGGCTGTGTAGCCTGGAAGGCTCTGGGTCCCGAGGCCTTAAAAATGGAGGACTCCCCTGAGAAAGCCACATGATGGGGACCATGGAAGTTTCAGGAGTGGCAAAACAGTGACAGTGACCAACCTGGGATATCCCAAGCCAAGGTCCCTACCACTCTGTCCTTAGATTGTAGAGAGGGCCTTGAAGATGAACCTCAAAGAAACGGGGAGGCCTAGGGAGGCAAAGGTCACTGTAAGTATTCAGAGGATCCAGGGAGAGACCAAGAGCCAAGTATCTCACCAAAAAATACGACAGGGAATGGAACTTGACCCTGATAAAATACCCCAGTTTAGGAAGTAATATCAGAAAATGAGTAAATTGAAGAAAATAAACCAAAATTTATTGCAAATCTAAAGATTTCCCCCCTTTTCATTTCTCCATCCCCCCCATCAAAGGAAACAATAAGTAACTTCATAAAAACTGCAGATACTCAGAGGAAAAAATGGATTTTCTATAAAAACGACAAGAATACCTATGTAATGGTGGTTGGCTGTAGGTATAGACTCCATTAGTTTGCTAAGATGGCATCATCCACATGGAAGAAGCTTAGGAAGTTGTTGCTGGTAGAATCACAAGGACTGGAGCATGAGTGGACCTTCTGCATCTGTTTCTGTTTAGCCTGTTGGAGAAGATGGGCCTTTTCCCATTGGCTGTAGTCTTGTCTGAGCAATCAAGGTTACTCCTTTATTCACAAGAGAGAACCATTCTATGAGGGAAAATCTTTGAGATCATATCCATCTTTATGCCTTACAGAAACAAGCCTGATTCTTTGGCTTGGAGTGGAGGAAATAGAGTATTTGAGCTTAAGAATTTCAAAGATAGGGAGCATGAGCCATGGATATCTAGGAATGGAGGAATCTGGCCCAGAACCCACAGGGATGCAACAACATCAAGGGGGAACTATGTGGTGACTACAAAAGCAGCAGCAGCTTTGGGAGATCTCAAGCCAGAGATGATGAGGGGACCTGGCAAATGGCCAGAAAGAAATTATAGGCTACCCCATACTAGCACTGGATGCTGGACCAGATGATGTTTGACAACTCCATTGCCTACCCACTTCTGGGTCATAGCTCAAGGGTGAAGAAGAAGACTTTTGGTCAAGAAGGGCGTGAAGATGCTGAGGGGTGGTATCACTTCCAGTCCCCAGGGATCAGTGACACCAAGGAACAGCATTGTTTCTGGTCTCAAGGGAGGAAGAACCCAAGGTAGGATGAGAAGAGCACAGACCAAGAGAACATTGACCACACTTCTCCCCAGATCACACCACCTTGGAAGAACCGAAAACTTCCAAATCCCCAGAACTCGTTCTGAAAACAGCAGTGTGAAAAAACCTAAAGCTTAAGACAGTGCCCAGACCTCTCTCCTCCCACCCCCCAAGCCAGGAACAAAGCACAACATTAACACAAAGTTCCAAATCAAGAAATATGGTGGGAAAATGAGCAAACAATAGCAACAACAAAAGAACCTGACCATAAAAAGCTACTATGGTGACAGGTAAGATCAAGACATAAACTCAGAAGACAATGAAGTTTAAACAGTTATAAGCAAAGCCACAAAGGAAAAAAAATGAATTTGACACAAGCCCAGTGAGAATTCCTGGAACAGTCAAAGTTTAAAAAAACAACAAATAAAAGTGGCAAATGAAAAGTTAAGTAAAAAAATGAAAGCATGGGGCAGCTAGGTGGCGCAGTGAATAGAGCGCCGGCCCTGGAATCAGAAGGACCTGAGTTCGGAGCCGGCCTCCGACACTTAATCCATACAAAACAAAAACCTAGCCGTGTAACCTTGGGCAAGTTACTTAACCCCAATTGCCCTAAAGGGGCGGCTAGGTGGCACAGTGAGTAAGAGTGCCGGCCTCGGAGTTAGGATGACCCGAGATCAGATCCGGCCTCAGAAAATGAGCACCCACACATAAATAATGACTAGCCGTGTAACCTTGAGCAAGTTACTTAACCCCAATTGCTTTAAAAAAAAAATGAAAGCAAAGAAAGAAAATTATGAAAAAATAGCTGACAGCTTGGCAAAAAAAGACACAAAAATACTAAAGAAAATAACATGTTTAAAAAATGAATTGGCCAAATGAAAAAAAGAGGTACAGAAATTCACTAAAGAAAATAATTCCTTAAAAATTAGCATTGGGCAAGTGCGTGCTAATGACTCCATGAGACATTAAGAAGCAATAAAATAAAATCAAAAGAAGGAAAAAAATTGAAAAAAATGTGAAATATCAGAAAAACAACTGACCTGGAAAACAGACCAAGGAGAGACAATTTTAAAATTATTAAACTACCTGAAAGCCATGGTCAAAGAAAGAGCCTAGACATTATATTTTGAGAAATTATCAAGGAAAATGGCCTTGACATCCTAGAACCTGAGGGTAAAAATAAAAATGGAAAGAATTCACTGATTATCACCTGAAGGAATTCCCAAAATGGAAACTCTCAGGAATGTTATAGTCAAATCACAGAGCTCCCAGGGCAACAAGGACATACTTCAAATAGCCAGAAAGAAACAATTAAAAATATTGCTGAGCCACAGCCAGGATCACACAAGAGTTAGCAGCTATAACATTAAAGGAGTGGAGGGCTTGGAGTATGCTATTCCAGAAGGTGAAAGAGCTGGGATTATAGCCAAGAATCACCTACCTGAAAAAACAAAGCATAATCTTCAAGGGGAAAAATGGATATTTAATGAAATAGAGGACTTTCAAGCATTTCTGATGAAAAGATCAGAGTTGAATAGAAAATTTGAAATTTAAACACAAGACTAAAGAGAAACATAAAAAGGTAAACATGAAAGAGTAATCATAAGGGTCTCAGTAAAGTTCGACTTTACATTCCTAAATGAGAAGATGATACATGTAACTACTACTAAGAACTTTATCATTATTATGGTTGTTGAAAAGAGTCTACATAGACAAAGGGCATGCATGTGAGTCAATTGTATTGAAATGGTCCCAAAAAAAGAAGGTGATTGAAAGAGGGTTGCAGTGGAAGAAGTGGGGAAAGAGATAGAATGGGGAAAATTTTCTCACATTAAAGAGATGCACAAAGAAGTGGAGGGAGAAACAGGGGTGGTGGGCAATGATTCAATGCTCCCATTGGACTTTATGTTTCAAAGAGGGAAGAATATTTATACACACTCAGTTGTGTATAGAAAGGTAACAAACCTAATAAGGAAATAGAAGTGGGAAGGGATAAGAGAAAGGGGAAGGTGCTAAAAGGAGGGCAGATTAAGGGATGCAGTATTTAGAAGCAGAATATATTTTTGAGGAGGGACAGGATAAAAAGAGAGCAAGAAGAAAAAAGAAAATGGGATGGAGAGAAATATACAGTTAGTAATCATAACTCTGAATGTGAATGGGATGAGTTTCCCCATAAAAAGAAACAGAAACCAGAATCTAACAATATGTTGTTTACAAGAGACACACTTGAAACAGAAAGACACGGACAGTATTAAAATAAAGGGCTGGAGCAGAATCTAATATACTTCAGCTGAACTAAAAAAAGGCAGGGGTAGCAATCATGATCTCAGATAAAGCAAAAGCAAAAATAGACCTAATTAAGAGGGATAAGCAGAGAAACTACATTTTGCTAAAAGTTATCATAGACAATGAAGTGGTATAAAAGATGTTTAACAAGTTTCTCTGATAAAGGCCTTATTTTTCAAATATCTACTGAGTATAGGACTGAGTTAAATTTATAAAAATAAGAGCCACTCCCAATTTGATAAATGATGAAAGAATATAAATAGGAAGTTTTCAAAAGAAGAGATTAAAGCTATCTATAGTTGCATGAAAAACACTCTAAATCACGATCAATTAGAGAAAGGCAAATTAAAACAATTCTGGGATACCACCTCACATCCAGCAGAAATGACAAATGCTGGGAGTGATGAGGAAAAATAGGTACACTAAAGAACTGTTGGTTGAGTATGAACTAATCTAACCATTGTGCAGAACAATTTGAAGCTAGACCCAAAAGGCTATAAAACAGTGACCTAGCATTACCACTACTAGCTCCATATCCCAAAGAAAAAAGGAAAAGGACCCATGTGTACAAAAATATTAAGAGCAACTCTTTCTGTGGGGGTAAAGAATTGGAAATCGAGGGAATGCTCATCAGTTGGGGAATGGCTGAAGAAATTGTGGCCTATGATTGTGATAAAATACTATTGTGCTGTGAAAAATGATGAAGGTGGTGGTTTCAGAAAAACATGGCAAGAGCAATATGGATTGATGCAAAGGAAGTGAGAAGCACCGGGAGATCATTGTGCACAGTAATTGCAATGTTGTAATGATGATCAGCTGTGAAAGATTTTGTTACTCTGATCAATATAATGATTCAAGACAATTCCAAAGCACTTATGATGAAAAAATGTCATCCAAATCCAGAGAGAGAATTGATGAACTTTGGATACAAATTAAAGTGTATTTTTTCCTTTATTTTTCTTGTTAAAAAATATGGCTAATATGGAAATTTGTTTTGCATGATTTCACATGTATAGTTGATATATTGCTTACTTTCTCAGGAGGTGGGAGAGAATTTGGAACACAAAATTTGAAAAGAAAAGATGGTTGAAAATATTTTTCAAAAGAAAAATATGATTGGGAAGTATTTAACAAAACAAAATACAATAAAACAGATAATATTAAAAATTAATTGGAAACTAAATAATCTGATCCTAAAGAATGAGTGGATCAAGAACAAATCATAAGGGCGGCTAGGTGGCACAGTGAGTAGAGTGACGGCCCAGGAGTCAGAAGGACCTGAGTTACGATCAGGCGTCAGACACTTAAGGCGCATAAACAAAAACCTAGCTGTGAAACCTTGGGTAAGTTACTTAACCCCAATTGCCCCCCCAAAACAGACAAACAAACAAAAAAAACAAACAAAAGAACAAATCATAGAGAAAAACAATAATTTCATTAAAGAGAATGACAATAATGAGACAACATTAAAAAATCTGTGTTATGTAAAGCAGTACTTAGGGGGGAATACATATACACATATGTATACACCCGCTTATAAAAGTTTATATCAATAAAAGAGAGAAAGAGAAGATTAATGAATTGGGAATGCAACTTTGAAAAACTAGAAAAAGAACAAATGAAAAAATCCCCAATTAGACACCAATAAGGAAATCCTGAAAATTAAAGGAGAGATTTAAAAAATTGAAAATTATAAAAAAATACAGAATAAAACTAGGATATGGTTTTTATGGGGGGGGGGAAGAGAGAAACAATTTTTAAATGTTATTTTAAAAAAGAAAGAAGAAAATCAAATTACTAGTATAAAAAATGAAAAGCGTGAATCACTACCAATGAAGATGAAGTTAATGTAATTAATAGTATTATTTATATGCCAATTATATGTCAATAAAACTGACACTCTAAGTGAAATGGATGAATATTTCCAAAAATATAAGTTGCCCAGATTAACAGAAGAGGAAATAGAATACTTAAATAATCCTGCCTTAAAAAAAGAAATTGAACAAGTCATCAATGTGTTCCCTAGGACCAGGACCAGAAGGATTTACAAATGAATTCTACCAAACATGTAAGGAAAATTTAATCCCAATACCAAATAAACTATTTAAAAAAACAAAAGCAAAATAAGGAATCCTACTAAATTCCTTTTTATGATGCAAATATGGTGCTAGTACCTAAAATAAGGAGAGCAAAAATAGAGAAAGTAAAACAATTTCCTCAATTAATATTGACACAAAAATTTTTAAATAAAATACTAGCAAGGAGATTACAGCAATATATTGGAAATATCACACATACTATGACCAGGTGGGATTTATACCGGGAATACAGAACTGGTTCAATATTAGGAAAATTATTAGCATAGTTGACTATATCAATAACAAAACCAACAAAAATCATATGATTATATCAATAGATGCAGAAAAAACTTTTGACAAAGTACCACACCAACAACATTCCTATTAAAAACACTAGAAAGCATAGGAATCAATGAAACCTTTCTTAAAATAGTAAGCAGATTCTATATAAAACCAAGAGCAAGCATTGTTTATAATGAGAATAACCTTGTAGCATTCCCAATAAGATCAGGAATGAAGGGGCAGCTAGGTGGCGCAGTGAATAGAGCGCCGGCCCTGGAGTCAGAAGGACCTGAGTGCTGAGCCGGCCTCAGACACTTAATCCACACAAACAAAAACTTAGCCGTGTAACCTTGGGCAAGTTACTTAACCCCAATTGCCCTAAAGGGGCGGCTAGGTGGCGCAGTGAGTAAGAGGCCTCGGAGTTTGGATGACCTGAGATCAGATCCGGCCTCAGAAAATGAGCACCCACACATAAATAATGACTAGCCGTGTAACCTTGAGCAAGTTACTTAACCCCAATTGCTTTAAAAAAAAAAAAGATCAGGAATGAAGCAAGAATATTCATTATACTTGCTATAGCAACAAGATAAGAAAAAGAAATAGAAGGATATTGAAAAATAGACAATGAGGAAATAAAATTATCACTCTTTGAAGATGAAATGATGGTATACTTAAAGAACCCTAAAGAATCTACTAAAAAGCTAGTTGAAATAATTAACAACTTCAGCAAAGTTGCAGGATGTAAAATAAACCCATACAAATCACTAGCATATCTATATACAACCAATAAAACCTAGTAGGAAGAGATGGAGAGATTCCATTGAAAATAACTGTAGACAATATAAAATTCCTGGGAGCCTACCTGCAAGACAAACCCATGGATTATATGAACACAATTACAAAACATTTTTCACACAAATAAAGACAGATCTAAACAATTGTAGAAGTATTAATTGATCATTGGTAGACTGAATGAATATAATAAAAATGATAATTTTGCCAAAGTTAATTTATTGATTCAGTGCCATACCAGTCAAACTACCAAAGAATTCTTTTATAGAACTAGAAAAAATAGTAACAAAAATTCATCTGGAAGAACAAAAGGTGAAGAATATCAAGGGAATCAATGAAAAAAAAAAATGTTGAGGAAGGTGGCCTAGCAGTTCCAGATTTCAAATTATATTACAAAGTGGTAATCATCAAAATAATCTGGTACTGGCTAAGAAATAAAAGTGGTGGATCAATGGAATAGATTAGATACACAATACACAGTAATGAATAACCATGGTAATTTAGTGTTTGATAAACCCAAAGATTGAAGCTTTTAGGATAAGAACTCAATATTTGACAGAAGTTGTTGGGAATACTGGAAGGCAATTTTGCAGAAAACTAGGCATAGACCAACATCTCACACTGTATACCAAGAAAAGGTCAAATGATTTCATTTCTCAGATATACAGACAACTGAGCCAAATTTATAAAAATAAGAACCATTCCCCAGTTGATAAATAGTTAAAGGATATGAACAGGCAGTTTTTCAGAAGAAATCAAAGCTGTCAATAGTCACATAAAAAATGCTCTGAATCACTACTGATTAGAGAAATGCAAATTAAAACAACTCTGAGATACTACCTCATACCTATCAGATTGGCTAATATGACAGAGAAGGAAAATGAAAAATGCTGGTGGGGATGTAGAAAAATTGGAACACTAATGCACTGTTGGTGGAGCTGTGAACTAGCTCAACCATTCAAGAGAACAATTTGGAACTACCCAAATGGCTATAAATCTGTGCATACCCTTTGACCCAGCAATGCCACTACTAGGTCTGTATCTCAAAGAGATTTTTAAAAAAGGAAGGGAAAGGACCTATTTGTACATAAATATTTATAGTGGTTCTTTTCATGGCGGCAAAAAATTGATAATTGAGAGGATGTCCTTTAAATGGGGAATGACTGAACAAGTTGTGGTACACAATTGTGATAGGACACTATTTTGCTATAGGAAATGATGAACAGAATGGTGAGAGTTATATGGACTTATGAAGTGAGCAGAACCAGGAGAAGATTGTACATAGTAACAGCAATATCGTAATGATGATCAATTGTGACAGACTTAACTACTCTGATCAAGATAATGATCCAAGTCAGTTCCAAAGGACACATGATGAACAATACTATCCAGTTCCAGGGAGAGAACTGGTGAATTCTGAATGCAGAGTGAAGCATAATCTTTTAAACATTCTTTATATTTATTGGGTTTTTGTAATGCCATGCACAAGCAGCTTTCCAGAAGAATGCTACTGTGAACAGCTTTTAAGATTCTGATTACACAGTATAGTGATCACTCTATTTATTCTATAACAAATCAAAGCAAAACTTTCACAGAAAATCAAGGTACAGCATTTACAATATTACAACTTATCACAGAAAATCACAATATAATATTCACAACATAGTCTCAAAGTATAAAAGTCAGTCTTCCACTCATGGGGCAACTGAGTTAACTCAATCAGTCACTTATTCAGCAATCAGTTGCTAAGTTTCATACACAAATCCTCCACCCGTTATGTCACTAGTAAACTATAATTCCATAATTACTCAGTACCCAAGGAGAGTTCTTTTCATCTTGACTTGGGGCCTGTTCTCAGCTTCCCTGAATCCCCTTCCATGGTCCCAGATTCTACCTGGATTCACCAGATTGTCACCTGGGTTCAATGGCAGACATCTCCCAGTTCCTTGTTCAGCTCTCTGGGTAGGTCCTGCTCCACACTGAAGTTCACAGGGTCTGGTCCATGTCATATCCTTCACAATTTCTGCTCCAGGGAATTCAAGGCTCAATGAAGTCACAAACAAAGTCTCAGCATCCCAGTAATACCTCCTCAGTCACCTGAGCTTCTGGCTCCTGAGCTCCTGGCTCCTGGCTCCAGTCTCTGGGCTCTGGGCTCCTGGCTCCAGGCTCCTGGGATCCTGTTCAGAAGAAGCTCCACCACCACAAGTTCTCAGGAAATTCCGGCTCACTTCTCCATTCTCTCTTCTGTAGCTGCTCTGACACCAGATCCTAGTCTCAAGAAAATTCTGACTGTGCCTCACTGGGGCTTTTCCTTTATATACACACAGCATTTGCTTCTTGTTTCAGCCAACCTCTTCCTGTTACATCAGTAACAGGAGACAGGAGTTCATACCTTCCTGACCAGTTACTAAGTGCTAAGTACCTGCTACTTTTGCCAACACAAAGGATCTTCAAATTCAAAATTACATTACAACTTAGGGTTTTTATTTTTGCTTTTTTTTTGGAGGGCAGTTAGGGTTAAGTGACTCACCCAAAGTCACTAGTAAGTGTGTCAAGTGTCTGAGGCAGGATTTGAACTTAGATCCTCCTGACTCCAGGGCCATATGCTCTATTCACTGTGACACCTAGCCGCCCCTGTTTTCTTTTGTTTATGTTTTCTTTTGCAATGTGGCTAATATGGAAATGTTTTGCATGACTTCACATGTATAACTGATATCATATTGCCCTCTGGGGGGGGGGGTAGGAGGAAGGGAGAGAATTAGGAACTTGATTGTTCAAAATGTTTTTACATGTAATTGGGAAATACTTAACAAAATAAATAAAAATAACTTTAAAAAGAAATATTTCAAACTCAGTAGTGAAACAAGCCATGAGAAGGAGAGGGTGGTATTAAAATGGAGCATCATTCCAGGGAAAGAATAGCTTCAAGGAAAACAAAATTCCTGAACTTGAACATAGTAATAATAGGGGCACTAGAGAGGAAAGAAAAGAACTAGGATCTAATGAGGTACATTAGATTTTTTCTTAGATATTTAGGGGATGATTGAACAAATTACGGCATATAAGGACAATGAACTATTATTGTACCTGTTAGAAATAATAAAAGAGATGATTTCAGAGACCCTTGGATAGTATGAACTGATTCAGAATGAAGGGAGAAGAAGCAGGAGAATAGTGTCCTTGTATGGACAGCAATAGCACTTCAGAAACATTGGAAAGCATAGGAATCAGAGCTTAGTACCTTTCAAAAAACATCAAAATTTTAAAAATTGTTTTCCTATTGTCCAGCCATAATTGAATCTCTATTATGAAGTTGATGTGGTTTCTAAAGGAAAGACTAGAGGAAGCTGACAAATTTCTGGTGTCACAGAACGTTAAGGTTGCTTTTTATAACCTATTTTGAGGTAAGTTGTTTGGAAAAGGGTGAGTCAGAAATGGTCTTTTCTTCCTCAGACCTTGAAGGACATTTGCCTGGTATCTGTTTTCTGCTCCTTCATGTTCTCCTTTGTGTTATATAGTTATTTAAGTTTCAGTCTATCTTCCCTTTGAATTGTAAACTTGAATAGGACCAGATCTTTTTTTTTTTTTAATCTGTCTCTCTTTAGGGAAAATCAGAACTGGGTAACCTACTCTAGCAGGTGTGTAACAAATGTTTATTAGCTTGAAGGGCAGGGAAAGGGGAGTGTTTCCAGCCCTCTCCCATCCTTAAGGTGTTCTAATCAATGAGAATTATAGAGGAAAAAAACAAATCAAGACAGCTGGGAGTATATAGCACCAGCTTCTGGTGCTTTGTGGTAGTGAGGAGGCTTAGGCAGCTTTACTGATTGATAGGCAAGCTACATCTTCATTGATAGAGACCAAAGAAAAGGGACTCTAAGGTGAGCCCAGAGTTAGCTTCTCCAAGTCGCAAGATTTGTCTAGAAGCCACGTAAAGCAATGGAGATGTGAAATACAATTCATTAACCCTGTGACATCAGCCAACAGCTGCAGAAAAGAGAGTAAGAAAAAAGAGGGCAGAAGCCCTGCTCTGCACTATGCCAAGAGCCATGGGCTTTTACCAGCTTCCTCCTACTCCTGGAATATAGAAATTGTAGACTCCAAAGAGTGGGAGCCCAGCTTCCACCTTTTCTTCTCTTCTGGGAAGATCTCAGGGATGGCCAGGCTTCCAATTATGAATGAGGGTGGGTCATCCTAATGGTCCCTGGGGGGTCTGTGACTTTTCTGCCCATATTCCCTCTATTCTCACCCATTCCTGAGGCAGTCAGCAAGCTCCTGACCCAGGAGGAGGCCACATTCCAGAATCACTCTGCTTCCTCCTCCTCTGCTCCTTCCTGGCCAGTAGGAGAGAAGCTTCCATGCAGGAAACATCCCCAGGGCTCCAGCCCTTGTGGTCACTCTTCTCACATCACTTAGTCTGTGACTCTCAGAGCTGTCCCTAGCACCGCTCCCTGTTAGGAGCTGCCATCTGTCCCACACCAGTCTTGGAAGGTGGAGTCATTTCCTGACTGCAAGAAGACACTAAAACTGCTCCCAGAAAATAGAGCCTCTCAAAACAGTTATGCAAAATGTAGTGGGAGGCTAGAAGCTGGAGGAGATCCCAAAGCAACGGAAGAAAGCTGCCAGGACTGCCAAGCAGGGGAAGGAGCCAGAGAGGGGAAGAGGGTAAGAACACAGCCCCTCTGTGTGCATCTCCTTCAGGGCAGCCAGTCCCCTCAGGCAGTTAGAGCTCCCCTTGTGTCTAGGGGCAGGGTATAGGGTGTGGGTGTGGGGAAGGCTTATTGAGTTTAGGAAGCTATTTCATTTTAATTTTTATTTTTCCAATTTATTGATTTTTAGTTTTCAACATTCTTTTCCACAAGATTTTGAATGACAATTTTTTCTCTCCATTTTCCCCCTACCCCCAGCCCAAAATAGCTAGCCTACTGAATCCCCCTTTACCCAATTTGTTCTCTCTTATATCTGCCCTAATTCTGCCCCCCCCCTTCCCTCCACCCCAACTTTCTAGTAAGGCAAGATGGATTTCTATATCCTGGCGCCCGTATATCTTATTTTCCAGTTGCATGTAAAAAAAAAACAATAATTTTTTTAAAGTACACATTTGTTTTTAAAACTTTGAGTTCCAGATTCTTTCCCTTCTTCCCTCCTCACCCACCCCCACTGGGAAGATAAGCAATTCAATATTGGTTGAACACGTATAGTTACTCAAAACATTTCTATAATAGTATATTGAGAAAGATTAACTATAATTCCCTCCATCCTATCCTTCCCCTCACTTATTGTGTTTTCTCCTTTGATCCTATCCCTTTTCAAAAGTGTTTGCTTCTACCTACCCTTTCCCCCAGTCTGCCCTCCCTTCTATCATTCCCCCTCTTATCCCCTTCCCCCCTGCTTTCCTGTGGGGTAAGATACCCAATTGAGTGTGTATGTTATTCCTTCCTTAAGCCAAATTCAATGAGAGTAAGGTTGTCCCATTCCTTTCACTTTCCTGTTCTTCCCCTCCATTGTGAGTTTTCTCTTGCCTCTTTTATATGAGATAATTTACCCTAATTTATCTCTTCCTTTTTCCTCTCACCTCTTAATTTTATTTTTTAGATATCATCCCTTCATATTCAACTCATCCTGTGCCCTTTGTCTATGTATACATGTACATACATATGCACACCCTCACATATATATTTATACACACCTATACCCTCCTATACATATATATATATATATATATATATATATATATATATATATACATATATACATATATATTCCCTTCAACTATCCTCTTACTGAGAAAAGTCTTATGAGTTAACAATTCTCATTTTTCCATGTAGGAATGTAAATAGTTTAACTTTGATAAGTTCCTTATGATTTCTTTTCCCTGTTTACCTTCTCATGCTTCTCTTGCTTCTTGTATTTGAAAGTCAAATTTTCTGTTCAGCTCTGGCTTTTTCATAAAGAATGCTTGAAAATCCTCTATTTCATTGAATTACTATATTTTTCCCTGAAGCATTATACTCAATTTTGCTGGGTAGGTGATTCTTGGTTTTAATCCCAGCTCCTTTGACCTCCAGAATATCATATTCCAAGCCCTTCAATCCCTCAGTGTAGAAGCTGCTAGGTCTTGTGTTATCCTGATTGTATTTTCACAATACTCAAATTGTTTCTTCCTGACTGCTTGTAGTGTTTTCTCCTTGACATGGGAACTCTGGAATTTGGCTATGATATTCCTAGGAGTTTTCTTTTTGGGATCTTTTTCTTTTCTTTTTAAAGCAATTGGGATTAAGTAACTTGCTCAAGGTTACACTACTAATCATTTTTATGTGTGGGTGCTAATTTTCTGAGGTTGGAACCGATTCTGGATCCTCCCAACTCCAGGGCTGGCGCTCTTACTCACTGTGCCAACTAGCCGCTTTTTGGGATCTTTTTCAAGAGACGATTGGTGAATTCTTTCAGCCTCTATTTTGCCCTCTGGTTCTAGAATATCAGGGCAATTTTGCCTGATAGTTTCTTTCTTTCTTTTTTTTTTTTGCTTTTTTTTTTTTTTTTTGCAATTGGGGTCAAGTAACTTGCCCAAGGTCACACAGCTGGGTTTTTGTTTATGTATCTGCTTAGGCTGCTGCTGGTTGGGGCTGCCCTGGGGCTAAAACCCCATGGCTCACAGGGTGCTGGGCTTGACTCCCAGCTTGGTGCGATAGAACCTTCCTGCTGGCCTGCTGGGCTGCCTTCAGCAAGAGCTTTGTATCTCTCTGTCACTTTGTGGGTTCTGTAGCTCTAAATTAGAGTCATTTTTTACATGTATTGGAGGAGGTGGGAGCAGGAGAGATGGGGAATTCCTGTTTCTACTCCACCACCTTGGCTCCACCCTAGGAAGCTATTTCTAAACTCAGCAAGAAGAGCCCTTGGGATCATAGAATAATAGCATTTCACAGCTGGCAGGGATCCTTCAGAGGTGAGGAAATTGAGACCTGGAGAAAGGAAGCGGCTTGGCTAAAGCCACAGTGGGAGGGATTGTCAGGATCTGTTCTGGAGCCACCCTGGGCCTCAGTTTCCTTTTCTGAAAAATGTGAACTCTAAGATCCTAAAGTCCTGTGATTCCAAGTTCTAAGTCCTTGGACTTCTTTATATAGCAATCACTAATTAAGAATAATTTTATATTTGTAAAACAGAATGGTATCTATCCTGTCTGCCTCCGAAAGATTGTGAAAATGAAATGAAATGTGTCTAAAAGGACCATACAAATGTCAAGGATTGCTCTATGGAGTTCCATAATGAAGGTGCTTGTCTTTTTTATATATTTCCAGGGACTGTTGTAGTGATGCTATGTCACATCTGCAATGATAAACATCTCTGTCCCTTGTCCCAATCATTGCAATTGTGTGATGATGGCGTTCTATTTTCGGCCATCTCCCTAACTAAGGTTGCTTCCTACTGTATCTCTCTTGCTGAATTTCTGGGTTTGATGACAGTCCCATTGGAAAATCCAGGAGTTCTGGCAATAACGAACTGAAGAGATTCTGTGAGGCCTGGGATCTAAAATGATTAAGCTGGGTGTAAGTTTCCTGTAGAATTTCCCATTCATTTTTTAATTCAATTTAATTTTAAATTCCATAGTCATAACTAGTTTCCACTTTCAAGGAGCAAGATAGGCTAGTAAAATAAAGTAATGACAGCTAAATAAATCAAAATATAGAGAGCAATACAAATTACAGAACAAAAAGTACATGTTTTGCTGTTGTTGAGTTGTTTTCAGTCATATCTGACTCTGTGACCACATTTGGGATTTTCTCTGCAAAGATACTGGAGGGGTTTGCCAATTCCTTCTTCAGCTCATTTTACAGATGAGGAAACTGAGGCAAATGGGGATACGTGATTTGCCCAGGGTCACACAGCTAGTAATATGTCTGAGGCCAGATTTGAACTCAGGGAGATGAGCCCTCCAAAAGTGCATATTGAGATACTAGAAAATACTATACTGAAGCATTATGGTGTATGGATAGGACTCAGAGACAGGAAGGACTCAAACACTTACTGACTAGCTATGTGACTAGAGAAGTCACTTAGCCTCAGTTTCCCCAACTATAAAATGTGGAATAACAGCACCTACCTCACAGGGTAGGATGAAATATAATACAATGTAAAGTATTTTTCTAAAATGAATGTGCTGCATAAATATCAGTGGTTATATTTTTTTTTTCCAGAGGGGAAAAATAATCACTTCTGGCCTAGAAGATCAGGGAAGGGTTTTTGGACGAAGTAGGCCTTCACAGTAGTTAAATGTTCCTTTTGGGGGTGGGGGGAAGGAGGAATGTTGGGAAGGGTGGGAAGCATCCCAGATACATGGAAAGGTATAAACAAAGGGAAGGAAGGACAAGGAGAAAAGCAATTTAGTATGTAATCTCTCAAAGTCATAACAAGAAAGACCCCAAATCTACAACTGTGAACTTCAGTGTTTGGGGATATTTCTTTTTCCTTAATTAAAAAGGTAAGCTTTTCTTTTTCTTGGCTACAGTATAGTCTGGTCAAAGCTATAGACTTTGCAGAATACAGCACCATGAAGCTATTTCCAATATTATGAAAGATGATGGTTTTATGGTAGAAAGGTTGTCATAGTTTTCTTCTTACATAAAATAATTTTCCTTTTCAAAATACCTATGCTACAAATAGACCCCAACCCAACTCTCTCCCCCAACCCCTTCGAAAAGAACAAATTTTAATAGCTTTGAATCTCCTCCTGGTCACTAGAGACTATCTTTTTCCTTGTATTTTTGTTTGTTTTTGATTTTTTTTGGAGGGGGGAAGGCAGGGCAATTGGGGTTAAGTGACTTGCCCAAGGTCACATGGCTAGTAAGTGTTAAGGGTCTGAGGCTGGATTTGAACTCACATCCTCCTAACTCCAGGGCTGGTGCTCTATTCACTGAGCCACCTAGCTGCCCCTTTTCCTTTTATTTTCATTCCCAGTATTTAGCACAGTTCTTAGCACATAGTAAATGTTTAATAAATACTTATTTCCTTCCTTTTCCAGGAAAGAGTTGTCTTTCCAGTTCACACAGTACATGGCAGAAACAAGAGCACCTCTCTTTCTTTCTGTATCCATTTGTGTTTCTAAAATCCAAGTAAAAATGTGAACTCTCTCTAAGCATATGTAATAAGCTTTGGGGCGGGGGGGAAGGAGAGAACCTATGTTCCATTTATATATATATCTATTAAAGATATATGTGTATAAACACACATATACATACATACATGCATGCATACATGTATGTATGTATGTATGTATGTATGTATTAGAAAAAGCAAGAAACAGGGCAGCTAGATGGTACAGTGAATAGAGCACCAGCCCTGGAGTCAGGTGGCCCAGAGTTCAAATTGGCCTCAGACAATACTTATGAGCCATGTGACCTTGGGCAAGTCACTTAAACCTCAATTGCCCTGCCTTCCCCCCTCCAAAAAGCAAAAAAAGAAAAAAAGAAAAAGCAAGGAACAAGATATGGGAAGCTGCAGGGAGGAGTCTGAGTATAACATTTATAACATCCAGAGATGATTTTTGCATCCTCCTCTTCCCTCTCTCCCCACAACTATCTTATGAATCTGCTCAAAATCCCCCTGGGTCCCCAGGGTACCACTCCCCCTATAAATGCTATACTATGATGCCTGTCTCCTTTTTAGATTTGTGTCCCTGGTGCCCAGCACAATTCCTGGTATACAGCAGGGGCTTAATAAATGCCTTTTCACTTATTTAATTCTATGTAGAATTGTGAATAGAGCAGAGAACTAATTGTAGAGTAGAGGGAAAATATTTCTGGCTTCTGTGAAAGACTATTTGCCTGACTTGATAGTTTTTAGACACTGACAATCTTTCCAAAGGCAGCTGGGTGGCACAGTGGATAGAGTGCTGAGTCTGGAGTGAGGAAGACTCATCTTTATGAGTTCGAATCTGGCCTCAGATGCTTAAGAGTGGTGTGATCCTGGGCAAGTCACTTAACTTTGTTTGTCCCAGTTTCTTCATCTATAAAATGAGCTGGAGAAGAAAATGGCAAACCACTGCAATATCTTTGTCAAGAAAACCCCAAATGGGGTCAGAGAGAGTCAGACATGACTGAAATAATCAGACAACAGCAAAGTCTTTCTAATCTTTCCCAACTTCCTCAAATCTAAACACCTAGCTGGAGTCTCATGAACACAACTCAATTGGGTTCAACCAGAAATGGTCTATCTCCATTGGGGTTATAGGCCTCACTATAACCCTGTTCTTCTATTCATTGCTCCTAAATACATCCCTACATTCCCTACATAGCTGATCACTTTTACAGGCACTCTCACGTGCATACACACACACACACACACACACACACACACACACACACACACACATACACACACATTCCCTGGTTATTTGACTACCCATGCCCAGTGGCCTTTCTCCTAGCAAGTGATCTAGTCTGAAGTCTTCATGGGAAGGCTCTCCTTAAAAGGTGGTCTGCTTTCAAAGGTTCTTCTGTGGCCATCCAGGGTCACTGAACTTTTTTCCCTTGGGGGTGATGATGAATGACCAAGAAACTGAATGGAGCCTAGAATGACTCCCCTGGAATTTGGCTGTGAGAAGACCTCTCATGGGGCAATCATCTGGAACCAGCATGTTTCTCAGAAGCCAGGGACAAGGAAGAGGGCTCACTTATCAATAGAATCTAGTCTTTTGTTGGAGCTAGGGAGCCCGCCTATGGAAAGGAAGCAACAGAGAAGCAAATCTTCAGGATCAGATGTCTTAGGCAGCTGAGATGAGTCCAAAAACATTCAGGGAGACAGGGAGAGTTTGAAGCCAGGAAAAGTCTGTAAGCAACTGCCCATGAGAAGATTCTGGAAAAGAACAAGACTGGGGGCCAGGCTCTGGGAAGCTGAAGGGGATACTCACTCTGAGGTACTTGTGAATGAGTTAGTCATCTCTGAAGATAATTACAGAGCCCAGTTACTGCCTTTCGTAGGTTTATGGCAATGGGTTAAAGGTTAACCTCCTTACCTCCTCCCCCCCGCCTTCTAGTCCTTTCTCTTGATTGTTTTCTGTCCTTATTCTTGCCTCTTTTATTTCCCTTAGGAAAGACCCAACCCTTGAGTTTTAGTGACTTCTTCCGGTCTAGGGTGTGCCCTCCTTATTCTATCATTGCCAAAGACTTCACACCCTTGAAAAGATTCTCCATGACTTCCATGTTGGGCTCATATTATAAAGAATATGGGAAGGGGCAGCTAGGTGGCACAGTGAATAGAGCACTGGCCTGGAGTCAGGAGGACTTGAGTTCAAATTCAACCTCAGACACTTAATACTTACTAGCCATGTAACCTTGAGCAAGTTACTTAACCCCAATTGCCCTCCAAAAAGCAAAAACAAAAAAACATACACACACACACACAAAACAAAAAACCCACAAAAAAGAATATGGGAACCAAGCAAAGGGTTTTCTGTTCGCTTTTTAAAAAAATGAGGTGTTGATTGGCCTCCCTCCATTTGTCCGAAGTAGATGGGTGAAAAATGCTGGAATTGATGGGATGTAGAGTTTCTGTGTCATTATAATATTCCTTCTGAGCTGGGTAAGATGACAACTTTACTGTTTCTTCAGGATGGGAGTGGACAGGGGGCTTTCCAGGGGAGCCTGTGAAGAGACAAAACATAAATCAGCCTTTTCAGGAGCCAGACCACAACCTCCCATGTTGTAACCAAAGTCAAATTCTCGTGGCTGCCTGATTTTGTGTCCCTATGTTTGTTAGATTTTTCTGTTAGATTTTCCCTTTGTCAACTGCTTTCTGTCTGCTCTTTCTTTCATATTGCTGGATTTCTGTTCCCTGATTTTAGAGGGATGATTAGCCAGCTTCATAAAAACCTTTGACAGCAGAAAAGAAATAAAAGCAGGCATATATTCGGGGATAAAGTGTAAAGAAAGTGACAAACAATGGAAAGGTTCATATGAAGTACTCACAAAGTGAAGTCAGCAGAATGAGAACAGTTTGTCCATTCACTACAACAATATTTTAACCAAGAGCAAGGAAGGCAATAGGTCTGCTCATGCAGCAGGATTTAGAAAGGGACAAAAATACACTTACTTCTATTGCTCACATGTTGTCTTAATTTATATAATTCATGAAATACAAACAAGCTAAATTTGAAAACTCCATTTGGAAATTTATACCAGCTCTACTTTGAGGATTGTTTTAAAAATTCTTAAAAGAGAAAGAAATGAAGATAAAACTTGATTTTAAGATTGTAGTCATCAAGAAATGTCCTTTGGAATTCACAAGTTCTAGAACATTCCAAGAAGAATAATCTCTCTTCTCTCTTACAACTAGGCTTGTGGCAGGGAATTCTTTGGTTGTGTTTTGTATTTATGAAGGCACCTTGCTTCTTTTTGTTTTTTTCACCATGTGAAAGAAGTAGTGGGGAGATAACATGTACAATTCTCTGATGATTGGTTAGATTATAGTAATTACCAAGCATATGGGTGAAAAATAGAGTCAGGATTGACTTTTTTTGTATAAAACTCTAACTCAGAGATTCTTTTTTTTTTATATCCTGGACCCTTTGGCAGTCTGGGGATGGACCCCTTCTCAGAATAATATTTTTAAATACATAAAATAACAAACCAATTCTATGGAAATGAAGATATGCTTTTTTTTTTTTTTACACCATTCAAAATCTATCCTTAAACTCTTTTAGAGTATATGGACTCCAAGTTAAGAATTACTGCTGTAAGTGATGAGATCAAAGGGACTGAACCCCTAGACTTCTTCACATCTTGTAGGATAGAGGAGATGATTAGGGAAGGGGGAGGTGGGAACGTGGAATTGTGTTTTGGCATTGCTGGGCTGAGCCATGGAAAAGTAGGAGTTGGTAGTAGGTAGATAGGATTGGTTGGCTAGAATGGGGCCATGCAAGCAGATGTATACCCAGCATTCTCATTCAGTCCATTTTTCTTTTCCCTACAGGCCACCTACTTGCTTCATGCACAATGTTCTGGACTAAAAAAACAAGGCTGTTAATACTCCTGGTGCTCCAATCTTTAGTTTTCCTTCTCCTCCTCCAGCAGTTGTACAGCCCAAGTCACTGTCCTGGTCTAACAGAGAAGTCAAGCCCTATGCATGTGTTGATCTTGTCCTCCTGGCGCTCTGGCTCCTCCTTTGTGGGCCAAGTCTTCAGTCAACACCCTGATGTCTTTTACCTGATAGAGCCAGCCTGGCAC
The DNA here is from genome assembly GCA_011680675.1 of Gymnobelideus leadbeateri. Classification (NCBI taxonomy): domain Eukaryota; kingdom Metazoa; phylum Chordata; class Mammalia; order Diprotodontia; family Petauridae; genus Gymnobelideus; species Gymnobelideus leadbeateri. The sequence continues at coordinate 29,223 of WOXC01009681.1, read as the reverse complement.
GTGTGGACAACCCTCTCCTCTGGCAGTGCTGGGCAGTTGCAGATGGCTGTGAGAGACCTGATTCGTTCAGTCTTCCTCTGTGACATGACTGTCTTTGATGCCTACATGGCCCAGGGTCTAAGGAAACAGTCCAGCCTCTTCATGTGGGAGACTAGTAGGGCACTGTGTTCCCCACCTGCATGCCCTCTCTTTAAGAGGGAGGACATCATCCCCTCAGCTAAGTGTAAGATCCTATGTGGCAAGCAGCCCTTTAACTTGGTAGAAGAAGCCTGTAAGTCCTACAGTCATGTGGTGCTCAAGGAAGTGCGTTTCTTCAACCTGAAGACCCTCCAGTCCCTATTGACTGACCCCTCCCTCAACTTACACATAATTCACCTTGTCCGAGACCCCCGTGCTGTGTTTCGCTCCCGGCAAAACACAAAAGAGGAACTGAAGTATGACAACCATATAGTCATGGGCAACCAATGGAATAAAATAAAGAGTGAGGCCCAGCCCTATCACTTGATGAAAGCTATCTGCCAGGGCCAATGGGAGATCTATGAGGAGGCACAGTTGTTACCAGCCTCCCTAAGAGAACGCTACCTGCTAATACGCTATGAGGACTTGGTGCAGGACCCGCTGACCCAAACCTCCAAATTGTATGAATTTGCAGGGTTACCCTTCCTGCCTCACCTCCAAATCTGGGTGCATAACATCACACAGGGCAAGGGTATGGGAAGGCATGCCTTTGACACAAACTCCAGGAATGCCCAAAATGTTGCCCAGGCCTGGCGTCAGTCCTTACCACATGATGAGGTAGTCCAAATACAGAAAATCTGTAAAGATTCCATGGACCTGATGGGCTACCTTCCTGTGTTGTCTGAGAAAGACCAGAGAAATTTATCAGTGAATCTTCTGTCTACTCTTGAGATCCCCTAAAACTGGGCAACCAAATGAATTGAATAAGGGTCTGGTTTTGTACAATGACTGTGGTTAGCCAAATGCTGTTGGTTCTAAATATGTTTCTCAATGGGCAGACTTGTAAGCATGCTGTCGTATGTGACTAGATATGCTTAAATGAAGTTCCATATATGCATTTATGCCCAAATTAGTAAAAATAGGTTCAGGTGCCCTGTGAAAGCCAGATAGATCGAAAAAATGGAGCTATCTCTCTTTTGTGTTTAACCCTTCACTCCTCTCCCACCACCTCTCAGTTCTTATCTCATAGACTATTGTATTCATTTTATAAACCTGCCAGACCAGATGTTGTCCAATGGGAAGAAGGAGAGACAAGGCTTAGCAAGGACAACCAAGAACAAGACAGACTGTGGATATGAATTCAAACGTTTATGCCCATTGTTGTTTAGTCTCCCAGGACATCTAATCTTTTTCTTGGATAAAAACACAAATTGGTGGTACATTTCTACCAGGAAGCTGAATCACCATGACTTAGAGAAAGGAATGTCTTTAAAATAAGAAAAAGTTCTGATTTTCATGGATCTGGCTTTCCTTTTTCTCCCAGATCGGGGTATTATAGGTGAACAGATCCATCTTGTGCAGCTAAGATTTTCAAAATGGGGCCTCATATTTTATTGTGTTCCCTGATCTGAATATCCCTTGTTTTCTGATTATGACTAGAGATGTGTTTTCAGGCTTTCCTATTCTTCCTCTCTCAGTGACTTACCCTTTCTGCAGACTGATTTTGCTCATGCTATTTCCATAAATACATCTATGCACACAGACAACTTCCAAGGATGAAGAGTGGGCACTCTATGGTTTACTAAGTCTAAAATACCAGCCCCTTCCACCTCTTGAGTCCTTGGTGGAGAATGAATTGGAGAGCCCGTCAATGATACTGCACTTTGTGTGAGGGAGAATCAGGCTTTCCTTGAAAGGCTTCTGGGCTGATTTGACCCCTATGTCAGAAATGTTTCAGGGCTAAAAGTGTTCTATTTGTCCCAATCTGATCATGAAGATAAACTCTGTTCCTGTCAGTATTCTCTGCATTTGCCCACAGCACCAGTCTCCTCTCTGCCCAGAGAATGCCCCTTCAGAATGAGAACATTTTTAAACAGATTATAATCATGTTGTATATCAGGAGCTTGCAGAAATCCATTTCTTAAATTTGACTCAATGTCTCATCCAGCATTGGGCTCAGTGGTTACTGGGACTGTGGTTATGGGAATAGCAGTCTGACATGCTGGCAACTTCTTCAGAGGCTGTTTTGACTGGGCTATGTGTGGAGTTAAATGACTCTTTGTCCTGCTGTCTTCATCTTGCTTCTTCTAGAGAGAGAATTCCAAATATCATCCAAAAGCAATGTTGTTTCTTCCTTCGTGTCCCTCCCACCTCTGACAAAGCCTCCTCATCTCATTTAACATGGTCTAGAAGATTCTTTTTCCTGGGGACAGTTCTAGTCATGACGATTCTGGGTGGAACAGAGAAAACACAGCACAGTATAGTCATTTAGACCTGCTTTCATGTGTCTTCCAATGACCCCATTTGGTTATGAGTTCAGTTCTTTTCCTACCTCTCTTTTTTGTGCTGAAGACCCTTTAATTTGCTGTTGGGGATTAACTAAGATGCTTAGAATTAAGATGCTGTAAGATGGTGGCCTTTCTAGCTAAAATTCTTGGGGTTCACAAGTATCCCATGGTGTTAAAAGAGCCATTTTACTTAGATGGTGAGCCCTGTACCTTCATGGAAATCCCTCATGGAGTATAGATTTTCCCCAGTCAAATCTTCCTTTCTCCTACAACCCCTCCCAAACAGAAGGGAAAGTGAACACTCATAGTCACCTGGTTGTTGGGGGGTAAGGCCAGGACACTGGAGTTAGTGTCCAGAAACAAGGCTAAGCTCAAGGTGGCAGTGCCAGCAGGGTGGAGGAGGGTGGTGAGTTGGAGCCTGGGTAGAAAATAAACTTCCCTTCCCTTGGAAATCTCTGTTACTGTACAAATTGTTCCAAAGGCAGCAGCTTCCTTAGGAACTGACAGGTCTCTATGATACTGGAGAAATACAAGACTAGTTATTGATTCTCTCTTTTCCTTTTTGCCTTATTTCAAAGTAAATACTCTATCTGAAACCAAGACAGAAAAGCTCCAAATTCTAACCAGAGCCCTTCCGTATAAGTATTTCAATTCCCTGTATATAAAACCAGTTGCTTCTTATGTGTCAGAATCCTGTTGAGACGTCTAGACATTCACCAGACAATCCCTTAAGGGATAGTCTTTCTTCATTTTTCCATGAGATTTCATGTCTAACTTTTTACAGATAATCATAAAACAAAAACTAGAAAAAGAGAAATGCTCTTAAATAAAAATTTGCATAATATAAAAATGTGAACACTTTTAAAATAGAATGTGAGCGCATTTTATATCACAAGCCTGCCAAAAATCTATTTCTTAAATTTCACCCAATGGGGCGGCTAGGTGGCGCAGTGAGTAGAGCGTCGGCCCTGGAGTCAGAAGGACCTGAGTTCGGATCTGACCTCAGACACTTAACACACACAAACAAAAACCTAGCTGTGTGACCTTGGGCAAGTTACTTAACCCCAATTGCCCTCCAAAAAGCAAAAAAAAAAAAAAAAAAAAAAAAAATTCACGCAATGTCTTGCCTAACATTGGACTTAGCAACCCAGGTCGCTGGTTACTAGGATGGTGGTGATAGGCATAGTTATGGCAGCTTTATGCCAATGCCAAATAAACTCATGCTCAGATAAAATTTGAGGGAAGCTTTTGGAATTTGAAATTCTACTTGTGCCTTTCTCATTGGACTAAGAGAGCTCTTTTTGTCTTCAGCCCCTGCTGGAGAACAATGTAAATGTCTTCTTTTACAATTACAAAAGCAATATCTGGAAAAATTGCTGCCACTTTTCTCTCCCTATCCTATTCCTTTGAATGGAGCCGGAAGGTTTAGGTTCCAATGTGGGTGGAAGTTGACACAGATCTGTAGTTTCCGAGTGCAAAAACGAATCAGGGCTTTGGGAATAAGCTACCTGATGTTCAGAGGTGCTCAGTCATAGGATAAGTGATAGTTGTCTTTAAGGTGGGGTAGACTGGGTATCTGTCCAGGGTCTGCACTAAAACTATCCAACACGGTTTTTGGCAAAGTGGTTATAGTTTCCATAAGAATGCCTTTATCTTCAAATTGTTACCCTGTGTCCATAGCTGCAACGTATCCTCATGGCTGTCACTTGGTTCCATGATGAGAATTCCATTTCTTTTAGAAATTCTTACTAAAAAATTTGATCTTTGTGAATATTTATTGAGATAGACACAGGTTTGCTTCCAGAATATTTTGATACAAAACGCTATTATTATGTATTTGTAATATATCTCAATAGAATAGGTTTAATGCCTGTATGATATATCCCTTTTCTCTCTAGTTGTAGTAAAAGCTAACTTTGTTGAATTACGCTGTCAGTCCTGTATTAAACTCCTTTCGCAGGTAAATGTCTGACTTGTACAAAATTAAACCACTAAGAGTCTTTTGTCTGAGATCCCCACTGAGGATGTGCCTTTTAATTTTCCTGTTACAACACTAGTAACTCCATTATAAACTATGTGGTGGCTACTGGCTTTCCCCTTCTCCTTTCACTTTCCCTTTGATGCCTAGCGTCCAACATCTAGCTTCCAACATGATCACTCTGTTGAAACTACTATCTCCAAAGTTACCAGTAATCTCCTTGTTGCCATGTCCAGGTGAGTCTCAATTGAGTAAATCAAATCATCCAGTTCCATTTGAAATGAACACCAAGATGTTGAATCCTGATACCATAACTAGGTGAGAATACATCTCTGCTGAATCCACCAATCATAGGCTTTAGACTAAGTGTGAAAAGGTCTTCCATCAACTAGAGTGTTATGACCAAAAAGTGGCTTCTGGTTGGGCGAGGATATTTCGTCATGTTCCGTGGTTCAGATGTCTGTCAAATACCAAGTCGAAAGATTGAGACTCAGAAGATTCCGTGGAGAGGGAGAGACATCTTGGGGACTACCAGCAAAGATGTGATGTCTAAACCGGATTCCATTTCCCCCTGGACTCCATAGTACACTTGTGGGATAGACTTTTCAGGGTGATGTTTTGTACTAACTTTTCTTACTATTCCATCATAGCAAAATACACTTTTCTAAAAACTATTTAAATCTGACTAAAATCAAATGATATTTGAGGTAGCCCCCAAACCCTCAGGGGTACTCCTGGATCCCTGAGGGGGTATAGCAACTGTGCTCTAAGAAATCAACTTTAGAGCACCAGTTGGATCTGGGGTAGTCGCTGCGGAATGTTCTAGGGCCAGATCGAAGTCTTTTCTACTCCTTAGTCTCTGTAGCCTCTCTGTTGAACACCCTCTCCTTGATTCCCTCTCCTCTCTAGGTTTTTGTGATGATGTCCTTTCCTAGTTCTCCTCCTATCTATCTGATTACTGATGCCCTTATCACACGCACAAATTGTAGGCATACTCCAAGACCCCATCCTGGGTCCTCATCTCTTTTCTCTCTGTACTGTCTCACGAGGTGATGTCATCAATTCCTATGGGATCAATTATCATCTCTATGCACATGATCTCGAGAAGAAATATCCAGTCCCTCATCACCAACTATCTATTGGGTATCTCAAAATGGATGTCCTATAGGCATTTGAAACTCAACTCACTAAAACCAAAATTCATTAGCATTCTCCCCAAATCCACCTGTCTTCTAAACTTCCCTGTAACTATTAAGGACCACCAGCATCTTTCTAATCACTCAGGTTCATAACCATGGTGCCATCTTCCACCCTTCACTCTCACCCACATGTCCTATCACTTGCTAAATCTTGTACTTTCTATTCCCATGACATCTCTCCCATATGTCCCCTTCTCTTCACTCACACAACTGCTTCCCTTCAGGCTCTCATGACCTCTTTTCCCCCATTATAATCTATCCTTCACACAACTGTCAAAGTAATTTTCCCAAGGACTAGATTTTATTTTCCTGATCAATGTACTCTAGTGGCTCCTTCTTACCTCTGTAGATCAAAAATAAACTTCTCTTGGGCGGCTAGGTGGCACAGTGAGTAGAGCGCCAGCCCTGGAGTCAGAAGGACCTGAGTTTGGATCCGACCTCAGACACTTAACACACACAAAACAAAACAAAACAAAACAAAGCAAAAAAACCTAGCCGTGTGACCTTGGGCAAGTTACTTAGCCCCAATTGCCCTCCAAAAAACAAACAAACAAATAAATAAATAAACTTCTCTGACATTTAAATCTTTTTCCAACCTGGTCCGCTCTTATCTCCCCAGTTTTCTTACACATTTTTCTCCTCCATCCACTCTTTGTGATACTGGCCTTTTTGTTACATATAACCATCCATTTCCCTCCTTTCTGCCTGTGCACTGGCTGCTCGCCCACCCCCTCCAAGGCTGGAATGACCACCCCTCCCTTTTAATCTCTTGTAATCTCTGGATTTCATCAAGACCCACTCAAACCTCTCAGTTGATAGCACTTTTCCCTCTAAGGTTACCTTGTGTTCGTTTTGTGTGCTGTGTGTGTTTGTGTGTGTGTGTGTGTGTGTGTGTGTGTGTGTGTGTGTGTGTGTACATGTTATCACCACCACTAAAATGTAAGTGCCTTGAGGGCAGGTAATGTTTCATTTTGTTTTTGTATCTCTAGCACCCTTGCAGTACCTTGTATGTAACAGATATTTAGCAAATGCCCTTTAATTGACTTAAACCATGCTACTTTAATTTGGCATCACTTTAACTTGCAAAAACTCCCCTTCATCTTGCAAAAACTTGACCAGCTTTCTGGTCTAAGGTTTATGACAGGTATCAATGGCTGCAATACTGGTTGGTTACTGGTTGTTGTCCTTCATTCTCTAAGAGGATCAGAATGACATCACTACGCTAGAGTCAAGTCTCATCGAGTCAGATTGTGGCTGACCAGACTGATCCAAGCTTGGAATGCTCCACCTCAGGTCAGGCACAAATAGTCCATGCAAACATTTGGGGGGATTCTCGGCGCCTTCTCTGATGTGGGAACACCATGCTGAGTGTTCCTGTCTGGTACATGGAGAAAGAGCTTATAAAGAACAAAGAACTTGGAGTAAAAGTTAATTATTAATCTACAACAATTCAATATATTTAAATAGTCAACTATAAATCTCATTAAACAAAAATGAACAAATGTTCCTGTTGTATTTTATGGTTGTGAATAAGTGTAGACCCAAAACCATAACTAGGGTGTAACTTTGACTCAGAGTGCTGATATTTGAGAGGGCCTACCAGCCCAGTGCTTTATGCTAGCACCATCTGGTAGGGTCCCACCTGCAGCCCAAAGCTGAAATATCACATATTTGCTTTCTGCCTCACTATTGTACCTTTTCTTGGACATTGGGGATTCAAGGGTCAACTCTGCCCTTCGACCTTAAGCCCAAGGCCCTTTGGAGTAGACGACAGATGTGAGCAAAGTTAATATGACCAATTTGGTCACCTCCTCTGCAATGGGAGTGAGGAATAAATAATCCACAGATATTGGATTGTGCAGAATCATGGATGTTTGACTTTGGGCTGCCTTTATCTGAAAGATAAACATAGAAGAATGTTGCTCTCTCTATATCTCATATTCTTTCAGGATGTTGCTGATGTTTGACAGTGACAGGCTGAGCACTTTCCTCTTCTGTGGGGGGTAATGCCAGGGTACATGCCACCCCCTTAGCTGCGTCCCAAGACAAAGCTGAAAGCTCAGAGCCCTCCTCTTATCAATACTCATTTGATCATTTATTCATTCACTTATTAAGCACATGCTCTAAGTCAGGTACTATGGTAGACATAGGATACGAGGATCAAGGTGAAAGTCTTTGCCCTCAAAAAATTTACATTTTTTTGAGGTAGTAACATGAACCCAGGTAACTAACTTCTAAAAACATACAAATTAAGCACAAATATGGATATTAGAATTTAGAAATCCTGATTTCTGATGGGAGGGAAGGAAATAAATAAGTATTTATTAAATGGATACTCTATGTTCCAGGCACCTTGCTAACTGCTTAATAAATATCTCATTGTATCCTCGTGACAGCTCTGTGAGGTGGGTCCTAGTATCCCCATTTTATAGCTGAGGAAACTCAAGGCAGGCAGAAGTTAAGTGACTTGCCTAGGGTCATACAGATAGTAAATGAGGCTGGATTTGAACTCAGGTCTTTCTGACTCTAACACTTCACTACATAGCTGCTTAGCTGAGGGCAAAAGGTCATTAGATTTGGCAATAACAGATCATTGGTAACTTTGGAAAGAGGAGTTTGGGTTGAATGACAAGGTTGGAAGCCAGATTGCAGAGGGTTAAAAAGAAGAGTATGAGTATCTTCATCTAGCCCAGCGGCTAATCATGTATTACTCAGCTAAGGCTACATCTGACCTACACCCATCTATCCTGACCTTTTGTCCAGGTTCAACTTAGGGATCCTGATTCCTCAATCGAAGTAGGTGCCCCATGTTCACAGTTATGGACTCAGCCTCCGGCCAGGCTGCTCTAAAAACAATTCTGTTTTTGTTTCTAATCATCACTCCTATACACATGGTGCTGAATGAAGGTGGACAAAATCATGCAACTAGTCTGATTGGGCCCACTGCAAATTTGTGCTACATAACCTAGCAGTCCCTCACTGTTTTGACACAGTCCTAAATCTCCCATATCAATTCGCCTCTTGCTATTTGTTCTTCATTCTTTTTTTTATAGTTTTGTTTTGTTTTTTGCTTTTTGGAGGGCAATTGGGGTTAAGTGACTTGCCCAAGGTCACACGGCTAGTTTTTGTGTTAAGTGTGTGCAGCGGGATTTGAACTCAGGTCCTCCTGACTCCAGGGCTGTTGCTCTATTCACTGTGCCCCCTAGGCGCCCTGTCCTTTATTCTTGAAGAGGACCATAACATTCGGGGAGGTGATGCCATGACATGCATGTGAATTGGATTTAAGTGAGGCAGGGCTATGCAGACTCACCAGCCTCACTTTATCCTCTGGAGCCATCTGGGTCCAGTGGCAAGATACACATCAGGACAATTGGAGATAACCCTGGATACAATGGGAGATCTTGGTCTTTTTAAGCGAAGGTCTTAATAGATAGGTCTGTTTGCCTGAGGCAACACCCATTCGGTGATTAAGGCTAGGTAAGAGATTCAAATTCCACAGTGGTTCTTGCAAAACTTTTCATCCCTCTTTAAACTTTGATACGGACTAAAAGAGGAGACCTGAGGCGGCCCTTTGACTGAATTGCACTTGAGGATGTAGAGGGCCACATGTGGCCTCAAGGCTGCAGGTTCCCTACCCCTGGCCTAGATCACTGTCATGGCATCCTTACTGATCTTGTCTTAAATCTCTTCCCACTCCCAAGGCCTATTGATTTTACTTCTACAATATCTCTCAAACATACCCCTTCTCTCCTCTGACACTGTCCCCCTCTGGTGCAGACCCTCATCCCCTCATGCCTGTATTATTGCAATAGATGCTGTGTGTTGGGGCCAGGGGTGTGTGAATTAATATATATAAATAAATATTATACACACATATATGTACATATGTACATGCATGTCTGATGTGTTCTAGAATAAGGTTTTTTTCCCCCATCTATCCCATTCTGATTTAACTACTTAGCATTCTGCACCAGTCTGCCGTCCCTTCAGGAAGGGAATGAAGCCCTTCTATGTACTCTGAGATATCTGGTTTTTAGAGTTTAGTTGTGGAATCATGAAATAGTAGAGCTAGAAGGGCCTTTAGAAGTCACATATCAGGGGCAGCTAGGTAGTGCAGTGGGTGGAGCACCTGGAGTCAGGAGGACCTGAATTCTAATCTAAATTCAGACACTTACTAGCTGTGTGACCCTGGACAAGTCATTTAACCCCAATTGCTCCCAGTAACAAAGAACCATCTCAATTCTCTCATTTTACTTCTCTTTGTATCTTCAGCTGAGTCATGAAGAGAAGAGTAAGTGCTAAATGGGCAAATAGAAGGGTTCAGAGCATGCTAGCTTCTGGAAGGCCTTGAATGCCTAGACTAGTGAATATCACTGAGAAGACTAGTGTCAGAGGATCTAGGCACAAACCCTGACCCAGATATTCATTATCCTTTACACACTGGACAGGTCACTTCTCTTATGTCTAAGACTCCTCTGAGATTCCTTCCAGATTGGAATTTATGATCCTATAATCCTTTGAAGATCTGAGTTTGAATTCTGCCTTAGGCACAAGCTGTGTGCTCTGGAAAAGTTGCTGAGCCTTGAAGTCTCAGGCACCTCCTCAATGAACTGGAAATAGATAGTGCTTACCTCATTAGGCCGTAATAATCAAACGCCCATAAAGCACTTTGTAAACCTTAAAAGACTGTATATGCTTCAGCTCTCATCACTATGATTATGTGTGGGAGCCCAAGATTATAGAAGTAGTAAATTGTTACTCAGCTGCGTCAGACCTGTCTGTCTCTTTGTGACTCCATTGGGAATTTTCTTTACAAAGATACTGGAGTGGGTTGCCATCTCTTTCTCCAGCTCATTTTACAGATGAGGAAACTCAGGCAAACAGGGTTAAGTGACTTGCCCCGGGTCACACAGCTTGTATGTGTCTGAGGCTGGATTTGAACTTGGGAAGATGAGTCTTCTTGACTCTAGGCCCAATGTTCTCTAGGCACTATGGTGCCACCTAACTGTCCAGAAATAGTAAATAGAAAAATTGAATTTGAATCTACCTCTCCTGACTTGAAATCCAACACCCTTCCAGGAAGATTATTTCCTAGCTGTGTGACCCTGAGCAAATCACTTAATTTCTGAGAGATTCAGTAATTTCCTGGCATTTACATGACCAAAATCATAGGTAAGTTGTGATCTGTTTGGTAGAGGGATTTTCTGTAGAAGGGAGTTCTCCACTGACTAACTCACAGAAGCACCTGTTCTTAGCAGTAGAGTTGAGCCTACGTGTGGCACGTGGAGTGGCAGAGGGGAGGGGCAGATGGAGCCAGGGAGAATAAGAAAAAAGGGATGGAAAATGGAGGAGAAAGGATAAGTTGAAAGAAATGGAGAAATCAAACAGAAAAAGTAAGGAAGAATACTTGTTACCCAAAACACTCTAGGGGAACCAGATGTAGTTGGAAAGCATTTAACAAAATAAATAAAAATACAATGAAACATCACATTTTAAAACTATATGTGGCTGTTCAGATAATTATGTATGGATTAGCGGCTGCATTTCTATTTGAGTTTGACGCCACTGGTCTAGAGGACCAAGAATTAAGTGACTTCCCCATGGTCACATAACCAGGACTTGACCAGGTCTTTCTGGCTGCTAAGCCAATTCTATCCACTCTGCTATGACTACCTCTCTATGTATAAAGTATAAAAGATAAATTTATGAAATTAAATACTCTATTTCTGGAGATTGTACACAAAGAGAATTAAAAGAAAACTCTAAAATGAATACAGCCTAATAAAGATGAATTAAGTAGCTACTATGTGTTAGGAATATGGGTAATCATGGAGAGGTACATTGCCCAGCTGGTGATAAAAATTTTTTGGCCAGGGCAACCCATGAAAGAAAGAAACAAAACACAAAATGCTTCTGCAGAAATGGTGGTCAAGCAGGTGAGAAAAGAGGCCCAGGGTGCTAAGGAACATAGTTTTTAGATCATTGACAAAAATTAATTTTGACGATCGGCACTTTAAATGTGAAATCCAATCCAATGTCCAATGAGTAGATATAATGACAGCATTCTTGGTATTCTTGCTTTGAATGAAATTAGAAGAAAGAAAATGAAAGGAATTGCTTGGAGAGATGAAAGAGAATTTGATGGAGTGGGTTTTATCATATGCCCAAAGGTTGCATGAAACATTATTTCACCATATATTGCAGTGTTAATGGTGGTGCAAAAGCCCACCATGAAAATAATTGCAGCTTACACACTAATATCAACTGTTGAGGACAAAATGGCAGAGAAGAGATAAGACCCTCCAGATCAAATCAAATGACATGCTCTGATCCATGGAGACTTTTATTGCAAATGTGAGAAAAGGTGAGAATGGGAAGAAATATATGGGAAAGCATGGCTTCTTTTCACCAAAAATGGTGAAAGAAACAAGAGTGGCAAAATTTTATAGAATCAACAGAAGCCTCATACCTCTACATCATAAATACTTCTTTAAAAAAAAAAAAGAATTAGCACATGATGATCATGGACTTCTTATTCTTTTTAAAAAATTTTTATTTATTTATTTTAATGTTCATTTAAAATTTTTTTTGAATTCCAAATTCTCTCCCTCCCTCATGCCCCTTCCCCACCCAATAATATAAATTATATTACAGTTCTTATTGATGTGGGGGTTATCACTGAACTGGTTATCTGTGCATAGATTGTCAACAATGCAGCTAAGAGTAGAATTTCTAGTAAATAAGATGTAAGAATAAGTGAGAATATATACTTGGTACATGCTTGAGAAGATTCAGTCCTAAATTATTCAAAAAAGTTGTTGAAAATGAAAAATGGGAAACAGACAACAGAAAGTATATTGACACCAACCATAATAATTTCATATAGAAGTTAAATCAAGAAGGAGGAAGAAAAGGAGGAGAAGAAAGAAGGAGAAGAGGGAGAAGAAGGAGAAAGAGTTTTAACGTTTGTAAAGTATATTATAAATACATCTAATTTTATCCTCATAGCAATTTGGAATATAGATGAGATTATTATCCCCACTTTGCAGAGAAGGAAATCGAGGCAAAAAGAAGTTAAGTGGCTTGCGCAGGATAAGTGACTGAGGCAGGTCTTGCTGTTTTGACCTTCCTGACCCACGTCCAGCCCTGTATCCTCTCCACCCCCTTGCTCTCGCCTCTAATCTCTTCTGTCTTCCTCCCCTAAGATATCTAATCAGCTACAAAGTCTTTCTGATCCTAATTCCGTAGCATCCCACAGTCATCTGTTTTTCTCTATTCATGCAGCCACCACCTTAGTTTAGGCTCTCATCACTTCTCAACTAGACTTTTGCACCAGCCTACTAATTGGTCTCCTTGTCTCTAATCTCTTCTCTCTCCAATCCATCCTGTGCACTGCTTTCAAAGAAAAGCAACCCCAGGACTCTGCAAGGGTTCTGACCCTTGTGTCCCAGCAGAGAGTTATACTGAAGGGAAACTTCATGAAGACTGCTATACAATGGGAGAAGACATAGCAACCAAAAGCTGTGAGTACCCTTAGGACACATATCCTCTCTAAGTCTAAGCCTATTCTCCCTAGGAACTTTGTGTATGCGAGGGGAGAGTGCCTCTAGTGTGGAGTGATGCTTTGTACTCACTGTTTTTCCTATGTCAAATTAGTAAATACTCTTTCTAAAAGGGTAATTTAGTATAGCTGCTTAATAATTAATGGGAAGTTCACCAGATGGGGGCTCATGGACAACAGTACTAGAGAATATCCCAACCTCTTAGGATTATGCCTAGAACTCTGAGGGGTGAAGTCAGGCATCCCCTGGGATCCAACTTGGCAGTAGTAGGAGAAGATAATGTGTTTATGTGTTATCTCCCTTGATAGAATGTAAGCTACTTGAGGGCAGGAACTGCTTAATTTTTGTCTTTATATCTCCAATGCCTAGCATAGTGCCTGGCATATAGTGCCACTTAAACACTTATTGATTAGCTGGTTAATCACTGTCCCTCACCTCAAAAGATACTTTCTTTGGCCTGACAGAGAAGGCAGGGGACTCTTGTTCTTTCCTCAGTAGATCCCCCCTAGACTAGAGGCTACAATTCTCATTCTCATTTTCATTCCCCTGTCTTGAAGTCTTAAGCTTCACCTCTAGTCTTATATGTAGCTTCTGTCATTGTGGCTCCCACCCTTAACAATCTTACGCTAACCATAGAAACTGATATTTCTCACACTCACTCTTATTGGAACGCAACCCCTTATTCAAAGTTCCCGTGGGTGCTGTGGGCTGCTCAGTGTCCAGCACTTAGCATGATTCGGAGACGTGAATAAGAAATGACCAGGCCATGTGGGTAGTTCAAGGAAGAACAATGAACTCCATTTATTGATTCTTGGGACAAGGTTTTTATAGAGCAAAAGAGACAAAGGAAGGGGACCCAAGTTTTCTTACCTTAGTCTGTCATATCCTGGAAGTAGCATGGAATAGATAATATGACAAGGATTTGTTATCTAGGAGACTAAAGTCTTAGGGTAAAACCTTTGACCTAGGCCTCGGGTATCTGCTAAAGCAGCCTCAGTCATAAACAGATACAATGGAGAGCAAACTTCAGAACCAAAGCTGCAGTCCTCAAAAGACATCACGTTTAGAGCTGACCTCCCAAGGATACCCCAGTGCTGAATCAAATATTTTAGCTCTTAATGACTAAAATCTTGGGGTAGAGCATATTGATCTCAGAACTCAAACAGCATCCTTATAAGTGTAACCTGTATCAAAAGAACTCAGGAGCTAACTTGACAAAAAGTCTCATCTCAGAGAGGTCTTTGATATTTGGGTCCACTGATATCAAGGTCATTATCTGAAGTTCTGGCTCAGGCCTCTTTGGCTCCCAACATGTGGGAACCATAGTTCTCATGTTGCATGCCTCTACCAAGCCCATTTCTGCTACCACCACCACCACTGAAGGGGGTAAGGCAGGTGGGGTCAAAGTTCACCAAACTGTTCTTGCTTATTCTCAAACATGACACTGAAGTTCCTATTTCTTGGCTAGGTACAAGCTGTGCCTTTGCTCCTGGAATGCACTTTTTCCTCACCTCTGCAGATATCAATAAGGGTAAAGTCTACAGGCTATTATACTAAAAGCAACAAGCCCAAAGACTCCTTTTACCTTGGGGGAGAGGGACGCAAAAGGAGAAAGTAAAGAGTAGTTAACTCTGACCAAGAGTTAGGATGTCCAGTCAAGATGGCAATGAGTAAAAAGTTCAAAGGACCCTGAGATCTTCACATGCCCCCTTTTTCTTCCCCCCTACTGAAAAAGAAATGCTTTAGTAGAAAGAGAAGGAAACCAGTTTCCAAATGTGCACACCCCAAAACTGTGCAACAGAGATCCTTACCCAAATAATACTCAGAGGCTTCTCTAGTCAGAAGCTGACCTTTGGGGGAGGCTTATAGTGCATGTTCCACACCAGGTGAGGGTGATTCTCAATCAAAAAGCCAGCAGGTGGCTCACTGACTCCTAGGTCTTGAAATTTGAGGCTATTTTACTGGAAAAGGATGATTTGGTATTGGCCCAAGATAATAACCTGAACCCTGACTCTTTCTTCACTGCTAGCATGGAATCAAGGTCAGGGTCTGAACATTCCTGCTTAGACATAATTGATCTCCCAAACAAGGTATGAGAAAATCCCTAAGAATCCCCTGTCCCGGGAGGGGTAAATCTATTCATAGATGGTTCCTCTGGAGTGTTTGAAAGGAAATGGAAAAATGGGTACGCTATAATAGATGGAGATAGAGGATCTCTGAGGCAGGGGACTACCCGCACCCTGGTCTGCCCAGACATGTGAACTTCACACACTAAATCAGGCCCTAAAGTTACTGGAAAGAAGGGAAGGGAACATTTCTACAAATTCAAAATATGCTTGGGGAGAGGCACATGTATTCGGGAAGATATGGGAAGAATGGGAATGATCAATAGCAGAGGAAAGGAACTGGCCCGTACTACCTTAATAAGCAAAGTTTTGGAAAACCTGTTATTGCCCAAAGCCATTGCTATTATACATGTTAATGGCCATCAGTCTGGACAATCCTTTGAGGCCAGAGGAAACCACCTTGCAGATGAGGAAGCTAAGAGGGCCAGAGAAGAAGGATCAGGGCAGAAAGATTCTATGTTGGTCTTGACTCCTTCCTTCCCTCCCAGTCTCCCCTCCCCCTCCTTTTCTCAGGAAGAGAAACAGAAGGGGCAAATTCTTGGGGCACAAGAGGATAAATGCAGACACTGGTTCCTCACTGATGGTTGAGAGGTCTTGACCAAAGCAAGTATGAGGCAGGTATTGCAACACTTACACCAGGGTAGATACTGGGGTGTCCAGAACATGTGTGACACTGTTTTGACCCGGTTTGTGTCTTTAGGCCTAACCCCCTTAGTATGGCAATTGGTGGATAGCTGCCTTGTTTGTCCAAGGACAAATAAGTTCTCCCAGTGCCAGGCTCCAGGTGGGGGAAGGCCCCCGGGAATTAGACCATTCCAGAGTATACAGGCAGATTTTACAGAACTGCCTCCAGTAGGCTGCCTAAAATACATGCTGGTCATAGTAGATCACCTAATTTCTTGTGTGGAGTCATTTCCCATGCTGCCGGCCACTGTGCAGGAAGTTATTGGAATCCTGCTTCCTAGATATGAGATGGTGGAGAGGATAGACTCGGACCAGGGGACACATTTCACTGCCAGGGTCCTTAAATCTCTGACCCAGACCTTAGAAATGACCTGGGAGGGGCGGCTAGGTGTCACAGTGAGTAGAGCATTGGCCCTGGAGTCAGAAGGACCTGAGTTTGGATCTGGCCTCAGACACTTAACACAAACAAACAAAAACCTAGCCGTGTGACCTTGGGCAAGTTACTTAACCCCAATTACCCTCCAAAAAAGCAAAAAAAAAAAAAGAAATGACCTGGGAGCTCCACACTCCTTGGCACCCTTCCCCCTCTGGCAAGGTGGAAAAGGATGAATCAGGAAATAAAGAGACAGCTCACTAAATTGACAATTGAAACCCAACTACCATGGACTAAGTGCCTCCCGCTAGCCCTTGTCAGGATTAGAAATAAGCCTAGGAGAGACATTGGACTATCTCCTTATGAACTTCTGTATGGACATTCATCCTGGGGGGATGATCCTATATTGTAATGAAAAGACAAATTTCTTAGAAATTATATACATGCCTTGGTAAAACATCTCCATGCTTTACAGAGCAAAGGCTTGATTGCTCAAACTCCACCACTGGGGTTCCCAGTGCATCAATACCAGCCTGGAGTTTGGGTATTGATCTGTGTGGAAAGAGGAAAAGCTTACCCCATCTTGGGAAGGACCTTTCCAGATCCTGTTGACTTTAGATAGGGCAGTCCAGACTAAAGAACATGGGTGGACACACTATAGTTGGGTAAAGGGACCTGTGAATTCTGCTGCTGAATGGACTATTGATCTGGAAGATTCTGGGGAACTGAAATTGCGTCTTGGATGAAGTCCACCACTTACAGGCTGAACTCATGAGCCCTGAACCTTTACCTATACTAGCTCCGTTTCTGCTTATAACGATACTAGTGGTTGGAATCCTTGTTTGTATCTCTACCCTTTTGCATAATTCTTTTACTTATAACAAGAGTGTAATACCATGGGATTTACCTTAACTCTGCTCCTGGTCGTATACCTTTTGTCCAGCTAGCCCCCATTCCCTGAGTACTCAAAGAGAATATCAAAAACAGTTTTGATAACTGGAATAGTCCAGAA
Source organism: Gymnobelideus leadbeateri (assembly GCA_011680675.1). Classification (NCBI taxonomy): domain Eukaryota; kingdom Metazoa; phylum Chordata; class Mammalia; order Diprotodontia; family Petauridae; genus Gymnobelideus; species Gymnobelideus leadbeateri. Next base: position 11,824 of record WOXC01009681.1, on the reverse strand, counting down.
CACTTTGTCCAAAATGATAAGGCTAGAAGGGACAGCTGAGAAGATTGTACAATTGATGGTGTTAAAAGGACAAGGGTGGATGGCAATTGACCAAGAGGATGGGCCTAGTCCTGAGGGTCTAGAAACTGAGGAAGATGAGATTGTAGAAGGGGCTTATCAGCGATGGTGTGAGAAGTTTTCAGGGAGTAAAAAGTGAAAACTTCTCGGACTATACTCTAAAATCTAGTAAGGCTTTTCATGGGAAACAGGCCTAGGTTCCCCTGCACTGGAAATCACATGATTTACAAGGACTCAAAACTCAGAGCGGTAGGGAGTCACCCCTCTCCTTAGTGACACCTCAGCATAAGAGATGCCAAACAAGGACTGAAGTGCTTTCTCAAATGTACATTGGGTGGTCACTGTTTCCTTGTTCTGGTACTTGAGGTAGATTGCTGTGCTTAGATTGTGCACCGTGGGGGAGACTTCTGCATTAGGGCTTTATAACTTTGCCAGTTCCTTTTGTAAATTGCTTCTCCTCCCTGACCATTTGTCAGGAGGGTGGCCCTTTCTGGAGATTGTAATAAACCATTCTTTTGTGCTTCCTACCTTGAGAAAACTGAGTATTATTTGGGTAAGGATCTCTGTTGCACACAGTTTTAGGATGCACACACTTGGAAACAAAAAAAAAAAATCATTACATAATGCCTGGATGAAAGAGGAAATGACAAAAACAAAAAATCAATCAAACCTACCAAATTAAGCCCTTATTGTGCTCCAGGCACTGTGCTTGTTGTGGGATGTACAAATGCAAAAATAAGACATATCCTGCCCTCGAGGAACTTATATACTGCTGAAAGAATACAACATATTCCTCTATAAATATAGACTATACATATGTATATGTGTGTGTATGGAGGAGAGAGATTTTTGTTCCCCTCCCCAGCTGTTGTGTTTTGTCCTTAGTTCTTAGGATCAATGGCATCACAAAGATGATGCCTCAAATTTTGAGTGGATTGGATTTAAGTGAGTCAAAGCTGCTGCTTCAACCTCTCCTCCAGAGTCATGACAAAGTCAAGACTACTGGCAATGGTCCAAGATCTTCCAAATTAAGGTCTTTTCCAGGTCTGACACAACATCCATTAAATGACTAAGGGCTAGGTAAGAATTTTTTTTTCTTTTTGGAGGTGGGAAGGTAGGACAATTGGGGTTAAGTGACTTGCCCAAGGTCACATGGCTAGTTTTTTTTTTTTCCATGTTAAATGTCTGAGGATGGATTTGAACTCAGCTCCTCCTGACTCCAGGGCTGGTGCTCTATTCACTGTGCCACTTAGTCACCCCCAAGGGCTAGGTAACAATTGACACAAAAGATCAAATTTTAATTTACCATCACAAAAAATAGGACAATCTGTGAGGGGAACACTTTCAAAATTTTGGGCCAGAACAGAAAACAATGGCTATTTATATTCTTTCTATGCCATCAAAACCTAAGCAACAAGTTATAGAGGCTTGGGCTGGGGCCATGATTGGCCATCCAATGGAAACCTTGACTAGGTGGCACACATAATGCAGTTAACATGTTGACAATGTAATATGCTTTAGAACAGATGACCACGCCCTACCTCCTCCTCTTCTCCCCCAAAGTGAGTTCACATAGTTCAGAATCTGAGAGTCGGAGGCAGTTGTGAAGGAGAAACTTGAGCTTATGGGCCTATACCAGAGGGTGAGGTTATAGGGGGAGAGTTTTTTTCCCTTTTGCTTCCCCCATTGGCTATGTCTTCAGAGTTAGTAGAATTATAGAGAAACTATATCCAGTGAGGAGCAGAGACACATACACAAATAGACACAGGTACAGACAAACAGTCACCAGAGGGAAGAAGCAGCTTCAGAGTAGGACTGTGAAGAGGAATGATAAACCCGTGAGATCCCTTTTATTTACATGTATCCGACTGATGTCCTTCACTATCATTGCACTGTTTGAATCTATTCTTCCCATGGACACCATACATATTTATGGGGAAATGAGCTCCAGGTTTACGGGGGTAATATACTAAACCTATTGATGTTACTTGCTGTTGTTGCTTGTCCTCCATTCTCGAAGAGGATCATGACATCAGGGAGGTGATGTCATGTCATACTAATGAATTGCATTTGAGGGAGGGAAGGTTGTGCAAAGTCACCAGCCTCACTTTTGCCTCTGGATCTATCTGGGTGCGGTGGCCAGATATAGATCAAGACAACTGTAGACGGACCAGGATGCAGTGAGTGACCTTGGCCTTTTCAAGCTGAGATCTTTAAAACAGTTTGACTGAGGGATTACCTATTCACTGATTAAGGCTTAATAAGAAATGAGGCAAAGAATGACCTCTTTTAAAAAAAAAAAAACAGATCTGGGAGAGGAAGACCCTCTGGTCAAAACAGAAACAATTTCTCTATGCCATCTTTTTTTTTTTTTGCTTTTTGGAGGGCAATTGGGGTTAAATGACTTGCTCAAGGTCACACAGCTAGTTTTGGTGTTAAGTGTCTGAGGCCGGATTTGAACTCAGGTCCTCCTGACTCCAGGGCCAGTGCTCTATTCACTGTGCCACCTAGCCATCCCTGTTATATGCCATCTTAAGTGAATATCTTTGATAAAAGCTGTCTACTGGCTGATTGCCTATGGGAAACACACAGGTTGGGGCTTGTGAGCCATAGTATTAGAACTGAAGACCCACAAGATTACCCCTATAACTCTGAGAATAGTCAGTCAGTCAGTAAATATGCATTTATTAAACATTTACCATGAACCTAGAACTCTGTTAAGTGTTAGGAATGTAAATACAACCAAAAAGTAAGAGAGTCCTTGGTCCAAAGGGGTTTACATTCTAATGAGGGAAGATGATGTGTAAATGGGGAGCTGAAAAGTGTGGGGGGTGAAATGAGGAATGAGATATTCAGGCTGGGGTGTAATGGCTAAATCCGAAGAATGAGAGACGTTTGGTCTGAGACTCTTCCCCAGAAGGAAAGTTCCAGTAAGAAGTCACCAAAGGGACAATGGTCTTCAACCTGCCAGTGAGAGTGAGTGCAAGCTGGGGGAGAAGCCCAGAGGAAGTGCTACATTTAAAATAAATACAAAATGGTCAAAATAAGGTGCCACTAACAATTTATGGAATTAACCAAATTCCAGAGCAACCAGATCAAGGAGATATTATAAGCAGCTAGAAAAGAACAATTCAAATATTGTGAAGCTACAGTCAGGATCATCCAAGATTTAGCAGCTGTTGAAGGTGTGGAGGGTTTGGGATATAATACTCCAGAAGGCAAAGGGGTTAGGATTACAAAAAAGAAATAACCAACCTAGCAAAACTGAGTATGTAAGAAATGGATTAAAATTTACAAGAGTAAGAGTCATTCTCCAATTGGCAAATGGTCAAAGGATATGAAGGGGGCAGTTTTCTAAGGAATTATGTGTCAATAGACACATAAAAAAATACTTCAAATCACTAACAAGTGGGGAAATTAAAATCAAAACAACTCTCAGGTTCTACCTCTTATTCATTACACTGACAAAATTGACAAGAGCGGGAAACCAGTACATTAATTCATTGTTGGAGGCATTGTGAATTGGTCCAGCTAGTTGAACAAGCAATTTGGTACTATGCCTCCCAAATTTCTGAATTGTGCATGATAGTTTCTAAGCATATAGATATACATGTATATTTTTTCTAAGCAAGGACAGTTGTCACAGAAATATTTCCCCAATTAAGAGACACATTCTTCTCTTACAAGTTTCCTAAGAACAATGTACTCAAATTTAAAAAGTATACAGTGTCTGGTAACTGGGTGGCCTTTTCCTCCTTTGTGGGGTCTTCAGCGATTTCGTCTTAGGTGAATGAGGACTATGTGCTTGTTCTCATGCTTTTTACTGTGATGTTTTTGGATGATTTTAACAAGGACGAAAACAGCATGAAGGTCAGCTACCATGTTTTTTCTTTTTTTTATATTTGAAACATTTAATTTTAAAACTTTGAACCCCAGACCCTTCTTCCCTTGTCACTCACTCCTGCTGGGAAGATAAACAGTTCAGTATATGTTGTACATGTATAGCTATGCAAAACATTACCATAGTAGATATATTGTAAAAGACTGACTATATTTCCCTCCCACCCATCCCACCCCCCACCTGGTCCATTTCCTACTTTGATCTTGTCCCTCTTCAAAAGTGGGTGCCTCTAACCTCCCCTCCCCCCAGCATGCCTTCCCTCCATCCCCCCCCCCCCTCATCTCTCTCCCCCTACTCTTCTGCAGGGTGAGATATCCCATTTAGTATGTATGTCATTCTCTCCCTAAGCCAAACTCAATGAGAATATGGTTTTGCCTTTTTGCCTTCCTGTTCTTCCCCTCCCCTGCTAATACTTCCCCTTGCCTCTTCTACATGAGATAGTTTACCCCCGCCCCCGTCTTTCCCCATCTTCTCTTGCCACATTCCTCTCTCACCTCTAAACTTCACCCCGTAAGTATCATCCCTTCCCATCCAATTCGACCTGTGCCCTCTATCCATGCATACCTATAAACATATATACAAACATCCACATATGTATTCATATGCCCATATACCCTTCTTCAATTATTTTCATACTGAGAAAGGTTTTATCAGTCACAGTTATTGGTTTTCCATGGAGGAATGTAAATAGTTCAACTTTGATAAGTTCCTTTTGATTTCTTTTCCCTGTTTACCTTCTCAAGTATCTCTTGCTTCTTGTGTCTGAATGTCAAATTTTCTATTCAACTCTGGTTTTTTCCTCAAGAATGCTTGAAAGTCCTCTATTCCATTGAATGACCATATTTTCCTCTGAAACAAGATACTCAGTTGTGCTGGGTATGTAATTCTTGGTTTTAATCCCAGGTCCTTTGCCCTCTGGAATATCTTAGTCCATGCCCTTCCATCCCTCAATGTAGAAGCTGCCAGGTCCTCTGCTATTCTGATTGTGTTTCCACAATATTGAAATTGTTTCTTCCTGGCTGCTTATAGTATTCTCTCCTTGATCTGGGAATTCTGGAACCTGGCTATAATATTCCTAGGAGTTTTCTTTTTGGGATCTTTTTCAGGAGGTGATCTCTGGATCCTTTCAACCTCTATTTTGCCCTCTGGGTCTAAAACATCAGGGCAATTTTCCTTGAGAATTTCTTGAAGGGTGATTTCTAGGTTCTTTCTTTGATCATGGCTTTTGGGTAGTCCAATAATTTTTAAATTGTCTCTCCTGGATCTATTTTCCAGGTCAGTGGTTTTTCCCATGAGATATTTCACATTGCCTTCTATTCTTTCATTTGTTTGGATCTGTTTAACAGCATCTTGATTTCTCATAAAGTCATTAGCTTCCATTTGCTCCAGTCTAACTCTGAAGGAATGAATCTCCTCAGTGAGCTTTTGAGATTCTTTTTCCATCTGGCAAATTCGGCTTTTTAAGGCATTCTTCTCCTCATTGCCTTTTTGAGCCTCTTTTGCCACTTGAGTTAGTCTATTTTTTAAGATGTTATTTTCCTCAGTCAGGCTGTTGACTCTCATTTCATACTTTTCCTGCATCCTTCTCATTTCTCTTCCCAATTTTTCCTCCACTTTTCTTATTTGGTTTTTAAAACCCTTCTTAAGATCCTCTATGGCCTGGAACCTGCTTGTATTTTCATTTGGTGCAGGAGTTCTGACCTCCCAGTCCTCCTCCTGTTCCATGCTTTGGTCCTCTTTGCCCCCCAAATAGGAGTCTAATGTTGATTTTTTCTGTTTATTTTGTTTCCTCTGAGTAGGCATGTTGCCACTCAATTACTTGACTTGGGGGCTTGTTGCCACAGTAGGACTCTGCCACCAGACAGGGGAGCTTCCATCCCAAATGTTGGGGTCTTCTCAACTGCTGGAGGTATTAGTTGGGTGCCCTCACTGAAGCCCCCGTACACTCTGGCAAGCTGGATACATACCCCAAGACCTCCACCCTAGACTGCAATCCAGATCCAGGGAGGCTAAAGCAAGAGCGATTACCCCCTCAGACTAACTGTCGGATCCCCCTACGGTTTGCAGGCTAGGAGCTGAAGCTGCAACTGAAGCCGCAAAATGGCATCTGTGCCGTGTCTCCTCAGCCACTTCTATCCCCCAGGGGAAGAAGCCGACATGCTCCCAAATACTGGTCCCAAAGTCCATAGGGCACTGACCTCTTACTTTGTGTTGGAAATTCTGGAAAAGCCACAGCTGCTGGTGTTCTGGAGTCCCTCCAGCCGGCTGCTGGACCAACCTCCCTAGGGCTAAAACCTCTGACTCAAGCAGTCCTGGGCTTGGCTCCCAGAGTGCAGCTCTGTCAGCTCCCAATGCACTTCGCTGGCTGCTCCCTGCTGGGCTGCCAGGCTGTCGGGCTGTCCTCAGTGGGAGGTTAGCTTCTCTGTGTTGTTCTGTGGGTGCTGGAGCTCCAGAGGTTGTTCAGAGTCCCCCTTTTACATGATTTTGAAATGGTGTGGGCTGGAGCGCCATGGAAGTGCTGTTTCCACTCCACCATCTTGGCTCCACCTCCCAGTCAGCTACCATATTGACAGTAAATTATTTAACTTGAAATGATTATAAGCCAAGACTAAAGTGGAGGGAGAATTGGTGCATGACTTTTTGTTTGCATATGATTATGTACTCAGTGCAGCCTCTGAGGCTGAGATGCCAAAGAGTATGGATTAATTTTCTGCTGCTTGTGCTAATTTTGGTCTGATAATTAACACCAAGAAAACAAGTTCTCCACCAGCCAGCTCTACATCATCCATATGTGGAACCATCAGTTATAGCAAATTTTGAATGCTATGGATAAGTTGGCTTACCTTGGCAGTATGCTTTCCAGGGATGTACACATAAATGATGAAAACACACACAGTATCAGAATTAGCTCAGCATTTGGGAGGCTCTGAAGGAAAGTATGGGAGAGAAGAGGTATTAGGCTGCCTACCAAACTGAAGGTCTACAGAACCTGTGTGCTGACCTCATTATTATATGCCTATGAAATCTGGACAGTCTACCAGTGCCATGCCAGAAAACTCAACCACTTCCATTTGAATTGTCTTAGGAAGATTCTGAAGATCACCTGGCAAGACAAAGTACCGGCTACTGAGATCCTTTCTCATGTTAAACTGCCAAACATTCAAACTCTACTGCAGATAGTACAACTCCAATGGGTTGGTCATGTTGTTCAAATGCCAAATGTACATTTCCCTAAAACACTATTTTATGGAGAATTCACACAAGGCCAACTGCTCACATGGAGGTCCCAAGAAGTGATATGAGGACAATGTCATGGTCTCTCTAAAGAACTTTGGAATTAATTGTAAAACATGGGAGACCTTGGCACAGAACTGCCTATCATGGTATGTCCATGTCAAAGAAGGCAACATGCTCTATGAGCAAAGCAGAGTTACAATAGCTCAAATGAAATGCAAGATGCACAAATTTAGAGACATCTGCACTCCCGATGTTTGTATGTGCTGGAGCAAGCTTGAGCTCAAACTGTCTCTGAGAGCTATTTGTGCCTGACCCCTGGTAGAGCCTTCCAAGTTTGTATAGGTTCGAGTAGCCATAATAAGATAAGACCCATATACCTTGACCCCAAGATAGTGATGTCATTTTAATCCTTTTTGAGCATGAAGGACAACAACCAGCCTCCATCTAGAATGATATTAATTGAAGGTAGATAACTTAACCTTTAAAAAAATCCAAGGATATTTTTCTTACTGCTATTCCAACGAGCAGTTATCACATTCTTTTTTTTTTTTTTTGCTTTTTGGAAGGCAATTGGGGTTAAGTGACTTGCCCAAGGTCACATGGCTAGGTTTTTTTGTTTGTGTGTGTGTTAAGTGTCTGAGGCCGGATCTGAACTCAGGTCCTTCTGACTCCAGGGCTGACGCTCTACTCACTGCGCCACCTAGCTGCCCTATCACATTCTTTTTAGCTCTCTAGCCTCAGGACCAGCCTGAAAAACTAGGTGGTGTTTTAGAAGCATACTGAGCCCCTGTCCCCTACATCTCTACATATTACAATGTAATAAGGCTACATATTACTAAATAGTATTAGGACAGTACTCTGCTCTAAAGTTTTCTTGGTCATACCTGGATGAGATACCCTCATAAGTCACTCTTTAACTGTTAATTCCAAAACAATGCCCTGAACTAAAATTGCTTTCTCACTCTACCAGGGACATGGCCCTTCCTGAAGCCAATCACCTACTTGTCTGGTCTTTTGCAAATTACTTGTTACCAAATTCCCCTGGTGCTACACAACCTATCTAACCTTTTTCTTTTTATATATGGCTGGAATCTTCCTGGTTCATCTGCCTTATACTTGAAAGTTTTTCTAGATAAAAGCTGTTCAAGTTTTTCAGTAGTGGGCCAGATGTTAAAAAATGTACACATAACTTTTCAGTCATTTTTCTGTTGTATCTGATTCTTAGTGATCCCATTTGGGATTTTCTTGGCAAAGATGCTGGCAGTAGTTTGCCATCTCCTTCTCCAGCTCACTTTACAGATGAGGAAACGGGGGCAAATGGGGTTAAGTGACTTGCCCAGGGTCACACAGCTAGTAAGTGTCTGAGGCCAGATTTGAACTCATGAAGATAAGTCTTCCTGACTCTGGAGTCAACATTCCATCCATGGTACCATCTAGCTGCATATATAAGAGAATAATCTAAGTTTAATTGTGCAATTGATTATACTTAGTTTTAATTAGTACTGTTCATTAAAACAAGCCTGCTAGCATGGCAACTGACTGAAATCAGTTATTAAATGGTCATGGGGGCAAGTGTTTAGGTGCTAGTGGCCTACTTGTTTGTGTGTGCTACCAATTAGAACAAAAAAAAAGTGCTTGTGCTTCTTCCTCTATTTTATAAAAAATAGCTAGATAGATATTAATTGCACGTGGTTGGGTCATGCCCATAAGTGTGTTGGAGCCAGCTTAAATTGAGAGTCCATCTAGGGTTCAGGCCTTGGGAAAATACAAGGGTGTGCTGGAGCAAGCTTGAACTCAAACTGGCTCTGAGAATTAATTGTAAAATTTTCAAGTGGGAACATTCACACTTTGGAAATCAGAAAATGCTAAAAATCAGGGCTTGATTGACTGTTTTGCTGGTGATGGAGAAAGTGCTAGTTATCCAAATTAAACTTAAAAGTATGTCCTGCTGCCATTTTTTGGAGAGTCAGTTGTTAAACATTTACCAGCATGCTATGGTCATGCCCATCTAATAAAAAATGAAAATATAACCTAAATTACCTTATGGATTTAGTGCTATCACAATAAAACTACCAAAGTTTGGTGGTTTATAGTTTACAGAACTAGAAAAAAAATTAAATTCATCTGGAGGATATTCATTAGGGAAATTGGTCTATAATTTTCTTTTGCTGTTTTAGCTCCTTCTGGTTTAAGACCCTATGTGTGTCTAAAAGGAGTTTGGTAGGACTCCTTCTTCACCTGTTTTCCAAAAAAATCCATATAGTATTGGTAGAATTCACTTGTAAAAATGTTTAAAAATCATTGTTACTTGCAACTGGGAAAGAAGATAAACATGCAATAGGCTATAGAAATCCATCTTACTCTACAAGAAAGTAAGGGGAGGGGTGGGGGGGATACATGAGAGGGCAGACTGGGGGAAGGAGTATTCAGTATGCTTTCCATCTTGGGGTGGGGAGTAGGGGAGAGATGGGTAGAAAATTTGTAACTCAAAATCTTGTGAAAATGAATGTTGAAAAATATAAATTAAAAAATTCTGAAAAAAAAATTTAAAAAAAAGAAGCCAACAACTTTACATTATGGTGAAAGCAATTTCTATTAAGTATTAGAACTTAGCAATTCTTTTGGTAGTGAGTCTTTCCAAGAGGTAACTGCCCTATGCTAGTGATGATTTTCAGGTAAAGAGGAACTCAATAGTTAAAAAAGCTGATTCACCTGCTGTCCACTATTTACATCATCATCCCTTCTCTACTAGTGTAAAAAAGAATTCACTAGTAAATCCATCTGTCCCTGGAGATTTATTCTTAGGGAGTTCATTGATGGCTTCTTCAATTTTCTTTTTTCTAAAATGGGATTAAGTATTTTATTTCCTCTTCTGTGAATCTGGGCAATTTTAATTTTAGTAAATATTCAAGCATTTCACTTAGATTGTCAGATTTATTCATATAGGGTTAGGCAAAATAACTCCTAATTTTAATTTCTTCTTCATTGATGGTGAATTCACCCTTTTAATTTTCAATATTGGTAATTTGGTTTTTTCCTTTCTTTTAATCAAATTAACCAAAGGTTTATATAATTTATTGGTTGTTTCTTTTTTCTTCATAAAACCAGCTCTTGGTTTTATTAGTTCAGTAGTTTTTTTACTTTCAATTTTATTAATCTGTCCTTTGATTTTCAGAATTTATAATTGGGTATTCAATTGAGGATTTTTAATTTGTTCTTTTTCTAGCTTTTTTAGTTGCACGCCCAATTCACTGATCTCCTCTTTTTCTATTTTATTCAGGTAAGCATTTAGAGATATAAAGTTCACCCTAAGAACTGCTTTGGCTCCATTTAGAGATATAAAATTTCCCCTAAGAATTGCTTTGGCTGCATCGAGTAAGTTTTGGTACATTGTCTCATTATTCTCATTCTCTTGGATGAAGTTAATTATTTCTATGATTTGTTGTTTGACTTATCCATTCTTTTTTTTCTATTAAATGCTTTATTAACTTCTGTTTTACATCATTCATTTCTGCCAGATTTTGAGTTACATTCCCCCCCTGTTTTACCCCTACCCACCATCCGAGAATAGCAGTCCCACAAGATATCTCTTCCTCCAATCTGCTCTCTCCCATATCTTCTCCCATACCCCCTTCGACTTTTCCATTAGAGCAAGGTGAATCTCTGTGCCCCAATGCCTGCAATCTTATCTCCCAATTACAAGCAAAAGAGTATTAATAATAGTATTTATACATATTTGAAACATTTAATTTTAATACCTCGTATTTCAGATCCATTCCCTTCCTCCCTTGTCACCCATTCCCTCTGGGAAGATAAGTAATTCAGTATATGTTGTACATGTCTAGCTATGCAAAACATTACCATAGTAGATATATTGTACAAGGCTGCTTATAATTCCCTCCCATCCATCCCGCCCCCCCACCTGATCCATTCCCTACTTGATCCTGTCCCTCTTCTATAGTGGGTACTTCCAACCTCCCCTCCCCCCAAGAATGCCCTCCCATCCATCATCCCTCCTCTCATCCCCCTTCCCCTTATTCTGCTGCAGGGTGAGATATCCCATTTAGTATGCATGTCATTCTCTCCCTGAACCAAATTCAATGAGAATGTGGTTTTGCCTTTTTGCCTTCCTATTCTTCCCCTCCCCTGCAGCCACTTCCCCTTGCTTCTTCTACATGAGATAGTTTACCCTACCCTGTCTCTTGCCATCTCCTCTTGCCACTTTCCTCTCTCACCTCATAATTTCACCCCTTAAGTATCATCCCTTCCCAACAAATTCAACTTATGCCCTCTATCCATGTATAACTGTGAACATATATAGACACATTCACATATGTATTCAAATGACCATACACCCTTCTTCCATTATTTTCATACTGAGAGGGGTTTCATCAGTCACAGTTATTGTTTTTCCATGGAGGAATGTAAATAGTTCAACTTTGATAAGTTCCTTTTGATTTCTTTTCCCTGTTTACCTTCTCAGGCATCTCTTGCTTCTTGTGTCTGGATGTCAAATTTTCTATTCAACTCTGGTTTTTTCCTCAAGAATGCTTGAAAGTCCTCTATTCCACTGAATGACCATATTTTCCCCTGAAACAAAATACTCAGTTCTGCTGGGTATGTGACTCT